>CM042697.1:428331753-428931753 GCA_023614405.1 Avena insularis | reverse complement strand
ACATAATAAAATTTAAAAATGACATAATTTTTTTGTTTAAATGCCATAAAAAATTTGACGTAAAATACATATTTTTGGTGTTTTTTACACTATAATGACTCATAAACTTTATTTTTGTATCAAATTTTTTGGTTGTGGTGAATATATGAACAAAATTACTCGTATACAAAACATAATTTTTTCAATCTAACAACGTAAAAAAATGTTGGGTGCAAAATAACTATTTTGCACCTTGGGTGCTGAATAGGGTTTCTACAGAAAATGAAAGGTCTAAAATAATGGGAAAAGAACAATAATGCCGAGGGGAATACTCTCGGCGTAGGTGCAACAATGCTGAGGGAGTACCCTCAGCGTAGGTGGCGTAATGCCGAGGGGATTTCCCTTGGCATAGGTACTGCTATGTTCACAGGTGCATGCTAGTGGCAACACCGATGGTCACCCCTTCGGCTTTGCTATGCGCCGTTAACTATGTCTACGTGGAGCTATGCTGATGGTAAACCCCTCGGAATTGCCCTACGTCGTGTACTGCTCGAATGTGATGCGTGATCAGCATGTGGCGATGGTGGCCCTCGGTGTTTCTCTATCTATGACGAGGGTTTTCCTACGCCAACAGTCTCCCTTGGCGTTGCTCCTAAATGCCGACGGGTTTTTCTGGTTGTGGGCACTGCGCTAGCTATGCCGAGGGCCCCAACATTTGCCCCTTGGCGTTTATGTTTGTTCACATAGTGCTAATAGTGTGGATGCTAAGCACAATCATATATCCATCCAGATCTAGGTTACAATTACAACCAAGCAAAGTGATACAAAAATCATGTAGCCCTCTATCGCCACTACAACTCGGAATTAACGTACGCACATAGTATGATAGTGACAATAATGGGTTCTATGGGAGGAGTCGGAGTGGCCGAGGAGAAGCCACACGCCGTGTGCTTTCCGTACCCGACGCAGGGGGCACATCACCCCGATGCTAAATGTGGCAAAGATGCTCCACGCCCGCGGGTTCCATGTCACCTTTGTCAACTCCAAGTACAACCATGCCCGCCTCCTTTGCACGCGGGCCACCGCGATGTCCGTCATCCCTGGCTTCCGCTTTACCACCATCCCGGACGGCATGTCGGTCATCGACGACGATGACGTCAAGTAGAATATCCCGGTGCTATGCAAGTCCACCATGGAGATCTTCCTTGAGACCTTTTGCCGCTTCCTTGCCGAGATCAATGTCTCGGCCTCCACGGAGGGACACCCACATGGGTTTCTCCATGGACGCTGCCAAGGAGCTTGGCCTCCCATACGTCAAGCTCTGTAGAGACAGTGCTGTCAGCTACCTTGCCTACCACCACTATCGCCTTCTCATCGACCGTGTCATCTTCCCACTTAAAGGTACACTGTAGGGGTTCGTAGCATGGAAAACAAAATTTTCTACCGCATGAACACACAATCAAGATCTAATCTATGATCAAGCCAAGATCTATGTACTAGATTGTAGCAACGATTCGATAGAATACTAACTCTCGAAGATCCAAAGCGGTTAATGCGAGCAGATTCTCGTGGGTGATGTAGTCGTACACTTCCGATCTCAAGATCGCGTCGACGATCCTTCCGCGCTTCAAGATGCTCCGGTCAATGGGTCACACGTTCGGTAATCGATGAAGACCTTCCTCTCCCTTGTTCCCGCAGGCAGCAGAGGTTGTAGCACTCTCCTCGCGATTCCGGTAGCACGACGGCGTGGTACTGGAAGTAGAGGGGAGATCTCGCAGGGCTTCGCCTTAAGCCGAAGCGAGTATGTTGGATTAGGGTTTCCCGGAAAACTAGGGTTTAGAGATCCGGGAGGAGGAGGAGGTGTCGGCGGCGGCAGCGACAGATCGGCGGCGGCGCGGCGACGCGGCGAGGCGGTGCGGCGGCGGCGGAGAGCGGCGGCGCTGGCGGCTCGTGGAGAGGGCTTGGAACTTGTGTTGTTTAGGGCAGCCCTCCCCCTCTATTTATGAGAGGGAGGGGCAGCCTTGGGAGGGGTGGGTTTGAATCCAAACCCAAACTCAAGTTGGATTGAGAGGACTTGTTTCTTCTCCCACTAGGAAACCATTGTTCCAGTTTGACTTTTCAAACTTCCCGTTTGACTCTCAATTTAGACTTTTATTCCTCTCTTGCATATGCCAACACCAAGTGACCTTGGACATGATCCAATCATTCCACTTACCCATGACACATTCATGGACCATTCTCCTTTCGGACCGGTGAACCTTCTAGACCCTTCTAGAACCTCTCCGATGAAATCATCGGAAACTTTCCCGAACTCCAAAATAGGACTTTCCTTATATGAATCTTATTCTCCGGACCATTCCGGATCTCCTCGTGATATCCCGGATCCCATCCGAGACTCCGAACAACATTCGGTCTCTTACTAATCATTCCATAACTACTCAACAACATCGAATCCTTAAGTGTGTCTCCCTACGGTTCGTGAATTATGCGGACATGACCGAGACACTTCTCCGATCAATAACCAATAGAGGAATATGGAAATTCATATGGCTCCCACATATTTCTATGATTACTTTGCGATCGAATGAACCAGTTACATACGATACCAATTTCCCTTTGTCTCACGATAGTTTACTTATCCGAGGTTTTGATCGTCGGTATCTCTGCATACCTAGTTCAACCTCGTTACCGATAAGTACTATTTTCTCGTTCCCGTGATATGTGATCCCTTGTGAGCCAGTCACATGCTTGCAAGCTAATTGGATGACATTCTACCGAGAGGGCCCAGAGTATATCTATCCGTCATATGGATGGACAAATCCCACTCTTGATCCATGTGCCTCAACCCATACTTTTCGAACACTCAATGCCACCTTTATAGCCACCCAGTTACGGTGTGGTGTTTGATGTCATCAAAGCATCCTTCTGGTGATGGTGATTAACATGATCTCATGGTCGAAGGAATTAGGTTACTATGTATCAGAAAGCTTATAGCAAATGAACTATATTAAATGACTTGATCTTTATGCTACGCTTAACTATAGGAGTATGTCCATCACATCATTCTCCTAATGATATGACCCTGTTGTTAATAACATCTCTATGTTCATGATCAGGAAACCATGATCATATATTAACCAACAAGCTAGTTTAACAAGAGGCTTTACTAGGGACTCTTTTATGTTTACAAATCACACAAGTATTAATATTTCCGGTTAATACAATTATAGCATGGTATGTAAACATTTATCATAAGTATGAAGATATGATAATAACCACTTTATTATTGCCTCTTGGGCATATCTCCAACAGTCTCCCACTTGCACTAGAGTCAATAATCTAGTTTCAAACCTTTGTGTATTCAACACCTATGGCTTTCTGGTGTCGTATGTACACGATTGCTAGTGGTCAACTGATCTCCGGATCTGACACTTCCAGGTCCGTGTGTAATTGCATGTCTTTGCGTCTCTATGCATCACTCGTTCTCTAATGAGATGGCTTCATACAAATTTGGTCCTTTGGTGTGACCTTTAGTTCTTTGGGGTTAAAACATGTTGATAATATTGTCGTACAATATATCTTCATAGTATTATCCCTGCTTTGAACTACACCTAGTTTGATAACAAACTACTTGACACAAATGCCCTCTTTTGCTGCTATAATAGCATTTATATACTTAACCTTTTGTTGTAGTATCTGTCACAATGTCTTAACTTTGGAACTCATCCAAATTCATTATGGAACTTACTTTCCATTATATTGTGCCACCCTTAGTTTAGATTGAGATAAACTTAATTTGTACTTTGTGACAAAACTAGTATCAATGTAGTACTTTTACAATGAACTAACCATCTATTTGTCACTTCTACAAATAATATACTCTTAGTTCTTCCAAAAGATCATAAGAATATCCTTAATATTGTCCAATGATCATCTTATGAATCATTCTGGTATATGCTCATAACATTTAGAGTATAGGACATATCTGGATTTGTACATATCACAGTATGATTGATATAAATACTCTTTGTGATTTCATACATCAAGTATCAATCTATACTTGAATCTTTGTTTCACTTACCAAGTATCAATACACTTGAATATATCATCAATATTGAACTTATTCAATCCTTTCTGTGCGACAAGAACCTTTCTTGTAGTTTCTATATTGAACTCATTCAATACATCATCTATGTACTTTCGGCACAACCATATTAGCGTCTATTGATGCCAAATATTTGGGTTTTGCCTAAGTCTTTCATCGGGATGAAATTCTTAATATGTGTTAATGAAAGATTCATCATTTCCAATCAACAGTATGTCTTCCACATAATGTATTAGAAACATGTCTTAGCGCTCCCACTTAATTTCTTGCAAATGCAAGCATCTTCATCGTCTCCGACGAATTTAAACTCCTTTAACAGTTTCATCATGGTGAAGATTCCAACTCCGCAATGCTTTCTTCAACCATTGAAGTTTGCATATGCTTTTAGCATCCTTTGAATTAACAAAACCCTATGGACCGTGTTATGCACATGTCCTAGGTAACAATTCTATTAAAAGAACTTGTTTTGTTTATTCAACTACCACATAACAAAATTATATGTAGTGGTTGCTATATTAATCCGTCTAGACTAAATATCGCTATGAAAGATCAAATCTTGTCATAGTCAACCTTTGAACATTGTTGTGAACTCTTTCCCAACATGTCGACCATTTCATAGATGCGAAACATCCATGTCTATTTCTTTATAGATCCAAACACAACTGTAAGGTCTTACACCTTTCTCGAGGATCCTTCAAGTTCAAAACTTGATTTCTCGTGTATGGAACTATCACGGATTTTATGGCTTCAAGCCATTTGACGGAGTCAGGGCTCATCATCGCTTCTTTGCATGTAGTCGGATCATTATTGTAAAATAATGATTTAACTCTCAAATCTTGGTATTTGATTGTTTACTCGTCCTACTTGGTTCAATAGAAACTTTGACCTTCGTAACCACAACCTTTGAGGCACGTGAGCCATGAGCATTGTTGCTGCCTCCGGAACACTTTTCGGCGCTGCGCAACTTTGCACATATAGCTAAGGTTCTTTTAACCTTATCAAAGTTCTATTGTCCTCCCACTTATCTTTTCATGAAAAATTCCTTCTCAAAGAAACTTGACGTTCTAAGTGACAAACACTTTTGTCTCCGATGTTATGGAGGATTACTTAACAGTTATTCGAAATAACATACAAAGGCAGGTTCATCCGACTTTGGTTGCAAACATCTTTCTTATGCATAGCATACCAATGTTTAAGAAAGGACAACTTGGGTTTTATCCCAAACCATAACTTTATATGGTGTCATTTCAACGGATTATGATGGAGCTCTTTTCAGTGGAAAAATCGGTAGTTTCTAAAGCTTTTAATCTTTAAAATAAAATGGCAGTTTTATGAATTTCACCTTCGATCTTACCATGTCAAACAAGGTTTAATTACATATCTCGAACGCTCCATACTCTTATGGTGTTTTGGACATGCAAATTCACGGAACGATTCCTTAAATCTTAGGTATTATGCTAAACTTGTAACTCAAATATCTTCCTTTATGATCTTATCATAAACTATTTATATTCTTGTTACAATGATTTTGCACTTCATCTTGAAAGTCTTTGAACTTTTCAAATGTTTCATACTTCATCCTTATTAAGTAAATATTCATATATTCACTCAAATTTTCAGAGAAAGCATATGAAGTTGAAATCCATCGCTCTTGACTACACATAATGGACTTCGTACAATTATATGTACAAGTTCCAATAAGCTAGTCATTCGTTCCCTTTTGGCCTATGAACGAAGTTTTAATTATCTCTAGGAAAGTTTCACAAGCGTCATGTGATCAAAAATCAAAAGACTCCAAAATTCCATCCATATGGAGTTTCTTCATGTTTTCTTTCCAATATAATTTAAACGGCGATGTCACTTCCTAAGTGATCTTTCAATCAATTTGTCTTTCGACATTTTTAGCACTAGTTTTATGGATGTGATTTCTCCAACGAGATTTGTGAATCATCCATCCTTTATGGATTACGACAATTATTTGAACAACCCTTTTGTTCTCATAATACCTGATAAAACAAATCTTGAAGGCAAGCTTTGATGTTTAACGAGCAACACAATAACCCTTTATTTGTTCTCGATGAACATCATCACATATTCTTTTGCTAGTTACTTAGGCCATTGTAGTTCATGAATTGTGTTGTTTCGTATGACGATTCACACCAACAAATTCAGTATCAAATACTTAAGAACCACATTGTTTAAAAAGCAAAGAATATAGCCATAACATGTATATCATCTATATACTTAAACTGAACAATTCTAGTCTTTTCTTTTCTGCCATATATTTATGAGATTCTCTTTCATTATTTCCTTTTCTGTTTGAAAGAATCTATCAACATCAATAGTGGAGTCATACATATGACACATAGTCCAAAGCGTGTATAATTAAATACCAATGTCTTTGGACTTGCACTTTGAAGTAGATCACCATTATCAAATGTTTGGTGTTCTTTCAAATTCCTTTCTTTAGTAATCTCTTGGTGTAGTAAACATTTTACCTACATCAAATATTCACCCTTATCATGGAATTATTCATGATCAAGCTACTTTTAGCTTATAAAGATGAATCGCGAGTATAATGTTGCTCTCCAAAACCTTTTGGTGGATTAGGACAACTAGTGTCTCCAACCCTTTGCAAATTCTCATCAAATATGAGAACATGACTTTTGCCATATTATAATCTATCATGTTGCAACCTAAACTTCATTTCAGACATCACAATATCTTCCACACATCATGGTTTCTGAAACAACTCTTTCAGATTCTAGATAACCTTGATATTAAGACAATTCTTTGAATATCAAGAATCATGGAGACAAACATGATACTCATACACTAACTCTTAGAATTGTCACTCTTGTTTTAATACCAATTATTAAACTTCATGGAGTAACCGGAACTTACTGAAAGTTTGCAATAAGACTTTTAAACTTTAGATTAACACTTCAAAACAATACGATACTAGTTCGTAAAGTAACTAACCAGAATTCTATAGTTCTATCATCTCAATTAAAACTAAGCGCAAGGTGGTAAACGGATGCCAATGACTACAACAACTATGCAAATTCACTTTGATTTAATTTATGATAAATAGTGTTCAAATTTTAATCATATTGTCGTTGAACTCCCACTCAAAACAATATCCATCACATTGTTTTAGTGATCACACGAACCAAATCCACCACATCAAAACCGATCATCACGAGAGTTGATGTAGCTTCAATGACGAACAATCAACATGTTCATCATATCTACTATATGACTATAAGATCAAACCTTAGCTTCTGCATGAGCAAATATGGCTTGCTCACGTTGTATACACTCGCAGAATCTAACACACCCGATCATCACGTGGTGCTTCGAAACAACGAGCTTTAGCAACGGTGCTTACAAAGGATGAACACTTTAAAACTTGAAATTTGTGTGCTTGAGGGATCATCTTATAATGCTACCGTCGTGAACTAAGCAATACAAGATGCATAAAAGGATTAACATCACATGCAATTCATAATATGTGATATGATATGGTCTTTCTTCTTGTGCTTCCGATCTCCATCTTCAAGCACGAACATGATCTCCATCATCACCGGTGTGGCGTCAAGGTCAATGGCGCCGCTTCATGGTTGTATTCCACTAGCATCAACTATTACAACTACTTTGAATAATAGACACGAAGGATTTAATGGAAACAACCATATGGCTCCTGTCGGTTGCCCACTTACAATAAGGAACATTGCATACATCATATATAATCACAATCATGGCCATATCACATCACAGCAAACCCCTGCAAAACAAAGTGTAACTACCTCGGTGAATTACGCTCCTAGATTCAAGCCTGGATGAACGGAAATGGTTGAAATAGTACGGTGGGGCCCTAAAAGCCACTCACAGGTAGACCTTTCGACCGTCCCAACCATTTCCAAACATCGGGGCAAGAACGGGCGGCGTAATCGGCAGGCGAAGGGATCAACTACATACACAAATGAGTATGTATGCAAGCCACCATACAATAGTACATCAGAGCCATTCCATCTAAAAAGAAAGGAAATATAGCAACGCCATACGGCAAGATTCAAATGTCCTAGATAGATATAATAGTTTAGGATATCTCCTCATACATCAAACATCAGAGTATCGTGAGCGGCAAACAAGATCCGAGTACGGATAAGAAGCAAATCGGCATAAGATGCCCCATAAAATAAGCACATCCCGCCCACAGATCTCACGGATCCCTGTTCCCGGAATCTCTACACCGAACGATCGTTGCCCACATCATCAGCCTCTTCCACCCAGTATCCGTCTTGCGCGTGTACCTGTTCATCTGAACCAAATAATTTATCGTGTGAGACCCTAGGGGGCTCAGCAAGTCTTTATGCCTCTAAAGGGGACACAACCTGGGGTGACGCAGTTGCAGCAAAAGATAAACCCTAACAGTTCTATAGATACTCGCTAACCATCCGCCTAACCAAAGATAGACGGATGTCCGTGAATTAATAACAACAATTATATTCGTAATCTTAACGGATCCATCCTCCTCCCCGCTTACCAACGAGGAAGCGGACGAACAACCCCCCCATCCGTTGGCAGTTTTATTATCCATTCCATGAGTGTTGCTCTATTTACTAGTCAATTCTTTAGGTCAAATTAAAAGCGGTACTTTAGTTATGCTTGTCTATGATCCAGAAACTGTGCTCCAAGTCGTCCATAACCGCGGACACGGCTTTCAGAAAGTTTTACCCTGCAGGGGTGCACAAATAGCAACACACACTCGATCAACCTCGTAAAAACCAAAACAAAACCCAACGAGGCCTTCACGACAAAGCAATCACCAGATTCAGAAATATTTCAGGGGGCCACCCCATTAAGCTACCCGCAACGAAGTTAGCTGACTCTGAAACGGACTCAAGGTTTGGGTAGACGGCTGTGAACGACTGGGAACCCAAAACTGGGCTTGTCGACACCGCGAAATCGTGTCCCGATCCTAAACAAGACAAAGCTATCTGTCGCACAATTTAAATAAAGCAGTAAAGCATGGCATAAGTACAGGATAGTAAATAAAACCTCAAACTAGTTTGTGGCCCCAAGAAATAAGAATGAATCAAGCTCTGGCTCAGGGGGGTCCCATACACCTCCCGGATGTGGATAGCGCGAATATTCTTGGAACAGGAATCAAGTACTCGGGGTCTTACGGGACACAAGTGAGCAGGAAAAACCAAATAGCAGATATTGCTCACCGGTGCCACTTTCATTAGTTATCCCATACTACTCAGGTTAAGTTGTTTAGGTACCTCGTTATCCATCAGACACTCACATACCCTACACATGCTGTTCTATGACTCGCATGGCTCAAACAACTCCTGTAGTAATGGCTCATGGGATGGAGGAACAAGCTTGGTGGGGTTTAAAAGTAAAGGCTATGCAATACTTGGGATTCAGTTTAATGCAATCACGACTCAATGATGCAAGAATAAGATAGGGCAATAGGTACTATATGTATGCAAGCATGTGGTAGTGCTTGCCTGGCAGCTCAGTTGAAGCGAGAGAAGGATCTGGGTAGTGCTCCTGGTTCTCTTGGTATAACCCCTGCTCAGCGTCTATTCGAAGAAGAACCAAACAAACAAGGGCCAACATAAATAAAGTGCACAAGCATATGAATAAAATGCGTTAAGCAAACAATCATGCCATGATGAATGATGCACCATTTGCATGGCATTAAAGTAGCATGGCATGGGTGAGGTGTGGAATACAAGAAATAAGCATTTTATTGAGTTTTGGTCACATTTTATTCCCGGATAAGTTTCTGTATACTTTATATTTATATGATGCATGCTGCAATTTAAGTCATGGATAGCATAAACAGAAAGGTCTCGTCGAGCTGATCATTTTAGACATATCATTTGTTTAATTTGGAGTTATAAATCAAGAGTTATTAATTAATTAAGGTCCAGGGGCATTTCTTGTAATTTTATTCAAATTAGAAAATAAAGTGCTCAATTGATATTGTGGATAGCATATTTGAATTCCTCACATTTTTCTGATTCAAATTCATATATTATTTGTATTATTTAGTTTTATATTTTAAAAGTTATTCAAAAACAGATTTAAATTTGAATTTAAAACAAATTTGAAAAGGTTTTAATTAAAACAGAAAACACAGAAACTTTCTCTACTCAGCCTGGACCTAGCCACTGCCAGTGACAGGTGGGGCCAGGCTGACTCAGCGCCACACGCGCGCACAGGAGAGGGAGGGACTGCGGGTTGATTGAAACGTTTGTCGGGAGCCTTTTTGCAAAAAGACAGAGGCAGAGACAGGTGGGTCCTGAGGGCCACGGGTTGAGGAGCAAAAAGGTGGGGGGGGGGGTATCTGCAAGAGCGCCTCTGCTACTGTTTTTCTTCCCACTCTGCCTCGAGCAACAGATCGTCTGTGGCCTTGTGGGATCGAACTTCATGGCGAAAGCGGCCTTGAGGGCTGAGCACTGTCGGTGAAGTGGTCTAGGCCTAGATAGGGTTCTGCAGGCGTGGCGTGAGCCGGCAGACGCTGTCAATGGCAGCGTCCAGAAGCGATAAGCGGAGGGTTGTCTAGGAGAATCTGCTCACCGCGGGGACGTTGGCGTGGTTGGATCTGGTGGGGGCGCAGCAGGTCGGCGACGTAGCTGGCGGCCGGCGAGAGCTAGGGTTTGGGCTCGGCGTCGTCGGTGTCCAGCGAGGCTGGCCTTCTCCTCCTCGTCCGTGGCTGCAGGCGTCGGCCTTCCTCGGCGCCAACAACCACGCACGCCTCCTCGAACAGCAGGTGCACGCCGAAGTCGACGGTGGCCGGCGTCGGGTTAGGTGGGGGTGGAGAGGGAGAGAGGAGGAGGTGGCAGGGCCTCTGGGGTGGTTATGGCGGCGAGAGGGGTGAGGCGAGATAAGGACGGGGGCAGGTAGATGGCGTGGGGGAGGGGAAGGTGGCGATAAAGGTGGCCTCGGCCACCTCTGTCCTCTCCCTCACGTGCTTGGTCGGGGCAGTAGCAGGGGAGGCTGCAGGTGGGGTAGGGCGAGGCCAGGGAGGCAGGGCAGGCTCGGCTAGAGGGGCCCCTAGGGCAGGAGAAAGAGAGGAAGAAAGGAGAGGGGGTAGGCTCGGGTTGGGGTGGTGTAGCTCGGGTTGGAGCTCTAGGGTAGGAGGGATGGGGTGGCTCGGCTAGGGTTTGGTTAGATGGGGTAGGAGGGTAGTCGGGGTGGGGTCTGCATGGCAGAGAGAGGAGAGGCCGAGAGAGAGGGTAGAGCATGTGGGGGTCGAGCTAGGGTTAGCTAGAGAGGGGTGGACTTAGGGTTTAGGTGAGAGGGGAATGTGAGGGTTAGGGTTAGATGGGGTGTGGTTAGATGGGTAGGTGATAGGGGTGAAGTTGAGGGTTTGACAAAACAAAACAAGATCAAGCAAGATCAACAAGCTCAAGCAAGATAGCCAAAAGAGAGAAAAGGAGAAAAGGTGGTGATGGTTGCATGGCCCATGCAAATGCATTAAATGCTAGGCTTTATCTTGTGAAAACAAAATAATATCTCATGGCATTTATTTATTTGCATCCTCCCAAAGTTGGAGTAAGGGTCAAGCAAAAGGATTGAGGAATTGGACCCACCCTATCTCTCATGAGCTAGATTAAATACCAAATAAAATAAGACACAAGCTCATGGATCATGGGATGGTGGAATTATAAAGTGGTGAAAAGAAAGGGTGGTGGAGTCAATAAAAGATATGCCCCCAACTCAACTTGGGCATTTAAGCAATATATCAAGAACCAAACACAATATCAAGAGGCAAATACAATTTACAATGCATATGAGAGAAGAGCCACACACAAAAGGGTTTTATATGATGCTCAAATGCAAGGTGGCATGATGACATGAGCATGAAATAATGATGATGCAACAATTATGTATATGAAGTAGCCATTATATTACTAAACCAAGTAGCATTACAGTTGTTAGACAAATGGGATGCTACACAAAGTTAGACGCCTCTAATTTTCTTTGCATGTTTTACGTGGTTTGGGGCTTTCAATAAGTGTCGTTCTAACTTACGAACAAGAACCACAACATTGATACTAGTATTGTCAATCACCCGTTGTAAATTGAATCTTAACTATGTTGGGAGAAACAGGCACCCGCAAAGCCACTTATGCAATACAAGTTGCATGTCAAGCATGGAGCAAGTCTCATGAACGATGTCATGTAAGGTTAGCCCGGGCCGCTTCATCCCACCATCCCGCAAGATGCAAAGTACACAAGAAGCAATCGATAACAAAAGCATCAACGCCCACAATGACCATTGTGTTCTACTCGTGCAACAGATCTACATATAGACACGGCTCTGATACCACTGTAGGGGTTCGTAGCATGGAAAACAAAATTTTCTACCGCATGAACACACAATCAAGATCTAATCTATGATCAAGCCAAGATCTATCTACTAGATTGTAGCAACGAGTCGATAGAATACTAACCCTCGAAGATCCAAAGCGGTTAAGGAGAGCAGATTCTCGTGGGTGATGTAGTCGTACACTTCCGATCTCAAGATCGCATAGACGATCCTTCTGACGCTGCGTTCCGGCAGCGCTTCCGCAGTCGGTCACACATTTCGGTAATCGATGAAGACCTTCCTCTCCCTTGTTCCAGCAGGCAGCGGAGGTTGTAGCACTCTCCTCGCGATTCCGGCAGCACGAGAGCGTGGTACCGGAAGTAGAGAGATCTCGCAGGGCTTCGCCTTAAGCCGAAGCGAGTATGTTGGATTAGGGTTTCCCGGAAAAATAGGGTTTAGAGATCCGGGAGGAGGAGGAGGTGTCGGCGGCGGCGAGCGGCGATGACGGCGCTGGCGGCTCGTGGAGAGGGCTTGGAACTTGTGTTGTTTGGGGCAGCCCTCCCCCTCTATTTATGAGAGGGAGGGGCAGCCTTGGGAGGGGTGGGTTTGAATCCAAACCCAAACCCAAGTTGGATTGAGAGAAGGACTTGTTTCTTCTCCCACTAGGAAACCATTGTTCCAGTTTGACTTTTCAAACTTCCCGTTTGACTTTCAATTTAGAGTTTTATTTCTCTCTTGCATATGCCAACACCAAGTGACCTTGGACATGATCCAATCATTCCACTTACCCATGACACATTCATGGACCATTCTCCTTTCGGACCGGTGAACCTTCTAGACCCTTCTAGAACCTCTCCGATGAAATCATCAGAAACTTTCCCGAACTCCAAAATAGGACTTTCCTTATATGAATCTTATTCTCCGGACCATTCCGGATCTCCTCGTGATATCCCGGATCCCATCCGAGACTCCGAACAACATTCGGTCTCTTACTAATCATTCCATAACTACTCAACAACATCGAATCCTTAAGTGTGTCTCCCTACGGTTCGTGAATTATGCAGACATGACCGAGACACTTCTCCGATCAATAACCAATAGAGGAATATGGAAATTCATATGGCTCCCACATATTTCTACGATTACTTTGTGATCGAATGAACCAGTTACATACGATACCAATTTCCCTTTGTCTCACGATAGTTTACTTATCCGAGGTTTTGATCGTCGGTATCTCTGCATACCTAGTTCAACCTCGTTACCGATAAGTACTATTTTCTCGTTCCCGTGATATGTGATCCCTTGTGATACAGTCACATGCTTGCAAGCTAATTGGATGACATTCCACCGAGAGGGCCCAGTGTATATCTATCTGTCATATGGATGGACAAATCCCACTCTTGATCCATGTGCCTCAACCCATACTTTCCGAACACTCAATGCCACCTTTATAGCCACCCAGTTACGGTGTGGTGTTTGATGTCATCAAAGCATCCTTCCGGTGATGGTGATTAACATGATCTCATGGTCGAAGGAATTAGGCTACTATGTATCAGAAAGCTTATAGCAAATGAACTATATTAAATGACTTGATCTTTATGCTACGCTTAACTATAGGAGTATGTCCATCACATCATTCTCCTAATGATATGACCCTGTTGTTAATAACATCTCTATGTTCATGATCAGGAAACCATGATCATATATTAACCAACAAGCTAGTTTAACAAGAGGCTTTACTAGGGACTCTTTTATGTTTACAAATCACACGAGTATTAATGTTTCCGGTTAATACAATTATAGCATGGTATGTAAACATTTATGATAAGTATGAAGATATGATAATAACCACTTTATTATTGCCTCTTGGGCATATCTCCAACATACACGTCTCCCTCAACCCAAACGACATACTACCTATTGGGTTCGCAGCATAGAGAACAAAAAATTTCCTACGATGGTAACTGTATACGCCACGATCCGTCTATCTAGATACAATCAACGGATGGATATACATCCAGAATACATACCCTTGAAGACCGACAGAGCTTTACGAGTATGGACTCATTGGTGATATAGTCGATCTCTTGCCGATCTCAAGAGTGTGTGCAAGTCCGGCAACACCGCAACTCAGCGGAGCATCCGTGATCGCACACACGCCCGGGACCCCGACAACCTCCGCGTCCTCGCTCCAGCAATGTAGTGGAAGCAGCAAATCCTTGCTCCAGAAAAAGCCACCAGAAACATGTATCTCGCTAAGCCGAGACCATGGTGAAATAGTACTAGAAGGGGAGAGATTCTTCATGAGGAGGTCTGAGTGAGAGAGAGGGAGAGGGGGCCTTTTGTAGAAGGAGGGGGAACCCCAAGGGCCATGGCCGCCGGCCATGGTGGCTGCCCCCACGCCTTCCTCCATTCATGTGAGTGGAGCTCCTACTCAGAAAATGACTCTCCATTTCCTCCACTCAAAATCCCACTCAAATTCCATTAAATTTCTACCAAATTTAATGTAATATCTCATTAAATAAAACTCTTTTACTTATTTATTCAGAATTTTGTCAATTACATTAATTAACAATCATTCACATAAAACCGCTTGCTACTTTTCAATTTCACATGCAGAACTAATTTCGACAATTTCACCAGAAACCGCTTGCTTTGATATTCTTTTTCTGGCAACTCATTTGCTCCAAATGGTGTCAATATCCCTTAAGTGTGTCACCCTATGGTTTACGAATAATGCTGACATGATCGAGACCCCTCTCTGATCAATAATTAGCAGCGGGAACTAGAGATCCATACCGACTCCTACACATTTAACGATGACTTCTTGTGAATGTGAGAACCTTAACATTGCAACTAAATCCTTTTATCTCATGGTATTCTACATGTCCGAGATTCGATCATCGGTATCCCTGATACGTCGTAAACGTATCTACAATTTTTGATGCTCCATGCTTATTTTGTATCAACTATCTTATGTTTGGTCTACACTTTGAGATATTTGCATACATTTTCTGGAAATAACCTATTGACAAGATGTCGTAGTGCCAGTTGCCTATTTTCTGTTGTTTTTGGTTTCAGAAAAGCTAGTAAAGAAATATTTTTGGAATTGGACGGAACAAAAGCCAAAGTTAATATATCTCCCGACACGACACAAAGACCGAAGGGGATACGAAGAGGAGCCACGAGGCAGCCACACCCTAGGGTGGAGCGGGCCCAACCTAGGGCGCGCCAGCCTATGGTGTGGGCCCCTCGGCCGTCCACTAACCTTGCCCCTTCGCCTATATAAACATCCTGAGGCAGAAACCCTAAGTATCCGATCAAAAATCCACGAAAAAGTTTGTAGCCGCCGCCATCTCCATCCCTAGATCGGGGGGGGGGGGTATCCGAAGCTCTTCTCGGCACCCTGCCGGAGAGGGGAGATCATCCCGGAGGACTTCTTCATCACCATGCTAGCCTCCGGAGTGATGCTTGAGTAGTTCACCCTTGGACTATGGGTCCATACAGTAGGTAGATGGTTGTTTCTCCTCCTTTGTGCTATCATGTTTAGATCTTGTGAGCTCCGTTCATGATCAAGATCATCTATTTGTAATGCTACATGTTGTGTTTGTGGGGATCCAATGGATATTGAGTACTATGTCATATTGATTATTGATTATATCATGTCTATGTTATTTGTGATCTTGCATGCTCTCCGTTGCTAGTAGATGCTTTCGCCAAGTAGATGCTTGTAACTCCAAGAGGGAGTATATATGCTCGATAGTAGGTTCATGCCTCTAGTAATCTGGGGAAGTGACAGAAATCTCTAAGGTTGTAGATGTACTGTTTCTACTAGGGAGAAAACAACAATTCTTTGCCCAAGGGCAATTTTATTGTTTACTTTACACACTTTGCTTAATGCAATTATCTGTTGCTTGAAACTTAATACTAGAAGGGGTTCGGATGATAACCTAAAGGTAGATTATTAGTCATAGATGTAGTTGGATTACGTTCTATGTATTATGTTGTAATGCCCAAACAAATCTAGTAGAGATCAAGATGTCTAATACATGCATTGTTATGCATTCTCAATCTCTCAATTGCCCCGCTATAATTTGTTCACCCAGCATGTTATTTCTCTCAAGGAGAACACCTCTAGTGAACTGTGGACCCCGGTCCAATCCTTCCCATTGATATACCATCTACTGTTTACCGTTTACTATTTACTTTCTGCAATTACCACAAACAATTACTATCTTCCACACTATATGTTTAATCCTTTGTTTTTAGCAAACCGGTGAGATTGACAACCTCACTGTAAGTTGGGGCAAAGTATTGTGGTTGCGTTGTGTAGGTTCCATGTTGCTAGCAACACCTTGGGAGCTATTTCATTTCTCCTACTGGTTGGATAATCTAGGTTTCATAACTGAGGGAAACTTGATGCTGTGCTCATCATACCTTCCTCTTGGGGTTCCCAACGAGCTCTACATCATCTGAGCCATCAATATCCTTACCTAGTTTGATCCTGTTATCGACATGTACTCTTTTCTTATTCTTGTGATATGACATCCTAGTGATCTCCATCACTTGCTTGCAAGCTATATCAATGTGATATGACAGAGGGTCCAAAGTATATCTCTCCGTCATTTGGATGGACAAATCCCACTCTTGATCCATGAGCCTCTACATAACACTATCAGAGTATCTGAACCCACCTTTATAGTCACCCTGTTACGGTGTGACGTTCGATGTTATCAAGCTACTCTTCCTGTGTTAGTGATTGACACGATCTCATGGTCTAAGGACTAAAGTTACTTGTAATGATGTTATAGCAATTTAAACATAATGATTTTGATCGTGTTGCTATACTTCAGATGAATGTTCATCACATCATTCCACCCAACAGCGGACACAAGAAAATTACAAAGACTGGGCAGTCTCTAAACTAAAAGGCCTAAATTGCTAATTATTAGTCAGACTACCATGAGATTAGGCTGCGAGGCCGGCCAGAAGCCCGGGCAGTTGCCCGGGCAACAGGGATGCTGGATCCGCCCCTGATTCCACCAATATTGTGACCTTGTTATTAACAACATCCAATGTCCATGATCAGGAAACCTTGATCATCTTGTTAATCAACGAGCTAGTTTATATGAGAGGCATAACTAGGAACACTTTATTTGTTTATTAAACACACATGTATTAATGTTTCCTCTTAATACAATTATAGCACGTAAAATAAACATCTATCATATACTTAGAATACGATAATAACAACTTTATTATTGCCTCTCGGGCATATTTCCTTCACTACCTCCTTTCAACATTGCACACTCGAGGTCACACTTTGCACCTGGGAGTTGTAGTCGTGAGTGCATGTCCGATACACCCAACTAATTAAATGGTGAATCACACTACATGTTGAGCATGTTTCTTATTGTGCAAGAGCAAGTGCATGCAACTTCAAGAACAACTCACAATGCAAGAACAAACTAGGAATAGCTGCTAAAACCAGGCCTTTTAATCAAAAGCACCATTGTAATCTCTAGAATTTTCACTCAATCCACAAATTTCTCTGGTTTGACAGCAAAACCGATGGGTGGTGTAACAACAACTATTTCTTACTACTACAAGTAATAGTCTATAAAACCTTTATTTTTCTAGTTGATTTTATATAAAGAAAGGATTTTGTCGATATAACTTCTTGAATACCCTCTCCCCCAACCCCCACTCCTTAAAAATAACTAGATATACAACAATGGGGTCGTGCTTGTTGACCCGAATATGAGATGAATTTAAATTGTTGTACATTGGTTCTTTGAGACTACCCTCCATTCTCATGCTAGATTCGCCACTGGTATGAAACATGTCCTTGGTTTTTTTGGTGTTCATACAAATGACCACCCACTATGTGGGTTCTGTTCAAGGGAAAATGTGTAGAAATTGATAGTACTAGTATTTTCTCTACTCCTTTTGGCCTCTCTCTCTCACACACACCATTGTGCCACAAGGCCCACAAATGCATGCAAAGAAGGAAACCATCTAGTTGGTGTGTTTTTATTTCCAGAATCTTTAAAGCGATATGCTCTGCTACGTGTGGAATGGAACCATCAGAGCCTTTGAATCGCTTTTTTGCTCACACGGCTCATGGTCATAATGGACTTGTGGAAATATTTCTAGCAAAATCGAATAATGTTTGGTAAAAATGATGTATTGTGTAGTTCACAAAATGCTTCTTTTTTTATGTATATCAATGATAATAACTTATCACATAACTGAATACATACAAAGATTATATATGTGGTGGCTAGGAAACCAAACATCACGAGATAAATTGAGCTTGATGACGTCATCGCAGATCGATCAAAATAGTTGTTTACATTCTATCCAATCAGGGATATATCCTGTTATCGCATCTGTGGAGGAATTTTGACCCAGTCGACGAAAAGAGCTGCGGTAAGCATGCACGCACATTCGTCGTCGTCCCATATGCCATGCAGCAGCAAAACCCAGCAGCAAAGTCCATTTAGAGTTGACTAGGCATGCAGATTGATCTGCAGACATGATGCTGTACTAGGCAAATCTGACGCGCAAGCAGTACTTGGATTCGTTTTGACATCCGATAGATCGATCGCCAGGATGGTCAAAACACTACTCCCAATAACATGCGGATAAAGAAATGGAGTACTAATATAAGTAGCAGTCTATTTGCTGTGAGGTTTTACGTGCCTGTCGACATCAACCCCGGCTGCTACATACTCGTATCTATGGAGGTTGGCCATATAAACAACGAACGCTGATAAACAAATATGCAGCCAAGACGTATGGGCGTCGTCATCACATGCGTTGCTGATATCAGAATCGTTTGCGCCATTGCCGTCCAAACTAATCAACTAATTTTCTATCGATCAAAAGCCGCGGTCGACCACCTATAAGTACCACCTATAAGCACAATCATATCTCCATCCAGATCCAGTACAGGTTACAATTACAACGAAGCAAAGTGATACAACAATATAATCGCGTAGCCCTCGCTCTATCGCCATTACAACTCGGAATTAAGGTACATACACGGTACGGTATAGCGACAATAATGGGTTCTATGGGGGCCGAGGAGAAGCCACACGCCGTGTGCTTGCCGTACCCGGCGCAGGGGCACATCACCCCGATGCTCAACGTGGCAAAGCTGCTCCATGCCCGTGGGTTCCACGTCACCTTCGTCAACTCCGAGTACAACCATGCCCGCCTCCTCCGCACGCGGGGAGCCGCCGCGTTGTCAGGCGTCCCGGGCTTCCGCTTTGCCACCATCCCGGACGGCATGCCGGTCATCGACGACGATGACGTCACGCAGGACATCCCGGCGCTATGCAAGTCCACCACGGAGACCTGCCTCGAACCCTTCCGCCGCCTCCTCGCCGAGATCAATGGCTCGGCCTCCGCGGAGGGACACCCACCCGTGACGTGCGTGATCTCGGACGCCATCATGGGTTTCTCCATGGACGCCGCCAAGGAGCTTGGCCTCCCGTACGTCCAGCTCTGGACGGCCAGCGCCGTCAGCTACCTCGCGTACCACCACTACCGCCTGCTCATCGACCGTGGCATCTTCCCACTTAAAGGTACACGTCTCCCTCAACCCAACCGACATACACTACCTCCTTCCAAAATATACTCTACAAGCCTTTGACTTATATATACTACTCCCTCCGTCTAAAAAAGATGTGTCAAGTTTGTTTAAATTTAGATGTATCTATATACTAAATAGTGTCCGACTATCGAATCTCGACACTGCTCTGCGCCCCCCTGCCCATTAACACTAGCAGTTCCTTAGTGAAATAATTCTTGTCTATCTCAACGTGCATTGCATTGGTACGTACGAGTAGATGTCAAGCAGCTGATGGATGGATACCTCGACACGCCGGTGGAGGACATGCCGGGGCTGAGGAGCATGAGGGTAAGGGACTTCCCGAGCTTCATACGCTCCACGAACCCGGACGAGTTCATGGTGGGATACGCCATCAAGGAGACGGGGCGCGCGGCCAGCGCGTCCGCCGTGATCATTAACAGCTTCGCCGACCTCGAGGGCCAGGAGGTGGAGGCCATGGAGACGCTCCTCGGCCTGCCCAAGGTCTACATGCTCGGCCCGCTCCCTCTGGTCGCCGCGCCGCACTCGACGGCCATCATCAGCGGCCTCAGCCTGTGGAAGGAGGAGGCGGAGTGCCTGCAGTGGCTCCACGGCAAGGAGGCCGGCTCCGTCGTGTACGTGAACTTCGGGAGCATCGTCGTCATGACCAATGAGCAGATGGTAGAGTTCGCGTGGGGGCTGGCCAACAGCGGCAGACAGTTCATCTGGATCATCCGCCGTGACCTCGTCAGGGGCGACGCGGCGGTGCTTCCCCCGGAATTCCTGGCGGCGACGGCGGAGCGCGGGTTCATGGCTTCCTGGTGCCCGCAGCAGGAAGTGCTGAACCACCCGGCGGTGGGCGCGTTCCTGACGCACAGCGGCTGGAACTCGGCGCTGGAGAGCATCTGCGGCGGCGTGCCGGTCATCAGCTGGCCTTTCTTCGCGGACCAGCAGACCAACTGCCGGTACCAGTGTAACGAGTGGGGCGTCGGCATGGAGATTGACAGCAACGTCCAGCGCGACGAAGTCTCGGACCTTATCACGGAAGTCATGGAGGGTGAGAAGGGTAAGGCCATGCGTAAGCGGGCGGAGGAATGGCGTGAGAAGGCGGTCAAGGCTGCCGAGCCGGACGGTTCTTCTCACCGCAACTTCGACGGGTTGGTCCGCGATGTGCTGCTGGCCAAGCACTAAATCTTTCCCTTGTGATTCTATACTTCATATCTTTCCACTGGATGATTGTTATGTAATGTACTCCTACCCTCATATCTTTCCCTTGTGCATTTTGGCACGTTATGAACTTTCGTAACCGAAATAAATACATTTGATAGTAACGGATGTCCTGACTTGCATGTTTCACCGATCAAACCATGGTTTTAAGAGTACTCTTGTTTTAATTACAGCCTCTCCACTGAATTTTCTTTGATAGAGATAATATGTTAATATCGCAAAGTGTTGGAATTTGAGGTATTTTAATATTGTGGTCCTCGGCACAACTCGAAACCGTCTGCGTTATTTTGGCCCTTGGCATAGAGGCTTGTGCCGACGGTTTATCTCGCCCATCGGTACAGTTCGGCCATTATCTCGTCTCTCGGTGTAGTCGTAAGCGATGGATTTGAATTTTATGTTCATTCTCTGAAATTTGAGTAAATACATCTATATATTCACTAGTAGAAAATGGACCTTTGATCCAAGGCATTAGTCCCGATTCTGGTACAAACCGGGACTAATGCCCTGGTCCCAACGGCTAGAAATGGCAGCAGGCCCCAGAAGACATTAGCCCCGGTTCGTATGGGACTTTTAGTTTCGATTCGTTTAACAAACCGGGGCTAAAGAGTCTGGCGCTGAAAAAGAGCAGATGCGTGGACCTTTAGCCCCGTTTGTTTCTAAAACCGGGACTAAAGTTGCCAACTATATCTTCTTCCCCTTTCCAGGCCGAGCCATTTCAAGCTCATACAAGCATCTCTCAAAATTTTCCCCTCAAGCTCGAGTTCTTCCCAATTTTTCTCAAGATTTGTGAAGATTTTTTGGCTCCACATCTATCAAGGGTCCTAAGAGGTTAGCAACTTCATCATTTCATCTTTCATTGCTTGTTTTAGCTCATTTCATGCTCTAGAAATGGATAGATTTGTGTGGATTCTATCTCTATATATCTGGTTAATTTGGCATATATAGTTCTCAAAATTCATTTGATTCATCGAAGCACATAGATACATGAGTTCATCCTATCTACATATCTTGGTTTGACACGTTGTCTTGAAATCCAGACGGTTCACAGTGCATCATGTCATCGTCGAGCAACAAAATATTCTTCTTTTTTCTACCTGTCGTCACAAAATCCATTGGAACAAAAATAAGTACCTAAACTATGAAGGCACACATATATATAGTGGCGTCCTAGCATTTTAGTAAATCATCGGCCAGTTAAGCAAGAAAGAACAAAAACATGAACACGCTAAGGAGCTACCAAATTAAATTATGGAGTGCCTCTATGGCGAGCTCCTCGAAGATGTCTGAGGATGAGGCATCCTAAGACATCTTCGAGAAGCTCTGCCGTAGTGGTGTCCCTGGTCTCGCATATTAGGGAGCTAACTAATTTCACATATTAGGGAGTTCCTCTACGGCGAGCTCCTCGAAGATGTCTGAGGACGAGGTCCTAAGACATCTTCGAGAAGCTCCGCCATAGTGGTGTCCCTGGTCTCGCACACGATCTTCCTTGCAGTTGATAGTTCACAAGGAAGCCTATTTATAGATTAAGAAGCACAACATAGTGTCGACACTCACGACATAATGTTGACACTCACCCTTGTCATAGTGTCGCCACCCACTGAAATAGTGTCGCCACTCGCTGGCATAGTGTCTCCACTCACGACATATAGTGTCGTCACCCACTTTTAGTCCCGATTGGAGTGTCCTTTAGTCCCGGTTGGAGACACCATTCGGGACTAAACGGGCTCAGGTCGGCCCCAGCCTGCCGCAACCCCTTTAGTGTAGTAGAAAGTTTTTAAATCAGTGCATAGTTGTTTGATGTATACGATGTGTTCTTTTATTTTTAGACTAGTACTACTCTTAGCATCATGATTTTATTTGATAAACTTATATAATGCAGATGAGACGGCAATGGATGTATGCTGACCGAATCTCTGACGAGTTCATTAAAGGCGTGCGTTCTTTTCTCGTTGTGGCAGAGGCAAACAAGTGGAATGGTTTTATGTGTTGTCCATGTGGTGAGTGTCGGAATCAAAAGGAATACTCTTCCTCAAGAGTCCTTCATGGACATTTGTTTCGAACCGGTTTCATGTCTGGCTATAATTGTTGGACCAAGCACAGATAAAGAGGGGTTATGATGGAAGACAACAAAGATGAAGAGAATGATGATAGCTATCCTATGTCCCCTGAATACGGTGGTACTACAATGGAAGACAATGATGAAGAAGAAGCAGAAGAACGTGCATCATATGATCCAGATGATGATCTTGGTCAGGCCATTGCTGATGCAAAGGGAGAATGTGATAGCGAAAGGGAGAGGTTGGAATTTGAGCAGATGTTAGAGGATCATAACAAATTGTTGTACCCGAATTGCGAAGATGACCACAAAAAGCTAGGCAGCACACTAGAATTGTTGTAGTGGAAGGCAGAGGTCGGTGTGCCTGACAAGGGATTTGAAAATTTGTTGAAGATAATGAAGAAGCTGCTTCCAAAGGATAACGAACTGCCCGCCAGTACTTATGAAGCAAAGAAGGTTGTCTGCCCTGTAGGATTAGAGGTACAGAAGATACATGCATGCATTAATGACTACATCCTCTACCGCGGTGAGCAGTACGAGAATTTGGATGCATGCCCGGTATGCACTGCATTGCGGTATAAGATCCGATGAGATGACCCTGATGATGTTGAGGGGGAGCGCCCTAGGAAGAGGGTTCCCGCCAAGGTGATGTGGTATGCTCCTATAATACCACGGCTGAAACGTTTGTTCAGAAACGAAGAGCATGCCAAATTGTTGCGATGGCACAAATAAGACCGTAAGAAAGACGAGATGTTGAGACACCCCGCTGATGGGTCGCAGTGGAGAAAAATTGAGAGAAAGTACCCGGAATTTGCAGGTGACGCGAGAAACTTATGGTTTGGTCTAAGTACGGATGGCATGAATCCCTTTGGGGAGCAGAGCTGCAGTCATAGCACATGGCCTGTGACTTTGTGTATCTATAACCTTCCTCCTTATTTGTGCATGAAGCGGAAGTTTATTATGATGTCAGTGCTCATCCAAGGCCCGAAGTAACCCGGCAACGACATTGATGTGTACCTAAGGCCATTAGTTGAAGAACTTTTACAACTGTGGCACGGACAAGGTGTACATGTGTGGGATGAGCACAAACGTGAGAAATTTAACCTACGAGCATTGTTGTTTGTAACCATCAATGACGGCCTGCTCTTAGTAACATTTTAGAACAGACAAGCAAGGCATACAATGCATGCACACACTATTTAGATGACACTGAAAGTATTTATTTGGATAAGTGCAATAAGAATGTGTACCTAGGGAATCGTCGTTTTCTTCCGCCCACGCATTCCCTAAGAAGGAAAGTCAAGCATTTCAATGGTGAAGCAGATCAACGAGTAAGCACATGCGTCTGCAGGTGATGCTGTATTTGATATGGTGAAGGATTTAAAAGTAATCTTTGGAAAGGGTCCTGGCGGACAGTCCGTTCCGAAGGACGCTGGCGGACACGCACCCATGTGGAAGAAGAAATCTATATTTTGGGAGCTGTCCTATTGGAAATTCTTAGAGGTCCGCTCTGCAATCGACATGATGCACCTGACGAAGAATATTTGCGTGATACTGCTAGGTTTCTTGGGCGTGTATGGAAAGAATAAAGATACACTAGAAGCACGGTAGGACCAACAATGTATGAAAGACCGAGAAGGCAGGCATCCAGAGCTGTTTCAAGGTACTGCCAGCTACGCTCTTACCAAGGAAGAGAAGGAAATCTTTTTTGAATGTCTGAGTAGTATCAAGGTCCCTTCTGGCTTCTCGTCCGATATAAAGGCGATAATAAATATGGCAGAAAAAATTCTAGAACCTGAAGTCTCATGACTGCCACGTGCTTATGACGCAGTTGCTTCCGGTTGCTTTGAGGAGGCTTCTGCCGGAAAATGTTAGAGTACCAATTGTGAAGCTATGTTCGTTCCTCAATGCAATTTCTCAGAAGGTAATTGATCCAGAAAGTCTACCAGAGTTACATAAAGATGTGGTCTAGTGTCTTGTCAGCTTTGAGTTGGTGTTCCCACCATCCTTCTTCAACATAATGACACACATTTTAGTTCACCTAGTCGAAGAGATTACCATTCTCGGTCCTATATTTCTACACAATATGTTCCCCTTTGAGAGAATCATGGGAGTCTTAAAGAAATATGTCCATAACCGTGCGAGGCCAGAAGGAAGCATATCCAAGGGCTATGGAACAGAGGAGGTTATTGAGTTTTGTGTTGACTTTATTCCTGACCTTAAGCCGATCGGTGTACCTGAATCACGACATGAGGGAAGACTTAGTGGAAAAGGCACGCTAGGAAAGAAAGCAAAGATATGTATAGACAAACATTCTTTCACTAAAGCACACTATACGATTCTGCAAAGTTCCACCTTGGTGGCTCCGTATATCGAGGTACACAAGAATATTGTACGCTCGAACTACCCGGGGCAGTCTGTCAGGTTGATTAGAGATGAACACATGAAGACTTTTGGCGGTTGGTTGCAGACACATCTCATGAATGACACCACTGTTGGAGATCAGTTGTACTTGTTGGCCAGGACTCCATCTTTAACTATATTGACTTTTCAAGGGTACGAGATAAATGAGAAACGTTTTACACGCACGTCCAAGATAAAAAAAGCACCAACCAAAACAGTGGTGTCCGATTTGATGCAACGGACGAGAATAGGAAAAATGACACATATTATGGTTACATAGAGGACATATGGGAACTTGACTATGGTCCTAATTTCAAGGTCCCATTGTTTCGATGCAAATGGGTCAAGATGACAGGAGGTGGGGTAATGGTAGACCAGCAGTACAGAATGACAACAGTGGATCTCAATAATCTTGCGTACGGAGATGAACCATTTGTCCTTGCCAATGATGTGGCTCAAGTTTTCTATGTGAAGGACATGTCTACTAGACCGAGAAAAAGAAAAGGTAAGCAAAAGAATACAATACCATACGATGAGCCAAAGCGCCACATAGTTTTTTCGGGAAAAAGAAACATGGTGGGAGTTGAGGACAGGACAGACATGTCAGAAGATTATGACAAATTTCATAAAATTCCGCCATTCAAAATGAAAACTAACCCAAACATACCGCTAAATAAGGAAGATGCTCCATGATTACGGACTAGAAGAGAACCAAGACACTAGATGTGGATGTTGGTGATGTAATAATGTATTAAACCTTTTGTGAATTAATCCTATTTTTCATTGTCATCGTCATTTATTAATATTAAAAACCGGAACAAACCGGGACAAACAGGAATTTCTGAGATTGTTGTAGGCAGGTACCAAAACACTAGACTAGGTAACACTCAAGACATTTATTAATATTAAAAACCGGAACAAACCGGGACTAGCTAACACTGAGGACTAAAGCCACCCCCCTTTAGTCATAATCATGCCTAGTCCTATAGTACGCAGCTTCAGGGTATTCTTCGTCATCGTCATCATCATCGTCATCGTCACCTGCCACTCCGGGGATCCTCAGCCCAGCCATGGCATATACCGGGGGCACCTGCCACTCCGGCCTCGGATTCACGGCGAGCGGGGGAGGGGTCTCCTGGAAGACAATGCCGCTACCGCCAGGCGGGGGAGGGGCCTTCTTGTGGCTCTATGGCGGGTGGACTTGTGGGCACCGCATGCGAGGATGGTCTCCCCCGGCGATGTAGCGCATCACGCTGATGATAGTACGGTTCGCCCACCACAGACGTCGGCCGGCTTCGTTGTGGTTCATCGGGGAAGGGCCATCACCCTCAAACCTGGCAAGCTCCCTTTCCCGCCAGTTAGTGAAGAAGGCATTCCAGGTGTCGTAGTTATCGGGATCCCACTGAGGATCCATCCGCTGCTCCGGCGTGAGCTCGTGGTAGAAGTGGTTCGTGATGGCCGCCTGTCGAGGGGAGCCTTGAGGCACAGGAGGGACATGAACCCCTCCAGCGCTTAGCATCCAGCCGACGGGCAGCCGGTAGCCCGGCAGGCAAGGGTAGTTGGAGGCGAACAACGCCTCGTTCTCCTCTAGGGTCAGAATGGCTCAGTAGGCACTGTCCATTGTTGTGAGAGAGGAAGGTGTGGATGTATGGATAGCCATGGCATGGTCGGCTTATATATAGATGGAAAGGGCGAGAAAACATGGCGGGAAGCGGTGGGAAATGGCGGGAAATATATTTAGTCCCGGTTAGTGGCTACAACTAGGACTAAAAGCACTGTTCAAAGGGAAAGGGCGGGAAAACATGGCGGAAAGCGGTTTGGATATGGCGAAAAATATCTTTAGTACCGATTAGTGGCTACAACCGGGACTAAAAGCACTGTTCAAAGGGAAAGGGCGGGAAAACATGGCGGGAAGCGGTTTGGATATGGCGGAAAAAATTCAAAACGGGCATGTTTGTATGTTGAATCGCGGCATAGTTTGTGATACAGTGCCCATATTTTGCATGCATGTGTATATTGGGATGGCGAACAATGTTGCAGGAGGAATTTTTCCTTTTCGGTGCTCGGAAAAGCCATTTTCCATTTTCCGAGCGCAAAAAGACGGGTCATTTTATGAAGCAGCCACCAAAATGCAGTTACAGAATGCTACCATCCCATTTTTCTAAAATACTAGACCACCTTACATGAACTATCTCCCAACCAGGAGATCTCAAACCTTTTTGTCCTTCCCGGGTGAAAAAGACAAATGTCTGCCAAAGCGGTAGGAAGTGAGTCCGGTTTGAACTACAGGTACATGATCTAATGCCCGTGATTTTTTGAAAAAATAATTTTTAGACTCATAATATGTTATTTCTTCAGAGATCCGATGAAAGTTCTAACATTCTTATCCCCTATCTTCACGCACGCCGTTTTGACCTAAGTTCGAAACGACAAAAAATTCAAAACGTGCATAAAAAATTCAAAAAAGGTCCAAACAATGTAAATCCTTCGCGTGGTGTGATATTATGTGACATAGTTGCAAGGAAAATATCAAACTTGGTATACTGATTATGTCTCGAAAAAACCTTCACAAAATAACCTATCATGTTCGAGGTTTCATGGCTTTCGGTCCAAGAGACGGATGTTATGTGTTGAATCATGGCATAGTTTGTGACACGATGCCCATATTGTGCATGCATGTGTATATTGGGACGGGGAACAATGTTGCAGGAGGAAGTTTTCCTTTCGTTGCTTGGAAAAGCCATTTTCCATTTTCCGTTTTGTGAAGCAGCAACCAAAATGCAGTTACAGAATGCTACCATCCCATTTTTCTAAAATACTAGACCACCTTACATGAACTATCTCTCCAACCGGGGGATCTCAAACCTTTATGTCCTTTCCGGATGAAAAATACAAATGTCTGTCGAAGCGGCAGGAAGTGAGTCCGGTTTGAACTACAGGTACATGATCTAACGCCCGTGATTTTTTGAAAAAATCATTTTTAGACTCACAATATGTTGTTTCTTCAGAGATCTAATGCAAGTTCTAACATTCTCATCCCCTATCTTCACGCACGCCGTTTTGACCAAAGTTCGAAACGACAAAAAATTCAAAACGGGCATAAAAAATTCAAAAAAGGTCCGAACAATTTAAATCTTGGAAACCATTATTTTATTTACATCAATATAACAGAGTAGATGTAAATTTTATTTCTGCAAATTTTGATATATAATAATTAATATTCCTAAACCCTAAACCCACAATTCTTTTTTTTTGTTTTAAAAAGGTTTGAAAAAAGGACCTTTAGCCCCGGTTTGTACTACCAACCGGGGCTAAAAAATCTTTAGCCTCGGTTGGTAGTACAAGAATGAGAGGAAGGGAGGGGGCATCCCCATGGCGCCTAATATAATTAAAGGGAATTAAAGTGTTTTAATGGGCCTTTAAGGAAACTAAAGTTATTTAATGGAGATTGAATGAGAGGAAGGGAGGGGGCATCCCCATGGCGCCTATAAAAGGAGGTGGCCTCCTCCTTCTCTCCACACACTCTCATTTTCACCATTCTCTCATATGCCCTTTGATTGGCATCTTTCCACTCTTGCTAGCTTGTCCATTGCCAAGAGATAGGTGCTTAGGCGAAGCCCTTCTCTAATCCTCCCCCTCCACCGTAGTTCCCGGGGATACGCTACTTCTTTTGCCCGCGTCCTTCGAGCACCGTTTCCTGTAGCCCGGATCCACCGACGCATCCCCAAGGTGCCTACCCCCCGCGTGAAGGAGTTCAATGGAGGCTGAGCAAACCGCCCGTCATCTTCGGTGACCAAGGCGTGGCCGCCACTGCCGACTAGGAAGAGGGACCACAACGGCCAGAGGGAGAAGGCCCCGCGGCGGCCTGCTAGGGTTTTGAGGTGGGCGCCCCGGAGTCGCCTCATGCAAGCGACCCGGGGGTGACGGCTCAGATGTGTTTTTTCCTTCTAGTTGTATCATGTAGAACTAAAACTTGACTAGATACATCTTTATCTTGATGAATCTAACTCAACTATATGGGTCGGAGGAAGTACCATTATGCAGACAGAACTTTGCACCCATCTTGGAAAAGTTCTTCTATTCAAACTTTGCCAAAACTGTGAGCCACTCTGCTTTGTAGCATAAAGTGTTTCCACCATTAGTGTATTTGGCTCCGAGCAGCTTAACCTAGAGATTATGTTTTTCCTCATGTGAGAACACTCTCCATATCTATTTAGTTAACATAGAAACATTTAAACCTCTTGTCAGTTTACCCAATGGAATTTACCTTTGTCGCAACTCCTACCTAGAAGAAGTGCGCAAGCAAGGACGAATTCAAGATTTGAGCATGAGGGGGGCCCGAGACAATAATATTTTTTGTCCTAGAAATTAAAAGTATTGGTTTTTTATACTAGTTTGCATAAAAAATTAATCAAATTCCAAATTTCTTTTGACAACTTTCGAGCAACAAAAGCTTGTACTATAGGTAAGAGATGTGGTAACCAGACCTATCAATGTCCATTTTTTGTCACGGTAAAGAGAAATACCTTATGACCATACAACAGATGTAGGAGAAAAGATAACGAGTCTTGAATATTGCATCAATATCATTGTAAGAATTTATATTATGTGGCTCAACTGAATGCAAATTTTCTTGCTAGTTAGAGTGTAGCTCCATGCTCATTGGCCCATCAAGTAATTACCGTTTGAGTAAAACGCCAATTTAATACATCAACTTGTCCAAAATGATAGTATTGGTTGCAAAACACGAACTACGGGTCACAAAATTTCCCCACACGAGCGTTTTGGTCACTCCATCACGGTGGACGTTAGCTTGCTGACATGACGGGCTTCTTTTTATGAATTAGCTCTTAAAAATACAAGAAACATAATTTTCAAAGGTTAATTCGTAAAAGACGTGAATGTATTTTACTAAAGAGATAAAAAAAGACAAGAAACATAATTTTTATGGGCTAATTTGTAAAAAAGTAGCCCGCTATGTCAGCAAGCTAACGTCCAATATGACGGAGTGACCAAAACGCTCGCGTGGGGCAACTTCGTGACCCATAGTTTGTGTTTTACAACTTCGTGACCAATGCTCTCATTTTAGGTAATTTGATATATCAAATTGGCGTTTTTCTCTTATCGTTTTACTGGTTGTGTTTTTCTCTTCATTCTTGATGTAAATAAATTAGGCTTTCACTTAATTTTGGCTCGTGCAATCACTTAAAGTAGCTCCATGCTCGTTAGCCTATAGTCCCAGTTGGGAAAGGCCTCTAGTCCCGATTCCACAACTGGGACTACGAAATTGGGACAGGTGCCCCCTCTTTAGTTTCGATTGTGCCATAAATCGGGACTAAAGACGCTTTACGTGGCTATGGTCGCGTGTTGGGGCTCGAGGACCCTTTAGTCCCGGTTGGAAGACCTGGTTGAAGTTTTTAAATTTTTTGAAAAAAAGTTTCAATCTATTTTTTATAATTTTATTGAATTTCAAAGTTTTGGATTTTTAAATTATTTGACGGTCTAATCTCTAATAACCCATATTCTCATGTCAAAGTGCATACTCGTGATCAAACTTCCCGGCTGGCCATCCATCCTCACACTACTCTATCCTCACCACGCTTAACTTTTGAGTTCCTTCCAAACTATCTTCCAAGACCGCGGTCATAACTTCATATTAATAGTATGAATTCTATTAACACTTAGACTTTGATAACACATGATTCTATTTTTTGAATTCCAAATAATTTTGAAAATAAGCAACAATGATTAAGTAATAATAAGCAACAATGAATTCCAAATAATCTTTATGCATAATTCAATTATTAATTTTAAAACTCAAAATTTCCATAAAATAAAAAAATAAAAATAATATAAAAGTTCAAAATAATTAAAAACTAGAATAAACAACCAAAGGAATTCAAATGTTTGAAAAAATATCATTTCCTCATTTTTTCCTGGCAAAACCTAAAATCTTCATGCTTTCATATTTTCTTTTGAAATTTTGAAAATCTTTCATTTATGCAAACGACCTTAGCCATTCGAAATTGGATGTAACTCTTTGCGTCGATACTTTTTTTATTATATACACAATTTTTCCCGAGTTTGTACGTAAAAGTTATAGCCGTTTTAAATCGTAACAACCTTTATTTGTAAAAAAATCAAAATTCAAATTTTAAAATTTTCCCTTAAGGTTGGTTGCGTGAGGTACATGCATGTCAAAGGATTTTGAAATCTGAAGATTTTATCATTATTGTTTGTGGGGTTGGAGAGGGGGGGGAGGGGGAACCTAGACTAAAGTTCTATCTTTTAGCCGTTGAAACCGGGTCCAAGGCCCAAACACGACCGACACTAAAGGTCACATTGGCTATGGACGAAAGGCCTATTTTCTACTAGTGTTGTATTTCATCTAACAAAAATTCTAGTTAGTAGTTTGTATAGTACAAATCTATTATTACTAAAAGTAATATAAGGATGTTTTTCGAGGCACCAGGTTAAGCCACGTCATCCAAATTTATTTTGATAGTTAGATCTATAATATAGGGCTAGGATCTAACAAAAGATTGTTAATTCTGTAACCGTGTAGGTCTGTCTGTCACGTCTCATACACGTCTATATGATTATGTACTTTTGGTACGCGCACGCTTCATTTTTTTGCTTTGCAACGTGGACTCCCGATAATTAACTGGATCGTTCTCCTTAGAAATAGGAGGAAAATGATATTGTTTCCCCGGGATCGCGTCATCGCGTCCCCCGGCTCCTACGTTCGCCATGTGTCCAGGACGTGCGGCAGTGGGTCTTCTCTATTCTTCTCTATCGATCTCCGCCGCCGGACCGAACCCCTCCTGCACACCGCTCAATCTCCGTCACCGGCTGCCCCACCTCTGCCCACCTCCGCACCTGGCCACCCTCCTTTGTGTTCACCACCGCCTCCATGGGCACCCTCTCACTCCCCTGCATCTCTTGATCCCCCACAGTTCTAGCGCCCCCGGGGATGGGAGGAGCTGCTGCGGCGAGAGCAGCTACTGCCGGTGCCGGTGGTGTTGCTGCCCACGACGCCACATCTCCTCTCGGCTCACCTGGCCCATCCTCCATCGGTGGCGCTACGTGCGACATCAAATTTTGCTACCTGAATAATAGCATGTTTTTATTTCGACATAAATTTTGTTGTTTTGCTACAATAGTATACATGTTCTGCTACGAGATCTCCGGCGAGGTCTCCGGCGAAATCAGATTTGATACAATCGAACATTTTATTTGCTACCATCAATTTATAGTTTTGCTACAATGGCACAAAGTTTTTGCTACATCTGCTTTTCTGTTTTGCTACAATAGCGCAAACCTTCTGCTATGGTGTCTCCGACGAGGTCTGCCGGCGAAAGTCTCCGGCGACTCTCCGGCGAAGTCTATTTTGCTATATTAGAACAACATTTTGCTACAAAGTGTCCGGCGAGGTTTCAGGCGAAACTCCGGCGAGATCTGTCTTTTGATTTTTGTCTTGTGAGTGAACCGTTTTCTGCTACATTGTAGCAAAAGCGGGACTAGTTATAGCAAAAGCGGGACTTTCTATAGCAAAAGCCGGATTTTGATCTAAAAAGAGGACACGTGGTTGGCCGGGGACCCGGAGGATAAAAAACACAAATCCCCCGAGTGCTGCCCTTAGAAATAGCCCATGAGTCCATATAGAAATAAAACTTACACGCCAACCGTGTCCGATTGAAAGTAAAAGAGTAGAGTGCAGAGTATTGTACATGGACACATATCTATTTGATTTTCAGCTGGTAGTTGAGTCCAGGCTGAGTATTAACGTGAAGTCGGACGTGCAAACATATCCAGTTTTAGGTGCTCCGGTAAATAAAATAAAATAAAATGATAGGTGCATCTCAAGTATTCAAGATATGCACGCGGAAGGGTGATATGTTTGGATGTGACAGCTGAATAGTTGATGGTAGGATCAATTTGCATATGAAGGCATAATATTATATGTTCAGAAACTGCACTGGCGTGTAACAAAGGATAAAAAGTTTTGGAAACAATTTCATAATATATTCTGCTCAATTCACATCCACTTTTTATTAGTACTGACAAGGCAAACTGATGGTAGGATCGGATGTGCATACGAACTTTAGCCAAGAAACATAATTAGTACCTTTGTATTCAGATTGAAAAGCACTTTCTAATGATGCTAATTTTATACTAATATAATTTTAACATATTAGAAGTAATTTTTGGTGAATTAAAGAAAAAATACGGAAAACGATGACGTCTTACCCATTGAAATGTAGTACTTTTTTGACAATCAATACCATGGTATATTTATAGTACTGTAGAAAACAGTACATGGTAGAGATACATAAGCTGACTCCATCGATTAGAAAAGAAAGTCTAAAAAAATTAGTAAATCTTTGAGGTCTTCAATCTGTTTCTTCTTTCAAGATATAATCTTGCACTTTTCTGAGGCAGCCGAAGACCGACATATATTAATTATGCTTCCTTACTATTTTTTGAGGGAATATTTTTCCTTACAATAGTTGTTTAGTAGGTTTCACAAAGCTATTTTGAAAAATATCTCCCTCAATTTAGATGCACTTCCTATTGTTCTCTGTCTTTACTGGTAAACGAAAAATAGTCTCTATCTCTGAGTCTGAAAACCAAACTTATATTACATTAACATTTAGATTGTTTAAAAGTGTCCATGTTGGTAAAATATAAATATCATATGCTTTTATTTTCCTAAAAACATATTTAGATATTATATTATAGTTTTATCAATGTTTTCATATAGATATCACAAGTAATTAACTTCCAAATTTGTGTGTTGAAAAACCGTTCAAAACAACATGTATTGACTAACAATAAGGAAAAAATGATTTGAATATCTTTGACTAAACTAAAAGCTAGAAGGTTCAAAAAACGATGAGTGTAGTAACAAACGTCCAAACCCGCAATAGCTGGAATAATCTCCCGAATTTGAAAAGAGGTGGATTTGCACACCACAAAGTGTGGGACCTTGATATGGTCCAATGCACTCTGGAAACGGAATCACCGTTGAAGTTCAGGTTACCAAAGTGATGCTATATCACTGAATTATAGAGGAAAAAAGCATGAAGAGATGAGTAAAACATATAGCATGTCCTATATGAAAAGGTGTGACAAAGAGCCTACAAAGATGATGGAGTCGTTGAACTTTATTTTGCACAATACCATCTCGGCCATTTGGACATATGTGGTAAGAAGAAAATATGAATCAAAAAAATTAGATATCTAAATTTCTAGAGGTTTGGTCCTCATTCATGAAAGGTGAGGGAAGCGAACAATAGTCGACTATATACATAACCGCTTTGATTTATGAGAGACAAGTTTTAAGGCCTCCACAAAGATAATTTCAAAGATATATATCTGATTATATAATTTTCTTGAATTAAGACTCTATCCAGCATCAAAGACACCTTCATTTTTTTTCTTAGAAGAAAATCTAATATTATCTATTCATCTAACATAGTCTATAAATCTTCGGATCTATAAATGTTAAACTGCAAATGTTTAAATAGTAAAATATATGGCTATTAAGTTAATTAGCCTATTTTTATTGTATTTAGGAAAAATAGATCTTCAAGTCTGCCCAAAGAAGAGTGATCATTAGATGACCATAAAACATACAATATTACAAATGGTACTACTATATTTTAAAAGCATAACTTTTGCGAGGTGGCTCTGGATATATACTATTTGCTATCACAAAATGAGAATATCCACGCAAATATAAATTTGTTTCTCTTCACTTTGAATGTATTAGAAATGATGTCCTCTCAATTGCGAGGGCCGTTGTGCTAGTTCAATATTAATAAGACATACCTAGGCTTATGTTAGACGTGAGACACATGAGGTGAAGTGAGAGACCAACTAGTCATGGTCGACTGGTGATCGCGCGGTAGGCATACGTCACTGATCTCCGATGGCGCTCGACGACGCCCAATTGTCTGTTGTGCGCCCGCAATTAGTTGAGTCGAACAAGCACATACGGAAACAGAGACCCAATGTCAAACCCTCGACGATTGTGTATTTATCAATCGATTGCCTCGTCTCATGAACTCTTCTTAGAGACGGACCACTGTGGTGCGGGCTGATTAGTTTGGCCTTGGGGCCGTTCTGCATGTCTGGCACTTTAGAGACTCGCCTCCAACTTTGCTAATTGGCCTTAGCCACCGCTCGCCCCACTTGGATCCGTCCCTGGCGCAAGGTGCTTGTCGAAACTAGCATCTGTGCCATCAGCTAGTAAGAACAAGCCCATGCAGAAGATCAGGAGGCTCGAGAGAGAAGAGTTTGTAAGTGGCACGCGTGTTTCCAGTGACATGAAACGACCTTGCCAAGGATCCACATGGTATCCTACCGTGTTTACCAATGGTTACCAATCAGCCATCAATAGTTTCTTATCCGAGACAGGGAAACCAAGACAAGTGAAAGGGAACACCCACAGTTCACAGAACCAAACATATCATCCAACTGACAACAATAACACAAGCCTATCCTGATTATATATGGGGTTCATAGTTGGATGATCGGTGTTCGTGCACAATGGTCGGGTCAAAAACCTCTGCACCTGTCTTGATTTCCTGAAGGATGCGGCGTCGACGTCCACCTGTATACTAGGAAGATTGGGATCTTCGCACTTGGTTCAAGCTCTCTCTAACTGCCATGAGTGTGGCGGGGCTAGGAATCCGAACAAGTGATGGCAAAGCTATATGGATGTGCACATATGTAGAGAGGGTACACTTAAACACGAGTGTATTAGTGCAGCTAAGTCAAATCCTGCGATGTCAAGTGGCATCACAAACATAGGCTATCTATTCTATACCTAATAATAAAAGAAGAAGCGTTTCTCTTTTCGTCCATCGTTTTGCGCTTTCAACCATCCGTTTGGCCGCTTTCGATGGCATCCGTACTACTCGGGTCAAGCAACAAGACTGATCTGACCACAACTCGGGCCAGGCAACAATTGTTTGTCCTGCTTAATATGGGTCTCTCGGTGGTGCACGGCGTTAAAGTACGTCTAGCAACGAGACACAAACGCCTTGATCTGCCCCTAAAAAAAGCGCCTCGGTCTGTTCCAATCCGCTGGCGCTGCCCTGTCGTACCCGCAGCCATGGCCCTATGGACAAACAGAGGATCAGAAAAACACCACTACCCCAGCGCGTCAAGCCGACAAGCACCCCTAGCATTCATGACGGGCACGCCGAGAAGAACAAGAGACGAACCAGGAGAGCCGCCGCGCATCATAGAATCCTAGATTACCATCACTACTTCGGCAGCAGCCAGCCTATCCCCATAAGGTGACGATCGTCCTCGGCTTACCGGTGCCTACGCGCCTCAGGGCACACAGCCACTGCGACGGCTGTGGTGGTGTGCCCGAGTCACATGACCTGGAGTGGCGCGTGCCTGGCATCGTGATGGTAGACCATGAGGCATGCGACGGCGCACCATGTCGATGGACGTTAGCGACGCGGCCAGGATTCTAGAGTCCTTCTTGGTGTCCTGTTGCATGAACGTGTTCCTGCATGTTGGCGATGAACTACACTGACGAGGTGATCCAGGTAGGGAGGGATCAGACGCAGGAGTTCTTGAGCTTCTCCACCAGGGCCACCGTGCACAACTCCCATGGCCTTTTAACGTCCTGGTCTAGGTCATTGTCCGTAACAATGGCAACAAGCTTGTCTGTGAACGTGGCATTCAATGCCGGAGTTCCACTGGTCGTCTTTCGCACCGTGGTCGCCGCTCCATGTTCCAGGCCACCTGCAAGTCACTGACGTCTCATCACATCAGGTCCGCCGAGCTTGGCCTCGGCGGATGGACGTGGCGTTCAATGCCGGAGTTTGCAACAGAATATTTAAGGGATAGCTAATTTGCCACGTTATGTGGCCGGCAAGCACGCAAGGACGTCGTGATGCGCGAGCTGAGAAGCCTCTGTTAGCACCGCCCAAGTCTCCACCTTCGCCCACCGCAGCTGCCTTGAGGTCCAAACCCAAAAACTCCGTGCTCCTCTTCCCTGTGCCCAAATGAAATTCGATAAAATTGGCTTAATCTGATAGTATTTTCTTCTTGAACATTTTAAGAATCATTTATCTTTTACTTTTGCAAAATACCATGATCATCATAATATAGGTTTACACTCAGCTAGAAGCACCTCGTGCAATTATGCTTGCTAGAAAATGATGCGTTGTTAGTTGTTGGGCACTATTGCTTCACTTTTTAACCTCTCTGGAGAAAAAAAAAGTGGCTATAATCAAAAGTAATATTTCTGGTAGTCTTATTTGTAACTGTCTTTCGCAAGCGTAATCATGCAAGTTTAATTGAATGGATGGAGGCGGCAGGCAGAACAGGAGAGAATGGGAAGCGCGCTCCAGCGAAGGGGAGGCCGCGGTGGCGCAGGAAAAAATCGGGGCATCGATCCCCTTTTCTCTCTTTTTTCCGAAAATTCTCCAATCCTATGTTGTGCATCACGAGGAAAAAAGGCCAATGCCTTATTATTTTATCTATACGAGATAGGTGGGGCTCATGAACCAATACTTTTGGACCACCCATATCTCTTTTCCATTTTTCCTCAAAAATTCAGTGACATGTGTAACCTGCTTCTTTTGCTTTTCACGTTCATGCAAATGGAGCTATAGCAAATACATTTACACGTTTGTGCTTCCCAATTCTCCCTATCAAGTATGTCTAAATGGAAAACAATTTAAATAAATTAAAAACCACAAAATTAGGAATTATCAAAATTTTCTCAGAAAATTCCGACAGGTGTTCATGATGTGGAGGAGGCACACGAGAGGCAGCGGCGGACAGGATCACGGGAAGGCGGGACAGCGAACCCCCAATGGTGGTAAGCGAGACAGACAATACAAAATTGGGTGTGAGGCAGCCGGGATGGTAGGCAAGGGTAGGTAGGGTTCCGTGTGGCTGTGGAACTACGACTCTTTCTATCAGATCTCTGTACGAATCAAAATCTGATGGTCAGATGCACTGCGATGGATGGTTCGATATGACGTGTCGTACAAGAATCGTCCATGAAGTGTCGTATGTGTAGCACGGTTCGTGTGGCTATGTCGAGTGGCTTTTTTCCGGTGGATTTGGAATTTGTTCAATAAATGTACTTGTTAGACAGGCCCTCCACTAGCTGTGTTTTATTAACTATTATGTTTAATTAATTTCTTAACTCATTCTTCATGTTATTTTTTTCTCCCGATGCAACGCACAGGCACGTTTCCTAGTATATACTAAAAGCAATATAAGGATGTGTGTTTCGAGGCACCACGTTGAGCCACATCATCCAAATTATATTGATGGTTAGATCTAATATTTATGACTAGGATTTATGGAAAAATTAATAGTTACGTAACTACAATAGTTTATTTTTACGTGATTGTAGTCAGTTTGACACGATCCATATAGAGAGGGGCTCCCGTGTACAAACGTAACAAGAATTGATCACCACATGAGTCGTGTAGAGACATGACTCTGCCAACCTCCCAAAAAAAAATAGGGAAGGAAGAGGCTCCCGTACCGCATAGCACTAAGGCATAACAAAAAAAAAATTGGTCCTGGATTGATACTTTTTTTTCTTACATACAATGTAGAAAAATCACATAAGCATATGTTAGAGAGTCAATAGGTCTTCTAACTTAGATTAAGACTAGGCTATAATCTGCCCAAATCTCCAGGACTAATTATTCTCTCTAGAGGAGTGTGCTCGGCTACTGCCGCTGTCTATTCAATAAACATTCATACCAAGTTACGAACATCGTATTTCCGATCATAAATCATGTGCACACTACTTGATGCCCTATTTTTCCGTTTGAAAAAATAGTAAGATCCTATGAATGCATTATTCATGGATATCAAGTTACCAATGCAGCCGCTCATAAATCATTTGCACACTACTTGATGACCTAATTTTGCGTTTGGAAAATAACGAGATCCTATGAATGGTCACCAACTAAGGATAGAATGCTGATGGACTTGGAGCTCAACTCCAAAGTTGCTCGATCTGAGCAGACAAAGTCCGTGTAAAATAAGTATGGATAAGGAGCTCAACTCTAAAGTTGGTCATCCGGCCAGTTGTTCAACTTGGGTGGACATGCATGTATTGTTTCCAAGTGAACTAATTAGCGTGAATAAGAAAACTAACCAAATCTAGATAGTTAATTGTTGTATAGACTCATGCATGAGTACACAAGAAATAATAATATAAACATAAGTTTTTTTGCAAGAAAAAAAGATTACTACAATTGTATATATTGCAAATGTTCTAAAAATTAATTCAAAAAATATTTTTACCTTTTGATTCTACAATAATCAAATTTGAGTAATTAAAAGAATAAGTACAACAGACCAATAAACCACAAGATATCGATAACGTTTATGCTCAGACAATTCATCTGTGTGCACGTCTTCTGTCTACGGCTAAGAGTCTAAAAATCTCACACTAACCCGCATTGCGCTTCGCTTGGTTAATCATGTAGATGAGACCTCTCCAGCAGCGAATTATATGTGCTCGGATTAATCATGTGGTCCATATGGTAGCACGCCTTTCGATTATTTATAGAAAAAATAGCTAACAAATATCAACAATTTGATATTATATAAAAAATCTTGCATGTAATTATTTATGCTAAAAGCATAGTATGGTCAAAAGGGAAAAGGCAGTATATGTATGTGCATTAATGTACTTGGTGTTTTCTAAAATAAATATAAATAATCTCTTAAGAAAAAGGATAACATCAAGCCGCTGATGTAATAAGCCATATTTTTGTTAGTGGATCATAACCCACAAGTCTTTTAAATTATACCAAACATACCCTGACTAGGCCAATACATGTCATAATTTAAATAAAATGTATCGTAGTCCATGTACTATTTGGAGAACTATTTTGGAGCACATTATATACAAGAAGAGCGATATGGTAGAAGTTCTGACTTAAAATTTTAAATATCTAAATGTCAATATAGTAAACCCTCTTTTTATTACTACACACAAGATGAAAACAATAGATCATCACATAACTATACAACATAAATCATAATGATATATCTTCATAATTATACAGAAACATATCACATCAAACAAACTAAATAAGTGAAGCTAAAATACATGTGATCAAAAGAATATATTAATTGGATCAAAGGTTGGCAACCTCAAGAATCTAAAAGCAAAGAAGTAGGAAATACAAAGGAATCAAATTCTTTGAATTAGTGAAATTACTTAAGATTTTTAAATGACTTGGATTCTTTGATATTTATTCTACGTAGGTCGTTTGATTCAAAGGATTAGAATCCATTAACAATTCGTAATAATTCTTAATAAAAATGTCTTTCTACAATTCCTTTTCTCTTTCCTATTATATATATTTTTATTCAAATTTCTAATGTTTTTGAATATGTATGGTTCAATGGAACATGCCACACCTAATCCTACGATTTTCCAATTCTAGCGCTTTATGACTTAGGAAAAATAATTTAATAAAATCATATGAAAAATTACTCAATAATAGAAGGCCACTTGACCCGTTTATTTTCAATCTTGTAATGATGCTATGAATAAAAAATAGTTAATGGCTTATTTTAAGTAATTAAAGGTGATGCCCTCGCATTTGCGAGGGCCACCAGGCTATTTTTTTAAATAATACATTTTTTAATTGATTTTCACAAATAATACGCAAAACGGGCAAATTGCAATTCTGACGGTCCGTCGTCCGTTCGAAAGACGACACAGATGCTTCGTCTTTTCAAAAGACGTCCGACATGTCTTCTTTTATTTAAAAGACGACCGAGTTGTCTTCTTTTATTCAAAAGACGACACGCCTTTGTCGAGCTGTCGGGTGACAGGGGGTACGCCTGGTCGTCTGTTGAACGGACGAAGGACGTTTCGTCCTTTGAACGGACGACGCGCCCCAGCATATAGCTCACGCGCCTGCCCGTGCTTGCCCGTCGTCGTCCTCCCCTCCTTTCTCTCTCTCTCTGGCTGTTCTTCCTCTCTCGCGCTTGCTCTTATTTTCTCAGCTGTTGCACCGATTTGTAGCCCAGATTTCTATCCAAACTCGCTGCTCTAACACATTAGCAAGCTAGTAGAGTCCCGATCTACTAATGGGATAGCCTGGTGTAGTGATTTGAGTCGTTTTGGTGGAGGGATCTGGTGGTGTTCTTGTTGAGCAATGGCCATGGTGGAGGCTGGTGCTGGGACTTGAGGAAGGTGCATGGTGGAGGCGCTGATCCGTTGACCTAAGGCAGCTGCACGGCAGGACTTCACACGCTTCAAGGATAAACCCTAATTTCCTGCTAATTGCAGTCATGTGTGTATGTTTATAGGTAGCCTTTGATGGGTCTGTTAGATGCAAGATATTTGTAGAGTATTTGTTGGAGATATGCCCAAGAGGCAATAATAAAGTGGTTATTATCATATCTTCATACTTATGATAAATGTTTACATACCATGCTATAATTGTATTAACCGGAAACATTAATACTTGTGTAATTTGTAAACATAAAAGAGTCCCTAGTAAAGCCTCTTGTTAAACTAGCTTGTTGGTTAATATATGATCATGGTTTCCTGATCATGAACATAGAGATGTTATTAACAACAGGGTCATATCATTAGGAGAATGATGTGATGGACATACTCCTATAGTTAAGCGTAGCATAAAGATCAAGTCATTTAATATAGTTCATTTGCTATAAGCTTTCTGATACATAGTAACCTAATTCCTTCGACCATGAGATCATGCATATCACCTTTACCGGAAGGATGCTTTGATGACATCAAACACCACACCGTAACAGGGTGGCTATAAAGGTGGCATTGAGTGCTCGAAAAGTATTGGTTGAGACACATGGATCAAGAGTGGGATTTGTCCATTCATATGACGGATAGATATACTCTGGGCCCTCTCGGTGGAATGTCATCCAATTAGCTTGCAAGCATGTGACTGGCTCACAAGAGATCACATACCATGGGAACGAGAAAAGAGTACTTATCAGTAACGAGGTTGAACTAGGTATGCAGAGATACCGACGATCATAACCTCGGATAAGTAAAATATCGTGAGACAAAGGGAAATTGGTATCGTATGTAAGTGGTTCATTCGATCGCAAAGTAATCGTAGAAATATGTGGGAGCCATATGAATTTCCAGATTCCTCTATTGGTTATTGATCGGAGAAGTGTCTCGATCATGTCCGCATAATTCACGAACCGTAGGGAGACACACTTAAGGATTCGATGTTGTTGAGTAGTTATGGAATGATGAGTAAGAGACCGAATGTTGTTCGGAGTCTCGGATGGGATCCGGGATATCACGAGGAGATTCGTAATGGTCCGGAGAATAAGATTCATATAAGGAAAGTCCCGTTTCGGAGTTGGGGAATGGTTCCGGTGTTTTCATCGGGAATGTTCTAGAATGTTCCGGAATGTCCGGCACTCCGGAGGGGAAGGGTACATGAATGTGTTGTATCAAGTTGGTATGATTGCATCATGTACTAAGTGTCATCGCTGAACCAAATAAAGGATTAATTCAAATCCTAGTTTGAAAAGTCAAACAGCTAGTTTGAAAAGTCAAACAACTAAATTTGGAAAGAGGAAAAGAGGAGGAAGGTTGAAACCGACTTGGGGGAGGAGTTCCTCCTTCCACCGTCGGCCCACCTTGGGTCCGAGTTGGGGAGGGACTCCCCTCCCCAGGCGCGCCTCCCTCCACCTATAAGAGGAGGGGCAGGGCTCCCCTCCTAGACACAAGTTCCCTACCTCTAAACCTAAACCCTAGCCACAGCCTAGGGATTTCTCCCAAGCCGCCGAGTTAGAGCTTCTAATTGCCCTAGCCGCCGGTTTAGCCCCTTCTAATTGGTGTGTCTAAACCCTAGATCACCAAGGCTCTCTCATAGTCCACCATACTCGCTCCGGCTTAAGGCGAAGCCCTGCGAGATCTCCCCTCTACTTTCGGTACCACTGTCAGTCGTCTGCCGGAATCGCGAGGAGAGTGCTACAACCTCCGCTGCTGGAACAAGGAGAGGAAGGTCTTTCATAGAGTACCGAACGCAGGATCATTGCGGGAGCGCTGCCGGAACGCAGCGCCGGAAGGATCGCCTACGCGATCTTGAGATCGGCAAGTGTACGACTGCATCACCCACGAGAATCTGCTCTCGTTAACCGCTTTGGAATCTTCGAGGGTGAGTTCCTCTATCGACTCGTTGCTACAATCTAGTAGATAGATCTTGGCTTGTTTGTTTGCATGCGGTAGAAATTTTTGTTTTTCATGCTACGAACCCCTACAGTGGTATCAGAGCCGTGTCTATATGTAGATCTGTTGACGCAGTAGAACACAATGGTCATTGTGGGCGTTGATGCTTTTGTTGTCGATTGCTTCTTGTGTACTTTGCATCTTGCGGGATGGTGGGATGAAGCGGCCCGGGCTAACCTTACATGACATCGTTCATGAGACTTGCTCCACGCTTGACATGCAACTTGTATTGCATAAGTGGCTTTGCGGGTGCCTGTTTCTCCCAACATAGTTAAGATTCAATTTACAACGGGTGATTGACAATACTAGTATCAATGTTGTGGTTCTTGTTCGTAAGTTAGAACGACACTTATTGAAAGCCCCAAACCACGTAAAACATGCAAAGAAAATTAGAGACGTCTAACTTTGTTTTGCAGGGGTGTGCTGTGATGTGATATGGCCATGATTGTGATTATATTTGATGTATGCAATGTTCCTTATTGTAAGTTGGCAACCGGCAGGAGCCATATGGTTGTCTTTAAATTCTGTTAAGACCCGCTTGTCTGTTCAAAGTAGTTGTAATAGTTGAAGCTGGTGGAAGACAACCATGGAGCGGCGTCATTGACCTTGATGCAATGCCGGTGATGATGGAGATCATGTTCGTGCTTGAAGATGGAGATCGGAAGCACAAGAAGAAAGGCCATATCATATCACATATTATGAATTGCATGTGATGTTAATCCTTTTATGCATCTTGTATTGCTTAGTTAACGACGGTAGCATTATAAGATGATCCCTCAAGCACACAATTTCAAGTTTTAAAGTGTTTATCCTTAGTAAGCACCATTGCTAAAGCTCGTTATTTCGAAGCACCACGTGATGATCGGGTGTGTTAGATTCTGCGAGTGTATACAACGTGAGCAAGCCAGATTTGCTCATGCGGAAGCTAAGGTTGATCTTGACGAGCCTAGCATGTACAGACATGCTCTCGGAACACGGATCACCGAAAGGTAAAGCATGAGTCATATAGTAGATATGATGAACATGTTGATTGTTCGCCATTGAAGCTACATCAACTCTCGTGATGATCGGTTTTGATGTGGTGGATTTGGTTCGTGTGATCACTAAAACAATGTGAGGGATATTGTTTTGAGTGGGAGTTCAACGACAATATGATTAAAAGTTGAACACTATTTATCATAAATTAAATCAAAGTGAATTTGCATAGTTGTTGTAGTCATTGGCATCCGTTTACCACCTTGCGCTTAGTTTTAATTGAGATGATAGAACTATAGAATTCTGGTTAGTTACTTTACGAACTGGTATCGTATTGTTTTGAAGTGTTAATCTAAAGTTTAAAAGTCCTATTGCAAACTTTCAGTAAGTTCCGGTTACTCCATGAAGTTTAATAATTAGTATTAAATCAAGAGTGACAATTCCAAGTGTTAGTGTATGAGTATCATGTTTGTCTCCATGATTCTTGATATTCAAAGGATTGTCTTAATATCAAGGTTATCTAGGATCTGAAAGAGTTGTTTCAGAAACCATGATGTGTGGAAGATATTGTGATATCTGAAACAAAGTTTTGGTTGCAACATGATAGAGTATAATATGGCAAAAGTCATGTTCTCGTATTTGATGAGAATTTGCAAAAAGTTGAAGACACTAGTTGTCCTAATCCTCCAAAATGTTTTGAGAGCAACATTATACTCATGATTCACCGTTATAAGCTAAAAGTAGCTTGATCATGGATAATTCCATGATAAGGGTGAATATTTGATGTAGGTAAAGTGTTTACTACACCAATATATTACTAAAGAAAGGAATTTGAAAGAACACCAAACATTTGATAATGGTGATCTATTTCAAAGTGCAAGTCCAAAGACATTGGTATTTAATTATACACGCTTTGGACTATGTGTCATATGTATGACTCCACTATTGATGTTGATAGATTCTTTCAAATGTAAGGAAATCCGAAAGATAATCTCATAAGTATATGGCAGAAAAGAAAAGACTAGAATTGTTCAGCTTAAGTATATAGATGATATACATGTTATGGATATATTCTTTGCTTATTAAACAATGTGGTTCTTAAGTATTTGATACTGAATTTGTTGGTATGAATCGTCATACAAACAATGTAATTCATGAACTACAATGGCCTAAGTAACTAGCAAAAGAATATGTGATGATGTTCATCGAGAACAAATAAAGGGTTATTGTGTTGCTCGTTAAACATCAAAGCTTGCCTTCAAGATTTGTTTTATCAGGTATTATGAGAACAAAAGGGTTGTTCAAATAATTGCCGTAATCCATAAAAGATGGATGATTCACAAATCTCGTTGGAGAAATCACATCCATAAAACTAGTGCTAAAAATGTCGAAAGACAAATTGATTGAAAGATCACTTAGGAAGTGACAACGCCGTTTAAATTATATTGGAAAGAAAACATGAAGAAACTCCATATGGATGGAATTTTGGAGTCTTTTGATTTTTGATCACATGACGCTTGTGAAACTTTCCTAGAGATAATTAAAACTTCGTTCATAGGCCAAAAGGGAACGAATGACTAGCTTATTGGAACTTGTACATATTGTTGTACGAAATCCATTATGTGTAGTCAAGAGCGATGGATTTCAACTTCATATGCTTTCTCCGAAAATTTGAGTGAATATATGAATATTTACTTAATAAGGATGAAGTATGAAATATTTGAAAAAGTTCAAAGTCTTTCAAGATGAAGTGCAAGATCATTGTAATAAGAATATAAATAGTTTATGATAAGATCCTAAAGGAAGATATTTGAGTTACAAGTTTAGCATAATACCTAATATTTAAGGAATCGTTCCGTGAATTTGCATTTCCAGAAACACCATAAGAGTATGGAGTGTTCGAAATATGTAATTAAACCTTGTTTGACATGGTAAGATCAAAGGTGTAATTCATAAAACTGCCATTATATTTTAAAGATTAAAAGCTTTAGAGACTACCGCTTTTCCAGAAAAGAGCTCCATCATAATCCGCTGAAATGACACCATATAAAGTTATGGTTTGGGATAAAACCCAAGTAGTCCTTTCTTAAACATTGGTATGCTATGCATAAGAAAGATGTTTGCAACCAAAGTCGGATAAACCTGTCTTTGTATTACTGTTAAGTATTCGTCCATAAACACCGGAGACAAAAGTGTTTGTCGCTTAGAACGTCAAGTTTCTTTGAGAAGGAATTTTTCGTGAAAAGATAAGTGGGAGGACAATAGAACTTTGATAAGGTTAAAGGAACCTTAGCTATACGTGCAGAGTTGCGCGGCGCCGAAAAATGTTCCGGAGGCAGCAATAATGCTCATGGCTCACATGCCTCAAAGGTTGTGGTCACGGAGATCTAAGTTCATATTAAAACAAGTAGGTCGGGTAAACAATCAAATACCAAGATTTGAGAGTTAAATCATTATTTGACAATAATGATCTGACTACATGCAAAGAAGCAACGATGGGCCCTGACTCCGTCAAATGGCTTGAAGCCATAAAATCCGTGATAGTTCCATACACGAGAAATCAAGTTTTGAACTTGAAGGACCCTCGAGAAAGGTGTAAGACCTTACAGTTGTGTTTGGATCTATAAAGAAGTAGACATGGATGTTTCACATCTATGAAATAGTCGACATGTTGGGAAAGAGTTCACAAAAATGTTCAAAGGTTGACTATGACAAGATTTGATCTTTCATAGCGATATTTAGTCTAGACGGATTAATGTAGCAACCACTACATATAATTTTTGTTATGTGGTAGTTGAATAAACAAAACAAGTTCTTCTAATAGAAGGGTTACCTAGGACGTGTGCATGACACGGTCCAAAGGGTTTTGTTAATTCAAAGGATGCTAAATGCATATGCAAACTTTAATGGTTGAATTAAGCATAGCGGAGTTGGAATCTTCACTATGATGAAACTGTTAAAAGAGTTTAATATTATCGGAGACAATGAAGATGCTTGCATTTGCAAGAAATTAAGTGGGAGCGCTAAGACATATTTCTAATACATTATGTGGAGGACATATTGTTGATTAGAAATGATGTATCTTTCATTAACACATATTAAGAAATTTCATCCTGATGAAAGACTTAGGCAAAACCCAAATATTTGGCATCAATAGACGCTAATATGGTTGTGCCGAAAGTACATAGATGATGTATTGAATGAGTTCAATATAGAAACTACAAGAAAGGTTCTTGTCACACAAAAAGGATTGAATGAGTTCAATATTGATGATATATTCAAGTGTATTGACACTTGGTAAGTGAAACAAAGATTCAAGTATAGATTGATACTTGATGTATGAAATCACAAAGAGTATTTATATCAATCATACTGTGATATGTACAAATCCAGATATGTCCTATGCTCTAAATGTTATGAGCATATACCAGAATGATTCATAAGATGATCATTGGACGATAGTAAGGATATTCTTATGATCTTTTGGAAGAACTAAGAGTATATTATTTTGTAGAAGTGGCAAATAGATGGTTAGTTCATTGTAAAAGTATTACATTGATACTAGTTTTGTCACAAAGTACAAATTAAGTTTATCTCAATCTAAACTAAGGGTGGCACAATATAATGGAAAGTAAGTTCCATAATAGATTTGGATGAGTTACAAAGTTAAGACATTGTGACAGATACTACAACAAAAGGCTAAGTATATAACTGCTGTTATAGCAGCTAAAGAGGGCATTTGTGTCAAGTAGTTTGTTATCAAACTAGGTGTAGTTCACAGTGGGATAATACTATGGAGATATATTGTACGACAATATTATCAACATGTTTTAACCCCAAAGAACTAAAGGTCTCACCGAAGGACCAAATTTATACAAAGCCATCTCATTAAAGAATGAGTGATGTGTAGAGACACAAAGACATGCAATTACACACGGACCTGGAAGTGTCAGATCCGGAGATCAGTTGACCACTTGCAAACGTGTACATACAACACGGAAAGCCATAGGTGTTGAATACACAAAGGTTTGAAACTAGATTATTGACTCTAGTGCAAGTGGGAGACTGTTGGAGATATGCCCAAGAGGCAATAATAAAGTGGTTATTATCATATCTTCATACTTATGATAAATGTTTACATACCATGCTATAATTGTATTAACCGGAAACATTAATACTTGTGTGATTTGTAAACATAAAAGAGTCCCTAGTAAAGCCTCTTGTTAAACTAGCTTGTTGGTTAATATATGATCATGGTTTCCTGATCATGAACATAGAGATGTTATTAACAACAGGGTCATATCATTAGGAGAATGATGTGATGGACATACTCCTATAGTTAAGCGTAGCATAAAGATCAAGTCATTTAATATAGTTCATTTGCTATAAGCTTTCTGATACATAGTAACCTAATTCCTTCGACCATGAGATCATGCATATCACCTTTACCGAAGGATGCTTTGATGACATCAAACACCACACCGTAACAGGGTGGCTATAAAGGTGGCATTGAGTGTTCGGAAAGTATTGGTTGAGACACATGGATCAAGAGTGGGATTTGTCCATCCATATGACGGATAGATATACTCTGGGCCCTCTCGGTGGAATGTCATCCAATTAGCTTGAAAGCATGTGATTGGCTCACAAGGGATCACATACCACGGGAACGAGAAAAGAGTACTTATCGATGCGAGGTTGAACTGGTATGCAGAGATACCGACGATCATAACCTCGGATAAGTAAAATATCGTGAGACAAAGGGAAATTGGTATCGTATGTAAGTGGTTCATTCGATCGCAAAGTAATCGTAGAAATATGTGGGAGCCATATGAATTTCAAGATTCCTCTATTGGTTATTGATCGGAGAAGTGTCTCGATCATGTCCGCATAATTCACGAACCGTAGGGAGACACACTTAAGGATTCGATGTTGTTGAGTAGTTATGGAATGATGAGTAAGAGACCGAATGTTGTTCGGAGTCTCGGATGGGATCCGGGATATCACGAGGAGATCCGGAATGGTCCGGAGAATAAGATTCATATAAGGAAAGTCCCGTTTCGGAGTTGGGGACTGGTTCCGGTGTTTTCATCGAATGTTCTAGAATGTTCGGAATGTCCGGCACTCGGAGGAAAGGGTACATGAATGTGTTGTATCAAGTTGGTATGATTGCATCATGTACTAAGTGTCATCGCTGAACCAAATAAAGGATTAATTCAAATCCTAGTTTGAAAAGTCAAACAGCTAGTTTGAAAAGTCAAACGGCTAAATTTGGAAAGAGGAAAAGAGGAGGAAGGTTGAAACCGACTTGGGGGAGGAGTTCCTCCTCCCACCGCCAGCCCACCTTGGGTCCGAGTTGGGGAGGGACTCCCTTCCCCAGGCGTGCCTCCCTCCACCTATAAGAGGAGGGGCAGGGCTCCCCTCCTAGACACAAGTTCCCTACCTCTAAACCTAAACCCTAGCCACAGCCTAGGGATTTCTCCCAAGTCAAAGTTAGAGCTTCTAATTGCCCTAGCCGCCGGTTTAGCCCCTTCTAATTGGTGTGTCTAAACCCTAGATCACCAAGGCTCTCTCATAGTCCACCATACTCGCTTCGGCTTAAGGCGAAGCCCTGCGAGATCTCCCCTCTACTTCCGGTACCACGCGTCACGGAATCATGAGGAGAGTGCTACAACCTCCGCTGCTGCTAGAACAAGGGAGAGGAAGGTCTTCATCGATACCAACGATGTGACCGATCAAGGGAGCGCTGCCGGAACGCAGCGCCGGAAGGATCGCCTACGCGATCTTGAGATCGGCAAGTGTACGACTACATCACCCACGAGAATCTGCTCTCGTTAACCGCTTTGGAATCTTCGAGGGTGAGTTCCTCTATCGACTCGTTGCTACAATCTAGTAGATAGATCTTGGCTTGTTTGTTTGCATGTGGTAGAACAATTTTATTTTCCATGCTACGAACCCCTATAGTATTATGTGTCAATGTACCTGTTTTTGACTTTTTTCGGTATTTTTTAGGTCGAAAATCATGTCAAATAATGTAGTGTTTAGGTTCTTGTATGGTCCTGGTTCCGGCAAAATAAACCAGCACGGAGTTGATTTGAGCGAGTTTAGATTTATGGATGAAGTGCTTCAGAATCCTGAAACAGTGCCCGTTACTTAGTTGAAGGATTGGTTATGTGTTCCTTTAGGGCTCCCTCCTACCCATACTATCGGTGTGCATGCTTTATGGACTAAGTCAAAGCAAACCCCTAATTTTTATTTAAGGCCAATAGAAGCGCAACAGAAATGGGTCAAATTTGTGCAAGCTTGCCAGAAAAGAGAAGTTAATCCCAGTCTCTTAGTGTTACCTGTGGCGAAAGATGCTGGGTATGATCATGGCCAGAGTAGTCAGACCGGTCATGCTGGAGGTAGTTATGATCATGGCCAGAGTAGTCAGACCGGTCATGCTGGAGGTAGTTATGATCATGGCCAGAGTAGTCACGGCCAAGAGGGTGGCGGCGGTTATGAATCAGGTCACAGTAGCTATGCACACGCCGGGGGTGATGGTTATGTATCAGAGGACGGTGGTGAAGGATTAGGGGAAGACATATTTAGTGGCGAAGCTGATGAGGACGAGATATATGATGGTTTGTTGCAACATCAAATGGAAGCCGAAGACTCAGAAGGCAACAGTGATACGGCTGATGATTCTGGCGAGTCTGATCAAGAAGAGATCGGCCAACCTATTCCGGCATCATGGAATAATGACAACACAGCAGCAATGACTGTGAACGATGGGCATGATTCGGCGTGGCATTATCACGCGAACAACATCTCTCTGGGTGCATTATATCCTAGCAAGAGACATCTGCAGGAAGCAATTGTTGAGTGGTCAATGTCCATGCAACGGGTCTTGAAAACGAAGGTGTCATCACAACAATATTTGACATTGGTTTGCGAGGAAGCTGGATGTCCTGCAAGGGTGCATGCCCATGTCCCTAGGTATGACACAAACTGGAAGGTCACCGATGTTGTGATGCACACATGCACACTTGAAAGTGTCCTTCAGGACCATCGTAACCTCACGTCAACCCTCCTGGCTAGACTGTTGTACACAGAGATAGTGGAGGGCAAAGCCATGGGGGTGAATGCTATCATTCACAAAGTTTCTGTCAGATTCCGCTACAATATTTCATACGGGAAGGCTTGGAGGACTAAGCAAAGGGCACTGGAGGCAAGGTTTGGTTCGTTTCGAGACGGGTATGACTGTGTTGTTAGGATGCTCCAGACACTGCAGGCTAGGAATCCAGGCACCTACATGGAAATCCAACACTTTACATTGCCACAGGAACCTAATTTGAGGGTACTTCATCGAGTGTTATTCTCATTTGCTATATGCATAGAAACTTTCACTCACTGTCGACCAGTCATCTGTGTGGATGGTACATTTCTCACTGGCAAGTATAGGGGTCAGATATTGACTGCCATAGGTCAAGATGGAAACAATCAAGTTGTTCCACTTGCCAGATGGTAGATCCCCCGCATCCGGATGTTCCCCTTCCAGATGTCGTGCACGTGTAAGTAAATATATGTACATAAGGAATGCGTCCTATACTTCATCTATGTTCTTTAATGATGGTCTAACAAATTCGAATGACAGGTACTCTCGGAAAACTAGCAAGACCGCCACTCAATGGCTCCAACGGGTGGGGATTTACGTCAACGAGTGGCAGAATGCACCAACACAAGTATGGCACGCTGGCCCGTTTGATATGGAGCTATTCCACGGATAATTACAGAGGTACATGGCGATGACACGGCTACGTCCCATTCCACACGCACATGACGATGAGATATACCCTAGCCAGTCAACACTGGAGTCCAGACACTCAGCGGTAAGTACTTTATTTAGAGCATAATCAACATGAGTGCCTATGTAGTGCATACCTAACTATGAGACAAATGCAGGCCGATATGATGTGGGAGCTACAGACTGAGGTGGCTCAGTACGGACGATCGCTTTCGACCGTTCCTCTTGTGCCCCGTCAGCAGGCTCAGTCCTTTGCCCGGCGGGTCGAGGAGAAGCTGCGGCGTATCTACGCGGCCATCACGTGCACCAGCGTCTCAGACGTCGTTCAACACCGAGAAGCACAACGCCCACCACGTCACTCGGTGGAGGGGAGCGCCCCACGTCGATCCACGCAGCAGCGCCCACCGCGTCACTCGGTGGAGGAGCGCGCCCCACGTCGATCCATGGAGCAGCCACCTTCTCCAGACCATGCTGGAGGCTCGGGATGGCACGAGGAGCATATTTCTCCACCACTCCGCCACGGGCCTCGTCCACGACTCTCACAGCAGGCGCCGTCGAGAGCACCACCTCCAGACCAGGCTGGAGGCTCGAGGTGGCAGCAATCACAGTTTACTTCTGACCCGTGGCAGCAATCGCAGTTTAATATCGACCAGTTGCAGCAGAACCAGATTACTTTCGAACAATGGCAGCATCAACAGCCGATCCCCTATATGGACTTCGCTTATCGACCACAATCTCAACCTCATGGTAAGCGTGTCCCTTCCTACTATTGTTAGATGCAGTATGACATTGTTCAGTACTTAATTTCTTGTACACTAGCAGGAGACTCCGTTACATGGGACAGTACTGACGACCGTGATCAGTAGACAAAGCACGAGAAGGTAGACTGGTTTGGCCAGTATCAGCCAGGTACTCCACCACCTATCCCTACACAGGATACACATGATCAAGGTGAAGGGTCAACTGCACCTCGCCGTGATGTGATGCCACCCCACAGATATGGATGGAGTACACCGAGGCCTCCGCCGCCTCGTCGTCGACACCAGTGATATCTACTTATGTATCAGACATTTATCTATCTATGTATGAGACATCATTCTATTATTTCATGATTTTATTCGACAAACTACTCAACATAACTTGCAACATAGTTCAACATAACTTGCGGTACATAAATAAGAGTCCTATCTATCCCTAGCATGATGCCTTTCCCTTTCCCTTCGATGATGCCTCGCCCTTTCCCTTGGACGATCCCTCGCACTTGCTCTTCTTGGCCTGCGCTTTCTTCTTCTCCTGCCTCTTGTCCCACTCAGCTCTCGCCTTGCTTCCAACGGGTGGCGGCATGAAGATATCATCCTCATCTTCGCTCTTTTCTATCCAGGCCCTAGGTGCCACAACCTGCTCCGTCATGTCAGCTTGACTCTTCTTGGCCTGCGCTTTCTTCTTCTCCTGCCTCTTGTCCTATTCAGCTCTTGCCTTGCTTCCAACGGGTGGCGGCATGAAGATATCATCCTCATCTTCGCTCTCTTCTATCCAGGACCAAGGTGCATCAAACCGCTCCTTCATGTAAGCTTCACTCTTAAAGGTGAGCTTGTCCCACCTTGCCTGGATCCTGAGAAGCTCTTCTCGTACCTGATTTGGGGTCTTCAGTTTCCACCCTCTTCAATGAAGTGACTTGCCAAGCAGAACGAGAGCATCATGGTTCGTTACCAACGTATCCCAGGTGCCTGGTTCATCGCCTATCACAACAGTTCTGGCTATTTGGAGAAGCCCAATGGACATATCTAGAGGCCAGGGAGACGCGTCGGTCATAGTGGAGAGGAGTGGAGGGAAATGCGAGAGCAAGAGGAGAGGAGGGAAATGAGAGAGTAAGAGGAGGAAGAGATGAACTGGGTTAAAGGATACATCTCGTTGCCCCGATTTATAGAGGCACCGAACCGAATAGGCGAAAAAAGGGCGGGAAGTAGTGGCGGAGAAAAAAGGGCGGGAAGTAGTGGCGGGAACAAAGGGCGGGAAGTACTGGCGGGAAAAATCGGCGGGGAGTACTGGCGGGAAAATTCGGCGGGAAGGATTGGCGAGGAAAACAGCGGCGGACGATTATTTAGCGGCAGTACTGCCGATCAATGCAACCTTGCATGAGCAATGCACCCTTCGTCCTTCCAATAGACGAACAGTACCGTCGTCCTCCCAATAGACGAACAGTACTTTCGTCTGTTGAACAGCCGAACATCTGGGCCGTCGTCCTCCCAAAAGACGAAACAGTGTGTCGTCTGTTGAACAGATGAAATGAGTCTGTCGTCTGTTGAACGGCCGACCGACCAACATATTTGCAATTTGTCCATTTTGTGTATTAGTTGTGAAATTCAATAAAAAAATGTATTGTTTAATAAAAATTAGCCAAACATAAGCTCCGCCACTAACTGCGATCACTTCCAAAGCTACTACGGACGGCCCCAGATAAGTGCCATTCTGTGACCTAGCCACTACCACTCGACCTCTCCAGCCTCTCTACTATCAGCTATGGTTTATGAGCCGTGACAAAATCTTAGGGTGGGCGAGGAGCCCCGCTTTCCACCCTGTAGATCTGCCCTACGAGGCCGCATCTTCACAGTCAACATTTGTTCCCCATACCTCTAATTCCTATTACCAAGACTCTAAACATGAATTATTATCCTCTAGCTTGCTCAGTATTCTCTTGTAGACCCTCTAGCTACTTTTTCTATGAAAAGTGAGAGGAGAAAGCAAGGCCGGCACCTCTTATATAATGAGCTAGTAAGTGTGAGCAGATGAAAGTTACTTTAACATTAACTCGATGCAAGATTTCTGCTCTGTCTACCAACTATTGATTCTTTGAATCGATGTTAACTAGTACTATTGAACATATATCAGATATTCGTTTGCTGGAGGAACTAAGGTCCTCAGCAGCATCCGAAAAGTTCGAAAGACATATTTCTGAAACTCTAGAAAAATCCGAAAAAATACACGCATACATATACACAGTCCAAAGGCACGGTAAAATTTTTGGGGATGAACTACACAAAGAAGATAAACATTTGAAAAAAAATCAGAGTTTTTCATTCCTATATAAGGCCATATCTATAGCTCAAATACAACACAATTTTTACGAAAATTTCGCACGAATGCATAAGTATTCATGGAATTAAATTTGTGACTTTTGAAACTCAACAATACAATTTTCTGATTTTTTCAAATGATGTTCGCGTGCTGCAAATATGTGTTCCTTCTGTAACGAAAACCCATTGCAAGAATTTTATTGTGCTATATAGGACACCGCTACCAAATTTTTAGATGGAACTTAACTTTTTATTGATCTAGGTATGCTCTTTGTTCACACGGTACATTGCGTACATCGACCTTATTCTATCAATAACATGCATGATTATAAAAATAATTAATTATTATATACATAGATACGATAAATATATTAACTAAATTTAATTACATACATACTCGATAATTATAAGAACTAGTAAGCGTGCCCGTGCAACGCACGTCTCTATAAGACACATATTTCTAATTAAGCTGAATGTCCCCCTTCACGTATGCATTACATAATAGATGTGAAGTTGTCACAAATTAGACATAGAGATCATAATCAACATGGCCATTTTCACAAGATGTACATCTATAGTCTATTTGCATACTGTGTTTCCAGGTATCATAAAATCAAAGCAGGTCAGATGCTCAACTTACGGAAAGAAAACACCAACATTGAATCTCTCGGTATGAATACTTATGTTCAAACATCAACAAAAACAAGTAAAATTTTATTGAGAAACACATCAGTGGCACAACCTAGGGAGATTACCAGGGTAAATTTTAAATTAGAGATACCCAAAAGGGCCAGAAGGATTATGCTGAACTCAGTGTAGAGTTCATGGTTTTCGTCACTTCACAAGAAAATTTTCATCGCTGCCAAGACAGTCGTACCAGGCTCACTGAAACTACAATACCATCTAAGAGTGGCATTCTTGTTTCTAGAAAATTATGCATCACGAGTACCCGCAGAATGATTCTCTCATTGGTTCTGGTGCGTTGCAACATAAAATAATTAACATGTTAGAGAAGATATAAACTGAGCAATGCATTAACTATTGTTTCAATTTAGACTAACTAAAAAAGGAGGACACCTATGCTAGAGAAGTAATTGAGATTGTGTTATGTTTAGTATGCATACCTGACCAGATGGGCATATGGCTACCTCTATGAAAATGTCAATACATATCCATCATATTATCCAAACAATGGCAATACATCCTTTCTCTACTCCCACGGACGGCAGCCTGCCAAATCTCGCGCAACTAAAGAGGAAACTCCCGCGAACTCTAGCTTTGCGGACACCTTAAAATCCCTCCTCTATTGGCGCCTCCCCAAATCGCAGCAGAATCTTTGCTCCTCGCCACTCACCTGCAGCCCTAAGCCCGCTAAGTCCATAGCATCGTCGGCCCTGCCGTATGTCTTGCCGGGAGAAGCTAGCACGGGAAATGGTGGATTGCCCACCCATAGATGTGCTTGTGCGACCTACAACCACCACATGGAATTAATAAAATATTAGGATAGTATGTTCACTGAGACATGGAAAGTATAAATTTGAAATTGTCATTGAAGCAAGCAGGCCAAACATTTGGAAAAAAATTGAATAGAAATTAACACAAAATCTGATGCATACCAGACCTGCTTACCTTTCTTACTTTATCTTGAACGAATACAATATCAATAGCAAATTGGTAAAATATTCTATCTTGACATTATATGGGCCACCGACTTTGTTTTACAAGAGAGATGTCCATATCTATCTATTTCCAACATCAGTAGTCAGTACCAACATCTAATTGAACATTTGTTTACTCATTAGCATATATCTATTTTGAAATGGAACAATAATGTAAAAAATGGCTTGAAAAATGAGAAGTTGACACCTACAACTCTAATATTCCGTGTTTTAACACAAGGCTTGCTGCTGATAAGTATCTTAGATTTTCTCACAAACAAAGCATGGAAAATTATATCTATTAGGACAAATGATATCAAGACATAAACGCACCTCATAAGAACTATGAAGAAAAATATGCCCTTCTCGAAGAAGAATATATGTACTGTAAAAGTCAACCCCCTCTGGCTACATAGTTGAAATGTTGCCAAGTGTATACATATGTATAGCTTGAGCTAATATGTCTACAACAACTATAACATATTCTGCAAGCAGGATATTAACTCAATTCTTATGATCCTTTTGATTACCTTTTTTGCAACATTCATGCGCTGCTAGACCAAGCAAAATAAACTACTATATAACTTAGGCTGCATCAGGGACAACTAAACCGAGACAAGAGATAAACATTGGAATATCACAAAAAGGGACCCGTTCTTCAATATAGGAGGAGCCACACTACCCTACACAAGGGTAACTAATTTAGTTCCTGCTCCAACTAATTCTCCAAAAATAAATTAATATAAGACCTTTTGCTCTGTTTGGCATGGTAATTAGTGTCTGCTATTTTTGCCATATTACTTTCTTTTTGAGAATATTTGACATGGTAATTGGTGTACTGCTTTGCAGAGCTGGCCATAGATTAAGCTCAAAGGTTGTCCTCTATGGTATTCCATGTTGTTAGCTTGCTAGCCGGTGATTAGCTGAATCAATGATCAAACTTCATGGGTACATACTCTGCTTTTTTAACAGGGCATACACTTGATAAATAGCAGCTGGAATCGTAAAGGCTCAAACGAATCTACAATACCATAAGATCCCACAGTTGACTCGCTAGTAGTCACAACAGAAAATCATTCTATCAGATGCATGGGGACATCAGATTCGTGGCCATCAGCTAGAGTGCTGAACTTGCCAAGGAGACTCCAGTTATGTTTCTCTGTCTTGAAAAAAGAAGTGGTCTGGACCACTTTTTTCTGTACTGCAAAAAAAAAAATACTGTATCGTCGATACTTTGGTATGTAAAATTTGCAGTTTTGGGTCAAATCAAACAGTTCAAATTATTGAAAACCATGGTATTTCCAGAAACCATGGTATTCTTAGAGTACTTTAAAAAAACTTACCTTCCAAAGGCACCCTAAAATGGATAATCTTGCATTACAAGAAGAACAAAAGAAAGGACACAACCTGAAATCTTACCGCAGTTCCATAAAAGAATCTCCAAAAGGTTTTGTCCTATTAAAAAACACCAACTAAACCGGCGTGAGGAACTGAAAATCGCTAAACAATTAACGGTCCTAAAATGACCAGAGAAGAGAAGATCAACAGATGACCAGATCTCATGCGCACACTGGTTAAGGGCCAGTTGGTGGGAGAAGATTCGGCGGGCGGACATAGTAGATGGGCGGGCCAAAACGGACACGGCGACCAATGGCGTCAGGGACTCAGGGTTGGCGTAAGGCAACACAGATCTCACAACAGCGGGTGTCGGCGGCTGCGTTAGGATCTCTGGCACTGGGAGGAGCTAGAGAGGAGAGTCGGGGCGTTCCGGTAGCCAGCGGCTGGCCGGCGGCGACCTGGCCATAGTAGGGAATTAGAAAACGCGTGTGAAGGTTGGTTGTTTGATCGGGAGGAGGGGATCGTGCGCTGCAGAAGACGAAAAATACGCTTCTGTCGGAACACGTATTGTCTGAGTGCTCCGCTCTTCCATTATAATTGCTAACCGCACACTTAATGTAGGATTAGACTAATCTGAACCGTTAGACTTTCTTAAGCGGATTGATCCAATGACACGAGTTGGTCTGTGTGCACTAACGGGGTGGCTTTAGAAAAACAAATGTTTGCTTTTTTATAAGTAGTATAGATATAGATGAAGCGGCTACAGTCTTATATGTTTCCTCGCTGAGGATTTCTTGAATTTGGGTCTGTTAGGGCAATCGTCTATCGTCATCTATTATATACTAAAAGCAATATAAGGGTGTTTTTCGAGGCATCTGGTTGATCCACATCATCAAAATTATATTGACAGTTAGATCCACAATTTATGGTTATGATTTAAAGATAAAAAAGTTATGTAAAAGTGGTTGGTACCCATTAAAAGTTTCTCACGTGACATCTATCTTAGACTAGAAAAACGTACATATACATACCTAATGCCCTAGGACCTCTGCCGCCATGGCCTCCACATAACACGTCTTAGCTTAAGAAAATGTTCATACCTGATGCAATCAGACTACCTCTAATTAGCTGCCGCCATGGCCATCGCCTTGAGCCATCACATCTTCAACGGGAAGAAAGTTTCCAAGAAAGCGCAGTCCGGCCGCCGTTCCAAGAGTCCCAGCATCCAGCGACATGGTACATCACCAGTAGCAATATTGCTGCAGATCGGCCCTTTTCCGATTTACTTGGTCGGATGCTTATCTTCATTCCTGGTATCTGCTCACAGTCAATCCTCCCATGAATACTCGGACCTTCCCGCCGCTCGGCCTTTCCAAGGTTTGCCCAGCTGGCTGTTAAACTGCTAATAATTTTTATTTTTATCCTCGGTAGTATTTGCTCACAATCAAATTACGGATAAGGAGAATCTGTGTCGGTGCAGCCTTTAATGTTGAGATGCACACCTATTCAAAAGGTAATCAACACTACTTTTTTCTAAATTGATCGATGACCACATGACTACCTAGCAAGCTTGCAGCCTTGATCACTAGCTCTCACATTGGTAGATCTGAACCCTTCTACATCTTTAATCGGGTGTATATTGCTTCGGTTATTTATGCAATCTTAGGCCACCACCGCATACGGGGCCAGGTTTCTTGTAACTGCTCCTCGGTTCTATCATTATTCATGACATTGATTTTTGTTGCACGAAACATACTTTGGAGAAACTAAAATCCAGCGCAAGCAGGTGTGCAGTTGCACACGCACTCATGCCTCTTTGTGATGGTCTATAGTTAAAACTCAAATTCATGATCAAGTTCCTACACTATGTGACCATGCAAAATGCTCATCAAATATTTTATCAATATTGTTGTATTACTGTATTTGCAGCAAGTTAGACATTGTTACCTTTTTTCCTTAATATTATTCTTATCAAAATATATTTTTTAAATTTAGAGTGACAAACAGAATTCATTACAAACTAAGAAAAGTTTACGACTCACACTGTATTTACCATTAGACTTCGAATCCAAATTAAAACCATAGCTCGATAAAAAATGTAAAACATGACCTATGGCAATATCATGGGCTCAATCATAATTAACAATTTTGAATTAACTAATATTCATTATGTGATTTGTCCTATTATCCTTAAGTTGCGTGTCAAATTATGAATTCATAATTTCTTTAAATGATAGTAGTACTCCCTCTATCTCAGTTTATAGGACTTACGCGTATACCTAGGTCGTACGCATGAGCTATATAATATGAATTATATAATATAAAAATTATATCATTAGAAAATACAACATTTGAAGTTTCTAATAATATATATTTTATCTTATGTACCACATGCTAAGTTGGTTAATTTGTCAACCTAGAAATACGCGTAAGTCTTATAAACCGAGACGGAGGTAGTACATGGATGTTGTGTCTATGTACTCAATTATAGTTGACTATTTTTACGACTTCTCGAAGGTGTTTTAGAGTGCAATGTCAGAACCTAAGAGGAAGTGGTCACGAGATAAGGATGAGTTTTACCAAAAGATGTTAAGTTAATATTTACATATTTTCAATTAATAGTATTCACTAAGTTGTTTATATAGGTAAGATGAAACATACTAATATATCTTATAATCATCACATGAATTTTAAAAAAAAACAATAAAAATAATGGTAAAACAAAATTTTCATCTGTTATGATCGTGCCCACGTATAAAATTCCATTTTGAAACATATGAATGCAATAGTTTAAGCTGCCTTGCATTTCATGTTTTGGAAAAATTAACATTTCATCATTGTTATCTTTTCGGTATGGAGAACCATTCAACCCGTAGAATTTGTGAATCCTAGGTGAAAATGTAATATCTTAGGCTGCCTTGGGTTTCCTGTTTTGTAAAAAATAATATTGCATCACTATTATAATTTCGGTATGGAGAAACAATTGACCTTTAGAATTTGTGAATTCTAGGTGCATGTTGTGTCTATGTACTCAATTATTTTTAGACCAATGTTACTACTTCTAGAAGGTGTTTAAGAGTTCCAATATATTGTCTCTACCGGACATGTTCTGCACGCAGGAACATAAGAAGTGGTAGTTAAGGGCAAATTTGAAAGGCACCATTGGCGTGGTGAGGTTTGTGACTCCTTTAATTTTTGTCCCTATTCTTAACTAAAGTAAGTATTAAAGATGCCAAGTTCATTTTTTCTATAGGTTATTTATATAGGTAGAATGAACCATAATCATATATATTTTAATAACGTATCTATGATTTTGTAATACATTGAATGAAAAATATTGGTAATATTATTTTGTATCTATTAAGATTGTGCTGATGTATAAAGTGTCAATTTGTAACATATGAATGCTTTATACACTTAGCACTTAAAGTTTGTGAATTCTATGATACACACTTCAAATATATATGGTTAAATCAAAATAAATGTAACTTGGCATTCCTACTAAGTTTAGTACCTTTAGATTTATCAGAATATGCTCACGCAAAGTTAATTGTTTTCTAGGTGCATGAATCACAATTACCTTCAAGATACATGTTCTTCGCTTTCAACTAAATATCTATTGCATAGTATTCATCTCCTTCTAGCTGTTACTTTATCTATAATATATTTGAGTAATCATGTAATCATACTTCTTTTTTCATATGTGTGTCCTCAATTTCCTCGACATGGGTTACTACATAAGAAACTATATTACATACGAAGGAATTTTAATTTCTTTTGCCAAGAATTTCCCAAATAACTAATATATACTCCCTCTCTTTGGTTCATAAGGCACATGTGCTATACAAAACCCTCTCAACCCCTAGCATATACACCAAACTAGCAAAGAAGAAACCTAAACTATATGTCATGGGTTACACGGTGAAGCCTGACCCCAAGACCTTATTAGATATTGAAGATGAGACTAAAAGTGCACAAATATTTGGAAGTTTGTAAGCAACCATATGTTGTATAACTCTTTGGATCATGCCTTTGGTCCATATATGCACATCACATACTCAACACAGTAGTTAATCTTAGAGAATATAGCTCAAAGTTGCCATGCTAATAATATATAATCTAGATTTTTTCATCTACCAATACATATTAAAAATGTAACATGTTAGAAGCAGAGATAAATTAGATTGCATAAAAAATAAATTATCCGATGGTTAACCCAATGTACCCTATCATTTCATTACAAGTTAAAAAAAGTAGATCTTCATATATAAGAGTATACCTAAATACATAAAAATTAAATCACAAAGACTTAAAAGTATCACCTCACAAAATGTATTATATTATAAAATCATACCACATACTTTGGTCTTGAACATCCAAGAAACCATATATTTATTTTTGAACAATTAAAAATGACGCCCTCGCATTTGCGAGGGCCACACTGCTAGTTTTTGAAACAACAAAAAACGATTTGCCTTTTCCATTTTTTCTTTTGTTAAGCATAAGAGAGCTGATCGGTTAACTAGTGGGAAGCCAGCAAAAAACATGTACAAATACCCTCACCAGCCGTCATGGAACAAGACCGCCCGGCTACCAACACAAGCGAAATCCACATCGGACGAGCTCTCAAGAGGAGATATGCAAGATCCGCGACCAAAAAATCTTCAAGACCGGGCCGCTCGCAGGTCATCTTCACCACTCGCGCACCTGAGGCAGAAGCTCCGACTTCAAGCTAGAAACAAACCATGACGACCCAGCGGACACGCCATTAATTGAAGAAACGACTATCGCAACCTCGTCGCGCATCCTCATACCCACATCTACACAAGCCGTCGCCAACCACCACCACGAACCACAAGACCCACTGGCCGAGCCCTACATCAAATGAAGTCCTCAAGAGGGAAGAACAACTCAAAGCAGACATCGACCGATCTGGAGATCCCGAATATAGGGGTTTTCGTGAAGAGTTTGGAAACAGAGACAATATTACATCCACGATGCCTCCAACAGGTTGAGGGTGTGTTTGTTTGAGCTGCAGCGGTTGAAAAGCAGCTGTCAAAAATCAGCGGCAAAAAATCAGCGGTAGGAAGCAGCCGTTGGAAGCAGAGTTTGGTGTTTGGCAAGTGTGCTTTTGATTGCTACTATTGCTGATTTTAAAACTAAAATGTCTAAAATGTCCCCGAGTGCGGAAGATGTTATATAAGTGTTGGTTTAAAATAAATTACTCCTTTCAACCCAAATTAGTAGACTTAAATTTGTCAAGATATAAATAAATCTAATACTAATTAATATCTAGATAAATCTAAGTCAAATAATTTGGATCGAAAAGAGTAGCTGTTTTTGGCCATATTGATACGATGTACAACATGCTTAATAGCTAAATCAACTCTTTTTTTCTAAATTAATTGTAAACATGACTTTTAACAAAATAATCTTTTTAACATAACACGGTCAACTCCCGTCTCTTTGTAAAAAAAAGACACGCAAACGAGCGGACACAGATCGAGCTACCCCGTCCTCGTCTCTTATCTCTTCGCTACCGTCGGCTTGCTCGGAGTCAGGATGACAGGATCGTGGTAGAGGAGGGGGCCAACGGCGGCATGCTTGGAGTCGGCTAGAGGAGGAGGCAGCCGCCGCCACCGCGCCCATCCACCTGCTGGTCTCCCTGCCCGCGTCGCCACCCATCCGTGGACGGCCAAGGAGACGGGGACGAACGGCCCCCACGCGCAGGCACCGCGGTCGCCGCCACGCCTAGGCGCCGCTCTCCCTAGGCCTTCCCACGGCCCTCCGCCACGACCAGGCCTCTTCGCCGCCGCGCTCCAGGGACGCCGACGAGCTGAATTCTCTGCCGCCCTCACGACCTGAATTCGTCGCCGCCACGAATCAGCCTCCGTCAACAGCCATGGTGCCCGGACTCGAGCACCACACCTGGCCAACACCTGCGCCGCAGCACAGGCCGACCACCGCGCGTCAGCACCGGCCTCGCATCTGCGGCCCGCGAAGCCCAGATCACCACCTCGCATCTGCAGGTTCAAGGAGCACTGCGAGGGCAAAGTTTTTGTAATTACAGTGGAGTGTAGAGGATAGTTTGGTCCGCACCAATTCGGGAAGCAGCAAAATCTGCGGGAAGCGCCTCCCGCCTAGCTTCCGCTGCTTCGTCGTCTCGAGTGCAAATCGGGGCAGCGCTTGTCGGCAGCGCTGTACAAAATTAGGCCGTTTGTTTGGGCCTCCGCCTTTTGACCCTAGAAGCAGTAGAAGCAGAATCAGAAGCCGTAACAAACAGAGCCTGAAGGTTCCCACATGCGCCGCCACCACACCGTCCGGACGAATCTGAGTCTGGCTTTCGCTGGCTACCTCACTCCCAAATCCAAGGCGACCAGTCTACCTACCCACCATCGCCTCCGAAACCCTATCACGAGGATCCTAATGTAGGCCGGTTGGCCAAGGGCAACAGATCTGGAGCCCTACACCATGCTGCGAGGACATCCGAGTTTTATCATCAGAGAGTCGGAGTGGAAGAAACAACCCCGTCAAGCCGCATGGGCCACCAAGCCGCTAGATGAGAGGACGCTGACGAAGACACCAAAACCACTGCCACCATGAATCTCTGTAGAAATCGCCGCATCTATGGAGGGCTCGCCCCGCCACCGCCATTGCCGTGGTGCGGTCTTAGCTTGGTCATATCCTCCGATGGTGGATGGGGAGGTGGAGGAGGAGGGAGGACGGCTACGGTTTGCCTCCCCGAGCAACTCCTGCGCGAGCGGCGCGAGAGTGGGTGTTGTTTTCGGCTTACCATCCGTTTTCATGGTGCCCAGGAGCTAGTGGCATTTCCATGGTTTTACACACTATATACATTATCATCACAACATTTCAAAATAACACTAACATTTTAGTTGCATTTCAGCACTACAACAATACTTCATCAGCAATATCGTCACTATAGAAGCATTTCAACATCAATAACATCAATATAAGTGATGACACAATGAATATGACAACAAGAATATATAAGCTGCATGGGAATTAAAATATAACAACTCTAAAATTTCACACAATCAACCATAAAATATATAATTTTTTTCACATCAATCTCAGGGAACATAGACCATGATTTCTATTACAAGTTTTCAACACAACAATTCATATCTTTAAGTTAGTCTAGCACATGTAATCTGCAAAAATAAAATATGTCAGACACATGCGGGGCCCACGTGTTTGAAGGACATCTAATGGATATCTGCGGGGCAAAACATTTGCACATGCCCACCTCAAGAGTTAGCGGATATTCACCCCATGAAATTTGTGAACGTAATTAGTCCTCAACATCCTTGTTCAACAGGTCGGGTATCCATACCCAGTCCCTAGATCATCGATAAAAATACCATCCTCACTGCTTTGTCTTGGGAGACTTCTGGGTGTACAATTTTAGGATCTTATCTACGAGAATTTGACTTTATCTGAAGTTGTGCTAATTAACATCCTGGCCCATATTCATGCCATGTGTACGCATGCTCTAGAACATGGTTTTATCCCTTCTCGATTCCTCACATTCTCATTAGCATTTTTATAGTTTGACAATGCTCCTTCTCACCGATTTCTTCTAGAGTTGTTTCGAAGCGTGTGGTAAGTGACAAGTAAAATCAAGGGTCGGCTGATATATAATATTGTTTTGTACATCTTCTGATTCCGAGTAGGTGTTATTCGACTACCCGTGCACATGTTAATTGAATGCAAGAAATTTGATAGGACAGCCTATATGTATCGTCTTGCAGTACATTTTGTTTGATTCCGGATAGGTGTTATTTGTCCGTAGTTGTACATGTTAATTGAATGTAACATTTTTTGGGGGGTTACCATCTCTCTCTCTCTCTCTCTCTCTCTCTCTCTCTCTCTCTCTCTCTCTCTCTCTCTCTCTCTCTCTCCTCCAGCAAAAGTTTATTTACTAGAAGCATTGAATTACACTTCCATATCAATGTACTCCGTGAGACAGTACATGTAATTTTTTTACTAAAGACCGTACAATACTTAAATGAATGTGTAGGGTTCTACAATATCTTTTCACGAATTGCCAATTGGGATCGATAGATGCACATGTCTACTTTTTTTAAGATTGACAAAAACGGCAAGATCTAAATGGTATCAGCCACTTAGCTGTAAGCAATACATATTGTTGTATGCAACAAATACAAAACATAATATTGGCTTGCAATCCCGCAATTAGGACAAATATTAAATATGTTTAGGATTAAAATATACAGCGCGAGTACAAAATATGTCAAAGACGCATGAAGCATCCACAGGAAGGAACGTGGACAAATAGAAGACCATCTACATGTAGCCTTTTAGTTTTAGATTTTAAAATTATAATCCGGATGTAGTCATCAATGATGTATCCTACTGCATGCAAAATCTCAATAGAAAATTCTTTACGTGTATTCTAGGATACACATAAATTACAAAATGTATCTGGATGTAGTTCTGAAATGTGCACTACTCGTTGTACTCAGATCCACATTTTGCCATTTCTGTGTCGTCTAAAATACAAAGTACTAGTTTGTATTATGATTTTCCACATTTGTTGTATACAGCATTGGCAACATATAGATTATTCTTAGAATCTTTTTAAAACATTAATTATGATTTTCGAATTTTTGTACAATTTAAAGAGCCACTTGTAGCTCGGCCTCCGTTTGCGTTATCCGCGAGAGGAAGAGCTTTTCATGTGTACGGAAACGACATGGACCCACTAGCTTCCTCTCTTGTCTGTCTTCGGTTTGAACAAGCACATGTCCCCGCAAAGAACACTGTGCATGAACTTGCTTCATCAACCGGACTTCTGGCCTAGGTGTATCCTTTTGGCACACCTGGGTTCAGCATTTTTTTTCAAACCATGCATAAGAACTACTCCCTCCGTTTCAAAATATAAGATGTTTTAGGTTTGTAAACAAAATGAATCTAGACTTCTTTTAGTATGTAGATTCATTCTAAAGTTGAGTGAACCTACATACTTAAACAAGTCTAGATTCATTTTCTTTACAAACCTAAAATATCTTATATTTTGAAACAGAGGGAATACATGTGTTATATTAAAAAGAAAGAGAAGGCAAAACCTAGCAAAAAACAAAGTTCAGAGGACATCAAGATAGACGACCGGACCAAAAACGACATGCTAGACTAACTGCAACTAACAAACTCTAGAAAAACACATGGCCTGAAGAACTACGCCTAGCCTGCAGGAAAGGAGAGACAACCCCTACTCGCCAAGCTCCATTGTTTAGCATCTGCAGGAAAGGCTAGACTGACTGGGTTCAGCGTCTTGAGCACGGACTAGATGGACCCGATTGGTTATTACTCCCCGGTACTATCATGCCCTACTACAACTCGTTCTAAGCACGACGGTGGTGCTGCGGCTTTTGTGTCTCAGCATATCTACCCAACACAGTTCGCGTATGTACCTGATACCTCACACTCCTTATCGACAAGATTATAAACTTGAATAATATTCACCTCTATAATTTGTATTGCTGCTAGGTACAGTATCTTCTATTTGCATGGATGGGTATGAGAAAGACCGGTTAAAAACAAGACCACCTCCTACGCTAATTTGGTGGACATGGTTCCAAGCGAAGATGATATATGGACCATCAATACATGCTATGAGATACTATACATGTGAGAAAAGTAGCCTATACGCCAACCAATATCAAGCCGACTACAGGCTATTGTGGGCCAGCGTACCATGAAGGTAGAAGGTTAATTGTTTGAATGCCGAGATACTAAATGAACCCACAAGAACTGACTCGTGCCAATTTTTTTCTTAAATTTTGTGTATGTGCTCGTGAATAGGCTTATGAACAAATAATATGGTGAGTAAGCAACGCTGTTTGGTGCTGATCGGGGTTCAGAGCAACCTGAATATTTAAGATTTGAAATGATGAAGATTCGGCAATAAAGATCACAATTTAAAAGAACAAACGTTTGATATTATGATTTTTTATTCGGTATAACAAATTGTTGGAGAGCCAGGCTATTTGTACCCCTATGTTGTTCGGCTTCCCTCACGGGAATTACAAGGCAGCGACGCATAGTGAGGAGATTGGCGCACATACACAATGAGGACTAGCCGGCCAATCCTTGATCGCATTCACGAGCACCATGCTTACCTTAGCTGCGTCAACCTTAGCAACTCTAACCTTCATGGTCAAGTCCATAGAACATCTCGCTCTTCTGCGGCGGCTAGAGGGAACTGCTATGGGAACACATCCTCCTCTGTCGTGCTATGTTGGCACAACCAGGGTCTGGAGTAATTATTCGAGATCATGTTCTTCAACTAAGATCCAGACTCCAGGGTCTCCAGTTGAGGTTCCATGCTAAGCGCATCTAGCAAAGTCTTTAGTGTGGATCCCGTGGTTAGCATGTGAAGATCCCATAAAATTTCTGATTCCTCTCATTCCCACCAACTCTGGTGATCAACTTCTGCCACTACTACCTCAGAATATATTCGGGCACTCTGCGTGCAGGAGAAAACAATTTATCTCAGTGTGGTAGGAGACATTAAGTAGGAGCTAGTGTCTTGTTCCTACATGTACATATCATCCTGAAAAAATTGTGCGACGCCTAAGTTCACCGACGCCTATTTATAACATACATGAATGTCCTTTTCCATGTTCAGACAGTAAAAGGACATGTATGGTGTAATCATCCAGGATTGAGGAGGTAGAGGAGTACTACAGCGTTTTGGAGCACGGACTACACGTAGCCTGTTTTTCTAAAAAAATCAAAAACTACATTTCAAACTTCCAAAAAATCCTAAATGAAAATAATCATGTATTCTGCCGGTGAGCAAAATACGATGTAAAATACCCTGTATTTATGTTTGTGCAAAATTCAAAAATAGATCTGAAATAGTGAACAGTTCAAATTACAAACCTCCAAAATTTGTTAGATTTAATTATTGTGTTGCTCAGAATATAAGGTATTTCACACTAAGATTTTGCAAGCTCGTAGAATACATCATTAATTCCTCTCAATAAAGAATTAATACAACATTAACTACATCCTGGATTTGTTTTTAGAATTTCCTATGAAATTTAAAAATGTCATTTTTAATACTTTTAAAAGCAAAATGAGCTCCATATAGTTCGGGCTCTGTTTGGTGTTTCCCTTGGGTAAAAGGAATATTGAGGACATGCGGTACCCATGATCCCTCATGAAGAGTAAAATAAAAAACATATAAACTATGGTAAAAACGTAAAAAAATCATGCATGTAGAGGATGTATGCAATATGTGCACGCCAAGACTGAAGCATAAATACAAAAGTATGTAGCGGGTGCAAAAAAACAAAGTGACCACATAATAGTACAAGCATTTTCACTGTGCAAGTTTTTTTTATGTACGGCACATACGAGTACATATGTATTTTTTCTTGAAATTTGGCACGGAAGTATTGGGAAATAGGTATGTGTATGATTATTTCAAAAATTTCTAAAACTTATAAATACGATTTTTTTGTCGGTTGGTACCCTTGACTTGTCATGTATCATTGGAGGTTAGATGGCCTCTCCACTTGGAGTGATACAAGAGAAAGAGTATACCCTTGGCTTCTTCATATGAAAATGCACATAACCATACACATGTATAGTTAAAAAAGCACCACAAATTTCCGCCAAAAATAGCACCACAAAGATGCAAGAAACTTCTGGTATTCGCATACAAAGATGGAAAAATAGACCTCATGTGTGTAGCATGTATTTTCCAAGACATTTGTAAGAAGGTTGATTCAATATACTTCACCGATGAAAACTGCCACTAAAAACAACAACTTACGAAAAATTCTCTCGCAACTTTTTAATACTTTTGGAATTATTCTTTGTTCAACTCCAATTATCGGTTGTCTCGTGCATGACTTGAGTGGTTGGGGTACCTGACATGGCCTTTCAAGGTGTTTGTGACTGCATATCCAACGCCTCTACTTCTACTTAGTATGTGGGGTTTGGCCCTTGTTTGACATGCCCCATGTGGATGGCCTATTGGGCGGAGCCGGGAGGGACGAGCAGGGGCTAGACAGCCCCCTCCCCCATTGATCGCCCCACCTAATGGATTTCGTCAGGTATCTATACTATGACTGCCATGTTATATACCAATTCTAGTTAGCTTGGCTCAGTTAGAGGCTTAATTCCAATAAAAATGCCCAATACGTGGCTTTAAGACCCTCAAGGCCTCAAGCCCACGTCCAGAAGCCCATAGAGTTACCGATCCAATTCTCTAGTCAAGTTTCACATACAACATGACTCAAGATAAAATAGTAGTTTTCTTCAAGAGTGGTCAAGCATTGCGACGCCACCGCCGCTTAGTCATGTTTCTAGCTAGAGTTCTGGTCTTCATGTCATCTTTAGCATTTATCACCATGTCGGTGACATCTTCCAACAACACGTGGCTGACCACCGCTTTCGGGAACACGGCTAAATCTGATGGACTAATCAAGGAGAAAGCCTCGGGTATCGTGTGCTGTAACAACTAGTTAGGGTTTTCATTTGATCGCGGAAAACTTAATTGATCCATGTCCTCCATAGTCTATTTATTTTATCATTGAGATCCATGTCCTCCGTAGTCCGTACATGTTCCTATTTCTTTGATTTAATATAGTTTTTCATTTATTATCCAGTAAAATCATGTTCTCTTCCTGAACTTATTTCTCCTTGTGAGTTTTATCATTCCGTAAGAATCAATAGAGAACATTAAAATTAATCGAATTGCTCGTGCTTCTAGTAGTAGTAGAACTATGCTTGATCATCAACCTTTTTTTAATTAAAGACTACAAAATTGTGTTCGTTATCATTGCTTTCTTGCCCCCTTTGGTCCAATCTTGGCTCCGTCCCTACCTATTGGCTCTCCATGGGCCGTGCAAGATGTCATGGAATCGATGTCAATGGCGAGTGGCCTTAGGAGCTGATCGGCGACATGTGTCGAAAAAAATATATGTTAGAGCTGTCATTTATTTATGGTTATTACATTAGTGTGGATTGTTCTTGTGATTCTAATTGGCTTGGCACCCTAGCATCGATAGTTTTATTGGGCCACCCCTTTTTGGTTTTATACCACTTTTTCTATCATTTCACCTGGTCCGGGCATGCTTTCGATTTTGTGACTTGGTCCACATCAGGAGCGTGCATGTGCAGTTGTGCGATAATAGATTGGCATGTGCTGCCAGCACTTGGGGATTTTGGTTAGATGATACTCTTTGAGTGTTGGATTTCTAGTACCAGGGTAAAAACTCTAGGTCTGACCTTTATTTGTTGAACCTCACAATAGATGTATTCACGCGTGGGTTGTTAACCATCGTCACCCAACCATCAAAGTAAACGGTTGGAAAAACTGTGCACTAGTGGAAACGAGGCCTTTGGTTGAAGTCGAAAATAGGCTTTAACACCGGTTCTTCTACGAACCGGTGTTAAAGGGGGCGCCCGTACCAGCGTGGTCCATAGAGTAAAAAGGAGCACCCCTTTAACACCGGTTCGAGCCACGAACCGGTGTTAAAGGCCATGCACCTGTGGCCCATGCAGCCCCCTTTAACACCGGTTCGTGGCTTGAACCGGTGTTAAAGGGGTGCGCCTATATAACAGCCCGCAGCCCACACCCCTCTCTCTCATTTTTTCACTCTCTCATTTTGGAGCTTAGCAAGAGGGTGAGAGGTGGGCTAGTTTGTGGTTTTTTCATATGCACAAGAGGTGTTCAGTGAAATGCCCAAGAGCTCGAATTAAGTTTTCTCGTTGCTCTTTCCTTCTCGGTCGAGGTTGGCAACTTTATCCTTTCATGTGTCATTGATGTATTGTATAAGTGGTCATCTTCCTATTAATTTTTGATATAGTACTATATAATGCAGATGAACCGGCAATGTATGTATGGTGACCGACGCACTTCCGAGTACATTACGAGCCTCCAAAGTTTCATCGTTGTAGGTAATGCAAACAATGGTCACAATGGTTTTATATTCTATCCGTGTGTTCACTGTCAGAACAAGAAAGACTACTCAAATACCAGAACCATTCACGTCCACCTGCTTCGATCCGGTTTCATGCCCAGCTATAATTGTTGGACCAAGCACGGAGAAAAAGGGGTTGTGATGGAAGACAACGAAGAACAAGAGGATGATGACAACTATCATAATATGCAATAGGGGTAGATAATAAAGATAAAGAGGTAGCAGATGGGCCCGCTGATGACAATCTTGGTCGGGCCATTACTGATGCAAAGGAAGAATGTGAAACTGAAAGGAGAAGGATAAGCTGGAGCAGATGTTAAAGGATCACAAAACATTGTTGTACCCAACTTGCGAAGATAGCCACAAAAATCTAGAGACCACACTGGATTTGCTGCAATGGAAGGCAGAGAACGGTGTGACTGACATCGCATTTTTAAAGTTGTTGGTAAAAATGAAGAATCTGCTTTCAAGAAATAATGAATTGCCCGATATTACATACCAAGCAAAGAAGGTTGTCTGCCCTCTAGGATTACACGTGCAGAAGATACATACCTGCATTAATGACTTCATCCTCTACCGCGGTGACAAGTACAAGAATTTGGATGCATGCCCGGTATGCACTGCACTACGGTATAAGATCAGACGAGATGATCCTGGCGATGTTGAGGGCGAGGCCCCTAGGAAGAAGGTTCCTGCCAAGGTTATGTGGTATCCTCCTATAATACCACGGTTAAAACGTCTCTTCATAAATAAAGAACATGCCAAGTTGTTGCGATGGCACGTGGAAGACCGTAAAAAAGACGCGATGTTGAGACACCCTGCTGATGGGTCACCGTGGATAAAAGTCAAGCGAGAGTACCCGGACTTCGCACATGACGCAAGGAACTTAAGGTTTCGTCTAAGTACAGATGGCATGAATCCTTTTGGTGAGAACAGCTGCAGTCACAGCACCTGGCATGTGACTCTATGTATCTATAACCTTCCTTCTTGGTTGTGCATGAAGAGGAAGTTCATTATGATGCCAGTGCTCATACAAGGCCCGAGGCAACCCGGCAACGATATTGACGTGTACCTAAGGCCATTAGTTGAAGAATTTTTACAGCTGTGGGCCAAACCAGATGTACGTATGTGGGATGAGCACAAAGGGGAGCCATTTGACCTACGAGCGTTGCTTTTCGTAACCATCAATGATTGGTCTGCTCTTAGTAACATTTCAGGGCAGACAAACAAGGGATTCAAAGCATGCACACACTGTTTAGATGAGACTAAAAGTGTATATTTGGATAAATGTAAGTTCCTAGAGTATCGTCGATTTCTTCCGAACCTGCATCCCGTAAGAAAGAAAGGCAAGCATTTCAAACGTCTGGCAGAACCCCGGAGGAAGCCTGTCCTCCGTACCAGTGAGGAGGTATTTGGTATGGTCAAGGACCTAGAAGTAATCTTTGAAAAAGGTCCTGGCAGTCTATCTGTTCCGAACGACGATGTAGGACACGCGCCCATGTGAAAGAAGCAATCTATATTTTTGGACCTACCCTATTGAAAAGTCCTAGAGGTCCGCTCTTCAATCAACGTGATGCACGTGATGAAGAATGTTTGTGTGAACCTAGTAGGCTTCCTAGGAGTGTATCGGAAGACAAAAGATACACCGGAAGCACGGCAGGACGAACAACGTATGGAAGACCCTGAAGAGCTTATGCATCCTGAGAACGAGAAGGGTAAAGGACGTCACTTAACTCCTGCCAGCTACGCTCTTACCAAAGAAGAGAAGGAAATATTTTTTGAATGCCTAAGCAGTATCAAGGTCCCGTCTGGCTTATCGTCGAATATAAAGGGAATAATAAATATGGCAGAGAAAAAATTCCAAAAACCTGAAGTCTCATGACTGCCACGTGATTATGACGCAATTGCTTCCAATTGCATTGAGGGGGCTTCTACCTGAAAATGTTCGAGTACCCACTTTGAAGCTATGTGCATTCCTCAATGCAATATCTCAGAAGGTAATCAATCCAGAAAGTCTACCAGGGTTATAGAAAGATGTGGCCCAATGTCTTGTCAGCTTTGAGTTGGTGTTCCCACCATCCTTCTTCAATATTATGACGCATCTCCTGGTTCACCTAGTAGAAGAGATTGCCATCTCGGTCCTGTATTTCTACACAATATGTTCCCCTTTGAGAGGTACATGGGAGTCTTAAAGAAATATGTTCATAACCGTGCTAGGCCAGAAGGAAGCATCTCCAAGGGCTATGTAACAGAGGAGGTCATTGAGTTCTGTGTTGATTTTATTCCTGACCTTAAGGCGAAATTGGTGTTCCAGAATCACGACATGAGGGGAGACTGCGTGGAAAAGGCACCCTAGGATGTAAAGCAATGATATGTAGGGACGGGCATTCTCTCAATGAAGCACACTATACGGTTTTACAAAGATCTATCTTGGTTGCCCCGTATATCAATGAACACAAGAATTTTATACACCTCAAACACCTGGGGCAGTCTGATGAATGGATTATAAGTGAACACATGGCGAGTTTTGGCGGCTGGCTGCAAAGACTTCTCACGAATAACACCATTATTGGAGATCAGGTGCACTTGTTGGCCAGGACACCATCTTCGACTGTATGTATTTTCCAAGGGTACGAGATAAATGAGAATACATTTTACATGATAGACCAAGATAAAAAGAGCACCAACCAAAACAGTGGTGTCCGCTTCGATGCAACATAAGACAATGGGCAAAATACCACGTATTATGGGTTCATAGAGGAGATATGGGAACTTGACTATGGATCTAAATTTAAGGTCCCCTTGTTTCGGTGCAAATGGGTCAAGCTAACAGGAGGAGGGGTTGAGGTAGACAAGAAGTACGGAATGACAATAGTGGATCTTAACAATCTTATGAAGGTAGACAAGAACTTAGACGAACCATTCGTCTTAGCCAATGATGTGGCTCAGGTTTTCTATGTGAAGGACATGTCTACCAAACCGAAAAAGGAAAAAATAAGCAAATAGATACATCACACGATAAGCCAAAGCGTCACATAGTTCTTTCAAGGAAAAGAAACATCGTGAGAGTGGAGGACAAGACAGACATGTCAGAAGATTATAATAAGTTTGATAAAATTCCGCCCTTCAGAGTGAAGACTGACCCAACCATCCTATTAAACGGTGCTGATAATCCATGGTTACGGTCGACGCGATCATAAGATTGACTATATGTATTAATTGAGCCATTTGTGGCACACATATGTATCTCAAAATGGAAATCAATGTCACATTTTTTTCTGTTAACACTATATGTATTAAATGAGCCATTTTTGTTCCTGCCATTTTTCTTTCCGCCAGTTTTTCTCGCCATTTCTTCCTGCCAGTTCTTCCCTCCAGTTATCTTCCTGCCATTTATCACTATATATATATAGGGTTGGCCTCCATTGTCATTGCACATCTCTAGACTCATATCTGCAACCTCATCACTCTTTCCCATGGCTTCCAGCGTACGACTAACCCGCAAGGAGGCGGAGGCGCTTTGCGCCTCGAACTACCCCTGCCCGCTGGGCTACTGCGTCCCTGTCGGCTGGATGCTGAGTGCCGGAGGCGTGCCGGTTCCTCCTGTCCCTCTAGGTGTGGCGCACCGGATGGCCATCACGAACCACTACTACTTCGAGCTCACGCCGTAGCAGCGGAGGAATCCCAGATGGCATCCCGACTTAGGAAGCCTTCTTCGGGGATCGGCGTGAGAGGGCACTCGCTTGGCACGAGGAGGACGGCCCATCTCCTCCGAACTTCAACGAGGTCGGCCGTCGGCTGTGGTGGCGCGGTCGGACTCTCCAGAGCATCATGGCCTACGACACTCCAGCCGACTCTAACCCCCGTCTGCGCTACCCCCAAGTCCAGCCCACGCGTACTCAGCCTTCAAGGTTCAACTATGGCGACCCCGACGACGACAGCAACGACGGCCACGACGAGTACAACGACTACAGTGGCGAGTATTACAGGTGTAGGCAGGAGCATGACTGAATCACTCCAACATTCCAAAACAAGTTCGGCCAATTGTGACTTAATCTGGATGTATCTTAATTTTCAGTTCTTCTATGTATCTTAATTTTCAGTCGTGCTTTGTTAGTTGCGTTATGTACTTTAATTCCAGTTCTATCGTAATAAAAAAATTTCCCTCCCTTTTCCTCCCACGCATTCTGCCCGCCCTTTCCCATATGTTACTAGTTTGAATAGTTAGAATTTTATTTTTTAAAATAAAAAATGTTTTAGGATTAATTATTCAAATACAGACAATTTTTATGTTGAAAGTTTTGTCAGATTCCAAAGTGTACAAAAGATGCTAAATTTAAATATCCAAACAATTCAAAAATGTTAATACAAAATAAAATATGATTTTCTCTAATAAAATAGGGTTATATTCCTTTTTAGATGCTTAATATTTGTTAACTTCAAAGTTTTAGGGTTAGACTATTTTATTTTTGTCTTAATTGAATAATCAAAATTCATATGTAAGTGTTTTAATTATTTTGAAAATTTTCATCTACAGTAACTATAAAATGTTTTTATATGAATGATAGATCTTATTTTTCTGAAAATTATGATATATTATTCATATTTTTCTGAGTTGAAATGAAAAAGATATGAATTTTCTAAATTTTATCCTGTTTTTTGAATTAAAAATGCCCCCTTTAACGTACGAAATAAATGCCCCCATTTAACACCGATTCTAGCCACGAACTGGTGTTAAAGGGGGGGTGTGTGCGCGCGCGAAACGAAAATCCCCCCACACCCCCCCTTTAACACTAGTTCGTGGATGGAACTGGTGTTAAAGGGGGGTGCGCGCGCGAAACGAATCCCCCCCTTTAACACCGGTTCATGGCTGGAACCAATGTTAAAGGGGGAGGGGTTATAACGGGCGCACCTCCTCTTCCTCTTCCCCCAACCAGATCGAGGAGCAGAGGAGCACAGAGAGAGGAGTCATCGCCGCCGTGCCCACCAACGCCGCCGTCGCCGTCGCGCCCACCCACGTCGTTGCCGCCGCCTCTTCGTTCTCTTCTTCCGCATCCAAGGAATCGACGCGGGGCATCCGCAATCGACCCCCTAGCACTGCTTCTTCTCCGAGCCCAACGACCACCACTGTCGCCATCGTCGCTGTTTCCGACCCCGCCCGGCCTCGCGGACCCCTCTGGTAGACCCACGGTCAGCCCACGGTGCTCACATGCCCCTCCGCTTGCTCCCTCTCGATCGGAGCCGTCGTCGCCTCGCTGCTCTGCAAGCGCCGCCGCTGGCCGTCGTCGTTGCCGTCGGTCCAGTGACCCCTAGGTAGCGGCGCCGCCCATTTTAGGTAGGCTGCATCGCACTGAGTCGAACGCGCCTGCTCGCGTGCCCTAGGCCGCTCTCCAGCGCTGCCAGCCGCCGCCGTCTACAACCCCTCCGGCGAGCCCGCGTGGCATCTGTGTGGCTGTGCCGTGGCCCCGGTCCCACGCGTCAGCCACTATGGCTAGCCCCTGTTTTGGTGAGAAAAGGGTTAGGGACAGGGTGTGCTGACGTCAGGCTGAGGTAATAAGTGGTTTAATAATTCCAGAAAATGTTTAAATCTTGTAAATTCAATAACTAATTATTTATAAGTTAGAAAAATATAAATAATATATCAAAATGTTTAGAAAAATGAGAACTATCTATTTAAGCTATAATCATGCATTGTTAGTCAACTTACATGACAAGTTTAATTAGAAGAACATAATGAACCCTCTCATATGCATCCGGGATTTCTCCGAATTAGGGTTTGGACCCGTCGGACCTTGTTTAAAATGATTAAGCATGCTTAGGGTTTTAATTTCATTTGTATTTTTGTATGAATAATATGTATATTTGTGTATGAATCCAAGTCCACTTGAATGTTTACTCTCTTACTCTAGATAATATTATTGTTTTAGAAACTATGGATCCATTCGAGTAGAAACCTTGAAGAGGAAGAAATAATGGAGAACATGATCCACGAGACACCTCACATTATCTGAACTTGGAGGGACATGATGACAGCTCAAGTAGTCATGGAGAAGATGACGACTCCGGTGAACGCATTTTAGTGATTACAAAGTCCGTCGAGGTATATGCATAGATAAAGCCTCTGCTGACTTGCACCGATTGATTTTTATATATATGTACATGTATTAATTAACGCTTCTTCTTCTTTTAGCCCTTTGGATCGACTAGCCAGCAACAATCTTCTTCTACGAAAAATAGCAAGCGAGGCGCGAGCCATCGGTTGAAAGATCGTGCAAAGTTCACGATCGAAGCAGTCCGTGTTGATGGTAGGCCGATGGAGCCCAAGAAGGCCGCAGACAAATTTATACGTCAGGCTGGAGTTCTTGTTAGGGTCCAAATCCCAATCATAATTGAATATTGGAATAAGCCAAAGAAGGGCGAGGTACCTTTGTCGATGAAAGATCCAAAGAAATGCTTTGGAATTCAGTTATAAAGGAAAATGTCAAAGAGTGGACTCTAAAGAAGATGGCTGACGCTTTCCGCAACTAGAAGACAAAATTGAACAAATTTTTCAAAGCTCGCGAGACTCCAGATTTCGAAGACGCATATTATGCGAAAATAAGACCTCACTGGCCCGAATTTGTGGCGTACAAGGAAGGTGCTATAGCTACAAAGAGGTGAGAAACCAATACGCTAAATGCCCAGAAGAAGGAATATCACTAGAGGACTGGGTCAAGTGGCTACATATCTCAGAGGCCTAAGTGGGAGGAAGCTAAGAAGGCCCTGCGCGATAGACGGATCAACCCTAGACACATGGGTGGGACCTACGTGCAAAGACTTGGTTTTACGGAATCGGGGCAAGGTTGGACCCAGAAACGGGATTGAGTATCTTTCTAACCCTCCTTACCAAACCCGTCACTGAACTCATCACGGCATACGAGGAAACAGCCGCCAGGACCTTCCACCCTGACAGAGAGAATGACCAGCTGACACGCGCCAGCGGTAAAAAAGAACACCCTAGACTTGCACGAGGAACAAGGGGTATGACATGGAAGGATGGGTTTGCCGAGTGGGGCAACTCTTACAGATGGCGCGGCAAAAAAGAAAAAGAGCGTACAGACCGGATGACATAGATAGAACATGCAGTTGTGGCGCTGCAGGCGCAAGTGAATGCACAAAAGATCCAGCAAGCTACCGGCCCATCTCAGCGGCACGAAGAGCCTGCATTGGAAGCTGCCGGCGGCCCAGACTCTGCATGGAAAAGCAGCGTGACTTCCACGGAGAACGTGCAGCCCACGCTTGAAATGGCGGGTCCTCGATACCCCGTGGATGAGATCATGGACAGCGAACACGCTGAGCTGCATGTGAGATTAATGGGCTTATCCATAAAGGTGGCGGTCGGCTATGCCTTACCTCCTGTAGCTGGTGAAACTTACCACTGCCGACCGATTCCAGATGGCTATGCTATTGTCGGGGTGGATGGGGTTGTGAAGGAATATGAGGAAGCACAGCTTGACCATGCTACAGGTGAAGGGTAAACTCAACTCAAATTTGCAGTGAAAACAACCATTCTTTGGAAGAAGGAACACATCGTGCTTCTAAATTGGAGGCCACTGGCACCCTCGCCGTCTCCACAGCGTTAGCAGTCTGAGCCGCCTCAGCCGTCTCCAAGTCATCAGAATACTCCCCTATCGTCTCCGGCGCTTCAGCCATCTCCTACGCGGTAGCCATCTCCGGCACGCCAGCCATCTCCTACGCGTCAGCCATCTTCGGCGCGTCAGCCATCTTCGGCGCGCCAGCCATCTCCGGCGCTTCAGACATCTCTTCAGCATAAGCGGAAGAGCACTGCCAGGAAGAGCATCACTAGCACTGCCACGAAGAAATCCGCAGGAAACCGTACGCCAAAGAGTTCAAGAAACTACGTCCCGCAGCCTTCCGCCAAGCCATTGCCGGTATTACCGTGGAATCGCAGCGATGAGGAGACCAATAGGATCTCGGAAGAAGAGGTCAAGAAATTCTTTGCACCTAGACGGGCCGATCCAAAGGAGAAACTAGATCCGGCGATCGTGGAGAAGTTTTACAAAAATCTTTTGAAACCTGAAACCCCACTTGTGCCGAACTACGAGCGCCAGATTATGAAGGGGGATGCAAGGCGGAGGGAGTCTGAAAGTAGCAGTTGTGCGGCACCCTAGAAAACAGTTCCCATGCTCGGAGAGAAGGAAAACCAATCACGCGCCCCACTCCAAGTGTTCAACACACGGATAGCTCCTCCTGTAAACGATTATGAGGCAGAGCTACAAAGAAAGGCCAATGAGATGGGGATGACTTACATTGCATACTTGAACATCATGGGAGACAACTTGCCCAAAGGCGATGTCAACCCCATGCAGCCATGGAAGTATGGGAAGAATCTTGTCAAGAAAGAGGAGCTCAAGAATCTACCAACAAAGATGCGAAGATTGCACAAGTGGTACCTTGATTTCTGCAAGACGAGAAAGGAATAATGGATCACGACGCATATAAGAGATCAGATTTTCTTGTGCGGAGACGACGAGATCGCCTTCAACATTCAAGACTTGCATTTTCTATTCAATCAGAAGGAACTCGACAAAGCTGCCATCAGCCTTTATTGTGTGTAAGTACTATTTCTGTAATTTCTATCTCATCTCATCTCATTCAATTCATTAATTGCATGTATATATATGCTCACCATATATGTATATACTATTATGCAGGAAAAAGTTTATAGAATGCATGAAAGGAGGCCCTTTTAACATTGGGTTCGTTGACCCAAATAGAGTTCATGAACAAGTGGTAAAACACAGACCCGGGCAAACAGAATTTTTTTTGCTAAGGTCTTTACTGAGACAACAAACTAAAATGGAAATACTATTGCTTTACAACTTCTCGTGAGTACTGTTACCCTCTCTTGTACACATTATGTTTCGACTTACTCGATGTTAAGTGTAACTGATGATGAGTTATGCTTGCGCATGTTCCACTTTATTCTGCTAGTCATTCAACCTGACTCAGGAAAAGTCCTTGTCATGGTCTCGTTACGAAAAGACCAAGAGCTATGGGCAGACTTTAAAGAGATGCTCCAGAGGTAATTTCAATCATATTATCGCACTAGGTCGGCAACTTTCGTGACAACAAGTAATTAATTACTCCTTTATCTATTTTCTTTGCCGGACAGGGTTTGGAAAAGGTTCACGGGCAGGGCCATGGATGAATGGTCAGAAGAACTAAAATTTGTAGACCAAAATATAAGTAATACTAGCTAGCTAGGTCTGTGTTTCTCTTTGATTCTGCTTCCAATTCCATTATATCATGCTTTATTGATTATTGTTTTGATTAAACTCTCTATTCTCGTAAAGTGCGCGCATCAGGGACCCGGCAATAACATATGTGGATACTATGTTTGCGAGTTCATTCGCAATACGATATGTGCGACGGGCCAAGCCGCACTAGAACAACTTATAGTAAGTAAACAAAGTACACAACATTATTTTATTACCATCAGTTGTGTTGATTTTTATTCTTATATATATATTGACCTCATTCTTCATATATATTTAGATCGAACGGATGCGGGACCAACTCCTACCATTTGACCACATACGAGCCATTCAAGAGGAATTGGCGGGGTTCATACTTGATGAGGTCGTCACGCCTGGCGGTGAACTCTTTAGATATCCACCAAAATGAACGTGTACGGAGATGTTATATTGTATATATGCTTGAATGTTTTTGTCTTGTACTTGATGCTTCAACGTCTACGGAGAATACCATAATGATGATGTTTGCGTATAATAATAGTTGCTTAATTATTCATGTACTCGTATGTACTGACGATGTATGTGTATACCTCTCCCGATCGATTCCCCCTCCCCCCCTCACCGTCCCCGTCGCGCCGCAGAAATACGCCCAGAACGGGGCGGCGGCAGAACTCTGTCGCGACAGAGATTTATGCCGTTTTCCTGCCGCGGCGGAGAACATTTAACACCGGCTCGTGTTACGAACCGGTGTTAAGGGGGGGTCTGAGCGCTGCGACAGCCCCACGCGCGCCACCCTTTAACAACGGTTCGTATAAGAACCGATGTTAAAGGGGCTCTAACACCGAACCCCCAACAACGGTTATAGAACCGATGTTAGAGGCTGGTCTGAACCGGTGTTAAAGGCCAGTGTGTGCACTAGTGGTGTGTGAGGCCCATTTTCAGCAATGTGCGACCGGCCGTTCTATACTAGTGGACCGATCCTCGTTGACCTAGCCACTGGTAACTTCCGAACTTCTCCTTTAGAGGAAAGCAATGACTGGTGCATTTTCCTTTGTTTGCTTGGGATTGTAGTTGTAGAGCTTCTCCTTCAGTGTGGACGTTGTGCCACACCCTGCTGACGCACCACCGTCGTACGCCACGAGGAACCAATCGCCGTCCATGTACACAAGGTGGGCTCTCGGCATCGCTCAGCAGGTCGAGTAGTATGCACCGGCCTCTTGCTCATTCCAGAGAATCGTCTTTCTTAGCCCTTGCCAACACAAGTATCCTTAAATATTTAAATGTGGATAGCGTTTGTTCTCTGTAGAAATCGAAGGTGCTCCATACTCTACTAAGCATCTCAAAAGCTCTACATCACAAGACACTGAAAGTAAAAGCTTATCTCTCGATGCCTCTTAATCTTAGCGTGCACTGCTGTACTAGTACAATATTAGTGCAACATCAAATCGACGTGTCGTTTCCGAAATAAGTTAACCCGACTTGTTGTGAGTCTTTCCTACTGTGGACATATATGCATGCTTTTATACCACTGGCATGTGATGTGTGAAAATTTAATTGGGCACCCACCTCGGCTATTGTGTATTTTGTAGAACAGATTTGCCATGTTCACTTTTTTTAGTTGAACATCAGTACTGTGATTTCGATAGCCGCATATCTGCCTCTGTTTAAAGGATCGGCGTTTTACATTTAGGTATTGTGCCTACCAAAGGAATGATAGCAGGACTTGATATACCGTGCACTGTCCATCATTATATATTCTGAACCAAAATTTTGCACTGATCAAACAACAATATTTTGGCCTGTCAGACCTGCTTGATTTTCTTTAAACTTAATCTTGAGACGTTCAACATGCTCTACACTTCTACCCCCTTGATCTCGATCAATTTCGTTAGTCCGATCACCCCTTGATCTCGATCGATTTCGTTAATTCGATGACCTATCTTCAATTCTTTTGTTTAAAGACACACCACGTAATTTAATTGTGGTTCAGTTTCAAACTTCACAGCAATTGCAGCCTTTTTGCAAGAGGGAGTAGCACGAGGAGAGCTCTCTTTCACTGAAGACTTAAGCGTAGTGTGCTCACTGTCCATCTTTATTGAATCTGAACCGAACTTTTACATTAATCAGACAACAAGTTCAAACATATACGATGGCCTGTCAGACTTAAAATTTGCAACATGTATCTTATAGTTCTGAAATGTGCACTACTCGCTGTACTCAGAGCCACATTTTTTCATTTTTGTGTTGTCTAAAATACAAAGTACTAGTTTGTATTATGATTTTGCACATTTGTAGTATACACCATTGGCAACATGTAGATTATTAGACTTTTTAGAACTTTAATTATGATTTTCTAATTTTTGTAACAATTTAAAGAGATACATGTAGCTCGGCCTCCATTTGCGATCTCCGCGATAGGAAGAGCTTTTCATGTGTACGGAAATGACATGGACCCACTAGCTTCATCTCTTGTACGTCTCCGGTTTGAACAAGTACATGTCCATGCAAAGAAAGGGAAAATCAATTATTTTCTACGCCACTGTGCATGAACTTGCTTCATCAACCGGACTTCTGGCCTAGGCGTATCCTTTTGGCACACCTGGGTTCAGCATCTTGAGAACGAACTAGATGGACCATGAATGTGGACCTTTTTCAAGTCTTTGGCGGTACAAGGGAGTTTGGTTGCCAAATATCATGATCTTGTGCTGCTTGGTTACTACCGTAGCGTTGCACTTTTGCTTCGGGATCCACCACCCCCACGCCCTCTAGGGAAGCGTTGAGGGTAAAACTGGTTTTTGAGTGGTATTCAGGTTTGATCTAGACCCGGTATCATCGTTTTGATCCATACCCATGAGGTTGTACACATACATTGCTGGAGTATAATACGGAGATGATGTGTATGAGAGATTAGCTCACCATGTCGAACGGAACCAATCACGACATGAAACAAGGAGATTTACCGGCATCTATCATGTACAAACCGGCTCCAAATCGTATACAGATACAACATACGGGTTGGTACGAGCCCAAACCTTAACCGATACTCACCCAGAACTCACGCAAAAACCGGTTTTCCAATCAAACTTTTCCGAGGGGGGGGGCACCAAAGCAAGCCTTAAAACAAGACCACCTCCCATCACTAATTTGGTTGACATGGTTCCAACCGAAGATGATATATATCAAGGCTATATTATAGGCAATTCCCACATATGTCATGGGTGTGTTTAAACTTCCTCTTTCTGTCTATGACAATCTGACCAAGCTCATAAGGAATTATTGGTGGGGTTCGGAGCATGGCAAACGCAAAACCCACTGGTTAAGTTGGGACAAGCTGATCCAATCTAAGTACCAAGGAGGAATTGGATTTCGAGACATGCTGTTTAACCAAGATTTGCTAGCAAGACAAGCTTGGCGGCTTATTGCATTTCCAGATAGTCTTTGTGCTAGAGTGCTGAAGGCGAAATATTTTCCGCATGGCGATATCACGAACACAGTTTTTTCAGGCAATCCTTCTTCGAACTTGACTGCTATAACACATTGATACATCAGAAACGTATCTATAATTTTTGATGCTCCATGCTTGTTTAGTATCTACTTTGCTTTGCTTTGTCTACACTTTGAGATGATTTCTAGATGTTTTCTGGTACTAACCTATTAACAAGTTGCCACAGTGCCAGTTGCATGTTTTCTGCTGTTTTTAGTTTCAGAAAAGCTAGTAAGAAAATATTCTCGGAATTGGACGGGACAAACGTTAAAGTCAATAACTTTCCATGGGGAACAAGAAGTCTAGAGGGGAGACGGAGAGGCGTGCCAGGGCAGCCAGACCCCCCTAGGCGCGGGTGGGCCCTGCCCCGCGCATGGGTAGGGTGTGGGGCCCCTGGCCACCGCCTCGGCCTCCCCCTTCGCCTATAAGAAACCCCCGATGCAGAAACCCTAACTGCCTGATCAAATATCCACGAAACCTTCTATAGCCGCTGCAACCATCGTCCCCAGATCGGGGGGATCTGAAGTTCTTCCCGGCATCCTGCCGGAGGGGAGATCATCCCGGAGGCCTTCTCTCCGGTATGATGCGTGAGTAGTTCCACCTTGGACTACGGGTCCATGTAGTAGCTAGATGGTTGTATCTCCTCCTTTGTGCTTTCATGTATAGATCTTGTGAGCTCCGTTCATGATCAAGATCTAATCTATTTGTAATCATGCATGTTGTGTTTGCGGGGATCCGATGGATATTAAGATTATTATGTTGGTTTGATTAATGGTTTTGTCTTTATGATTCTAGCATGTCTGTGTTGTTTGTGATCTTGCATGCTCTCCGTTGTTAGTATCTATCTTGGCCAAGTAGTTGCCAGTGACACCAAGAGGGGGTATTTATGCTCGATAGTGGGTTCATGCCTCTAGTTTCCAAGGGAAGTGACAGAAATCTCTTCCGTTGTAGATGTGATGTTGCTACTAGAGAGAAAACAACGGTCTCTTGTTCATGGAACATGTGGACTGTTTACCTTACACACTTTGCTTAAAGCAGTTGTCTGTTGCTTGCAACTTAGTACTTGAGGGGGTTCGTATGATAACCTGAAGGTGGACTTCTAGTCATAGATGCAGTTGGCGGTCTATGTATCTTGTTGTATTGCCCAATAAAATCTTTCTGACTAGTAATTTCATTGTTATGCCTTGCTCAGTTTCTGTCAATTGCCCTGCTGTAATTTGTTTACCCTTCATGCCATGTTGTTTATCTAAGGAGAGCACCTCTAGAGAACTATGGACCCCGGTCCAATCTTTACTATCAATACATCTTCCACTGTTACTTGTTTACTTGCTGCAAACCATTACCTTCCACACCATACGTTTAATCCTTTGTTACAGCAAACCGGTGAGCTTGACAACCTCACTGATTCATTGGGGCATTGAGTTTGTGTTGTGTAGGTCTCCGCGTTGCTAGCAACACCTGTGTGACATTTCCTTCAACCTATTGGTTCGATAATCTCGGTTTCTTATTGAGGGAAAACTTGCCTCTGTGCTGCTTCACACCTTGCTCTTGGGGTTCCCAACAGGCTCCACGTCAATTGTGCTAGCCATCATCAAGCTTTTCTAGCGTCGTTGCCGTGGAAGCTAAGGACGTCTTCACAAGGGGAGTCCTCCACTTCCTCTCTCTTTACTTGTTTTTTAGTTTGCTTTGTTTCTTTTGCTTGGTTTTGTTTGCCTCTTCCCAAAAAAAAACCCAAAAAAATTAGTCTAGTTTGGTTTTCTTGCTTTATTCAAAAACACAACAAAATTAGTTCCTACTCTGGTTGCTGGTCTGTTATTGCCTTGCTTTGTCATGCTTTCTATCATTGGATGGTTTCTTTGAAACTAGTTCTTATTGGCAAGGTGGGTTCAAGGAAGAACAAAAGTATTATTATAAGGAACACCGTTTGACACAAAAGGGAAACACTTATGGGAACAAATTGATAAGTTGAATACTATTGCTAGAGACATGTGCTCTACTTATAATGTTACTTATTGCTTTGCTAAGTCTTGTTGCTGTAGGAGGTATAAACACCTGCCTTTTCAATGTGAGTATAATGATAATGTTACCATATCTTCTTATGTTAAAGGAAATTATGACTTTTATGATGTGGAACAAATTGAAGAATTTATTGCTTTCAAGGGTGCATTTGAACTTGCCAGTTTGCTTGAAATTACTGATGATGCACCCTATGAATGTGAGGTTTTGGAGATATTTAAATTTTTCTTTGATAATTACAACGAAGAAAATAGCTATATTCTTGAATATCTTAATATATGCTTTCAATAGATGGAAGAGACTAATGCCTTGCAGGAGCCTATGGAAGAAGAATTTTTGAAACTGAAAGGTCATTAGATGAAAAAGAGGAGGAGAGTGATGAACAAAAGGAGGAACAATGGATCTACCCATGCCTACCTTCTAATGAGAGTAACTCTTTATCCCTTACATTATTTGATTGTCCCCTATGCTTACCAAAGGAGGATGAATGTTATGTTCCTATGGATTCCTTTAAAATATCTTCTATGGGTAAAACTTGTGATAGTAGTTATGCTCCTGTTATCTATGATAATTCTATATTTGTGCCTAACTTCTAAATGCATGGTACTAAGGAGTTTTGCTTAGAAAATGTTTATGATAAAGATTTAGATCATGGTCCTATATTGAATGATCAGTCTCCTTGTTATAAAATTGTTAAAGGTGGGTTTAAAGGTTTTAATCCCACTATTTTTGACCTTGATAAGAATTATGTGTTTATGGATCATGAAAAGCATGGTTTATGTGATAGTTATATTGTTGAGTTTATTCATGAGGCTACTGAAAGTTATTTTGAGAGCTAGAAACATGGTCTTATGTATCTCAACAATATTAAGTTTCCCCTCTTTATGTTGAAAATCATGAAGTTGCACTTGTTTTGCTTTCCTATGCTTGTTGCTTTGTTCTTTCATGACTTGTTTATTTACAAGATTCCTATGCATAGGAAGTGGGTTGGACTTAAATGTGTTTTGAATTTGCTTCCTGATGCTCTCTTTTACTTCAATTCATATTTCTTATGTGAGCATTTTCTCAAGCTATCAAGCTTAACTTAAAGGCGTTAAAGAAAAGTACTTGTTGGGAGATAACCCAAGAGTTTCCTTGAGTCTTGGAAGTTATTAATTCAGTAATGACCTCTCCTTATCCTTTTTGTTTTCTTTTTGTGCCAAGAATGACCTCTAATGAGAGGGACGTAAGATTTGGGGAGTTGCTGTCTCGAAACAGATTTCTGTCCTCCACCAAAAAAATTCGTGAGGAGTATCTGTAACTCGGATTGATCTCAAAATTAACGAATAAATCACCCAGTATGTTAGATAACTTTCATTAGTTCAAAACGTTTTTATTTGAACAACAGAAGATATTCGAAAAAATCGGTTTATACCTGCTGGTCTGTTTTGACAGATTTCTGCTATTATTTGGATTTGCTTCTTATTGATTCCTTTTTTAGTTATCTTTTGGGGTATTGATCTTTTTGAAGGAGTTACTACAGTAGCTTGTGTTTTTAGTGAAAAGCCTTGCTGTTCCAAAGCTTTGCCATAGGTCTAATATCTTTTGAATAAACTAATATTGCGAATGAAGATTGTGTGAAGTTTTATATGAAGGGAAAATTTCAGGTGTAGAGAGAGAATGATGCAATGAGATGAAGAATAGACAAAAGCTCAATCTTGGGGATGCCACCATGGTGTCACCCCAAGAAATATCCAAGAGGTACAAGCGTCAAAGCTTGGGGATGTTGATACGTTGGAAACGTATCTATAATTTTTGATGCTCCATGCTTGTTTAGTATCTACTTTGCTTTACTTGTCCACACTTTGAGGTGCTTTTTACATGTTTTCTGGTACTAACCTATTAACAAGTTGCAATAGTGCCAGATGCCTGTTTTCTGCTGTTTTTGGTTTTAGAAAAATGAGTAAATAAATATTCTCGGAATTGGACGGGACAAACAAAAAAGTCAATTACTTTCCGTGGGGAACAAGAAGTCCAGAGGGGAGCCGGGGAGGCGAGCCAGAGGGGCCAAACCCACCCCAGGCACGGCCATAGTTGGGCCCGCGCCTGGCTAGGGTTTGGTGCCCCTGGCCGGACCCTCTGACTCCCCCTTCGCCTATAAGAAGCCCCCGATGCAGAAACCCTGAGTACCCGATTAGAAATCCACGCAACCGTATGTAGCCGCCGCCACCATCGTCCCTAGACCGGGGGGATCTGAAGTTCTTCCCCGCACCCTGCCGGAGGGGAGATCATGCCGGAGGCCTTCTCTCCGGTTTGATGCGTTAGTAGTTCCACCTTGGACTATGGGTCCATGTAGTAGCTAGATGGTTGTATCTCCTCCTTTGTGGTTTCATGTATAGATCTTGTGAGCTCAGTTCATGATCAAGATCTAATCTATTTGTAATCATGCATGTTGTGTTTGCGGGAATCCGATGGATATTGAGATTATTATGTTGGTTTGATTAATGGTTTTGTCTTTATGATTCTAGCATGTCTGTGTTGTTTGTGATCTTGCATGCTCTCCGTTGTTAGTAGCTATCTTGGCCAAGTAGTTGCTAGTGACTCCAAGAGGGGGTATTTATGCTCGATAGTGGGTTCATGCCTCTAGTTTCTAAGGGAAGTGACAATAATCTCTTCTGTTATAGATGTGTTGTTGCTACTAGGGAGAAAACGGCGGTCTCTTGTTCATGGAACATGTGAACATGATATCAACTGAGTACAACAAGGTACAAGTGCAATGTTGAAAAACGTTCCGCGTGACAGCAAGGTTCTGCTAATTCCAACTTATAAGTGCAAGCATATACAACAAAGTTGTCATAATGGTTCAAGTTTATTAGGGGCAAAGAATAAATGTGCCATCAAGTTCGTGAGGGCTTTAATCACTAAGTTTTCACATAACAAACTATTTTTTAATTGGAAGATAGTTGAAAACAAGAATATACTTGGAATGGTGTAACACACCATGCATAGGAGTTTATAGTGGACACTTTGGAAAAACTTGGTTTATTGGGAGTTGGAGGCATGAGTAAAACTTACTCATACAAGTGGAGGCTAGCAAAAGACTGGGAGTAACCAACTAAGAGAGCAATAATGGCCACAATCGTGCAGTGCAACAAAGCATACTAATCAAAGCAAAGAGTGGTACTACAAGTCAAGGACTAAATGATCATAGAGGCTAATGGTGACTTGTGAGAGTCATAACATGGTGTAAGCATGTGCCAAGTCAACCCAAGCAAAACATTAAAGGAGAATACCACAATACTATGCTTTTGCATGCTAAAACAACACATAATTTCTTTAAGGCACATTAAGCAATCCCAATTGTTTGGAACAATACATGCTACAGCAATAATCACTAAGCATAATGCTAAAACAACGTCTAGCATGTCATGCTAAAGTCTAAGTCACAGTCAATGCAAGCTCCTCTTGCATTTCAAGCAAGAACTTACTACTCCTTTCCAAACACCAAGCAAACTTATTTGCAAACTACAACAGTTAGAACGGAGATCCAAACTACTAAACAAACTAAGCAAAGCAAACGAAAACTAAGACGCTCCAAGAACAACACAACTGTGCATGAAACAATAAAAATGAAGTGTCTAGATAGACCTGAGCTTTTTATTGATGAAGAAGGGGATACCTTGGGCATCCCCAAGCTTTGACGCTTGTACCTCTTGGATATTTCTTGGGGTGACACCATGGTGGCATCCCCAAGCTTGAGCTTTTGTCCATTCTTCATCTCATTGCATCATTCTTTCTCTACACCTGAAAATTTTCCTTCATTCAAAACTTCACACAATCTTCATTAGCAACATTACTGTATTCAAAAGATAATAGACCACTGGCAAAGCTTTGGAACAACAAGGCTTTTCACTAAAAACACAAGCTACTGTAGTAACTCCTTCAAAAATCCCAATTCACCTAAAGAGAACTCAAAAAGGATTCAATAAGAAGCAAATGCAAATAATTGCAGAAATCTGTCAAAATAGACCAGCAGGTAGAAACCTATTTTTTCGAACATCTTTTGTTGCTCAAATCAAAAAGTGTTGAACTAATGAAAGTTAGCTAACATAATGGGGTATTTATTTAAATTTTGAGCTCAATCCGAGTTACAGAGCCTCCTCACATTTTTTTGGGCGGAGGACAGAAATTTGTTTGGGGCAGCAACTCCCCAAATCTTAATTCTCTCTCATTAGAGGTCATTCTTGGCACAAAAAGCAAACAAAAAGGATAAGGAGAGGTCATGACTGAAGTAATAACTTCCAAGACTCAAGGAAACTCTTGGGTTATCTCCCAACAAGTACTTTTCTTTAATGCCTTTAAGTTAGGCACAAGAAGCAAGAAGAATCAAGTATTTTCAAATGAACAAGCATTAACATCAAATGTTGCAAAATCTTCAACTATGAAAGGTATCTCATCCAAATGGGTTTTGGAGGATCCCTTCTCATCTCTCTTTGGTCTACTACTTTCATCAAAAAGATTTTCAGGAGCAATCCAACCAAATTTTTTTCAAAGGCTTCATGCATTCCAAGAAACTTAAAGGGTATGGGTATATTAAATACTTCTCTAGGCTTTGTTTTATCAGAAATACCCACAACATCTACACTTGAGCCTAGCATATTGAAATGCTCAAAAACCTTTTTGGCTTCCCTAGAAACATCATGGAATTATTTTGATAAAGTTTTAAGTATGAATTCCCTCTTTTCAGCATTCTTCTCTTCTTTTAGTTTTAGGAACAAGAATTGTATGAAGGGGTTAAGGCTAACAAACCTAGCCTCCAACATATGAACTAAAGAAGCTGCTGCAATCTCATAATTAGAAGCAATCTCTGCTATAGATTTATCCTCAATATCCTCATGCTTGCTAACATAATTAAAGAATTCTTCAATATTATCTTTCCCAATTATGGAGCCACTACCTATTGCAAGATCTTTTAGGGCGAACTTGGGGAGCAACATGGTGAGCTAGAGCAAGGTGGCAACTAGAGCAGGAACTAATTTTTGTGTGTTTTTGAATAAAGCAAGCAAACCAAACTAGACTAATTTTTTGGAAAGAGGCAAACAAAACCAAGCAAAAGAAACAAAGCAAACAAAAAACAAAGTAAAGAGAAAGGAAGTGAAGGACTCCCCTTGTGAAGACGTCCTTAGCCTCCCCGGCAACGGTGCCAGAAAGACTTGATGGTGCTCGACGTGGCACTTCGTTGGTAACCCCAAGCGTAGGGTATGAAGAGCAAGCAGCAAGTTTTCCCTCAGTTGAGACCGAGGTTATCGAACCATAAGGAGGAAGGAAACGTCACACAAGTGTTGCAAGCAATGCGGAGACCTGCACAACACAAACTCAAGACTTTGTCCCAACGAATCAGTGAGCTTGTCAAGCTCACCGGTTTGCTGTAACAAAGGATTAAACTTATGGTGTGAAAGGTAATGGTGGTTTGCAGCAAGTAAACAAGTAACAGTGGAAGATGTCCCAATGTTAAAGATTGGACCTGGGTCCATAGTTCACTAGAGGTGCTCTTCTTAGATAAACAACATGGCATGCAGGGTAAACAAATTACAGCAGGGCAATTGATAGGAACTGAACAAGGCATAACAATACAATTACTAGTCAGAAAGATCCTATGAGGTTGATTGGGCAATAAACAAGATACATAGACCTCCATCCAACTGCATCTATGACTAGAAATCCACCTTCAGATTATCATCCGAACCCCCTCCAGTATTAAGTTGCAAGCAACAGACAACTGCTTTAAGCAAAGTATGTAAGGTAAACAGTCCACATGTTCCATGACCAAGAGACCGTTGTTTTCTCCCTAGTAGCAACATCACAATTTACAACCGAAGAGATTATTGTCACTTCCCTTGGAAACTAGAGGCATGAACCCACTATCGAGCATAAATACCCCCTCTTGGAGTCACTAGCAACTACTTGGCCAAGATAGCTACTAACAACGGAGAGCATGCAAGATCACAAACAACACAGACATGATAGAATCATAAAGACAAAACCATTAATCAAACCAACATAATAATCTCAATATCCATCGGATCCCCACAAACACAACATGCATGATAACAAATAGATTAGATCTTGATCATGAACGGAGCTCACAAGATCTATACATGAAAGCACAAAGGAGGAGATACAACCATCTAGCTACTACATGGACCCATAGTCCAAGGTGGAACTACTCACGCATCATACCGGAGAGAAGGCCTCCAGGATGATCTCCCCTCTAGCAGGGTGCCGGGAAGAACTTCAGATCCCCCCGATCTAGGGACAATGGTGGTGGCGGCTACAGACAGTTTCGTGAATTTATGATCGGGTGCTCAGGGTTTCTGCATCGGGGGCATTTTATAGGCGAAGGGGGAGGCAGAGGGGCCGGCCAGGGGCACCAAACCCTAGCCAGGCGCGGGCCCAACTGTGGCCGCGCCTGGGGTGGGTTTGGCCCTTCTGGCTCGCCTCCCCGGCTCCCCTCTGGACATCTTGTTCCCCACGGAAAGTAATTGACTTTGTCCTTTGTCCCGTCCAATTCCGAGAATATTTCTTTACTAACTTTTCTGAAACCAAAAACAGCAGAAAACGGGCATCTGGCACTGTTGCAACTTGTTAGTAGGTTAGTACCAGAAAACATGTAAAAATACCTCAAAGTGTGGACAAGTAAAGCAAAGTAGATACTAAACAAGCATGGAGCATCAAAAATTATAGATACGTTTCCAACGTATCACCAATCGATTCTCATAGGATCTTTCTGACTAGTAATTGCATTGTTGTGCCTTGCTCAGTTCCTGTCAATTGCCTTGCTGTAATTTGTTTATCCTTCATGCCATGTTGTTTATCTAAGGAGAGCACCTCTAGTGAACTATGGACCCCGGTCCAACCTTTACCATTGATACATCTTCCACTGTTACTTGTTTACTTGCTGCAAACCATTACCTTCCACACTACGTTTAATCCTTTGTTACAGCAAACCGGTGAGCTTGACAACCTCACTGATTCGTTGGGACAAAGTCTTGAGTTTCTGTTGTGTAGGTCTCCACGTTGCTAGCAACACCTGTGTGACGTTTCCTTCCTCCTACTGGTTAGATAACCTCGATTTATTACTAAGGGAAAACTTGCTGATGTGGTGCTTCACACCTTACTCTTGGGGTTCCCATCAGGCTCCACGTCAACCGTGCTAGACATCATCACACATGGTTTGGAGTTGTTGAAAAAAGGACTAATTTGGCGAGTGGGAAACGGTAAAAAGATCCGTGTTTGGAGGGACAGTTGGATTCCAAGGAAATCATTTGGCAAAGTTTTAACTCCTCGTGGCAACAGGCGCATCCGTTATGTGTCACAACTGACTGATTGATGAGCAGGGTGCCTGGAGGAGTAATTTGGTATGTGAGATTTTCTCTCCAATAGATGCTGATGCCATCTTGACTATTAAATTATTTAGGCAGGATTCGATGATATCATTGCATGGCAGCCGGAAAAGAACGGTCTATTCACTGTCCGTGGTGCTTATAAACTTGCTCTGTTAGAACAGCCATCTCAATGCTATTTTTCCTCTAATAGCTCATGCCCGGATGGAAATGACAAATGTTAGAGGAGGATTTGGCAGGCAGATGTGCCACCGAAAGTCAATTTATTTTCCTGGAAAGAAGCATCAATTGCACTAGCTATCGAGGATGGCAAATTACGTAGAGGGATGAAAGTTACTGGATGATGTAGAATATGCAATCATGAACTCAAGGACACTGCACATGCTCTATTCAGGTGCCCGCACGCGAAACTGTTATGGACAACAATGCAAGGCTACTGGCACCTTCTGCTTGTTGGTGATATTCAGTGTCACGCTCAGTCCTGGTTCCGGTCGTTCATTGCTCAAATTCCTAAGGAGCTTATTGATACTACATTACTTGTGGCGTGACTGGTGGCACACTATCGCAACAAAGTAACGCATGAGAAGCCATTGCCTAGTATCCAAAGCTCCAGGAACTTTCTATGCAGCTATCTTAGCACTATTCATATTGTGGAGAATCTCTCCACTGCTGAAATCATCAAAGGAAACAGACCATTGTCATAGATGCCTGCTTCCACCAAGGAGGTAACTAGGCCTATTACTCCTTGGATCAAACCGCCTATCGGGTCGATCAAACCCACCGTGGATGGATCTTTTAAAGATAATGAGGCAAGATCTGGCATGATTCTAAGAAACGGCACCGGGGGCATCATTCTCTCTGCTTGTCGTTACCACATGCAATGTGCAGATGGTTTGGAGGTGGAGCTGTTAGCCTGCCTTGAGGGCCTAGGCTTGTCCTTGGTCCGGAGTCAACTGCCAATAATCATTGAGATAGACTGCAGGGACTTGGTGGCGATGGTGCAAGCTACTCAACCAGATCGTTCTCCATATACAAACCTAGTTAAAGATATTAAAGAGCTTATTAGTCTTAGTAATCGGTGTTCAATTATAAATTTGGATCGACGACTATTTAGGGCTGGTCACCTTCTTGCAAACTTTGCAAGAACGGAGCGGCGTACTGTCACATGGTTTGGCTCTGGACCTGAAGTTGTTGTTCAGAAAATTGAGCGCGAATCTCCTGTAATCCCTGCTATCTAATAAAGATCCACTTTTACCCGCAAAAAAAAATACATGATATGAGATATACATATGGGCAAAGGAACCTATACACCAACCAATATCAAGCCAAATACAAGCAATTGTGGGCCATCCTACGACAAAGGTAGAAGGTTAATTGTTTGAATGCGGAGATAGTAAATGAACCAGCAAAAACTGACTCGTGCCAATTTTTTTCTTAATTTTTGTGTATGTGGTCGTGACTAGGCTTATATGGACAACTAAAATGGTGAGTAAGCAACGACGTTTAGTGCTGATCGGGATTCATAGGAACCTGAATATTTAAGATTCGAAATGATAAAGATTTGGCAATAAAGATCACAATTTAAAAGCGAAAACGTTTGATATTATGATTTTCTATTTGATATAACAAATTGTTCGAGCACCAGGCTTATATGTACCCCCATGCTGTTCGACTTCCCTTGAGGGAACTACAAGGCAATGATGAGGAGACTGGCACAGATACACAATGAGGACTCATCGGCCAATCCAACAACTTCGAGTGCATTCGCGAGCTGCTTGGACACCTTTGCTGCGTCGACCTTGGCAGCTCTCTAGCCTTCGTGGTCAAGTTCATAGAACATCATAGTTCACTTGCGGCTAGAGAGTTGCTACTACGAAGCCTTGTGGTGTTGGTGTGTTACATCTTGGCACACATGCTCCTCTGTCGCGCTATGTTGACACGATCAGAGTCTGGAGTTATCATCCGAGATCGTGTTCTTCAACAACGACGCAGACTGGCTGGCCGAGACGGGTCTCTAGTTGGGGTTCCATGCTAAGCACATTGAGCAAAGTCTTTATTGTGGATCCCGTGATTAGCAAGTGAAGAGCCCATATAATTTCTGATTTCTCTCGTTCCCACCCAACCAAGTTTCTCCAGTGCTCGTTTCTCTCATTCTGATGATCTACTTCTGCTATAGTCATTGCTAGCTCATAATATGTTGGGGCGCTTTGCGTGTAGGAGAAAGCAATATATCAGTGTGTCAGGAGACATTATTTAGAAGTTAGTGTCTTGCTCCTACATATTATATCCCAAAAGAAAATTGTGCTATGCCTAAGTTCACCGACCCCTATTTATAACATACACGGCTGTCCTTTTCCATGTTCAGACAACAAAAAGACATGTATTGTGTAATCATCCAGGATTAAGGAGGTAGTGGAGTGCTACAGTGTTTTGGAGCTCAGAGTACACGATAGCCTGTCTTTTGAAAAATCCAAAAACTACATTTCAAACTTTCAGAAAAAATCCAAAAAAATCCTAAATGAAGATAATGATGTATTCCGCTAGTGTGCAAAAAACGATGTAAAATACTATGTACTCACTCCGTTTCAAAATATAAGATGTTTTAGGTTTGTAAAGAAAATGAATCTAGACTTGTTTTAGTGTGTAGATTCACTCCAAAACCGAATGAACCTACATACTAAAAGTAGTCTAGATACATTTTTTCTACAAAGCTAAAACATCTTATATTTTGAAACAGAGGGAGTATTTATGTTTGTGAAAAATGAAAAATAAATCTGAAATAGTGAACATTTCAAAATACAAACCTCTAAAATTTGTTAGATTTAGTTATTATGTTGTTCAGAACATAAGGTATTTCACAATGAGATTTTGTAGGCTCGTAGAATACATCATTAATTCCTCTCAAAAAAGAATACAAGATTAACTACATCTTGGATTTATTTTTAGAATTTCCTCTGAAATTTAAAAATGTCATTTTTAATACTTTTTAAAACAAAATGAGCTTCATATAGTTCGGGCTCTGTTTGCGGTTTCCCTTGCGTAAAAGGAATATTGAGGACATGGGTACCCCCAATCCCTCATGAACAGTAAAATAAAATATAAAAACTTAAAAAATTATGCATGTAGAGGATGTATGCAATATGTGCACGCCAAGGCTAAAGCTTAAATACAAAAGTACTGTGCAACGTGCAAACAAATAAAGTGACCACATAATAGTACAACCATTTTCGCTGTGCAAGTTCTTTTTTTATGTACGCCATACACATGTAATTTTTCTTGAAATTTGGCACAAGGAAGTATTGGGAAATAGGTATGTGTATGATTATTTCAAAAAATTCTAAAACTTATAAATACGTTTTTTTGTACGGTTGGTACATGAGACTTGTCACGTATTATTGGAGGTTAGATGGCCTCTCCTCTTGGAGTGATACAAGAGCAAGAGTATTCCCTTGGCTTCTTCATAAGAAAATGAACATAACCATACACATGCATAGTTAAAAGAGCATCACAAATTTTCGCAAAAAAAAAGCACCACAAGGATGCAAGAAACCTCTGATGTTTGCATACAAAGATGGAAAAGTACACCTCATGTGTGTAGCATGTCTTTTTCAAGATATTTATAAGGAGGTTAATTCAATATACTTCACCGTGGACTTCTTGCAACTAAAAAATGCCATTAGAAACAACAACAACTTACAAAAATGCTTTTGCAAGTTTTTAATACTTTTGGAATTATCCTCTGTTCAACTCCAGTTATTGGTCGTCTCGTGCATGATTGAGTGGTTGGGGTGCTTGACATGGCCTTCAAAGGTGTTTGTGACTGCATATCTGAGGCATCTACTTCTACTTAGTATGTGGGGTTTGGCCCTGCCCCATGTGGATGTCCTATTGGCTCTCCTCCATGGCCGGTCTGGACTCAAGATGTCATGGAATCGATGTCAATGGCGGGTGACCTTAGCAGCTGATCGGCAACATGTGGTGAGACAAATATATGCTAGAGACACCATTTATTTATGGTTATTACATTAGTGTGGATTGTTTTTGTGATTCTAATTTGCTTGGCACCCTAGCATCGATAGTTTTATTGGGCCACCCCTTTTTTGTTTTATACCTCTCTCTGTACCATTTCAGTTGGACCGGACATGCTTTCGGTTTTGTGACTTGGTCCACATCAGGAGCGTGCATGTGCATGTGCAGTTGTGTGATAAGACATTGGCATGTTGGCGGCACATGGCGACTTTGGGTAGGTGATACTATTTTGAGTGTTGGATTTCCAGTACCAGGGTGAAAACTCTAGGTTTGAACTTTATTTATTGAACCTCACAATAGATGTTTTCACGCGTGGGTAACCATCGTCACCCAACCATCGATAGAAATGGTCAAGAAAACCGTGTGTGAAGCCTATTTTTAGCCATGTGCGACCGATCGTTCTGTACTACTGGACCGGTCCTACTTGACCTAGCCACCGGTTAGTTCCGGACTTCTCCTTCGGAGTAAAGCAAGGACCGGTGCATTTTCCTTTGTTTGCTTGGGATTGCAGCGCTTTTCCTCTGGCGTGGACACCGTGCCACACCCCGCTGACACACCACCGTCGTACACTACGAGGAACAAGTCGCTGTCCATGTACACAAGGTCGGCTTTCAGCATCGCTCAGCAGGTCGAGTAGTACGCACCGACCTCTTGCTCATTCCAGAGAATCGTCTTGTCATAGCCCTGGCCAACACAAGTATCCTTAAATATTTAAACGTGGATAGCGCTTGCTCTCTCTAGAAACCGAAGGTGCTCCATACTCTACTAAGCAGATCGAAAGCTCTACATCACAAGGCACTGATTGTAGAAGCTTATCTCCCGATGCCTCTTAATCTTAGCGTGCACTGTACTAGATCTATATCGGCGCAACATCAATCAATGCATCGTTTCTAGAATAAGCTGACCCGACTTGTTGCGAGTCTTTCCTACCGTGGACATATATGCATGCTCTTTATACCACTGACATGTGATGTGTGAAAATTTAATTGGGCACCCACCTAAGCTATTGTGTATTTTGTAGAACAGATTTACCATGTTCACTTTTTTTTGTTAAACATTAGTACTGTGATTTCCATAGACGCATCTCTTCCTCTATTAAAAGGATCGGGGTTTTACATTTAGGTATTGTGCCTACCAAAGGGATGATAGCATGACTTGATATACCGTGCCCATTGTCCATCATTATATATATTCTGAACCAAACTTTTGCACTGATCAAACAACAATATTTTGGCCTGTCCTTGATTTTCTTTAAACCTAATCTTGAGACGTCCAACATGCTCTACACTTCTACCCCCTTGATCTCGATCGATTTTGTTAGTCCGACCACCCCTTGATCTCAATCGGTTTCGTTAGTTCGATCACCCATATTCAATTCTTTTGTTTAAAGACAGACCACTTAATTTAATCGTGGCTCAGTTTCAAATGTAACAGTAATTGCGGCCTTTTTGCCAAGAGGAGTAGCACGCGGAGAGCTCTCTAGACTGAATATGAAAGGTAGAATGACTTAACGCAATGTGCTCACTGTCCATCTTTATTAACTCTGAACCAAACATTTACATTGATTAGACAACAACAAGTTCAAACATATCGCATGGCCTGCCAACTTACACGTTATTCAACGTACTATAAACTGAAGTACACGAGACAACATAGTACTGCTAGAGCAAGGCATGCATCAGCCATCAGAGCTCTCTAGACTGAATATGACAGGTAGCATTGTTAAATTTGTCTTTTGGATCTTTTAGCCTAGATGATTACAGTATCACTCTTTGGGTTGGATCTGAGAGAGAGAGAGAGGGAGAGGGAGAGGGAGAGAGAGAGAGGGAAGAACCACCTGCGCCCTGGCTTGACATGCTAGAGCCAGAGGGGATGCCGAAGCTAGTCCCGTTGCTAGTGCCGGCGTCAGTAGCCATGGAAAAAAGGTCGACGGCGTGGGTGTGCGGTGGTGGCGGCGCTTCCCGTCGGCTCACGCTAACCCTAGATCGGTAGGGATGTAGGTGGGGTGATTGGCACAGCGGCGAACCTCGTGACGCGTGCTGCCGGTCCCCCACCATTTTATATAGCATGGCGACAGGGGCCCACCAACCATGATAAGGTTGGGCGCCCCCGATCAGGGTGCGGAAAAGGGGCTCGTTCGGGCCGCTGGGCTCGAACGGGAGAGATCAAACTAACATTCTCCCCCTTGATCTCGACTTTTCTTTTAACTTTATACTTTATACTTTACTCGTTTCATCACGGATCGGTATATAGAGCATGTTTCATCGTCTCAGCTCAATTGCCGATATAATCAGATAGCCACTACATACTTTTCTATTTTAAAACAAATCCTGTTACTTTTGGGCCTCTGTAGTCCAGGAATCATAGGCTTTCCATTAATCCCATACCGGCTATGTGTTCCTTTAACTCATTGGGTGGTAAGACTTTCGTTAGCGGATCCGCAAGCATATCCTTTGTCCTTATATGCTCGAGACTTATAGATTGATCCTGGAATTTGTCCTTCACAACATAATATTTTATATCTATTGACTTTGTAGCATTATTCGACTTGTTGTTGTGAGCATAGAATACTGCAGGCTCGTTGTCACAGTACATCTTTAGTGCCCTGCTGATGCAATCTACCACTTTCAAGTCAGGTAGAAATTTCTTTAACCATAACGCATGTCCCATGGCCTCATAACATGCTATAAATTCTGCATACATCGTAGATGATGTAACTATTGACTGTTTGGCGCTTATCCACGAAATAGCACCTCCTGCGAGAGTAAAGACATATCCTGTCATGGACTTTCTATCGTCTTTATCTCCTGCAAAATCCGCATCTGAATACCCTCTTATTTCTAGGTAATCAGATCTTTTATATGTTAGCATCAGGCCTCTAGTGCCTTGCACATAACGCAAAGATTTCTTTACCATCTTCCAGTACTCTGTGCCTGGATTCTCTTGATATCTACCGAGTACCCCGGTGATAAAAACTAAGTCAGGGCGAGTGCACACTTGTGCATACTGTAAGCTTCCAACAGTTGAAGCATATGGTACTGACTTCATTTGATCGATCTCATATTGGTTCTTTGGACATTGGAATTTTCCAAAACTATCGCCCTTGACTATGGGAGCAGGTGTTGCATTACTCGCATGCATATTGTATTTCTTTAGAATATTTTCACAATATGCTTTCTGCGACAGCCCTAACACTCCATTCTTTCTATCTCGCTGAATTTCTATGCCCAAAACATAAGAAGCTTCACCAAGGTCTTTCATGTCAAAATTTGAAGACAGGAACTTCTTTGTTTCTAGTATTAGACTGACATCGCTGCTAGCAAGCAAGATGTCATCCACATATAGAATTAGGAAAATATATTTCCCACTTTTAAACTTTGCATAAATGCAGTTGTCCTCAACATTCTCTTTGAATCCAAATCTTTTAATTATATCATTGAACTTTAAATACCATTGCCTAGAGGCTTGCTTTAAGCCATAAATGGATTTCTTTATGCAGCATCCCATATGTTCCTTCCCCTCCATGAAAAAACCCTTGGGTTGTTTCATGTAAACATTTTCTTCTAAATCTCCATTTAGAAATGCCGTCTTAACATCCATTTGATGCAACTCTAAATCAAAATGTGCAACTAGTGCCATTATGATTCTGAAGGAGTCCTTACATGAGACCGGAGAAAAAGTCTCATTGTAATCTACCCCTTCTCTTTGCGTAAAGCCTTTTGCCACAAGTCTAGCTTTGTACTTTTCTACATTCCCATTGGAGTCATACTTTGTTTTGTAGACCCATTTGTATCCTACTATTTTGGCTCCTTTAGGAATTTCCTCTAAGTCCCAAACATTATTGGAACTCATCGGTTTCATTTCATATTCCATTGCCTCCACCCACTTGGCTGAGTGATGGCTTCTCATGGCTTCTTCATATGAGGTAGGATCGCCCTCCATATGAACTGTTTCTGTGTTATAAACTTTGTAAATTTCTTTGGAAATGGCTGGTCTTCGTTCTATTTTAGACCTTCCGAGTTCATCAGACTCTTGCTCATTTCATGCCTCAGGTGCTGGCACATTTACAGTATGTGGCTGTTCTGGCTCCCTTTAGTGCTCAACAGTGGGTTCAGGTGGCTCCTGATGGACAGGTTCCGAACCTTCTCCCATTCGTGTCACATGTGGAGTCACAACAGGTGCCGACACCACAACCTTAGGGGTTGTAGATGGTGGCACAACAGGTAGCGAGAAAAATGGCTCCCGAGTCATCGGATTAGGTGCATGCACCCTCTTCTCCTCAAGATCAATTGTTCGAGTTACCGTGCTCCCCCTCATCAATTCGTCCTCCAAGAAGACTGCATGTCTCGTTTCTACAAACTTTGTGTATCTGTTAGGACAGTAGAAACGATAGCCTTTTGATTTATCTGGATAGCCAATGAAGTGGCAAGATACTGTTTTGGGTTCTAACTTTGCAATGTTTGGACTAAAAACTTTTGCCTCAGCTGGGCTCCCCCAGACCCTCAAGTGGTGCAGAGAGGGGACTCTGCCTTTCCACAATTCGTACGGTGTTTTGGGCATCGACTTACTTGGTACTCTGTTGAGAATGTGAATGGCGGTTTTAAGCGCCTCCATCCACAATCCCAATGGGAGGGTGGAATAGCTCATAATGTTGTGCACCATATCTATAAGGGTACATTTACGCCTTTCAGCTACTCCATTTTGCTAAGGTTCGCCCGGCATAGAATACTGGGCGACTATTCCATTTTCTTGTAGGAACCTTGCAAAAGGTCCTGGTACTTGACCATATGGAGTATGCCGACCGTAGTACTCCCCCCACGGTCAGATCGGACTATTTTAATTCTTTTATCATGCTGATTTTCAACTTCAGCTTTGAAAATTTTAAATTTATCCAATGCCTCAGATCTTTCTTTAATTGGATAAATGTAACCATACCGGGAGTGATCATCTGTGAATGTTATGAATGAATCATAACCATCCACACTTTTGACAGGAAACGGTCCACAAATATCAGTGTGGATGATTTCTAGTGTTGCTATACTTCGGTTTGCACCCTTTTTAATTTGCTTTACATACTTTCCTTTGATGCAGTCTATGCATTATGTCTAAGAACTCTAATGGAGGAAGAATGTCATTTTTAACGAGGCTTTCTATTCTTCCCCTCGAAATATGGCCTAATCTACAGTGCCATAACTTCGATGAGTCAAGAGTTCGCTTTCTTTTCTTTTGTTCTTTGTTCGACAAGGAAACTTGTTCGCTCACATCACATACAGAAAACACTTTCTCATGCAAGGATAATAAATAAAGCTTTCATGTAGTGATGCAACACCCACACAAGTATCTTTCAACCAAATGGCACATTTGCCATGTCCAAAATAACACTCATACATGTCTTTATCCAGGCACGACACACTTATTAAGTTTCTATGGATGAAAGGAACAAATAAAACATCCTTAAGCAGAAGAGTAAAGCCATCAGCTAGCTCTAGAGGAATGTCGCCAACAGCCTCCACTTCTGCTTGAATCCCATTCGTGACCTCAATGTGTCTTTCTCTTCTTGGCAAAGTCCTTGTCGAATGGAATCCATGTAAAGAGTTGGCAACATGAAAAGTTTCACCATAGTCAATCCACCAAGTAGATTTAGAAAACTTTTCATACAAGGATTCATTTACAAAAGAAACTACGTCTTTATCGTTCTTTGCCATTATGGACTTTAGCCATATTGGGCAATCATTTTTGAAGTGGCCAGCCTTTTTGCAATGGTGGCACTGGTCCTTGTCCCCAGGGAGAGACTGCTGATACTGATGCTGGTGCTATAGGGGGACCTTGCCATGTGGCTTGGAAGGGGAGCCACTATGGTTGCTGTTGGTGAAGGTCCCCTTCCAGTTGTCCTTCACGTAGTTCAAAGAACCACCGTGAATGGACTTAAGCCTTTCTTCCTCTTGAGAACACATCCCTATGGTCTTTTCAATGTTCCACTTTTCAGGGGACATGTTGTAGTTAATGACGAAGTTATCGAACTATTGGGGAAGAGAGGCCATGAGAAGATACACCAGAAGAAGAGGCTTGAGCTCGAGGTCCGCATCCATGGGCTTTAACTTAGCCGCTATGTTGGACATCCTCAAGATGTACTCTCTAATGCCATGTGGCCCTCCCGTATAATTTTCTGTCACCAGCTGTTTTAGCAGCTGGGTTGCATATATTTTTGAAGAGCCAGTAAACTGGCTCTTTATCTTTGCTAGGTACTCACCAACACAGGCACACTCTTCGATTTAGCCCACTATTGCGTTCTCAATCGTATTCTTGACAAAGGCCAAGCACTTTTTGTTTGCATTGACCCACTTTGGGTTATCTATTGATTATGTCAGATCCACTGGAGCATGGTCTCTATTTCTCTTTTCCCATGCAGCATTGTCCTCAGTATCATCCCTCACTGGGTCCTTGGGCTTGACTGGCTGTTTAGTTTCAACAACCCAGTCTACCTTGGCGTAGACAAAGGCCAGGTCTACCTTTTTCCTCCACTCAGAATAGTTATCTCCTCTGAGCAGGGGAATGTCCTTCAGGCAGCTCATGAGGTTAAGACCTCTTGAAAACCATAAAAGATGTGAGACAACCAGAAACAACTGTATGCATTAATCCAACGTTGGTATAAATTAAGCATGCAATTGTTTGTGCCATTTAAAGTTATATCATCGTTGGTTAAAGATAAAATTAAATGCACCTTTAACACATAATAAAAGGGATCATGATCATGTTTATTAATAACGTTGGTCAATTAATAACATGGAGCATAATCAACTTTAAATCACTTTATCACATCTTTTAAAACAAAATTTAATACACTTTATTGCATTCTAGCAATTTAAATCAACTGTTTGCAGCGGAAACAATATTACAACATTCATAAAACTTTAAACATTATAGCAAAATTCTGCCTCTATTGCATTCTCTAAACAAATATTCATTAGAATAAAGTAAATAGAGAAAACTATATGGAAAATGCTTAAATAACTAAGCAAAACAATTAAAACAGCTAAAACAACTCTGTAAAAATAAAAAACAAAAAAAACTGTTACACAGCGACGGCCCAGTGGCCCAGCAGCTATCTGCCGCGCGCGTGCGCTGTAAACAACGCCCCGCCGCTCAAAACAGCACCGGCCCGCGACGGTCCACGCGGCCTCCCCGGCCTAGCCAGCAGCCCGCCCAGCGCTGCTCACTGGCTGCCGCCAGCTGCCAGAAGCCTTCGCTCGCTGCAGTGCCCAACCAGCGCCACGGCCTGGCTACCCAACAGCAGCCCGCCACTCGCCAGCAGCAACGCGATAGCTAGGGTTCCAATCGGACGACCGCGCGCAGCGATCGGCGGAATAACCCCCCTCCCCCCCGCGGCCTCCCACAAAACCCTAGCCCCTATTCGCCCCGTCCAGCCCGCGAGCCCCCCTCCCCCCGCTCCTCTGCTCTCTGGCGGCGCTGTGGTGAACGGCGAGGCGGCTGCGCCGCCCGGCAGCGAGCCCCTCCCTCCCACACGCTGGCTCCCCATTCTCCCCTTCACTCTGTCCCGACCACCCCCTTCCACCTCGTTAGGAGATAGAGAGAAGGGCGACTGAGAGCTCCGGCGCCTCCCTGGCCCCCTTGCCGGCGGTGCGTCCCTCGTGGGTGGGCGCACGACCGTCAAGAGGCGCAGCGGAGGTGCCACATTGCCGGCGGCGGCCGGCCGGTGGTTCTTTTCCACCTTTGGATCTAGGATTTGGGGATCTGGGGTTTTTCGACTTTTCTTTTCTGGATTTGGAGAAATCTGGGGTGTTCTAGGGTTGGGGATTTGGGTTTTCTCTCTGTTTTGATTCGGGGTTGGGATTTGGGGAGGAACTAGGGGTTTCTTTTTGCTTTCTCTTTGCCCCAGATGGGGTGTGTTCTTCGTCTAGATGCCTCGCATAGGATGCACATCTAGATCGAGTGGAATGGCGCGGCCGTAAGGGCAGGCGCACTATATATCTAGGGTTTCTTTTCTTCTTTTGCATTTCTACCGAAAAAACTAGGACTAGAACCACGCTCTGATACCAATGTTAAATTTACCTTTTGGATCTTCTAGCCTAGATGATTACAGTAGTACTCTTTGGGTTGGATCTGAGAGAGAGAGAGAGAGAGAGAGAGAGAGAGAGAGAGGGGATGCCGGAGCTAGTCCCGGAGCTAGCGCCGGCGTTAGTAGCCATGGAAAAAGGTCGACGGCGTGGGTGTGCGGTGGTGGCGGCGCTTCCCGTCGGCTCACGCTAACCCTAGATCGATAGGGATGTAGCTAGGTAGGGTGATTGGCATAGCGGCGAACCTCGTGACACGTGCTGCCGGTCCCGCACCACTTTATATAGCGTGGCGACAGGGGCCACCAACCATGATAAGGTTGGGCGCCCCGATCAGGGTGCGGATAAGGGGCAAACTAACAAGCATGACTTAACGCAATGTGCTCACTGTCCATCTTTATTAACTCTGAACCAAACTTTTACATTGATTAGACAACAAGTTCAAACATATCGCATGGCCTGCCAACTTACAAGTTATTCAACGTACTATAAACTGAAGTACACGAGACAACATAGTACTGCTAGAGCAAGGCATGCATCAGCCATCAGGGCCATGCGATCCCTCATTTGCTCGGGGGAGGGGATTCAGGGGTGAAGGGAAAAGGACCGCACTCTCCGCGGATGCACACTACAACGTTGGACTCTGCAAAGAAAACACAAAAAATAGTTTCTGAACCCTTGAATTGATAGAACTTTGTTTCAAGCAGGAAATGTACAATTTGGAAGCACTAACCACTGATCCCACAGGCTCCATGGCAGAAGGAGCCGCTCATGATCACTGCGGAGACGACGAACAGCGAGATCTGGAGGAGCACCAGGAAACTGGCAGCTCGGGTGAACAACGCCATTGTCGAACCTTGACTTGCTAGTTTATTGTCATGTGACTAGCTTGTTCGGGGATTCGAGCTGTATATATCCTACTGCTTGTAGGGGTCGACGTCGTTGATCCCAGCCGAAAGGAAAAAAGATCACGTTGGCCTCTTCATTGCCATCAAAGATACTTACACCACTCTTCTTAGAGGTGCACACGTGCGTGATTGCTCACTCCGGTTAGTCAAGGATAGCGAGTGGTGACTGTTAAAATTTTCTACGGTTAAAAACGACAGTTGAAATGATGAGCAACCAGACCCGTTTATTTCTGCGGCTTGATTTGTTATGTAATGGCATTACCTTTTGGTTAGTCAAAAACTTGTGAATGGAAATCTGGAAATTTCTCTTTTTTAGTCAAGGATGGTAAGCAGTGACTAGTCAAATAGTGAGCTGTTTTCGGATTAACTTAGTCCAGAAAATTCAATGGTAATAGTGCTAGCAATATAAATCACACACAAGAAACTAGATATCCACGAAGTAGTACTAAACTAGGATATCTATTAATTTTATATAACAATCAGCGCATGAACCAACAACAAAAAAGAAATGGAGTAACCAAGATCATCATAGCAAAAGAAATGGAGAGATGGTGTGTGAACGACTAGGCAAAGTAGTTTCATTGTTGGTTACGGCCAGGGTTGCCATGATCCACTTCATATCCATTTATGATCCACTTCATATCCATTTGGTAGGACGTGAGAGGATTAATCATCATACGATTGGTAACCTTCTCACTTCCTTTTTTTCCAGAAATTGAGACCCTCGGCATCTACATCGAAGAGATACATACAGTATTTATTATTAATTTATTCAACAAAGGTCTCACAATAACATAAATCAAAACACCCGAATCACCACACAACACCTACAAAACCATCATTAGAAAAAACACCTACGAAGCCCGAAAATAGGTGAAGATCATGCCATCAAGGTCTTGTGCCCTAGACTCACATACAACGCCCCACAAGCTAGGTAGACTCACATACGACGCCCCAGAAACTAGGTACCGTCGGCATCACTGAGTCACCCTATGAAAAACCACAAGCACATATTTGGTCCAGCGGATCCTCGGTGAGCACCTCATGCACTCACTCCAGAAGTCGTCACCATCGTCAAACGGTTGAGCCATCTTTAGGGATGAGATCCATAATCTTCGTCAGACCTGCATTCTATGCCACCACAACTCTAGACAGTGCATCTGCCTGGCATGCGTCCATCAACACGCTTGCACCGCTGAGACCCTGCTACACCATGTTGCTGAGATCCGCCTTGTCGCCACGGTAGATGCCACGCCGCTCCACCTTCTGATGCCGCCAGTCACCACCTATGATATGGTTGTACCCCACGGGTACACAACATTGGTCTACCTGGTCCAGCCCAAGGAAGGACCACGGCAAGATACGCGGCCTGTGGAGGACTTTGGATGGACCAAGCCCATGATGCCTTCAGATCCTTGGAGAACAAGACTAGAATAGATAGAATTTTAAAGGGCACAAACCCTAATCTGTAACCGACTCGACCTGCGCCTGGGACCTGCCTATCTATATAAAGGCTAGGAGGGCACGGCGAGGAGGATCATACTCACCTCATACGCACCTCACGCCAGATTGCATATGTGCATCCCTGTAACCCTCGGTTCCGTCGTAATCAAGAGCAGACAAGCAGGAGTAGGGTTTTCCCCCCGAGGGCCTGAACCTGGGTAAACATTGTGTCCCCGTGTTGCTTGTCTGTTAACTGTTCCGTGATCTCCAACATCCCCATCTTCTCCAAAACCCAAGTCCATAACAATGGGCATTAACGAGATCGAACCTCGTCAATTGGCGCCGTCTGTGGGAACTGGGGACACTGATTGTGCGATCGTGACGGTCCCATCCGGAGCGATCTACAACTCGTCGGCGACAGACAATCATCTCGGCTTCGGCACCTTCGACTTCACCGCCAACTCGCCAGCCACCCTAGGGATTTTGAGTCCGTCAGAGACGGGCTCGAGATGCTGTTTGGGAGCTTCTTCTTCCAGGTAGGACAGACCGGCACCCTCCGCCTCCTAGAGAGGGTGCCACCACTGTCCATATGACCGCTTCCTGTGTCCCACCCATCGGCGTGTTACGCATGTCGATGCTGACACATGAGTCATATGACAGCAGCTGCTGCAACTCAGATCTGTGCGGCCCTCCCTCAGACGAAGGAACCTATGGTTTCGTATCCGAAAGCTGTGGCAGTAGCGATCCAGTCCGCGGGCGTTACCTATGCGTCGTGGTCATCCAGAACAAATCGGAACTGCCACCAGGTTCGAGTGCACCCAACCCACCTCTCAACCCGCAAGCTGAGAACGGAGGAAACGGGGGAGCTCCGCCGCTCAGGCCCAACGAAGACGATGCCAACGCCTACCAGAAGATCAACCTCAACGAGGAAGGATGGCGCCAAGCACGCGAAGCTGTGGCAGGCAACGTCATCCTGCCTGTGAATGCTTCATGGGATCTGCTGATGGCCTACCACCTCCTTCTCATCAACGAGCACAACCGGCAGGTAAAGTTGCAGGAGGAGCTCGACAAATGTAAGTAGGCAGCATCGGAGTATAGCACGCGGCGAGCTGCGCTCTCCGCCGCTGGTGGCTCCAGCTCGCACGGCAACAATGCCAACAAACATCGCTCCTGCAAGGAGCACATGGACCCCTCTGCATGCCGCGAAGTCACCAGGGCCCTCAACACGTCCTTCATGACGATGGACGTGAACGACAACGTCATACCGAAGACAACACAGGCCGCGATCATGGCGGCCACTACATACCTCGCGTCTCATCCACCTCCGGTGGGTGACCCGAAGAGCGCCATGCACAAGTCCGCACTGGCTGGTCTTGGACTCATTAGAGCTACGCTCCACGATGAGGCTCCTGCAGAGCCGAAGAAAAAAGCTGCGGTCAAGTTCACCCGCAGCCCTACACCCTCATCCAATGAGGATGAGCACGATCTGCCTCGACGTCTCAAGAGCCCATGGCGCCACAGCAGCGACTACGATGCTCGAAATGATCTCACCCAGCGCAAGATCGAGAAGGCACACGCCAAACGCACGTGTTCAATCGAATCCGACGAAGAGGACGACAGAGAGCTGTGCGGACCTAGATGCTTCAGAATATTCGTTCGACGAATGCGGATGCCGAAAAATTTCAAGCTCCCTTCAGACACTCCGAAGTTCGATGGCACGTAGGACCCAAAGGCCTGGCTCAGCGATCACCTCTCATCCGTCAAGCTGCATGGTGGTAATAGGAACACCGCCCTACAATGCCTTCAGCTGCAGCTGACAGGCGCAGCTCGGATCTGGCTTAGCAGCCTCTCCTTCGGCTCTATCCGAAGATGGGAGGAGATGGCATACAGTTTCATCCACAACTTTAAGGGCACCAGCAAGAGGCCAGCCTCGATTGAGGAACTGCGAGCTTGCACCCAACGTACCGGCGAGTCCATTCGCTCGTACATCCTACGCTGGTCCCACATTAAGAACTCCGCCGTGCACATCTCCGAGGAAAGGACAATCGACGCCTTCAAGGATGATGTCAAGCGCCCGAACTTCAAGGAAGAACTTGGGTGTGTCAAGCCCAAGACGCTCGACCACTTCATGGACATCGCCAACCAATGGGCAGATGGCGAGGACTCCCTCCACCGAATGCATTCGGATGACGAGGACGACTATGGCCATAGGCGAGAACGCCGCAGCAAGACAAGATCGCGCGTCTATGATGACCGCGATGGAGTCGACATGGTCGCGTCTCAATACATCGACCGACGAAATGACGACAACCGCACCAGCAGATACCGCAGAGGCAACTTCCACGACGGAGGGCGACCCACACAAACATGGCAACGTCGTAGCCCTGACGACGAGCCCTCGACATACGACAAATTGTCTGGTCCTTGCACCATCCACTTCTACATCGACAAGCAGGATGGCAAGAAAAAGGCTAATCACATGCTAAAGGATTGTCGCGAGTTCCATAAACTTAGCGAAGGTCTCACCCAAATTCGACACCAGATCGTGAACCCTGGATTTGGGCCCGCGCCTATACCAGGTGACATCGCCCATGGAGCTCCTCCACCACCACCTGCTGGACCGTCGAATCCAGCAATCGCACCAGCGCCAAATAACGACACAGGAGCCTACCCGCCGCCTAAGGGGGCCCTGATGATCCAGTAGGGGCGCCCAACCAACATGGTGCAAAAGAAGATCACCCTCCAAGTCAGCCTGGCATAGCCTCTCCACCAGCCATCCCCGAGTACCTTAGTGGCTCGTAGTCCTACATCACGTTCGACCGTTTGGATCACCCACGCGAGATCCCTCGCCTAGGTCATGCTTCCCTGGTGCTCGAGGCGCAAATCGGAGGATTCGAGATGAGCCGTGTCTTCATGTATGGTGGCAGCGACATCAATCTGATGTTCGCCAGCACACTCGCAGCAATGCGGATCCCGTTGTGCAGCCTAGAGAAATCAGACACAATGTTCCACGACATAGTCCTAGGGAAGGGCATATATCCCCTGGGAAGATATGGCTCAACATCATCTTTGGCCAGCCCGAAAACTTCAGGCGCCAGCGGCTCAAATACAAAGTGGTGGACTGGCCATCACAGTACCACGCCATCTTCAGGCGCATGGCATTTGCAAGATTCCTAGCGGTACCACACTACGTGTACCTGCTACTGAAGATGCCAGGACCCAGAGGCGTCATCACCATCCAAGGAAGCTTCACCCGATCCGACCACTATGATAGAGACTTCAATAGAATATCCCAGTCGTTCGACATGCAGGAAGAGCTCATGAGCCTTAGAGAGGTGACAGACAATGGGGCACCCCCAGTCGCCAGACAAATTACACCATATATGTCGTTCAACTCTACGGTCAACATGAAAAAGGTGCAGGTCCACCCGACGGACGCCTCCAAGACGACGCTGATCGCCAATGACCTTAGCCCCGCATAGGAAAGCGCGCTCGTCGAATTCCTCCGCGAGCGCTGGGAAATCTTCGCCTGGTGTCCTGCGGACATGCCAGGAGTTCCCAGGGAATTCTTCGAGCACACACCCAATGTGTTCCCTGACGCAAATCCAGTCAAGCAGTCGATCCCAGGATTGTCCAAGCCAAGAGCTGAAGCTTTTGGAATCGAAGTCAACAGACTGCTCGATGCCAACTTCATCCGAGAAATCAAAGAAAGCGAATGGCTGGCCAATACTGTGCTCGTCCCCAAAAAGTAAACGGACATCCTGCGGATGTGCGTGGACTTCACATCACTCAACAAATACAGTCCCAAGGACCACTTCCCTCTACTGCGGATTGATCAGATCATCGATTCGACCGCAGGATGCGATAAACTCTCTTTCCTCGACGCCTACTCAGGCTACAATCAGATTCGGCTGAAGGTCGAAGACCAGGAAAAAAGAACATTCATCACGCCGTTCGGAGTGTTCTGCTACAAACCATGCCCTTCGGGCTGAAGAACACAGGTGCCACGTACCAGAGGTTCATGTAGGCGTGCCTGAAAAAACAGATGGTCGCAACATTCAAGTCTATGTCGACGGCATAGTAATCAAGACCAGGGAGACCAAGACACTGATCGACGATCTACACGAGACGTTTGATAACCTTAATCACTATAAGATCAAGCTAAACCTAGAAAAGTGCACCTTCAGCGTCCCATCTGGTCAACTACTCGGCTACTTCATCTCCCAATGGGGGATCGAGGCGAATCCGAAGAAAATCAGGGTCATACTATCCATGGAGAAGCCAAAGAACCTCAAAGGTGTCCAGCAGCTAGCTGGGTGGATCGCATCGCTGAGCAGATTCATCAGCCTCATGGGTGAGAAGGCCCTGCCTTTTACCAGCTGCTGCGTAGGGTGGACAAGTTCGAGTGGACACCGAAGCATACGACGCATTCGAGGACCTCAAGTGGCTGCTCTCCACTTAGCATGTCCTAGTCACACCAAAGGAGCGAGAGCCTCTGCTGCTATATATCGCAGCGACGCACCAGGTGGTAAGCAACGTACTCGTGGTCGAACAATCCGAAGATGGCAAGACCCATGGGGTCCAATGCCCAATCTACTACCTCAGCGAGGTACTGACTCCAACAAAGCAGAGGTACCCTCACTACCAGAAGCTCACCTACGGCGTATTCATGATGGCTCGTCGGCTGAGCCATTACTTCCATGAGCACCAGATTATGGTTGTCAGCGAGGCACCACTGTCCAACATCCTGAAGAACCCCGAAGCCACAGGACGCGTAGACCTGTGGGGCATCGAGTGGTCTCCTCTAGACATAGTCTACGAGTGGCGGAAGGCCATCAAATCTCAGGTCCTCCCTGAATTCCTCGTCCATTGGATGGAACTCCAGCTGCCGGACACTCCGGACATGACACAATCATGGACGATGCACTTCGACGACACCAAGCTTGAGGCTGGAGTAGGAGATGGAATCATACTGACGTCCCCTCAGGGCGACAAGATGAAATACGTCCTTCGGATGAAATTTCGTGCCTCCAACAACGAGGCCGAATACGAGGCCCTCATCCACGACATGCGGATGGCCAAGATCTGCTGCGCAATGCGCCTAGTCATCTATGGTGACTCGAACCTTGTCGTCTAGCAGACGATGAACGAGTGCGACGCTCACAGCGCCAATATGATCGCGTACCCCGCGCTCTACAACTCACTCGAAGGGGACTTTGATGGCTGCGAGCTTCGACACGTCAGAAGGGAAAGCAATGAAGAAGCCGATAGGCTCGCCAACATCGGATCTACTTGCGCATGGGTGCCACCAGCTGTGCTCGAACAGATCTATGTACCCTCTATCAAAAGAAAATTCCCAAAGGGCTCAACCGAAGAAGCAGAGCACTCGGGGGCTGCGCCACACGAAGGACATGAAGGACCTGAAAAGCTTGACACCGAGGCTGAGCTTGTCAGACTGATGCAGGTAATGGTAGTCGAAGATACATGGACCACCCAGCCGTACCTTCGTTACCTAGTAAACAACAAACTGTCTGATAACCCGACAGATGCCTAGCGCATATCTCGCCGGTCTAAAGCCTTCACCATCCACAATGGCGAGCTGTACAAGCTAATGATTAATATCTGATTCTTAAGTGATCATTCCATAGTATTCATTACAATAACCATGAATACCAAGCTATGAATATAATTCAAGTAACAAGAATATAATAACTAACTCTTGACCCACTTTATTCTTATTTATCTCTACCATGAGTATCATGGTAATACCTAACTCTTTAGTGAGATTGAGTAGGAAAGAAACCAAGTCAAGATCATTCACCATATATCTTTCTTTCCATATCAATCCTTATGGAATCCTATCTCAATATCCGTTGTTCATCAATGTTGAGCAATCAACTACTGATTCACCAATTCTTAATCTATCAACTCTTGACCATATCATAGCATTCACTTAAGTGCCTATAAAGAAACAACTAAGAAGGGCTAAATAGTAATGCTAGATTTAGATATCATCTATAGGATGGGAGTGTTGGAAGAAAATATGATCATTGTGATAATTGATGGAGTTAACTCACTTCTGAAATGATAGAAGAGTTATTTGGAAAATATAATTATATGGTAACAAAGAAGATTACAAGGATGAATTCTAAAGATAAGTTACCAGGAGTAATCCTATTGAATAAAGTAGGAATAGTAAATGAATAATATCTCTTAGTCCAACATAGATAAACAGAAGATAATTCTAATACAACTATAATATTGTATGGATGAAGTCCTCAATTAGCCAACTAGAAACCTAAACCATAAATGATCAAAGGATTCTAATGATCATGCTTTAGTCACCAAGATTGAATGCTTATATCATGTATAAGTGACAGTGGTGGATAGAACATGATTGAACCCTAGCATAGATATGTTATTCCAGGATATCCATGACAATACACCATGATATAATGTGATGTTTGAGTATAAGATATTGGATCCAAGAAGAAATAAGATGTTAGGAATAAGATTATGCTTAGAAGCATTGAGTTATTCACTACAAGGAATCTGCTGATACATGACCCTCCATTTTTGTCACTAAATCGTCATTGTCTACAATATATGACGATCTTATGACAAAAAACAGATCGTCAAAAACTGAGCGTCAGTAATTGCACACAACGACGTTTTTCACGAAATCGTCATAACCATCTATGACGATATTGGATCGTCATAACCGTTATGACGATCTGATATCGTCACGGGCAAACTGGCCTGGCCAGGTCAGATCCTACGTGGCCGAATCGACATGGCATAGAATCAGCCCGGTCCATTTCAAAATTTATATGGCCCAAGCCCAACAATTTATTCATTAATAGTTTCCTATGAATTCTCTTTGCTGCTTGGGCCAAGCCCAATATTTTGGCCTTTTATATTTTTAGGACCATGGCCTTCTTACTGTCCACCTTTTTTATTTTCAACCATTTTTTCCAAAAATTGTAAACTGCCCCAGTCTAATATTTTATATGTCATGGTTGTAAGGTTCCCAACCTTTAATAAGGTAGAGATCCCTGTGTTTACAATGCTAGTCCCTGGATCAATAGCTAGCATCCACAGTTAAGATGTAATATCAAGAAACAAAGGTCATAATACAAATTTATAACCAAGAATAAAATAATTCATTACATCTTACATAGCTCATTTGGCTATCTCATTACAATGCAGCAAAATATAACAATAACATGGGGTCCATCATCTTCAAAGTTCGCTGGAGACAGTGGTGCTCTTGGAGGAAATTAAGTAGCCTAGGGGCGTGCTAGGGTGAGGCGACTGGGGGAAATGGAGAGGAGATGCTGGCGATTAAGAAGGCATGGTCGCAGGGGCGTTTAATGGCGTGGTTACTGCGTATCTGGAAAGCAGCGACATAACGACCGGGAGGAAAGAGGCGTGGTCACCAGGAGGAAGAAGGTGAGGTGGCGTGGGGTCCTTGTCGGCGTAAGGAGAGAGGGGAGGGTCCCATGCTCGATCGTGGGTTTCTTCAGCGGTGAAAACGTTTCATGAGACTGGGGGTGGGTTTGCTGATGGGCTTAGTGGGCTAGCTAGGCTGGGCTGCACCTTTTCATTTTTTTTGTTCTGTTTGTTTTTATTTTTCTCATTTGATTTTTCTATTTTGATTTTGAATAAGCAATTCAAACATTCATTTGAATTCAATCCTTTGCCAAAATTTGTGTAGGTTTAAATACTGATTAGTAACATAATCTGAAGTCAATTTTTGAATAAAACTTTATTCTTTTTGGGGTCTTTTAATTATTCAAATAAGCCCTTGTTTTAAATCAAATAAGATTTAATAATATTTTCAAACACCATTTAAATTCTTTAAACTTTCCAAATACTTTCAGTAGGTTTTTATTTGTTTATTTGGGTTCAAATGATTCATCTTGAATTATTTGGAAAGTATTTAATATGATTCATAAACCATTTGAATTGGTTTTTCATTTTAATTCCAAAGGAATTAAATATAGTTTTAATTCCCTAAAGTTTATTTGGAAGATTTCTTTAATCTTAATTAGGTTGAATTAAACAACTTTTATTTCACTTGGGTAAATTCCAAAATACTATTTTCTCATGAATTATATAATTATTCTTATTAGAGATTTGGCTTTATTAAAATAGGGATAGAATGGTTAATGCCATTTTTATTTTATTTTGGAAATTCTTTATCCTTTTATTTTATTTGGATTTGGATTCTATTCATTCCCTTTGCTTAATAGATTAGGCCAAGGTTTAATTTGGTCTTTAAATATTCTTTATTTAATATTTCTTTCTTCATCTTATAAAATCCTTATCTTTTTATTTATAGATCCAAACTTGATGATTCCAATTTGTAAAATCTTATTTGAGATTTATTTATCCTTTTAAATATCTTTAGGATTATTTGCTCACCATTTGGTATGGATTTTAGATAAGTGCTTTAATAGCTTTGGTAATTCAATTTCCTTGTCTTATTAGATTCAGAAGATTTTATCCATGGTTCCAAACTAAGTGAAACCAATTATATGGTTTTTATTATATTTCTATTTATCATTCTTGATCATTTATAAATGTTTGAGGGTCAATTTTTATATGGATCAAATCCATAAGCTTGGGGATAACTTGGAAATGATTTTATTTCATTAGGGTTTTAGGGTTTGGATTTATTTTCCAAGTGTTTAAATTTCCAGATGCATTTTATGATGAATGCATTTTACTTGATTTGAATTTTGTTGAATTTGAACTTTAATTAAAGTTTGTTCCAGATGGGATTTTAAGTTTCCCTTTAGAAACAAAAGTTTCTTTTACCCTAAAATTCAACAATCTTTTATTTTGTTTATTTATTTTTCACATTACAAGATTTGGAAAATCATGGGATGTGACAGGCTACCACCCTTAAAATAAATCTCGTCCCGAGATTTGGGGAGGCTAGGGGTTACAAGTTGGGTCAAAGCATCTAGGGTACTACCACCCTTAAAATTTTCCAACTAAATTACATCTTGGCTTGCTAGGGATCTTGATGAAATCTCTCTGGGCAAACATCTGCATAGTTTCCTTTGTTTCCACACTTGAAACATGTGACAAGGCTGAGATCCTTCATAGGCTTTATCTTGTGCTTCATCTTTTCTGGACAGTTGCTTGCATAATGTCCTTGGTTACCACAATTGTAACATGTGATAAGATTTAGTTCTTCACGTATCTTCTGTGGACAAGTTGCTACATAATGACCTAGCTCTTTGCAGTTGTTGCACCACACTTGGCTAATCTCCTTATGCAGGGTTTCGTAGCATGGAAAACAAAAAAAATTCTACCGCATACAAACAAACAAGCCAAGATCTATCTACTAGATTGTAGCAACGAGTCGATGGAATAACTTGCCCTCGAAGATTCCAAAGCGTTTAACGAGAGCGGATTCTCGTGGGTGATGTAGTCGTACTCTTCCCGATCTCAAGATCGCGTAGACGATCCTTCCGGCGCTGCGTTACGGCAGCGCTCCCGCAGTCGGTCACACGTTCGGTACTCGACGAAGACCTTCCTCTCCCTTGTTCCAGCAGGCAGCGGAGGTTGTAGCACTCTCCTCGCGATTCCGGCAGCACAACGGCGTGGTACCGGAAGTAGAGGGGAGATCTCGCAGGGCTTCGCCTTAAGCCGGAGCGAGTATGGTGGAGTATGAGAGAGCCCTCGACGATCTAGGGTTTAGACACGCCGAGGAAGAGGTGCTAGGGCCGGCGGCTAGGGCTTGGGGCAGCCCAAGTCGGCGGCTAGGGTAAAACCCTAGGGGGGCGGCGGCGGCTATGGAGAGCAGCGGCTTCTAGGGTTTGAGGTGAGGGACTTGTGTGTCTAGAGGAGGGGGCCCTGCCCCTCCTTATATAGATGGAGGGGGGCCGGCGGCCAAGGGGAGGGAGAGGAGTCCCTCCCCAACTCGGATTGGAGGGGTGCCTCCGGTTGGAGGAGGGAACTCCTCCCCAACTCGGATTCCCCCCTCCTCCTCTTTTCCACTTTCCAATTTTAGCTATTTGACTTTCAATTTAGCTATTTGACTTTTTCAAACTAGGATTCAATTTAATCCTTTATTTGGAACAGCGAGGACACTTAGTACATGATGCAATCATACCAACTTGATACAACACATTCATGTACCCTTCCCCTTCGAAGCGCCGGACATTCCGGAACATTCTAGAACATTCCCGATGAAAACACCGGAATCATTCCCCAACTCCGAAACGGGACTTTCCTTATATGAATCTTATTCTCTGGACCATTCCGGATCACCTCGTGATATCCCGGATCCCATCCGAGACTCCGAACAACATTCGGTCACTTTCTCATCATTCCATAACTACTCAAACAACGTCGAATCCTTAAGTGTGTCTCCCTACGGTTCGTGAATTATGCGGACATGATCGAGACACTTCTCCGAACAATAACCAATAGAGGAATCTGGAAATTCATATGGCTCCCACATATTTCTATGATTACTTTGCGATCGAATGAACCACTTACATACGATATCAATTTCCCTTTGTCTCACGATATGTTACTTATCTGAGGTTATGATCGTCGGTATCTCTGCATACCTAGTTCAACCTTGTTACCGATAAGTACTCTTTTCTCGTTCCCGTGATATGTGATCCCTTGTGAGCCAGTCACATGCTTGCAAGCTAATTGGATGACATTTCACCGAGAGGGCCCAGAGTATATCTATCCGTCATATGGATGGACAAATCCCACTCTTGATCCATGTGTTTCAACCAATACTTTCCGAACACTCAATGCCACCTTTATAGCCACCCAGTTACGGTGTGGTGTTTGATGTCATCAAAGCATCCATCCGGTAAAGGTGATATGCATGATCTCATGGTCGAAGGAATTAGATAACTATGCATCAGAAAGCATATAGCAATTGAACTATTAAAATGACTTGATCTTTATGCTACGCTTATCTATAGGAGTATGTCCATCATATCATTCTCCTAACGATATGATCTTGTTGTTAATAACATCTCAATGTTCATGATAGGGAAACCACAATCATCTATTAACCAACAAGCTAGTATTATATAGAGGCTTTACTAGGGACTTCAAATTAAGTTTACAAATCACACAAGTATTAATGTTTCCTTGTTAATACTATTATAGCATGAATGCAAACATTTATCATAAACATAAAGATATAATAATAACTACATTTATTATTGCCTCTAGGGCATATCTCCAACAGTCTCCCACTTGCACTAGAGTCATCTAATCTAGATTACATGGTAATATACCGAACACCCATGGCAGTTTGGTGCTGGTCATGTTTTGCCCTCGGGAGAGGTTTTGTCAACGGATCCGCCACATTCAGATTTGTGTGTACTTTGCAAATCTTTATATCCCCATCTTGGATATGTTCTCGAATAGCGTGAAAACGTAGCTTGATATGCTTCAGCTTCTTGTGTGACCTTGGTTCTTGCGCATTGGCTATGGCGCCCATGTTATCACAGTAGATACACATTGGGTCCAGCGCACTAGGAACCACACCCAGCTCTGCAATGAACTCTTTCATCCATATCGCTTCTTGTGAAGCCTCCAAAGCAGCCATGTATTCCGATTCAGTTGAAGATCTCGCCACAACGCTTTGCTTTGCACTCCTCCAGCTAACTGCTGCACCATTCAAAATAAATACGTATCCAGATTGTGATTTAGAATCATCTGGATCGGTGTTCCAACTAGCATCGGTGTAACCATTAACAACGAGCTGTTCATCACCTCCATAAGAAAGAACCATATCCTTAGTTCTTCTCAAGTACTTAAGGATGTTTTTGACGTCATTCAATGATCCACTCCTGGATCACTTTGATATCTGCTAGTTAAACTAACAGCATATGCAATGTCGGGTCTAGTACATAGCATGGCATACATTAGAGATCCTATGGCTGAGGCATAGGGAGTCTTACTCATCCTTTCTCTATCTTCTGCCGATGTCGGACTTTGAGTTTTACTCAAGGTCGTATTGGGCAACATGGGCAAGAACCCTTTCTTGCTATCTTCCATTCCAAACCTTTTTAGAACTTTGTCCAAATATGTACTCTATGACAATGATATTTGGCGTTTCGATCTATCTCTATAAATCTTTATGCCTAATATGTAAGCTTCTTCGCCAAGATCCTTCATTGAAAAACTATTATTCAAATATTCCTTGACACTATTTAGAAGGTCTACATCATTCCCAATCAATAATATGTCATCCACATATAGTATTAAGAATGCTACAGAGCTCCCACTCACTTTCTTGTAAATACAAGCTTCTCCATAAGTTTGTATAAAACCAAAACTTTTGATCACCTTATCAAAACGTTGATTCCAACTTCGGGATGCTTGCTTCAATCCATAGATGGACCGTTGAAGTTTGCATACCTTGTTAGCATCTTTAGGATCGACAAAACCTTTGGGTTGCATCATATACAACTCTTCATCAATGTCTCCATTGAGGAATGCTGTTTTAACATCCATCTGCCATATCTCATAATCATAATATGCAGCGATTGCTAACATAATCCTCATAGACTTTAGCTTCGCTACTGGTGAGAAAGTCTCATCGTAGTCAACTCCTTGAATTTGTCGAAACCCTTTTGCGACAAGTCGAGCTTTATAGACAGTAACATTACCATCAGCATCTGTTTTCTTCTTGAAGATCCATTTGTTCTCGACAGCCTTCCGGCCATCCGGTAAGTCTACCAAAGTCCATACTTGGTTTTCGTACATGGATCCAATCTCGGATTTCATGGCTTCTTGCCATTTATTGGAATCTGGGCTCATCATCACTTCCTCATATGTCTCGGGGTCGTCGGTGTTGTCCACCAACATGACACTCATAACGGGATCATACCAATCTGGAGTGGTACGAGTTCTCGTTGACCTGCGAGGCTCTGTAGCAACTTCAAACGAAGTTTCATGATCATCATCATTAGCTTCCTCTCTTATTGGTGCAGGCACCACAGGAACTTCTTCCGGTGCTGCGCTACTCGCAATTTCGAGAGAAGGTTCGACAACCTCGTCGAGTTCTACTTTCCTTCCAGTCACTTCTTTCGAGAGAAATTCCTTCTCTAGAAACGATCCATTCTTGGCAACGAAGACTTTGCCTTCGGATCTATGATAGAAGGTATACCCAATAGTTTCCTTCGGGTATCCTATGAAGACGCATTTTTCCGCTTTGGGTTCAAGCTTGTCCGGCTGTAACTTCTTTACATAGGCTTCGCACCCCCAAATTTTAAGGAACAACAATCTAGGTTTCTTCCCAAACCATAATTCATACGGTGTCGTTTCAACGGATTTAGATGGTGCCCTATTTAAAGTGAATGCGGCTGTTTCTAATGCATAACCCCAAAATGATAGCGGTAAATCTGTAAGTGACATCATAGAACGAACCATATCTAAGAGAGTTCGATTACGACGTTCGGACACACCATTACGCTGTGGTGTTCCCGGCGGTGTCAACTGCGAAAGTATTCTGCATTTCTTCAAATGCTCGCCAAACTCGTAACTTAGATATTCACCTCCATGATCAGAACGTAGAAATTTAATCTTCTTGTTATGTTGATTCTCTACCTCACTTTGAAATTCCTTAAACTTCTCAAAAGTTTCGGACTTATGTTTCATGAAATAGATATACCCATATCTACTCAAGTCATCCGTGAAGGTAAGAACATAACGATAACCACCGCGCGATGCTACACTCATTGGACCACACACATCGGTATGTATGATTTCCAACAAGTCCGTAGCTCGCTCCATCATACCAGAAAATGGAGTCTTAGTCATTTTACCCATTAGACATGCTTCGCATCTATCAAGTGATTCGAAATCAAGTGATTCAAGAAGTCCATCGGAATGGAGTTTCTTCATACGCTTCACTCCAATGTGACCAAGGCAGCGATTGCCACATATAGGTCGAGTTATCGCTCGATTTCAAACGTTTAGCCTCAATGTTTATTAATGTGTGTATTTCCACTATCGAGATTCAATAAGAATAGACCATCTATCAAAGGTGCATGTGCATAAAACATATTACTCATATAAATCGAACAACCATTATTCTCGGATTTAAATAAGTAACCGTCTCGCAATAAACAAGATCCCGATATAATGTTCATGCTCAACGCAGGCACCAAATAACAATTATTTAAGTATAAAACTAATCCCGATGGTAGATGAAGGGGTAGCGTGCCGACCGCGATCACATCAACCTTTGATCCGTTTCCAACGCGCATCGTCACCTTGTTCTTCGCTAGCTTCCGTTTATTTCGCAGACCTGTTTCGAGTTACAAATATGAGCAACCGAACCAGTATCAAATACCCAGGCACTACTACGAGTACTAGTGAGATACACATCAATAACATGTATATCATATATACCTTTCTTCTTGATGTTGCCGTTCTTCAAATCCGCCAAGTACTTTGGGCAATTCCGCTTCCAGTGACCTTCTCCCTTGTAGTAAAAGCACTCAGTTTCAGGCTTAGGTCCATCCTTGGTCTTCTTCGCCGGCGTGGTAACTTTCTTACCACCCTTCTTGAAGTGTCCCTTCTGCTTAGACTTGCCTTTCTTGATTTTGGTGGTCTTATTGACCAACAACACTTGGTGCTCTTTCTTGATCTCCACTTCTGCAGACTTCAACATGGCAAAGAGTTCTGACAACGTCTTGTTCATGTTCTGCATGTTGTAGTTCATCACAAAGTTCTTGTAACTTGGTGCTAGTGATTGGAGGACACGATAAATCCCCAAAGTATTGGGAATCACAATACTCAAGCTTTGAAGTTTGTTTGCGTGCCCAGACATCTTAAGCACATGCTCGCTGACGGAGCTGCCCTCTTCCATCTTGCAGTTAAAGAACTTTTCAGAAGCCTCATAGCTTTCAATTGCCGCATGAGTCTCAAAGATCAATTTGAGATCCGTGACAATATCATATGGGTCTGAATTCTCAAACCTTTTCTGAAGCTCCGATTCTAAACCATACAAGATAACACACTGAACTGTGGAGTACTGAGTCTTCCGAGTGAGGTAAACATTTTTTACTTCATCGGAGGCATCAGCTGCAGGTGGGTCACCCAGCGGTGCATCCAGCACATAGGTCAAATTACCAGCTGTGAGGACAATCCTCAAATTGCGGAACCAATCCGCGAAGTTGCTTCCATTGTTTTTCAACTTTTCTTTCTCTAGGAACGCATTAAAATTGATGGTAGGGGCTGCCATTGATCTACAACATATTTGCAATAGTTTAGACTAAGTTTATGACAAATTGAGTTCAAATTAATATTAAAATTAATCTAGGTGAACTCCCACTCAAAAAAATATCCCTCACATTGTTTTAGTGATCACACGAACCAAATCCACCACATAAACACCGATCATCACGAGAGTTGATATAGTTTCAATGGTGAACAATCAACATGTTCATCATATCTACTATATGATTCATGCTTTACCTTTCGGTGATCCGTGTTCCGAGACCATGTCTGTACATGCTAGGCTCGTCAAGATCAAACCTTAGTTTCCACATGAGCAAATCTGGCTTGCTCACGTTGTATACACTTGCAGAGTCTAACACACCCGATCATCACGTGGTGCTTCGAAACAACAAGCTTTAGCAACGGTGCTAACTAAGGGTGAACACTTTAAGACTTGAAATTCATGTGCATGAGGGATCATCTTATAATGCTACCGTCGTCTACTAAGCAATACAAGATGCATAAAGGATTAACATCACATGCAATTCATAATATGTGATATGATATGGCCTTTCTTCTTTGTGCTTCTGATCTCCATCTTCTAGCACGAACATGATCTCCATCATCACCGGCATTGCATCAAGGTCAATGACGCTTCTTCATGGTTGTCATCCACCGGCTTCAACTATTACAACTACTTTGAATAGACACGCGGGTCTTAACATAAATTAAAGACAACCATATGGCTCCTGCCGGTTGCCAACTTACAATAAGGAACATTGCATACATCATATATAATCACAATCTTGGCCATATCACATCACAGCACACCCCTGCAAAACAAAGTTAGACGCCTCTACTTTCTTTGCATGTTTTACGTGGTTTGGGGCTTTCAATAAGTGTCGTTCTAACTTACGAACAAGAACCACAACATTGATACTAGTATTGTTAATCACCCGTTGTAAATTGGATCTCCACTATGCTAGGAGAAACAGGCACCCGCAAAGCCACTTATGCAATACAAGTTGCATGTCAAGCGTGGAGCAAGTCTCATGAACGATGTCATGTAAGGTTAGCCCGGGCCGCTTCATCCCAACATCCCGCAAGATGCAAAGTACACAAGAAGCAATCGACAATAAAAGCATCAACGCCCACAATGACCATTGTGTTCTACTCGTGCAACAGATCTACATATAGACACGACTCTGATACCACTGTAGGGTTTCGTAGCATGGAAAACAAAAAAAATTCTACCACATACAAACAAACAAGCCAAGATCTATCTACTAGATTGTAGCAACAAGTCGATGGAATAACTTACCCTCGAAGATTCCAAAGCGTTTAACGAGAGTGGATTCTCGTGGGTGATGTAGTCGTACTCTTCCCGATCTCAAGATCGCGTAGACGATCCTTCCGGCGCTGCATTCCGGCGCTCATGGTCAGTCACGTTGGTACTCGACGAAGACCTTCCTCTCCCTTGTTCCAGCAGGCAGCGGAGGTTGTAGCACTCTCCTCGCGATTACGGCTGGCAATGCGTGGTACCGGAAGTAGAGGGGAGATCTCGCAGGGCTTCGCCTTAAGCCGGAGCGAGTATGGTGGAGTATGAGAGAGCCCTCGATGATCTAGGGTTTAGACACGCCGAGGAAGAGGTGCTAGGGCCAGCGGCTAGGGCTTGGGGCAGCCTAAGTCGGCGGCTAGGGAAAAACCCTAGGGGGGCGGCGGCGGCTATGGAGAGCAGCGGCTTCTAGGGTTTGAGGTGAGGGACTTGTGTGTCTAGAGGAGGGGGCCCTGCCCCTCCTTATATAGATGGAGGGGGGCCGGCGGCCAAGGAGAGGGAGAGGATTCCCTCCCCAACTCGGCTTGGAGAGGTGCCGCCGGTTGGAGGAGGGAACTCCTCCCCAACTCGGATTCCCCCCTCCTCCTCTTTTCCACTTTCCAATTTTAGCTATTTGACTTTCAATTTAGCTATTTGACTTTTTCAAACTAGGATTCAATTTAATCCTTTATTTGGAACAGCGAGGACACTTAGTACATGATGCAATCATACCAACTTGATACAACACATTCATGTACCCTTCCCCTTCGAAGCGCCGGACATTCCGGAACATTCTAGAACATTCCTAATGAAAACACCGGAATCATTCCCCAACTCCGAAACGGGACTTTCCTTATATGAATCTTATTCTCCGGACCATTCCGGATCACCTCGTGATATACCGGATCCCATCCGAGACTTCGAACAACATTCGGTCTCTTTCTCATCATTCCATAACTACTCAAACAACGTCGAATCCTTAAGTGTGTCTCCCTACGGTTCGTGAATTATGCGGACATGATCGAGACACTTCTCCGAACAATAACCAATAGAGGAATCTGGAAATTCATATGGCTCCCACATATTTCTACGATTACTTTGCGATCGAATGAACCACTTACATACAATATCAATTTCCCTTTATCTCACGATATGTCACTTATCTGAGGTTATGATCATCGGTATCTCTGCATACCTAGTTCAACCTTGTTACCGATAAGTACTCTTTTCTCGTTCCCGTGATATGTGATCCCTTGTGAGCCAGTCACATGCTTGCAAGCTAATTGGATGACATTTCACCGAGGGCCTGGAGTATATCTATCCGTCATATGGATGGACAAATCCCACTCTTGATCCATGTGTTTCAACCAATACTTTCCGAACACTCAATGCCACCTTTATAGCCACCCAGTTACGGTGTGGTGTTTGATGTCATCAAAGCATCCATCCGGTAAAGGTGATATGCATGATCTCATGGTCGAAGGAATTAGATAACTATGCATCAGAAAGCATATAGCAATTGAACTATTAAAATGACTTGATCTTTATGCTACGCTTATCTATAGGAGTATGTCCATCATATCATTCTCCTAACGATATGATCTTGTTGTTAATAACATCTCAATGTTCATGATAGGGAAACCACAATCATCTATTAACCAACAAGCTAGTATTATATAGAGGCTTTACTAGGGACTTCAAATTAAGTTTACAAATCACACAAGTATTAATGTTTCCTTGTTAATACTATTATAGCATGAATGCAAACATTTATCATAAACATAAAGATATAATAATAACTACATTTATTATTGCCTCTAGGGCATATCTCCAACACCTTATACTTCTTCTTCTCTGGACATTCATTGGCATAGTGTCCCATTTCTTTGCAATGACCACATTGCACATGGATTTTGTCCTTCTTTTTCTTGGGTTTCTCGAAAGCTAAGAGTGCTTCTAATTCATGTTCTTCATATGTTATCTCAAAGGTAGGAAAGTTTCCTGGTCTCCTTGCCCTTTTATTATTCCTTGGATAATACATATGTCTCCTCTTTGGTCCATTAAATTGGGTCATATTGCATGGAGGTGCAAGCTAAGATTTTCCTTTGTATTCATCCTTCTTGGTAGACTTGGCTCTCTCATGGTAGTCTGCAATCAGTTGTTGCACTCCACCTTGTTTCCTTTGTTGAACTATGGAATAGATGGGGCATTGGATAGGGACATGATTATTTCCTTCACATAAGTAACAAGTAGCTTGGTTTGTGGGGCATTGATTAGCTGGATGTTTGTCTTCACAATTGGGGCATTGATCTTCATGCTCTTTGGAAGTGTGATCCTTGTCTCCACAAATATTGCAAGCATGTGTTCCTTCTAGAATATCATCTTTGTCATCCTTGTTGTCACAAACTCCTTTGGAAGAGTTGTTTCCCATGTTGATCATTTGATCTGTCACCTTATGCAACAATTGGGTTTGGGTTTCCAAAAACCTTTGCATGGTTGGATCTGACTCACTGGTGTTGGCTAAAAATTGAGCTGTCACTTGGTTCAACTGGGTTTGGGTTACTATGAGTTCTCTCATGTTGATCTCTTGGTTGTTGTTGTTTTCACCATCCTTGATGTTGGAATTTCTTGGAGTAGTCATCTGTTCGGGTTGGATTGGGATTAGAATAGGCAAAATATTTCTAAGGGAAAAGATTCTAATCACACATATCACAATTCACACATGCAATGTGCAAGCAAACACAAGCAAACATTCCACTCAAACAACAAGTTTCAAGCTCATTTTAGGCAATAAAATATTTTTGTTACACCACAGAAGTTGGTGGGTTTAATTTAAACTAAACATGGTGGTCCATCTACATGGTTCACTTGAGATCTTTCCCTCCTTCTTGGTAGATTCTTCTTGAACAAGATCTTTGTATCCTTGGGAAAATTCTTGGTCACAAAATCTTCAAGGTGTTGATGGTTCCTTCTAAGTTGTGTTTCCTTAGTCTTCAAGTCTTGAGTAACATTTCTTGTCTCACTTGTAGTCCTTAGTGATATCCAAGGTGAAGTCCTTGTTGAGAATAAGGTTGAAATCAATTGAAGATGTTGAAGTCATTAGAGTTGATGGAGTCCTTTGCACATGGTGAAGTCTTTGGCCATGGGGTAGGCTTGTCCATCAAGTTGAAAATAGAAGAGATGTAGAGTTAAAACCAAAATGGTTGAGGAAAGAGTTTACAAGATTGTTTGTAAATAAGTGTTGGAACAAATACAACTCCTATTTTTCTAAGGGGTTTTGTCCAATCCTAGGGTTACAAATCCTATAGGCAACACAACGCTCTAATACCATCTATAAGGTTCCCAACCTTTAATAAGGTAGAGATCCCTGTGTTTACAATGCTAGTCCCTCAATCAATAGCTAGCATCCATAGTTAAGATGTAATATCAAGAAACAAAGGTCATAATACAACTTTATAACCAGGAATAAAATAATTTATTACATCTTACATAGCTCATTTGGCTATCTCATTACAATGCAGCAGAATATAACAATAGCATGGGGTCCTTCATCTTCAAAGTGCCACAGGCAGACATGTTGGTTGTAGACTTGTAATCCTAATCATTAAACTTCACTAATATCAAACAAACCCGCAACATAACAAGTTACAGCCACAAGGGTCAATACATTTGAATTGTATTGGCAAGTGATACTATGGTAGTATAGTGGAGTCTATCATCTATATGCATTTGGCTAAGTGGAACTTAGGCTTGCTTTGCTCAAAATAGTTTTTCCTTATCATTTGAAAACACTAAGTTTTTGCTTGACAAAATCTTTCCCAAGGCATCTCCCAATAGAAATTGGTGATCCTTTCAACCCTTGTTCAACCACAAGATTTTAACTTAGAAATTGGGATGAGGAGATTCTTGATAGCTTCCATGTCTTGATGCTCAAATTGTCCTTTTCCAGGGACATGGCTAAGTACTTAGATTTTACACTCTGCAGAGGTGGTGCACTTTCCCCACAAGACTTGGTTTCACCAAGAAAAGATCTTTCAGAAGCCTTCCCTTAGACCAAAATGGACTCGTTCCAACCTATCATACCCTAACACCAACTGTCCATTTGGCTAAGTTATTGCAACCTATATGATCCAGGCAGAGCCCATAATGCCAAGTGGTTGCACTTGAAGCTTCTCAACATTTGACATCTCAAATCTCTTTGTTCCTGGGTGGCCATCCACAAGTGAGATACACAAGGTTCACCAGTCCCCTGGCCTTGTATAACCACTCAACACAAACCATTCCTTCCATTCCACCCAGGTGATTCATTCACTTAGTTGTTTTATTAAACAAAACACAAGTCCACAGACTTAGAAATTTTTCATAGCATGAATATATATTCCACCCTTGTTTTCTACTAGCTAAGCTAAGCAATGATAGTAGTAGGAATCTTAACTTAGGAAATTTTACTAAGGTTTCATCTACTAGGATTTCCCATGGCATGGTTTATACTTAGCAAAATTCCATGCAAGTCTTACTTAGAAATATCACTAATGCATAGTGAAAATAATGGGACAAAAGTATGAAGCATCACTTGCCTTTTAGGTAGAGAGTATAAGTTCACTCCTTGATCTTTCCAATGTTCACTCACTTCAAATCACTACAATTCAATCAAGTAAACAATATTTCAATCTACCATTCAAGCAACATCACATAAAATAATAGAAACAAAACAATGCATGCAAGCATGCTAAAGATTGTTTTATTGGTAAAAGTGGTTTCTAATAGGTTATAAACATTTGGAAACACCTATTGGTCATTTTATAAAGTGGCATAACCATTTGCAAAAGTTTTTACTTCATAAACCATTTTTAAACCAAGTCATTATTTTATGTGGTGAAGAAATGCTTTTAATAAGGAAACATTCTATGGAGTACACAAAATATTTTTTCCAAACATATAACCTTGTGTTTAGGGTCAGAGAGTTTATTTCCAAAACATTTCTCAAAGGTTTTCTTCCAAAACCATTTTTAATAATTAAACCATATTTTTATTTGACTAGAAATGTTTTAAATCAAAGATTCAATATTTTATTTCACCAAATACATTTTTGAAACCACCAATTGATTTCTAGGGTCAGTAGGTTCAAAACAAACCATTTGTCAAAGTTTTTATCCCTAAAATCATTTTAGAACAAATTTTATATCCTAAACATGCATACATAAGTTTCTGTAAAAAAACAATTTAACAGAAGATTTTTACTAAACAAAGTTCATGGTTAGATAGGGCTTGTCTTGCTGAATCCATTGATATAAAATTTGCAAAATTTGGACGTGTGGTTTGAAAGTTATGGATTTTTCAAAATTGATCATCTAATAGACATGTTTCTGTTTTTAAAACAGATCTCAAGCCACGTGTCTTATTCCTATTCGCCCATATCGTTTCGGCCGGATCAGCTACTCTGGCGCGTTGGATCTAAAGTAGATCGTGTGGCTCAGAAGCAAACATACCCCTTCACCTAGATTCTATCGCAGCGCTTGGATCTGGATCCTCGATTGCCTGACACTCGACCACAGATGGCGTGGCGGCGGGGCAGTGGCGGCGTGTCTGCTCTGGCGTTACAGGAAGCGAGGGAGAGAAAGGTGTGGCTCACCAGGTTCGCCGTGGCGTGGGGAAGCTCAACGTGGTCGCGAGAAGGCAAGGGGCGCACGGTGGTGACGGCAATCGCTCGCCGGAGTTGCGCTGCGCCTCGGGTTCGTACGGTCGTCGACGGGGGCGGGGCTACAAGGCATGCCAATGCAAAATAAAGGGTGCGTTAGACACGCACGGTACCAAGGAACATGCGAGCATCAACGACAAGCACCGGGGCGGTCCGAGCTTACCAGAGAACCTTGCCGAAGAAAATGGCAGACGACGGTGGAGTTTGAGGTCGTCGTTGTCGAGGTTCTGGGGCGCCCGGGGACGAGCTGGTGCTACTAGGAGGTTCTCCTAGAGGTGGGGAGCAGGTGAGAGTGGTCGAGGGGGCAAGGGGCGGAGGAGGCTGGCCGAAATCAAAGAAAAAGTTCGCTGGAGAAAGTGGTGCTCTTGGAGGAAATTAAGCAGCCTAGGGGCGTGCTAGGGTGAGGCGACTGGGGGAAATGGAGAGTAGATGCTGGCGATTAAGAAGGCGTGGTCGCAGGGGCGTTTAATGGCGTGGTTACTGCGTATTAACGCGAGGAAACGACGACAGAACGGCCGGGGAGGAAAGAGGGGGCGTGGTCACCGCGGGGAGGAAGAAGGTGAGGTGGCAGTGGGGTCCGTTGTCAGCGTAAGGGAGAGAGGGGGAGTGGGTCCGGGCGTTCAGGGACTGCGTGGGTTTCTTTCACGGTGAGAAAACGTTTCGCGAGAGAGTGGGGGTGGGTTTGCCGATGGGCTTAGTGGGCTAGCTAGGCTGGGCTGCACCTTTTCAATTTTTTTGTTCTGTTTGTTTTTCTTTTTCTCATTTGATTTTTCTGTTTTGATTTTGAATAAGCAATTCAAACATTCATTTGAATTAAATCCTTTGCCAAAATTTGTGTAGGTTTAAATACTGATTAGTAACATAATCTGAAGTCAATTTTTGAATAAAACTTTATTCTTTTTGGGGTCTTTTAATTATTCAAATAAGCCCTTGTTTTAAATCAAATAAGATTTAATAATATTTTCAAACACCATTTAAATTCTTTAAACTTTCCAAATCCTTTCAGTAGGTTTTTATTTGTTTATTTGGGTTCAAATAATTCATCTTGAATTATTTGGAAAGTATTTAATATGATTCATAAACCATTTGAATTGGGTTTTCATTTTAATTCCAAAGGAATTAAATATAGTTTTAATTCCCTAAAGTTTATTTGGAAGATTTCTTTAATCTTAATTAGGTTGAATTAAACAACTTTTATTTCACTTGGGTAAATTCCAAAATACTATTTTCTCATGAATTATATAATTATTCTTATTAGAGATTTGTCTTTATTAAAATAGGGATAGAATGGTTAATGCCATTTTTATTTTATTTTGGAAATTATTTATCCTTTTATTTTATTTGGATTTGGATTCTATTCATTCCCTTTGCTTAATAGATTAGGCCAAGATTTAATTTGGTCTTTAAATATTCTTTATTTAATATTTCTTTCTTCATCTTATAAAATCCTTATCTTTTTATTTATAGATCCAAACTTGGTGATTCCAATTTGTAAAATCTTATTTGAGATTTATTTATCCTTTTAAATATCTTTAGGATTATTTGCTCACCATTTGGTATGGATTTTAGATAAGTGCTTTAATAGCTTTGGTAATTCAATTTCCTTGTCTTATTAGATTCATAAGATTTTATCCATGGTTCCAAACTAAGTGAAACCAATTATATGGTTTTTATTATATTTATATTTATCATTCTTGATCATTTATAAATGTTTGATGGTCAATTTTTATATGAATCAAATCCATAGGCTTGGGGATAACTTGGAAATGATTTTATTCCATTAGGGTTTTAGGGTTTGGATTTATTTTCCAAGTGTTTAAATTTCCAGATGCATTTTATGATGAATGCATTTTACTTGATTTGAATTTTGTTGAATTCAAACTTTAATTAAAGTTTGTTCCAGATGGGATTTTAAGTTCCCCTTTAGAAACAAAAGTTTCTTTTTACCCTAAAATTCAACAATCTTTTATTTTGTTTATTTATTTTTCACATTACAAGATTTGGAAAATCTTGGGATGTGACAATGGCGTTTTAACAGCCCAAGTAGCATGCATTTGGATGAACACACGGGTATTACACAAATAATACTTCGGTAAGCACAGCTTAAATCACATTCAATAATGGTAACCAAAATTGTGACATATATTACAATCAGACATAATTCACGTCACTCAGGAATATAAAACAGCGACAAAAGTACTGTGTAGTATATTACAATCATTCAGTAGTACAAATAACCCATGGACCGAACATACAACTAGACACGGAAATATGAATATCAATCTTTCCTAAGTCTAAAGCCTTCAGTTCTTCCATCTTCAGCCTGGAGCTCATGTAAAAAGAGAGGAAATGATGTTCTATTAGTCAAACAAAGCAATATATTCTAAAATTAACTTATATTAGGTAGAAAGTAAATAATCAGATGCACATATCTGGTGCCACCACAACAATTACTGACGATGGCATGCTGCAAAGACGAATAGGGCATTGAGTGGGACAGTAGGTCTACAACAGAAAAAAAATTGAGCATTGAGAATATAACAACGATTATGAGCAGAATATTGAAAGCCTTTATTTAACAAACAATACTAGATGCAAATTAACACGACGTGCACTACACAAATGGACTAGAAATTGAAGACGATCTGCACCAAGTGCAGTACAAAAATTGCAGGCTTAACATGCACATACACATATACGAACAAGGTTATATGCTATGGTCTAGTTCTCATAGATGAATAAAACAGTTCACCTACACTAATACCATGTCGAGATTTGCCAGTTTAAACAAAAGATCAGCAGATACCTCAATTTTTTCCAATAATTAGCGCACAGTCTTGACATCTCCAGATAACCTCCTTGTTCGTTGCTTACCTATTCTAGTATAGTACACAAGAAAATATTACAATATACAATTAGCTCAGAAACTACATTGTAGTTTACAAAAGGATAGTCATACACCAATGAGGATGAGAAGGCACTATCACCATACAAATTGATTTCCTATATAACAATCTATGCATAAGCAAAAAAAATCAAATAAACCTGATAGTGTATAAGACTAAGCATTGCCTATTCATAATATGTAGCTAACAATAAAAAAATATGACTGAACAGCTCCATTTCGTATACATGTACAACATTATGTGACTAGCTTATTTTGTACTAAAATCAGTACTCCCTCCGGCCCATATTAATTGACTTGGATTTATTAAATTTTGGATGAACCTATATACTAAATAGTGTCTAGATTCATTTAAATTTTGACAAATCCAAGTGAATTAATATGGGTCGGAGGGAGTAGCTCAATGTCACAAAGTTATCAGACTAGCTTACATGTGCTTGTAGTTGAACAATCAAACACTAGAAAAAATAGTACATGCATTGCCAAAACTAGGACCGCAACTGTCTTCTGACTATAAATCAAGTTCTTTCCTTAGAAGCGTCTCACCAAGACTCAACTACCACATAAACAATAACTGATCAGGTGTATAATTCTAGACTATGTAGCATATAAGGAATATGTGCCTCTTATGCTGGCACTTCCTGGTTACCAGTGAAAAAAATAGCCAAACAAAAGCATCGGGAATCACATAAGGATAGCACAATTACGTAATAAGATTGCCTGGCAAAGCTTCATAGGTAAGAGATTCACTAGGTCAGGCTCACAAACAAACTAGGACCATATTTACTGCATTTGCGACATATCAGAATATAGGATATGGAATATTGCCAAAACCATTACCATATTTACTGCATTTGTCTTCAAGTTGTATATTCATTTCTTTCCTTAGAAGAGTCCTACCATGATTCAACTAAACAACTACCACACACTAATTGAGCAGTGTATAACTGCAGAAATTGTAGACTTATTAGCTTCAAAATAAAATCTAAACCATGTAACCAAGGGTGCCAAATACAACCATACAGAAATTAAAGGGTGCCAAATACAACCATACATGTATAGACGATATCAGAGATCAAACATACCTAGGAGGAGAAGTGGAGGCGGTGCAGATTATGGCGTCGTGGAGTCTCCTCCGTGATGAACTTGCCTTCATGCTCCTCCTCTGCTGGAGGCAACGCTTCACTCATGAAGGAGGTGGACGTGGCGCTGGTGGATGCGGGAGGAGCCAGCCGACTGCATCGCCATGGCCTGGGCTGAGCTTCCTCTATCGTCGTAGATGATGGGTCGGTGGTTGTCGATCTATTGCAATAGTGGATGACGAGAGGTTGTTGGGACAGTGAGGAGGAGGATATGGTGGAGGGGAGAACGACCGTGGCTTGGGGAGAAGGGCGGCGCCGGAGGGGAGAAGTGGCGACAACATTCGATCTAGAAGGAAGAGGAGGGGATCGCGGTGGCGGCGCCAGGGAGAGAGAATAGGAGGGTTGCAGTTGTGTTAGGCCATGTGAGGCCCAGGAAGGAGATCCCTCCTATGAAGCAGACGGCGGGGTTCGGCCGCGACCTCCTCCGCGTTGTCCACGCTCTTGGCCGCTGCCGCCGTGCCCCCACCCGAGCTGCACCACGCTCCTGTCCCGAGGCCTAGCAGCAGCACGCCCCGCATCTCCTCCACATCCACCTCCATACTCTGCAGCACCCTCACGGCTGGTTTTCCGCCGCCTGTGCGTGCGTGCTCGCTTAGAGGAGATTACAGCAGGGGGAGATCGGCGACGCACAGACGGGGACATGGGGAAGGGGTGGCGCGAGGGGGGACGATCTAGAGGGGGGACAATCGTGGGTTGCGGTGAGGAGCGAGGGGATTAGGTTGCGGTGAGGAGCACCTGTCGAGCGAGAGAGGGAGAGAGAGGAAGAAGTAGCGGCGGGGTCTGCAGGGAGGAGCGAGGAGATTAGGGTTTGGGGTCAGTCCCTCTCGACTGTGTTCTGTATGTGCTTGATATCACGAAATTAGCCCTGTTCAATTATGTGGTGAAGTACATGAAACCCTAGGGCATTTCTGTCATTTCGTGTACAAAGACAGGGGGACAAGGAGGCGTCAGATGAAATTTGGGGCGTTAGATGGAGAGCATGTAAACGATTGAGATCAGCTTCGGAGGGTAATCCTTGGGTCCTGTGGTTCTCTACTCTGATTGGCTAGCACTATTTTTCTATTTTCCGAGTGCCAAAAAGGGTGTTTTGTGAAACAACCACCAAATAAAAGTTTCAAAATGGTATCAACATATTTTTATAAAATACTATACCACCTTATATAGACAATGTCCCAACCGGTATATCTCAAACCTTTCCGTTCACCCCTGGCAAAAAAGACAAATTCCTGCCGAATCGGTAGGAAGTGGGTCCGGTTTGAACTACAAGTACATGATCCGATGCTCATGATTTTTGACAAAAATCATTTTTAGACTCACAATATGCTGTTTCTTCAGAGATCCAATGAAATTTTAGCGAGGCTCAGCCCCTAGCTAAGAACCTCCATGCCCGCCGTTTTGACCATAGTTTGAAACGTGCATAAAATATTCAAAAACGGTCCGATCAATGAAACACTACTAGAAAAACGTATGTTCGTGGCGCACCTGAAAAGGCCTTCTGTGGCGCACTAGCAGTGCGCCACGGGCCTCATGCTACGGCTATCTCGTAGCCGTGGCGCACTGCATGGTGCGCCACGGTTGTGTGAGATAGGCGTGGCGCACCTGGGAGTGCGCCCTAGAAGGCCTTTTCAGGTGCGCCACGGATGTATTTTTCAAAAAACAAAAAAAAATGCAAAAAACACCCTCGTTTTGAATTGCAAAAGCAATCGGGTCCGTGCATCACCGCCGCAGTCGTGTCACCTCGCCGGAGCATGGCCGTGGCAGGGAGGTGCGGGAGGGGTCGTGGTTGGAGAAAGGAAGGTAGGAAGAGAGGGAGGAAGGAAGAGATGGAGAAAGAGAGGGAGGAAGGCAGAGATGGAGGAAGAGAGGAAGGTAGGAAGAGATGGAGGAAGGAAGGTCGGTGAGGAGAAGGATGCCGTCGTCGCCCGTTGTCACTGCGAGGAGGAGGAGAAGGAGGCCACCGTTGCACCGCCATCGCCCGTTGTCACTGCGAGGAGGAGGAGAAGGAGGCCACCGTTGCACCGCCGTCGCCCGTTGTCACTGCGAGGAGGAGGAGAAGGAGGCCACCGTTGCACCGCCATCGCCCGTTGTCACTGCGAGGAGGAGGAGAAGGAGGTCGACGTCGCGCCGTCACTGCAAGGAGAGGAGAAAGGGAAGGAGGAGAAGGAAGAAGGAAGAAGGAAGAAGGAGAAGGGAAAGGGAGAGGAAGAGGGAAAAGGGGAAGGGAAAAGGGGAAAGGAAAAGGGAGGAGGGCGGGGTGGGGATTCAAATTTGAATCCCGCCCAAGCTTATCCGTAGCGCACTAGGTGGTGGTGCGCTACGGGTAAGTCGCCCTCTATTTTTTTTTCTGCAGGAAAAAACGGTCTTTTGACCATAACTTTTTACTCTTTTCGAATTTTGAAAATCTAAAAAATCGCTAAACGACCTTAGGTGGTTGCGAGCGAATGCGAAATCTCGTTCTCGTCATTTTGGTATATTATACGATTTTTTTCGAGATCGTATGCAAAAGTTACGGCCGTTTTACCGTGGCATAAACTTTTTTTGTATAAAAAGTCGAAATGCATGTTTGTTAATTTTCCTACAATGTATACCACATTACCTACCTAAATATGAAAGGATTTGATTTTTTGAAGTGTTTATCATTTTCTTTTATTTTTTGCAAAGCCTAAAAAGGCGATCTACCGTAGCGCACAGAACTTGCCACAACCGTGGCGCGCATGGCATAGTGCGCCACAGAACTTGCCACAACCGTAGCGCACCTACCCCATGTGCTCTACGGGTACGTGGCATGCGGCTGGCAGGTCCTTGGCCCATACGTATCTGTGGCGCACATACCCCATGTGCGCCACAGTTGTTCTAGTTACTAGTAAGGCACTACCCACAGGTGAGCCACGCCTATTTTACCCGTGGGGCACTTCAACCATGTGAGCCACGGATGTGCGGATTACCTATAGCCCTTTTCCTAGTAGTGAAAATCCTTCGCGTGGTGTATTTTTATATGACATAGTTGCAAGGAAAAATACCAACCTAGTTATATTTCAAGTGACTTAAAAAAACCTTCTCAAAAATGACCTATCATGTTCGAGGTTTCATGGCTTTCGGGCCAAATGACCAATGTTATGGCCAGAATCATGGCATAATTTGTGATAATATTCCCATATTGTGCACACATATGTATCACGGGATGGCGAACAATATTGCGGAGAAAGTTTTCCTTTTTGACGCACGGAAAATCCATTTTCTATTTTCTGAGCGTAAAAAACGGAGTGTTTTATGAAGCAACCACCAAATAACAGTTTTAGAATGGTACCACCATATTTTATAAAAATATTAGACCACCTTACATAGACAATGTCCCAACCGGGATATCTCAAACCTTTCTGTTCACCCCTTTTGAGTATAGTCGCTACTATGGACTAATATGGGATTAGTAAATCCACTATTTTAAAATAGTCAAAGTATTTCTAGTTAACACTCTAAGTTGATCTACTGAATTTTATAAAAATTTAGAGACAAAAATCAATTATTTCGAACTTAATATGAAAAATATACAAAAAATTAAGAAAACAGAAAAAAGAAAAAAGAAAAGAAGAAAAAATTCCTAACTGGCCAGCCGAGCAGCCCAGCTGTAATCTACCGTGCAGGAAGTTCAACCCGGCCCAAGAATACCTTGTTTGCTTATTGGGCCGGATATAATTGTTATCTGTGGCCAACGTCCAATATTCGATGTATATGTTAATAAGATATGGGCGCTACTTTAAACATGATAGGAACCGTGGTGTGGTGGTTTCCATCGGTAGTGGATTGAGTTTGGTCCTCGGTTCGATTCTTGTCCGATCCTCTTTTGTCCATTATTTCAGAAATAAACGAGGCGGATCTGGTTGCAAAGGACTTTGTGTCCATCGTGTCCATATTAAGACATATAGGTATACAAATATTGACAGATGTACATGACATGTAGATTTAACTTTTGTTGTGTCCGAACCAGTCATTTTAAAGTAACATATTTTACAAAATATGACGATTTAAATTGGTCAAAGTTAGCTATAAAAAATTCTCTAAGCTGCATCATGCAGGTTATGACGATTTCGTATGATAAAATTACTACGATTTCTACACAAATCGTTGTAAGTCTATAGGATTTTGACCTCTCCAAATGACCTATAACCATCTTATGCAAAATCGTCATAGATCTATGACAATTTCATTTCCTGTCACTATGAGAAGGTCACAAGTGAACACATTTCTTGTAGTGATTGAAATAATAATATTCCTCTGAAAGAATAGTAAGCACTTGAGGGGAAGTAGAATTTGACATATACATCTATTGGAGTAATATTAATGGTGGATAATTAAGGAAAAGTATGAATGTAGTTAGAAGTAACCACTTGTTGGATTGGAGGTTATCAGCAGTAGAGTTGATGATATAACGAAGTATGGATATGAGAAGATTATGAAAAGCTTTAGTGTCAAGCTCATTGGATTTATAAATGGGTTTAAATGTATAAAGGATGGATAAGAATGTTCTTGTGAAGTTAAGCTCATCATGTTAACACATGATGATGGATATGAAGTATCTAGGAAAGGAATTCCTTAATTAGAAGTCTAGGATTGTGAATTATGGGAGATAGGAATTCTGGGTAAACATTAAACCCTAAATCTATAATCAAGCTTAACATCCATCTCATTTGTTGGATCAATCATCTTATTTCCATAATGGTTAATAGTCATATTTTCCTATATCAACTCACTTAAGCACATCTTTGTCATTTTCAACCATCATTATCATAGGTGCTTAAGAACTATCTTTATCAATTCTTTCTCATAAGTTAGCCTAGAAAACAATCCCACTATTTTTCTTTAAATGGTGATATCATTAAAAATCACAAACATAAAAACAATATGTTTAACCTTTAATCTTTATTCACATCAATAAAAGGATATGAGTATACTAAAACTTCTAAAACTCGTGGTAAACAGTTACAAGTTAAAACCCTAACTTATATTTCAATCATAAATACCAATGTATACCAATTGTCATAACCAATATTATTAAAAAATTATTCACCTATTAGTGGAATTGGGATAATAGAATTTGCCATTTTAAGAATCTTATCAATTAAATCATCTTATATAATGATTTCTATATAATAATAATATGGATATGTTCTTTGCCTATCTTTATCTATCTAAAACCTCTATCATTGCAACCATTAAAAAGAAATAAGAATCATTTTATAGGATCCTAAACAAATCCTAAAAACTAATTTCTACTTATTCTATTTGATATAATAACCTTCATATGATTATGAATATGAAAGTATAAAAAAACAATAAAATATATTATTATAAAAATAATTAATACCAGAATATTAAGTACATTTCCGTAAACTTACAATTTTCTAAATAAGAATTCCTAGAAAGTTTAGAACAAATGAATAAATACAATGCTAGGAAATAAAACAGAAATAGAAATGGGTAAAAGGAATGGAGTAGCAGTCAGCAATGGCCCACGACCCACTTCCTCACGGAACTAACCGTCGCTCGCGTGTAGCAGTAGCCGCCAGCCGCTCACTTCGCTGCAGCCCAGTATCGGCCCAATCCCACATACCCTTTGGCAACCCAATCCGTCGTCTTCCTCCTCTAGACAAGCAGCTCTCTAGAGGGGTCGACGACCACCCGATGCCGCCCGTCGCCATGACGCTGCCACCGAGGATTCCGCGAGGATAAGAACGACACGACGATGCCCTCATCCTCATCCTGGTCATTCCTCGCGTGCTGTCTCTCTGTTCCTCCCGATATCTTCCCCTCTCATCGAAACCCTAACTCCGGGTCACCGTTGATTGCCGCCGCTGTGAGGTTTCCCGTGCTCCATCGATCAAACACACAGCTTCGCCTTGTCCCCTTGAACCTCCTGGTCAAAAGAATTGAAGAAGGGCGCCGGGAATCGATGCCACGAGGTCATTTTACTGAGCTCCGGTCGTTCTCCGACATGGTAGACGCTGGTGAATCCGACCTCCCCTGGCCACACAGACCTCCTCTACGCGTTCCGGGTGAGCTACTGAACACGCCTCTGCCCTCCTTTACTTTGTTATCTTCCTGTACCGAGCCTCTAGCTTGCTCCCCTTGTTGTACTGATTCGAATGAGCACGCACGCGTCCTCTCCCGTACCCCCTGTCGCCGTACTCGCTGCTCCTCTGCTGCTCCCTGGCGGTGTGATGTCAGCGTGACGTCACTACGTGTCGGTCAGATGAGTCAAACATGCGGCAAGCCCCACTTCGCTGAGGTGGTAACCAACGTGGCAGCGACCCCACATGTTTGTGACCGTGGACTAGGTTCTAAATCTGTACCAAAATTTTAATTCAAGTGAGTTGTGTCATGCTGATGTCACAGTGACGTAGTAATTCATTTTAATATTTTCAAAAATTGATTAAACATTAGAAATTCAATATCTTTTGTTGTTTAATTCAGAAAAATACATAGAATATATCAAAAAATTCAAAAAAATAAAATCTATAACATTAAACTATTATCTAACATTTGTATGCCAACAATTTAAATAAATATTATTTAATAAAGATTTTATAAGTTTCAATACTTTAAAAATTCATATTTTAATATTGGTAAATGTTAAAAAATATAAATAAAATACCAAAAATCTTAGAAAAATAAGAACTATAATTTAAAAGCTATAATCATGGATTATTATTTCATCTAATTAAATATTTATTATTTATTAAGTATTTATAAGGTAATAAATCTTATAAATATCATATCTCATTATTTATAAATCAAAAAAATAAATGTAATATACCAAATGATCACAAAAATAATACCTACATGTTAAAAATATTATACTCCACTTTTGAGTTAAATAAAAAGTTAATCCTATTTCTTTAGTTAATAATTCATATAAGGGTAAATAAAAAATTGCTAATATTTCTAAAATTAGTCAATTGAGTCCAATAAATAGTATTAGTCTTAAAATATTGGTAATATGAAGTCAAAATGGTTCAACACATTTTAGATACAATCTTATTGAATTATCATTCAACCATAAGTGTATATTATTTTATAAAAAGATCCTTATCCAATAAAAAATCTCCAAGAATAATTTGTAGGAAAATAAAACCTATTCCTTTACTTCAACTACAAGTTATAAACAAACCAAAACACTATATTGAATCCATAAGTAGTCAAGTAAAATTACTTCCTTGCTTACAAACTATAACCACTCATCTATAAAAAGGAAAATGATTCTATTCCATTATAATGTTAGGAAACTACTACTCAAATAGAATTAATGCCATGCTTAAATAACTTTAAGGAAACATTATGAAGTGAACAAAATACAAATATCATAAGCATTACAACCTAAGTTCATCTATGTTTCTAAAAAGTTAACTTTAGTCTGCAAAGCTTTAAGTATAATGCTAAAGACCTTATTATTTGTTTTATAGTTAACTTTGGTCTATTAAAATTAAATCGTAAAGCATCTCAAGTCCAAACTATTCAAGCAAGCACAAACAACATCGACCACATCTGATTAACCACAAAGATTGTTTAGACCTTAGAAAAGAAATCTTTTCTTCAAATGTTATTCTTTTTGCCACTTCAGTCAACGGATAACAATTCATCGTAATAACATTACTTTATACTTTACTTGTAAAACTTAGGACTGATAACACTTAAGCTCTTCATAAGTGACATTACTTATAAAGTAAAACTTGAATATAAGATAATTCTCATATAAGTAGTCCTTGAGTAGCGTACCTCATTAGTATATTTTATTGTTATATGCCATTATGTTTACATGTTGTTTCACACACACTCACAAGCCTTAATAAGAAGCACAAGTATGAAACTTATCTAAAAGGACAACACATTCTAAAGTAACCATTTCCAGTATCCAAAACCTAGAACAACGTTAACCTCGACATTCGAGTTTACGAAATTGCATTACATTACTTATGCATAATAGAATCTTGCTTCTTTAAACAGTAGTCCTTACCGGACCAATGATGCTGATTTTAGATATTGGATCTTATATTACCTTGAAGACTATGAGTGCATAATCTTTCAATCACAAAAGTCAAGTTCACACTTGCTCATGTCCTTTGGTTATTTTTTGTAACGTATTTTACAAATATAGTGTTTTCATCACCTGCATTTGAAAAAGGTCAGAAAACACTATTTTCATAATAATATGATTATAGGTTATTTACCATGAGGTAAAAACCTTCTATGGAATTTCCGGTGGTAAAGGAACATATTATCTAGGACTTAACAACCAATGTCACCAGTGATTCTTGCGCCGTATATTACGCGTTAACCATGAGATTTGGAATGGGACGGAGAAGTCAGCTGGATCGGCTCTTTCTCGCATGCTGTAACATCCCAGGATTAGCACCTCCAAATAGACAGGACACATGTTTGTGCATTGCATTCATGCATAGGAAAATCAGGGGGATTTTCGCGCAAAACTAAAGAAGCTGTAGAGGGATCGAGTTCTCTCTTGCTCTGATGAAAACATCAGGGCAAGTGCGATGGATTTTGACATGACCTCTATTGTACTCTTGTGTTTAAGGGAAAGGAAATTCAAGCTTGAATATTCAATCGATGAATCTGAATTCTAAAAGAATTTGAAATGGAATAACAAATGGGAACTAAATTGTAATGGAAAATAAGAGGTGAACTCCTATTTATAAATAAGGTATAATCTTTTATTCGAATCTAGAATATAGTGGAAATTTAAATAAAATGAAATGAGTAATGTAATATGATATTACAATAATAAAATAATAAACAAGAATTGATAAAGAATAATCTTATTTACATCACACATTATTATATTATCTTTACAATTATGAACCAAAGGGATAATAAGATAATGAAATAGAGAGGTATCATTTTATTACAGTAGCACAAACATCACACTATTTTTATTAAATTTCCAAAAAAATGAAGAATTACAATAAAGAATAAAAGTAAACTACTATAAAACAAATAAATGTAAAAATGAATTACATAAATGAATTAAATAAATGAATACTTAATTTCAAGAAAATATACATATTACATTGTCTTTACAATATTCAAGTAAAAAGAAGAAATTACAACAATAAGAAAATATTACAAATATTATTACAACAATGAATAAATATATAATACACTTAACAAAAAGAAGGAAAAACTTACAAAAATAATAAAGAAGTCTCATATAAATCTTCATGTCCTGAAGGTTCCTTCCCTGATCTTAGTTCCTAGAAAATAAAACAAAAGACAAACTCAAATTAAAGAATAAAAGGATGGGTTAGAATGTTAGTTTTACTCTTAGATTCAGCATACAAATGATATGCTTAAACTCATCATTGAGTAAGCTAAAGAGGGAGCCAAGTGGAGAATCAGTTCTGATCATCAAAGAAAGCTTCAGACTAAGCATCATAAGCCAAGGGGCAAATTTCACCAAATCAGATATAGTAAAAATATAAACAATCAGAAAATGTCAAGTTTCACTTGATCTGATCCATTGGGGGTGAGTCAAGCACTCAAGCAGCTCACACATCTGCATGGTGTTGTGTTGTGAAACACAGAGGCATCACAAGGAGTACAAAGGTAAGCACACAACCATAGCTGATAAGCTAGAAGCAGATCAGAATTTCTCCACACAACACACTTAGCAAGAACTACATTTAGATCACTAGTTCATCCTTAGGAACAACACATCTTCTTTCTCATCACCACAAGATCACCCATTCATTTCTTCACACCATCACCAAACCCACCACCCAATCAGCATCTAGTTGCTTATTTAATCCATCCAAGAGGATATCAAATAGTAGGAGGGGGAAGGAGGCATATCACAGGAGAATAGGTAATCACAAGATTCCAGTTCTATAGGATCCAGAAGGACAAGGTTCAGGAGCAGAAGATTCACATGTGTAGGCTGATCAAGAGCAAGGCAGTAGTATTAGAAGGAGCAAGCCAAGTGAGCAGTAAGGAGGAGCATATCAAGAAGCATCCAGGAACAAGATCCATAGGAACCACAAATCATAGCACATAATCAGCAACAACAAATGGTTGCTATACCACTACTCATGCATAGTATCTGTTCTTGTTCTATTTCACCATCATAAATAAGGGAATAAAGGGGGTTATTGCAAACCATTATCTAATCAACTACTGTGCAACTAGCACCTTTCTAGGAGAGTAGGAGAATACTTTATCTCTCTAAATTGCATAGAAGTGCTATGCAAATTCATCACAGAGAGTAGAAGGCAACCAAGTAAGTATCTGATTTTATCAAGATTTAGTGTCTTAGTCTTTGCATCATAGACTGGAACATATTGCACACAACCAAAAATCAAGGGCTAGTGATCCTTAACCATGTAAAACTCATTCCAGAGTTAATTTGCCTCAGACCATGCATCATGGGCATTCAAGTCATAAATTCTCATCCAAACAATTCACACCAGTCATAATACCAACTCATTTACCCTCACTGCTTGTAACAGATTAACCAATAGATCCAAATTGGTATTGGTTCTTATCATTTTAAGCAAGAAAATCATTTGAAAGGCAAGCTCTCAGTGAGCATAGAGTTTCTATGCTAATTATATCCTAGAGCTAGAATAAGGCAACCACAATATTTTCTTTAAAGGGAATCCAATCCTCAGTCATCTTCATCCTTGGCATTGGACTAGAAATTTAGCCAGAAAAGAAGCCAGATAAGATCTTTCATTTTCCTTGACCATGAAACCAGGAATCATTTCTAGATCATCTGGACACTTCACTGCCATCTTTACAGTAATAACAGCATATGCAAGTTATACTTGCAGAGCATCTTCCTTTAGAGGAAAAACTCAATTCTCCAACAATACATCCAGTAATCTTATTTTATTGGCTTTGTTGTCAATACAAGCATACTGCTAAATCAAATATCAACCATGAATCAGGCTGTATGGTTAAGTAACACTACAACTAGCAGGATCGAACCATCAATCACTCTAATCCAACCGCATCATATAAGTCAGCAGACATGAGCCACTAGACTAATCACGACCAGTAACCTTACTAAAGTGCATTAATCTGGGACAAGATCAAGCTTCTTGTATAGATGGAAATACAAGGATTGAATAACCACAAACCATCCAATATTTTTCATCAACATAGTTTCCTCGACTTAGCAGTTCAAAGGAAATCATATCCTTATCACACAAACACTAGGACAGAGCATCTGTGCTATTTAGGAAAATCCTATCATCACAGAGAGAACTCCAGAGAGGAATCAAGTGGAGAAAAGAAAAAGAGAATTTCCACTTACCCGTGGTCCTCGCTTAGAGATTGAACAGGAAGTAGATGGGGTCGTCATCGGTGGCTGGTACGGCATGGCGGCACAGGGAGCGCGGTGGCACTTGACCTGCACCAAGCTGCAACCTGTAGTCCATCAGTGTCCCAGAGCACCACCGCAAGCTTAAAATCGAAAACCTAGCACCAGAAAGAAGATAGGGGCGAGCCCATTATAGCCTTAGAGGCAAATAGAACTGGAGGGCCAAGTCGTATAGAAGAAGGCGGAGCTCCGACGACCAGTGGTGGTAACCGAGACAGTTTACACCGCCGGAATCGTCGGGTAGCAATGGTGATGGCGGCCAGAGAGGAACGAGAGGGGAGAGGTGTGAGCGTCGCGTGCGGGGTGCGTGTGAGGGAGATGTACTTGGGTCAGTATTGACCCAAGTCCAAGAACCAAATCGTTAATGGGCTGGGTGGCTCACTGGGCCATTCAAAAGAATAACTAAATAAAATTCAATGTAAAAAGAAATAAAATATAATAAAACTTAAATTAAATAGTTTAATGTAAGAAACACTTTAAGGAATTCTCTAAAAATAGGGCTACCTCATAAGAATATATATAAAATATTAAAATCATCACCAAAGTAAAAGTTACTTAATAAAAATATAAATTTACTATTTTTTAAATGAAGCAAATAAATATTAACACCATTAAATCCTAAGTGAAATTTCATAAAATAAGGAAAAATCCTAAAAATGAATAAAAATCATTTTTGTGTATAAAAATAAATATACAATTTTATAAAAATAATAACTTAACTCTTTTATAAATAAAATTTGAATAAATATTTAAAGACATTTAATCCTTTATGAAATTTTATAAACATAAAAATATTAAATAAAAATAATTTTTATGGTCTTGAATAAATATATTACACTAGAAAAATATTAAATATATTATTAGAAAAGTCTTTAATATTTTAAATAATAAATCCTTATCTAATACCTATTTTGTGAATTCTTTAAAAATAATTGTTAAGTAAGAAATAATCACAATTCTTATAAAACCTTCAGCTATTAGTGTCTTTGTACTAAATTCCAAACCCGTAACTTAAATACATAATAAAATTTAAGTATAACTTTTAACTTTAAAATATTCTTTTAAAAATCTTATTAAGAATCCTTTTAAATAAACATTGGGTATCACCCATTTATATAATATGGTGAATAATCATTATATCTTAACCACTATTAACATAACTTTAAATTCTAAAAAATTACTAAGATCATCTAATTATGTTTCGATTAAATAAATACATATTATTTTCTTAATAAGAAAAACAAATTTAATCTAAATCATTCACTTAAATATAAATCGAATAATTCCACACCTTAGTTATACCTATCATAAATCTAAAACTTAGGAATAATTAAAATATATTACATCTTAAGTTTACTTAACCTTTTAAAGTTAACTTTAGTCTCAAAGCTTATAAACATCAGGTCTAATAAATTACATATGTTTTTATAGTTAACTTTGGTCTATTTAACTTAAGACATAAAGCTTCTCACGTCCAAACTAATAAATCAAACACTAAAAGACATTGATCATGTTCTATTAACAATGATGATTGTTTAAACCTTAGGAAGGAAATCTTTTCTTCAAATGTTATTCTTTTTGCCACTTCAAGCAACAAATCTAGGATAGTTCTTTCAAACCATAATAATCCAATACATAGACTTCCATCCTAATCACCAAATAGAAACTAATCTAAATCTTAAATTAATATTGCACTCTACTTTTATATCTTGAATATCAAAACTTAAAATCCCTATAGATGCACTTCATGTGAAGTAAAAATTTGAAGATAAACCAACTCTTAAAGGAATCACCTAAGTTCACTTTACTTACAGTATTAGGGATTCACTTTGGGGGTTTTACAAAATGTATAGCATTACTTATGCACGACAGCATATTGCTTCTTTAAACATTAGTCCTTACCGGACCAATGATGCAGATTTCAAATATTGGATCTTATGTCATCTCGAAGACCGTGAGTGCATAATCTTGCAATCACAAAAGGCAAGTTCACACTTTCTCATGTCCTTTGGTTATTTTCTGTAAAGTATTTTACAAATCAAGTGTTGTCATCACCTGCATTTGAAAAAGGTCCAAAAACACTATTTTCATAATAATGTTATTATAGGTTATTTACCATGAGGTAATAACCTACTATGAAAGTTCCGGTAGTAAAGGAACATATTATCTAGGACTTAACAACCAATGTCTCCAGTGATTCTTGCGCCGTATATCACGCGTTAACCATGAGATTTGAAATGGGACAGAGAAGTCAGCTGTATCTTCTTCCTCTCGCATGTAGCCGGATGTGCAGGTCGTGGCTGTTATGACACGTAGCATGCATATTAATTGGTAATTCATATAGGATATGCAGCATATGGGTGGGAACCCTCAACGTCCCATGATAGTTCTGGCATCTAACGATATGTACAAACCATTGCCATAATTCAATATGTGGGCATGGTGTACACCAAGGAGGCATGCGGGGTCGCGAAGGGGGCAGTGATTGGCTTGGATCTTAGACTAGGTCCCATACCAAGGAAGTATGGACAAGGTCATGACTTGGTTGTGCAACAAGGATAAGGTCTCTCATGGGTAAAGTAACACACCTCTGCAGAGTGTAAGAACTGTAACTTGTTACTCCCTGTTCCGGGAAGGAGCTACGAACGCGGCGGGAAAAGAACTCCATGAAAGTTCTGGTAAACCCATGAAGGCTGACGGACATAGTTTTTCAGAATAAAAGCAACCTTTGAAGAAATGTTTACGAAAACTTGCATGACCTATGACTTATGGTTTGTGGCTGTAGATATAGTGCATCAAACACTCCTTTTCTAGTGAACTTGCTGAGTATGCTCGTACTCAAAGTATCTTCTTAACCCTTGCTAGGTTCTAAAGCCAGTACAGACGATGTCTACATCAAGTTATGCTCTAGGAATCATCACCAGAAGCTAAAGTTCTTCAATGAAGTCAAGAAATTCAACTCATACATAAACTCAAGTGAAGACAAAGTTATTGATTAGATAAGAATATAATCTCTAGCCATAGAACCTTTTTCTATAGTATATTGCAATAGCAGCAATGCCAGACCAATAATTTAGATATTAGTCTGATTAGTATGATCATTATGAGTTGATTATTTCCGATTCTTCTTTGTAAGAAGTTTCTTTATCTCTCTTTAACTTAGAGTGTTCTCTCGATATTGTGTAAAGAGTTGAGTTGTAACCTATAGTCATGTCTTGGACCTGCTGTGTTTCTGTTGTACCACTCTGAGGGATGTTGTCAACACCCGGATTTTTAATCCCAGATGCTTGTTATGCCATACAACGCAATCCCAGGATTACCATTTTTGCGACACATAACATATTTGGATATCACAGTACATCATCCATTACAAACCATACATAAGGTATTACACGAATAAGGATCTCATGATCCAGTTCTTAATACAACTCAAGCATCGGAATAACGTAATAATAAAGATAGCGTAGGCGAAGCTCCATCTTCCGGGTCACAGGCAATGCTGACGATGGGAGATGATCCTAGTTGTCATAACCTTCCTGTGGTCCATCATCCTGATACCCCTCTTCATAGTCTGGCCACGAGAATAGCCAGGGACAAAGCCATGAGTACTCTTTAAATACTCGCAAAATAATACTAACAAGTGAAGGGGGGTTTTGTAGTAGGACACTAAGATCTAGGGTTGTTTTGCAAAAAGCCAGATTTACCTCTACTAAGTTCAGAAGCAAAGAAAACTAGTTGAAAGTTTATAACACTTAAGTGGGAACTTGAATTTTCATATCACAACCCTGTTGTGATCAAGTCAAAGTCATAATTCGTTGCACAAGTCATTTTGAAAACATCTGACGGGGGAACAGTATGGCCACTCCAATTGTCCATAACTGGGGACGCGGCTATTCGAATAGTTTGACACTCTGCAGAGATTGTACACTTTCACCACAACATTCGATACATCAGTCATGAACTAATCCTGAATTCACCATACTCAGTATGCGGATAATCAATCCTAACCTTTCCATTACACGCCCTAGTATAGGCACCTCTCCTGTGAGTTTGTCCTCCCAACCATGACCAACTGTAATCTTGGGTACTGCACAGGTGGACAATCTTCACAAGGTAGCCTCAGCTCAGACCTTGGCCGCGAGGGAACCCATACTAAGGTATATAAATTTCCAGTCAAGCCCTACCCAATTTTTGGGTATTTTGGTTGTACGGTAAAATTGGAATGGTATCGCATCCAGACAACCATCAGTTTTATAATGGGCTAAGGATCATGCCTCAACATTTTCATCATCAAAATCATATGGTGTTCGATAACACATGTCAAAACATTTCAGTAGAATGACTCATCATTCTAAGGTTTTGATAACCGGTTTCACCAAGTATTCCCATCTAAAGTTAATCAAGTTTTACTAGCATCTACAAGTGGTGGTAAGTACTAATGAGGGGTGGTAAACAAGTGGGGATTTTCTAAGTTCAATCTCTTGTCTTAGGATGACATCAAGATTATCTAACATAGGCCAGATTTAATGCTCTTTATGCAACCTTCCATTATCTTTCTAGTATCTACAATTCACTATGTAAACTCTAAGAGAAAGCTTTGATAAAGAAATAAAGTATAAAGCTTGCAAGTAAAACTAGGATGGTTTATCAAGTGGTATAAGCTTGCTAGTTTAATAGCTTCCATAGGTCAACTTGTGTAATAAGGCTTTCCTTGAGCAGAGCAGTGGTTGAAGTTTTCCTCGGCTTCTTCCTCGTAGTATCCTCCTTCCTCCTCGTATCCTTGGTCGGTACTAGCGTTTATAAATAAATACGAGGTACACAATCACCAAACAATACTTAACTATTTTCAATCATCACATGAAGGTGTACTATAGATGATCTAACATCATCACCTATCATTACAAGATTAAAGCATTTGTCTTATTTATTTTAATGTGAGAAAAGTAATTTCTACTCATTGAAAAACTACTTAAGATTTAATATTCTCCAACTCAAAAATGGGATCATGTTGACACATGTCATCACCAAATATTTCAGTACATGGGAATGTGATTTAAAGTGGTGTCACAATTTAATAAGGTTTAACCTTTTTATTTTAAATAAATAAAGTGACTAGAAATGCCTTATGTGGCATTCTTTTGTTATTTGAACATTATTTCTGCAAGTAAACCCATATGTTTTTATATATTCTGAAAGGTATGATAAAATGTGATTTTTGAGAGTTGGAATCAACTCAAAAGCTCTTATGGTTGAATTTTGAAAAATGTTTGAATGCAGAAAAGCTTCTGACTCGTCATTTTTACCAAGGTTGATCTACAGATCCAAATGATTTGAATCCAACGGGCTTGGATTAAGCATTTTAGTACCTTTCTAAAAAATTGGTTTCATGCAATTTGGTTCATTGGATCAAGCTGGGTTGCTTTTTGAATCTATGTACAGAATTGTGTTTGAATTAAAATAGAAAAATCTAAATTAAAACGGTTGGGTCGCGCGGGAGAGGTTAATGGGCCGTCCCAGTGTCACTCCATGATCCGGGCTCAGGTGACGGGGTCTACTAGTCATGGCTCATAACGCCGATGCAGAACTACGTGGGTCGTTGGATTAGAAGGGAGATCGACGGCTAGGGATCATCGTCGACGACGAACCTGTCACCGGCGTGCTCGAACCCTAGCGGCTCAGTGGGGGTGCATAGAGGGCATACCAGGGCTCCAGCGACGACGGAGAGACGGGCAAACGAATGAGTGGTTGACGGCGAGCTCAGGGACAGTCGAGGCAGTTTCGGGGGTGGTCGCAATCAGCGGCCCCCTTCTCCTCCAAAGGCGGCCTGCTCCGCTGCAATTCTGGCGAGCTGCTTCTCCTCGTGCTCCGGCTAGAGGGTGGAACGATTAGTGAGGCGAGGGGAGTGGAATGGTGTGCTTCAAACGGCTGGGGGTGGCTTCCTTTTATAGGCTCGACGGCGAGATCGAGAGGGATGGGCAGGCGACGGTGGCGACATGGCTATGGGCTGCTAGCGGCATGGATGAGGGTGGCGATCGACGCGCGATCTCCTGGCGATGCTCTAGAACTTAAATGCGGGCTTAGGGGTAGTGGTAATCGGTCGGGCGAGGCTAGCGCTCTGAGCGGCAGAGGCGGCGGTTTCGGTGGCGCGCAGCGTGCAGGAGGGATGTCTGGCGTGTTCCTTGGATCATGGTGAAGCGGTGGGCACGGGCTGCGGTCGGCGCGTAGGCGATGCTTGGCATGCTCATGCTCTGCGTGTCGCATGTCGCGATGGCACTGCACGGGCGTGCTCGGTGGTCCACGGCTTGCCTTGGCTCGGGGAGGGGACAGTGGGTGGCGGTGAAGTGCTGGCTAGCTCCCAAACATGGCGACAGAGGGGGAGGTGGTCTGCTGCGGAGGCGACCAAGTTGGCTGGCAAGTGAAGGGAATATGCCCGAGAGGCAATAATAAAGTGGTTATTATCGTATTCCTTATTTATGATAAGTGTTTATTTTGCATGCTATAATTGTATTAATACGGAAACGTTAATACATGTGTGTTTAATAAACAAAAAGGAAGTTCCTAGTTATGCCTCTCTTATAAACTAGCTCGTTGATTAACAAGATGATCAAAGTTTCCTGATCATGGACATTGGATGTTGTTAATAACGAGATCACAACATTAGTGTAATGGTGTCATGAACATTCATCCGAAGTATAGCATTACGATCAAAGTCATTGAGTTTATATTGCTATAACAACTTACGAAGTGATCCTAATCCTTAGACCATGAGATCATGTCAATCACTAACACCGGAAGAGTTTCTTGATAACATCAAACGTCACACCGTAACAGGGTGATTATAAAGATGGATTCAGAACTAATAAAGTGCTATGTTGAGGCCCATGGATCGAGAGTGGAATTTGTTCATCCCGATGACGGATAGATATATTCTGGGCCCTCTCGGTGATATCACATTGATTAGCTTGCAAGCAAGTGATTTGATCACTAGAATGTTATATCACGGGAACGAGAAAAGAGTGCATGTAAGTAACGAGATCAAACTAGGTATGGAGATACCGATGATCGAATCTCGGACATGTAATATATCGTGAAACAAAGGGATTAAGATACTAGCGTAAAAGGTTCCGACGATCACAAGAAAGTCATCGTTGAATGTGTGGGAGTCAGTATGGGTCTCCAGATCCCGCTTCTGATTATTGATCCGAGAGGGGTCTCGATCATGTCCGCATTATTCACGAACCTTAGGGTGACACACTTAAGAGACACCGACATCCAATTGGAGCAAAAGTTTCATGCCGAAAGAATGAACAAGCGCAGGAATTTATTTCACTAGATATCGAAACAGGTTTTCGGGTGAAATTGCATAAAGTGGTTATGCATGTGAAATGGAATTCTAGCAAGGGGTTATTTGTGAATGTTTGTCATTAAAGTAATTGACAAAATTCTGAATAAAATAAAAGAGTTTTATTTGATGAGAGTTTGCATTAAATTTGGTGGAAGTTTAATGGGAATTTGAGTGGACTTTTGAGTGGAGGGAATTTAAAGGAATTTTGTGAGTGGAGTGTCCACCCACATGAAGAGGGGAGGGCAAGGGGGCAGCCCCCATGCGCCGGCCACCCCCTTGGGGTTCCCCCTCCTCCTACAAAAGGAGCCCTCCCTCCTCACTTGTCTCTTACACCTCCTCGTGAAGGATCTCTCTCCCCCTCTAGAATTTATCCCCCATGGTCTCGGACTAGCGAGATACATGTTCCCGGTGGATATTCGGCAAGAAAGAGTTGTGCTTCTGCTGTATCACTGGAGCGAGGAGGCGGAGGTTGCTCGGTGCCTCGAACGTGTGTGCGAGCACGGATGCGCTGCTGTTTTGCGGCGCTAGGACTTCCTCTCGATCTTGAGATCGGCAAGAGATCGTCTACATCAACCACGAGTTTGGACTCGTTAAGCTTTGTCGGTCTTCAAGGGTATGTTCTCTACGGATATACATCCGCCTGTTGTTTGTATCTTGTATATAGATCTTGGTACATAGTCATTCCCATCGTTGGAAAATTTTTGTTTTCTATGCTGCGAACCCTACAGTGGTATCAGAGCCGGATCTATGCGTAGATACTTTGCACGGGTAGTACACATATGAGTATGTGGGCGATGATGATCATTTTATTGCTTCTTAGTTGTACTTTGGATATTGGTGGCATAGTGGGATGAAGCGGCCCGGATAAACTTTACATGTCCTCGCACATGAGACCTGTTCCACGCTTGACATGCAACTAGTTTTTCATAAGTGGCTAGCGGGTGTCTGTCTCTCCTACTATAGTCAATATCTAATTTGCAACGAGTTGTCAACAATTTGGTTATCCTCGTTGTGGTTCATGTTCATAGGTAAGAACGGTTCTATCTTCGAAAGCCCTAAGCCACGTAAAACTTGCAATGGATAAATTAGAGGCGTCTAGTTTAGATTGTTGATGGGCTAGTGTTATGATATGGTGATGTTGTAAGTAGAAGTATGAGATGATACTCTTACAACACACATAGCGTGTAAGTTCCATAGACCTTGGCCTTACACATAAAGGTATGATAGAGATCATACCACGGTGCACATGATGGAGATCATATGCGGGAACCATATCACTTCACTTACAAACATGTGATGTTTGATTGCATCTTATATTGCTTGTTTGGCGTTTTATTAGTATAATAAGATGATCCCTCATTTAGATATCAAGATAAGAATGTGTTCTTCCTTAAGTATGCACCGACAATGTTTCGTGGCTTCAAGACATCACGTGATGATCGGGTGTACTTGAATCCACGAGCATATCTCAGTGTAAAGACGATTACACCGCGAATACTAAGGTTCTTACTTGGCGAGCCTAGCATGTACAGACATGGCCTCGGAACACGGACCGAAAGGTTATGCATGAGTCTTATGTTTTGATATGATGACCATTTGATGCTCGCCTTTGAAGCTACACCGACTCACGTGATGATCGGACTTGGTGTAGTGGATTTGGTTCATGTAATCACCAAAAAGACACGAGGGATGTCATTTTTGAGTGGGAGTTCATTTCTAATTTGGATCAGTAGAACTCAATTTATCATAAATTAAATCAAAGTGAATTTGCATAATTTGTTGTAGTCATTGGCATTCGTTCACCACCTTATGCATAGTTGTAATTGAGATAATAGAACTGTAGAATTCTGGATATATACTTTACGAACTGGTATCGTATTGTGTTGAGTGTCAATTCAAAGTTTAAAGTCCTATTGCAAACTTTCAGCAAACTCTATTTACTCTGTGAAATTTAATAGTTGGTATTAAATCGAGAGTAACAATTCCAGTGTTAGTATCTTAAGTATCATGTTTGTCTCTATGATTCTTGATTGTTTTAATATCAAGTTTATCTAGGAGCTGAAAGAATTGTTTCAGGAACTATCATGTGTGGCAGATATAACGATATCTGAAACAATGTTTTGGTTGCAATATGATAGAGTATAATATATGTTCTCATATTGGATGAGAATTTACGAAGGTTGGAGATGCTAGACATCCTAATCATCCAAAAGGGTTTTGGAAAGTAATATTATACTCACGATTCACCTTTATAAGCTACAGTAGCTTGATCATGAAAGTCATCATGATAAGGATGAATAGAAGATGTATGTAAAGTGTTTACTACACTAAAAGATTACTAAACAATGGATTTTGAAAGAATACCGATCATTTTGATGATGGTGATCTACTTCAAAGTGCAAGTCCAAAGGTATTATTATTTCAATATACATGCTTTGGACTATGTGTCATGTATATGGCGCCACTGTTGATGTTGATAAATTCTTTTAAAAGGAAAAGGAAATGCTGAAAGAGAATCTATAAAATATATTTGGCAGAAAAGAAAAGATTGGAAATATCCAATTTAGGTATATATATGATATACATGTTATGGTTGTATTCTTTGCTTGTTAAACAATGCGGTTCTTGGGTATTGGATACCGAATTGGTTGGTATGAAATTTCATACAGAACGACGCAATTCATGAACCACAATGGCCTAAGTAACTAGCAAGAGAATATGTGATGATGTTCATCGAAAACAAACATACCGTTGTTTGTATTTCTCATTGACATCAAACCTTGACTTTAAGATTTGTTTTAATAATTGTTATTTGAATCAGGTATTATGAGAACAAAGGTTGTTCAAATAATTACCGTATTCCATATTAGATGGATGATTTACAAATCTAGTTGGAGAAATCACATCCATAAAACCTAATGCTAAAATGTCGCAAGACAAATGATTGAAAGATCACTTACGAAGTGACATCGCCGTTTAAATTATATTGGAAAGGAAACATGAAGAATCTCCATATTCATGGATTTTTGTAGTCTTCAAGTGACGCTTGTGAGACTTTCCACGTGATAATTAAAACTTTGTTCAAAGTCCAAAGAAGAACAAACGACTAAATTATTGGAATTTATACATATCGATGTATGTATTCCATTATGTGTAGTCGTAAGCGATGGGTTTCAACTTCATATGCTTTCTCCAGAAATTTGAGTGGATATTCACCTAATGAGAAAGAAGTATGAAATATTTGAAAACGTTTCAAAGACTTTCAAGATGAAGTGGAAAATCATTGTAACAAGAAAATAAATGGTTTATGATTTTATCATAAAGGGATTTATTTGAGTTATAAGTGTAACAAGAAAATAAATGAATTATGATTTTATCATAAAGGGATTTATTTGAGTTGCAAGTTTAGCAAAACACCTAGATTTACATATCCCGAAACACCATAGGAATATGGAGTGTTTGAGATTTGTAATGAAACCTTGTTTGACATGGTTGGATCAAAGGTGTTATTTATAAAACTGCCATTATGTTTTAAAAGATTAAAGCTTTAGAGACTACCGCTTTTACACTGAAAAGAGCTCCATCTTGATCTGTTGAAATGACACCATGGAAGTTATGGTTTGGGGTAAAACCCAAGTTGACATTTCTTAAATTTTGGTATGCTAAGCATACGTAAGATGTTTACAACCAAAGTCGGATGAGCATGTCTTTGTAAGTTATTTCGAATAACAATTGGTTATTCCTCCATAACACTAAGGACAAAAGGGTTTGTCGCTTGAAATGTGAAGTTTCTTGAAAAAGGAATTTTTTGTAAAAGTTAAGTGGTAGGACAATAGAACTTTGATAAGGTTAACGAACCTTAGCTATATGTGCTGAGTTGCGCAGCGCCGGAAATCGTTCCGAAGTCTGCCATAATGCTCATAGCTTATGTGCCTCAAAGGTTGTGGTCACGGAGATCTAAGTTCCTATTGAACCAAGTAGGTCGGTTAAACAATCAAATGCTAAGATATGGGCCCTGACTCCGTCAAATGGCTTGAAGCCATAAAATCCGTGATAGTTCCATATACGATAAATCAAGTTTTAAACTTGGAAGACCCTTCGGAAAGGTGTAAAAACCTATCGGTCGTATTTGGATCTATAAAGAAACAGACATGCATGTTTCACATCTATGAAATAGTCGACATGTCGTAAAGTATTTTATGACAATGTTCAAGGAGTTGACTATGACAAGATTTGATCTTTCATAGTGATATTTAGTCTGGACGGATTAAAGTAGCAACCACTACATATAATTTGGTATATGGTAGATGAATAAACAAAACAAAGTTCTTCTAATAGAATGGTTACCTAGTACGTGTACATGAAACGATCCAAAGGGTTTTGTTAAATTCAAAGGATGCTAAAAGGGCATGCAAACTTCAATGGTTGAAGTAAGCATCGCGGAGTTGGAATCTTCACCATGATGAAAAATGAGTTTTTCATCTGGAGACGATGAAGATGCTTGCATTTGCAAGAAATTAAGTGGGAGCGCTAAGACATATTTCTAATACATTATGTGGAGGACATCTTGTTGATTAGAAATGATGTATCTTTTATTGACAAAGGTTAAGAATTTCATTTCGATGAAAGACTTAGGCAAAACCCGAATATTTAGCATGAATGTCTATAGTGGATAGACTGTGACGCCAATATGGTTGTGCCAAACGTACATATATGAGATATTGAAGGAAGTTCAATATAGAAACAACAATAAACAGTTCTTGTCGCATGGAAAAGAATTGAATCAAGATTCAAGTGTATCGACACTTGATAAGTGAAACAAGATTCAAGTGCTTTGACACTTGACGAGTGAAATCACGAGAATGTTTTGATCAATCATACCATGATATGTACACATCCAGATATGTCCGATGCTCTAAGTGTTATGAGCATATACCAGAATGAATCATAAAATGATCATTGGACGATAGTGAGGATATTCTTATGATCTTTTTGAAAGAACTAAGAATATATTTGTGTAGAGGTGACAAACAATTACAAATAGTTCATTGTAAAGCGTTACATTGATACTAGGTTTCTCACAAGATACAAATAAGTTTATCTCAATTTAAACTATGGGTGGCACAATGAAATGAAAATAAAGTTTCCATGATGGATTTGGATGAAATCCAAAGTTAAGACATTGTGACGAATACTACAACAAAAGGCTAAGTATATGACTGCTATAGTAGCAGCAAAGGAGGGAATTTGTGTCAAGTAGTTTGTTATCAAACTAAGGTGTGGTTCGCAACGGGCTAACACTAAAGATATATTGTGTGACAATAGTATCGACGCGTTTTAACCCCAAGGAACTAAAGGTCTCACCAAAAGACCAAATTTATACAATGCCATCTCATTGGAGAATGAGTGATGCGTGGAGACGCAAAGACATGCAAATACACACGGACCTGAAAGTGTCAAATCCGTAGATGATGTTAACCACTTGCAATTATGTATTTGGAACACCGGAAAGCCATAGGTGTTCAATACACAAAGTTTTCAAACTAGATTATTGTCTCTAGTGCAAGTGGGAGACTGAAGGGAATATGCCTGAGAGGCAATAATAAAGTGGTTATCATCGTATTCCTTATTTATGATAAGTGTTTATTTTGCATGCTATAATTGTATTAATACGAAAACATTAATACATGTGTGTTTAATAAACAAAAAGGAAGTTCCTAGTTATGCCTCTCTTATAAACTAGCTCGTTGATTAACAAGATGATCAAAGTTTCCTGATCATGGACATTGGATGTTGTTAATAACAAGATCACAACATTAGTGTAATGGTGTGATGAACATTCATCCGAAGTATAGCATTACGATCAAAGTCATTGAGTTTATATTGCTATAACAACTTACGAAGTGATCCTAATCCTTAGAACATGAGATCATGTCAATCACTAACACCGGAAGAGTTTCTTGATAACATCAAACGTCACACCGTAACAGGGTGATTATAAAGATGGATTCAGAACTAATAAAGTGTTATGTTGAGGCCCATGGATCGAGAGTGGAATTTGTTCATCCCGATGATGGATAGATATACTCTGGGCCCTCTCGGTGATATCACATTGATTAGCTTGCAAGCAAGTGATTTGATCACTAGAATGTTATATCACAGGAACGAGAAAAGAGTGCATGTCAGTAACGAGGTCAAACTAGGTATGGAGATACCGATTATCGAATCTCGGACATGTAATATATCGTGAAACAAAGGGATTAAGATACTAGCGTAAAAGGTTCCGAGGATCACAAGAAAGTCATCGTTGAATGTGTGGGAGTCAGTATGGGTGTCCAGATCCCGCTTCTGATTATTGATCCGAGAGGGGTCTCGATCATGTCCGCATTATTCACGAACCGTAGGGTGACACGCTTAAGAGACACCGACATCCAATTGGAGCAAAAGTTTCATGCCGAAAGAATGAACAAGCGCAGGAATTTATTTCACTAGATACCGAAACAGGTTTTCGGGTGAAATTGCATAAAGTGGTTATGCATGTGAAATGGAATTCTAGCAAGGGGTTATTTGTGAATGTTTGTCATTAAAGTAATTGACAAAATTCTGAATAAAATAAAAGAGTTTTATTTAATGAGAGTTTGCATTAAATTTGGTGGAAATTTAATGGGAATTTGAGTGGACTTTTGAGTGGAGGGAATTTAAAGGAATTTTGTGAGTGGAGTATCCACCCACATGAAGAGGGGAGGGCAAGGGGGAATCCCCCATGCGCCGGCCACCCCCTTGGGGTTTCCCCCCTCCTCCTATAAAAGGAGCCCCCCTCCTCACTTGTCTCTTACACCTCCTCGTGAAGGATATCTCTCCCCCTCTAGAATTTATCCCCCATGGTCTCGGACTAGCGAGATACATGTTCTCGGTGGCTATTCGGCAAGAAAGAGTTGTGCTTCCGCTGTATTGTTGGAGCGAGGAGGAGGAGGTTGCTCGGTGCCTCGAACGTGTGTGCGAGCACGGATGCGCTGCTGTTTTCGGCGCTAGGACTTCCTCTCGATCTTGAGATCGGCAAGAGATCGTCTACATCAACCACGAGTTTGTACTCGTTAAGCTTTGTCGGTCTTCAAGGGTATGTTCTCTACGGATATACATCCGCCCGTTGTTTGTATCTAGTAGATAGATCTTGGTACATAGTCGTTCCCATCGTAGGAATTTTTTTGTTTTCTATGCTGCGAACCCTACAACAAGGTGGCTCGGCTTGCTCACCATTGATGACAATGGCCAACTCACAGTGAGGCTAGGGTTTCCAATTAAGCTAGATGATATACTAAATGGTTCCTGTGAGCTAGAGAGGGAACAAGTTAGGCCAAAACACTATTAAAAATAGTGAATTTGATTTGGTTTAAATTTTCCTGCCAAGTGTTTGATGAAATGGCCGCAAGAAACTTCTTTTTGAATTTTGAAAAGATTTTTGGTGGGTGTTCTAGGCATGTGCTGGAGACTCTGTGGGTGCTTGGGTTTTGAAAATTGAGCTTGTTTGAGTGGTTTTTGAAATAGTGGGATCTTCCCATATGAGATAGATTCAATTTTAAACTATCATTTAAACTTAGCATTTGAATGTTTTTGGAAGATCACAAAGTGGGCCTTGGTACCTCATTATGAGTACTAACAAGGGGTGCAAAGATCCACAAATGTTTCTGTTAAGTTTTGACTGCTTGGAATAGCCAAAGTAGGCATGAGAGTTAATTTGGCCAAAGTGACCATTCACTTCATTTGTTCATTTTGAGTTGTTTGTCTTTGGGAAAAGTTTGAGAATGATTTAAATGATGTTTATTTCACCTATGAATCATTTTACAAGCAATGAAACACAGAACCATGGCAATTCAAAAGAATCCTAATTTTAAATACACATACATATGAATGCTCTCATATTTTTATATAGGAAAGTTTTTGTTAACCCTAAATTTGATGATTAGCAATTGATGATTCATGTTTAATATTTTTGGGATGTTACAAACCTTCCCCCTTCAAAAAAATCTCGTCCCGAGATTTGAAAAAGGATGGAAAAGATTACCTAGGATTTGAAGAGATCTGGGAACTCCATCCTGATGTAATCTTCGCGCTCCCAGGTAGCTTCCTCTTCCGTGTGGTTGCTCCACTGGATCTTGAGAAACTTGATGCTTCGGGTTCTGGTAGTTCTGAAAGCTTCTTCCAAAATACGGATAGGTACTTCAGGATAGGTCAGGTCATCATTGATCTCTATGGTCCGGTGATCAATGTTCTTGAACACTTCAGTCTTCTCCGGAACTTCGAGGCACTTGCGAAGTAATGAGATATGGAACACATTGTGCATGGCTGACATCTCTTCTGGCAGTTCCAATTGATACAACACTTCTCCTCGACGGTTCAGAATCTTGAAGGGTCCGATATATCTGGGAGCTAACTTTCCCTTTAGTTGGAAACGCTGCATTCCCTTCAATGGCGACACTTTCAGATACACGAACTCTCCCATGTTGAAGGCGAGGTCTCGACGTCTCTTGTCGGTGTAACTCTTCTGTCTTGACTGGGTGGTCTTGAGGTGCTCATGAATCTTATGAACTTTCTCTTCTGCTTCTCGTAGGATGTCGGGTCCGAAAATCTGACTCTCTCCTACTTCCGACCAATTCAAAGGGGTGCGACACTTCCTTCCATACATGAATTCAAATGGGGCCATTTGCAAACTAGCTTGATAACTTTTGTTGTATGAAAATTCTGCGAACGGCACGCAGTCTTCCCATTTAGATCCATACTCTAACACACATGCTCTCAACATGTCTTTGAGTATTTGATTTGCTCGCTCCGTTTGTCCATCGGTTTGAGGGTGATAAGCTGTGCTGAAATCTAGTCGGGTTCCTAAACCTTCTTGGACTTTCTTCTAGAATCTCGAGGTGAACTGAGTTCCTCGATCAGATACGATGTTCTTGGGGACTCCGTGCAAACTGACGATTCTACCGATGTATAACTCTGCTAGCTTCGAACTCTGATATGTGGTCTTGATTGGTAAGAAATGGGCAACTTTGGACAATCTGTCAACTATGACCCAGATAGAGTCATTTCCCCTACTAGAAGTAGGCAATCCGGTGATAAAGTCCATTCCAACGGAATCCCATTTCCATTCTGGAATCTGCAATGGTTGCAACAATCCTGCGGGTCATTGATGTCCTGCCTTGACTCTCTGACATATATCACACTTGGCGATATAGCTTCCGATTTCTCTCTTCATCTTATGCCACCAGAATTGTTCCTTCAAATCCTGATACATCTTTGTTCCTCCGGGGTGGATAGAATAAAGAGTATCATGAGCTTCCTTCATAATAACTTCTTTTAACTCTAAATCTTCTGGTACACAAAGACGTCCTTTGTACCACAAAACTCCTTCTTCGTCTTTGGTGAATCCGGGTACTTTGCCTGTACCGATACGACCCTTGATTCCGTCGATACTAGCATTCCCTTTCTGCGCCTCTTTGATCTGGCTGATCAAAGTGGGTTGAAGTTCTATGCTAGCCAAAAATCCTTCACTCACTAATTCCATTCGGTAATCTTCCATCTCTTTGTGCAGGCTTGGTTGCTCCTTCAAAATCATGGAGTTCAAGCGGCACGGCAATCTGCTAAGGGCATCTGCTACCACATTGGCTTTACCGGGGTGATAGTAAATGTCCAGATCGTAATCCTTGATTATCTCAATCCATATTCTCTGTCTCATATTCAGCTCCTTCTGAGTGAATATATACTTCAGGCTCTTGTGACCCGAATAAATCTCACAACGTTTCCTATCAGGTAATACCTCCATGTCTTCAGGGCTAGAACTACGGCTGCGAGCTCGAGGTCGTGGGTTGGATAGTTTTGTTCATGTTGTTTCAGTTGTCGGAATAGATAGGATATAACTTTGCCTTCCTGCATTAGCACACATCCGAGACCGATCTTGGATGCGTCACAATACATGTCAAAGGGCTTCGTGATATCCGGCATGATTAAGATTGGGGCTGAAATCAATATTCTCTTGAGTTCTTGAAAACTCACTTCAAATTTGTCCACCCATTCAAACTTCTTGTCCGTCTTCAGCAATTGGGTCATGGGTCTGGCGATACTCGAGAATCCTTCTACAAACTTGCGGTAGTATCCCGCCAATCCGAGAAATGCACGAACTTGGGTTTGAGTGGTTGGGGCTTGCCAATCTTCGACATCTTTCACCTCTGCAGGGTCAACGGAAATTTCTCCAGCTGATACAATGTGGCCGAGGAATCCTACCTCCTGTAACCAGAATTCACATTTGCTAAACTTGGCATACAACTGATGCTCTCTAAGGGTTCCAAGAATGGTCCTTAGGTGTAGCTCATGTTCTTCTTCTGATTTGGAATAAATCAGAATGTCATTGATGAAAACAACGACAAACTTATCCAGGAAGTCCATAAAAATCTTATTCATGAGATTCATGAAATAAGCGGGGGCATTGGTTAATCCCAAAGACATGAAAGTATACTCGTATGATCCATATCTGGTGGTAAAGGTAGTCTTGGGAATATCCTCTGCGCGAATCTTGAGTTGATGATATCCAGTTCTAAGATCAATCTTAGAAAACACCTTGGCACCGGTCAACTGGTCAAACGGATCTTCTATCTTGGGCAATGGGTACTTGCTCTTAATAGTGACATCATTCAACTTCCGATAATCCGTACACAAACGGTTACCTCCATATTTCTTGTCCACGAACAAGATAGGTGATCTCCATGGTGACGCACTTGGTTGAATCAATCCAATTTCCAACATGGCATCCAGTTGCTTCTTTAGTTCTTCTAGTTCAGACGGGTTCATACTATATGGTCTCTGGGTTATGGGTCCTGTTCCAGGGATTAGTTCAATGATAAACTCGATATCCCGATCTGGGGGCATACCGGGCAAAACATCTGGAAATACATCGGGGTATTCATAGACTATCTGGACTTGGTCAATGGTAGGTTGGGCTATACTATTGTTGCACTTCAATTGACGACGTAAGGTTTCAGATACATGCTCGACGGATATTTCGGTTGTACTGTTCATGGTTATGGCTTTCTTGGCACAGTCAATTAATCCTTTGTGTTTGGACATCCTATCCATTCTTAGTACTACTTCCAAACCTTTAGTTCCGAGTAACATCAGATTAGCATAAAAATCTATGCCATGGATTCAGATAGGGACGGCTTTGCAAATTTGCCTAACTTTGGTGGTCGAACCAGGGATTTGAACAATCATAACATGCTTCAGTTTGGTTGGTTGAATCTTACTAGTGCATGCAAATTCTTCGGTGATAAATGAGTGCGATGCACTAGAATCAAACAACACTCTAGCAAGTACTAAATTAACAGAAAACATACCCAGCACGACATCTGGCGCTTCCTGGGCTTCTTCAGCATGCATGAGAAAAAGACGACCGTTGCGGTTGAGCGAGTTCCCTGGGGCAAACCTTCTTCCAGGCTGAACACGATGTTGTTGCTGAGCTGGGGCATTTGCATTGGGGGCTGCGGCATTCTTCTTGGGGCACTCATTGGAGTAGTGACCCTTGGTTTCACAGTCATAACAAGTCACTTGCGACTTGTCCTTTGCTGCAACAGGCACAACATTGCTTCCAGTCCTTGGGGCAGTCACTACAAGAAATATGTTTACTTGTGACCTTCTCATAGTGACGGGGAATGAAATCGTCATTATGACGATTTCTCATAAGATAGTCATAGACCATTTGAAGAGGTTAAAACGCTATAAAATTACGATGATTTGTGTCAACTACTGACACAGCTGAGAGACTTATTTATAGTCAATTAGGACCAACTAAAATCATCGTAATGGCTAAATCGGAATAAATTTAAATGATTAGAGGGACCAGATCAGCAATTTCTGCCTACATGTCATGTCTATGTGTCAATGTTTGCTTATATGTCATATCCACATCTCTATTTCTGAGTACTTGACAACATGTCATACAGGCCCACGATACCAGCGCACCACCCGAGCCTAACATGCGAATCAAGTCTAGCTCAAATAATTTCCAAAAATAAGTTGAGGCGGAGGTTCGAACCCGCGACCTCTCCACGCTCCACAGTACCTAGCGATGTAACCACTACACCAATCGATCTTTGACGTTCAGTGAACGTGCTACATATATTTAAGCATCGGATCATGTACCTGTAGTTCAAACCGGACCCACTTCCTTTCGATTCGGCAGGGAATTTGTCTTTTTCGCCAGGGGTGAACGGAAAGGTTTGAGATACCCCGGTTGGGACATTGTCCATGTAAGGTGGTCTAATATTTTTTCAAAATGTGGTGGTACCATTCTAAAACTTTCATTTGGTGGTTGCTTCACAAAATGCCTCGGTTTTTACGCTCAGAAAATGGAAAATGGATTTTCCGTGCATCGAAATGGAAAACTTCCTCCTGCAACATTTTTCGCCATCCCATGATGCACATGTGTGAATAATACGGGTGCATTATCACAAACTATGCCCTAATTCTAGCCATAACATTGGTCATTTGACCCGAAAGTCATGAAACCTCGAACATGATAGGTCATTTTGTGAAGGTTTTTTTGAGACACTTGCAATATACCAATTTTGGTATTTGCCTTGCAACTATGTCATATAAGAAGACACCACGCGAAGGATTTGCATTGATCGGACCATTTTTTAATTTTTATGCCTGTTTCAAACAATGGTCAAAACGGCGGGCATGGAGGATCTTAGCTAGGGGCTGAGCCTTGCAAAACTTGCATTGGATCTCTGAAGAAATCGCATATTGTGAGTCTAAAAATGATTTTTTCCAAAAACCATGAGCATCGGATCATGTACCTGTAGTTCATACCGGACCCACTTCCTACCGATGCGGCAGGAATTTGTCTTTTTCGCTAGGGGTGAATGGAAAGGTTTGAGATACCCTGGTTGGGACATTGTCCATGTAAGGTGGTCTAATATTTTTACAAAGTGTGGTGGTACCATTCTAAAACTGTCATTTGGTGTTTGCTTCACAAAACGCCCCAGTTTTTACGCTCGGAAAATGGAAAATGGATTTTCCGTGCGTCGAAATGGAAAACTTCCTCCTGCAACATTTTTCGCCATCCCATGATACACATGTGTGCATAATACAAGTGCATTATCACAAACTATGCCCTGATTCTAGCCATAACATTGGTCATTTGACCCGAAAGCCATGAAACCTCGAACATGATAGGTCATTTTGTGAAGGTTTTTTTGAGACACTTGCAATATACCAAGTTTGGTATTTTTCCTTGCAACTATTTCATATAAGAAGACACCACGTGAAGGATTTGCATTGATCAGACCGTTTTTTAATTTTTTATGCCCATTTCAAACAATGGTCAAAACGGCGAGCACGAAGTTTCTTAGCTAGGGGCCGAGCCTCGCAAAACTTGCATTAGATCTATGAAGAAATAGCATAATGTGAGTCTAAAATTGATTTTTTCCAAAAATCATGAGCATCGGATCATGTACCTGTAGCTCAAACCGGACCGACTTCCTACCGACTCGGCAGGAATTTGTCTTTTTCGCCAGGGGTGAACGGAAAGGTTTGAGATACCCTGGTTGGGACATTGTCCATGTAAGGTGGTCTAATATTTGTACAAAATGTGGTGGTACCATTCTAAAACTGTCATTTGGTGGTTGCTTCACAAAATGCCCCGATTTTTACGCTCAGAAAATGGAAAATCGATTTTCCGTGCGTCGAAATGGAAAACTTCCTCCTGCAACATTGTTCGCCATCCCATGATGCACATGTGTGAATAATACGGGTGCATTATCACAAACTATGCCCTGATTCTAGCCATAACATTGGTCATTTGACCCGAAAGCCATGAAACCTCGAACATGATAGGTCATTTTGTGAAGGTTTTTTGAGACATACTCAATTTACCAAATTTGGTATTTTTCCTTGCAACTATGTCACATAATAAGATATCACGCGAAGGATTTGTGTTGATCGGACAGTTTTTGAATTTTTATGCCCGTTTTAAACTATGGTCAAAACGGCGGGCACGGAGGTTCTTATCTAGGGGCTGAGGCTCGCTAAACTTGCATTGGATCTCTGAAGAAACAGCATATTGTGAGTCGAAAAATGATTTTTTCAAAAAATAATGGGCATCAGATCATGTACCTATAGTTCAAACCGGACCCACTTTCTATCGATTCGGCAGGAATTTGTCTTTTTTGCCACGCGTGGAAGGAAAAGTTTGAGATATCCCGGCTTGGACATTTTTCCAGGTAAGGTGGCCTATTATTTTTGAAAAATGGGGTGGTAGAATTTTGAAACTTTAATTTGGTGGTTACTTCATAAAACGCCCCGTTTTTTGCATTCGAAAAATGGAAAATAGATTTTTTGAGAATACCTTTTCAAGATTACATGAAACAATTGTGCTCACATATGCATTTTAGAATGCCGAACAATTTTATCCCACGAAATTTTCATTTTTGTTGGAAAAAAGACATTTTCTATTTCCAAGTACAAAAAACGAGGTGTTTTATGAACCAACCAATCAAATCAAAGGAAAGATGTCTCCCACGGATCAGCCTTATCTGCCTGATCTGGACCATTCAGTGTCGATCCAATGCCTGGTAGGTCACCCGAAGAAGCTGAGAGACTTATTTATAGTCAATTATGACCAACTGAAATCGTCGTAATGGCTAAATCGGAGTAAATTTAAATGATTAGAGGGACCAGATCAGCAATTTCTGCCTACATGTCATGTCTATGTGTCAATGTTTGCTTATATGTCATATCCACGTCTCTATTTCTAAGTACTTGACAACATGTCATACAGGCCCACGATACCAGCGCACCACTCGAGCCTAACATGCAAATCAAGGCTAGATCAAATAATTTCCAAAAATAAGTTAAGGCGGAGGTTCGAACCCGCGACCTCTCCACGCTCCACAGTACCTTTCGAACCCGCGACCTCTCCACGCTCCACAGTACCTAGCGATGTAACCACTACATCAATCGATCTTTGACGTTCAGTGAACGTGCTACATATATTTAAGCATTCCACTTCGCTCTTGGGCCTATTCCTTAGCGAGCCAAGTTCTCCTGCACCGCCTCAGTTGGCAACATAACAAATGGGCCAACAGCCTAATCAAATAGCAAGTTGAAATTCACCGTTAATTGGCCTTCATAAGAATTTGAGCCCCAAAATTAAAAGGAGATTTTTCTTTAATCGCAATGTCTAAAAAAATTATTCTCCATTTATTTTGTGTATGACCTCGGATTGAGAATATTCTAGAATCGATTTGGTAATCTTGAAAAGATTTATAACTTTTATGTTGCCAAATAGTTTGAAGGTTTTCTATCTTTTTGATTTTTTTGAAGGTTTTCTATTTTTTGATATTTTTTATTAACCATTTGGTGGTGTCTTCACAAAACGCCCTGTTTTTGGGCCCTTGAAAAATGGATTTTTCGTGCGTCATATAACATGATACCACGCGAAGGATTTGCATTGATCGGACTGTTTTTTAATTTTTTATGCCCGTTTCAAACAATGGTCAAAATGGCGGGCACGGAGGTTCTTAGCTAGGGGCTGAGCCTCGCAAAACTTGCATTGGATCTTTGAACAAATAGCATATTGTGAGTCTAAAAATGATTTTTTCCAAAAATTATGAGCATCGGATCATGTACCTGTAGTTCAAACAGGACCCACTTCCTACCGATTCGGCAGAAATTTGTCTTTTTCTCCATGGGTGAACGGAAAGGTTTGAGATACCCCGGTTGGGACATTGTCCATGTAATATGGTCTAATATTTTTTCAAAATGTGGTGGTACCATTCTAAAACTGTTATTTGGTGGTTGCTTCACAAAATGCCTCGGTTTTTATGCTCGGAAAATGGAAAATGGATTTTCCGTGCATCGAAATGGAAAACATCCTCCTGCAACATTTTTCGCCATTCCATGATGCACATGTGTGAATAATACGGGTGCATTATCACAAACTATGCCCTAATTCTAGCCATAACATTGGTCATTTGACCCGAAAGCCATGAAACCTCGAACATGATAGGTCATTTTGTGAAGGTTTTTTAAGACACTTGCAATATACCAATTTTGGTATTTGCCTTGCAACTATGCCATATAAGAAGACACCACGCGAAGGATTTGCATTGATCAGACCATTTTTTAATTTTTTATGCCCGTTTCAAACAATGGTCAAAACGGCGGGCATGGAGGATCCTAGCTAGGGGATGAGCCTTGCAAAACTTGCATTGGATCTCTGAAGAAATAGCATATTGTGAGTCTAAAAATGATTTTTTCCAAAAACCATGAGCATCGGATCATGTACATGTTGTTCAAACCGGACCCACTTCCTACCGATGCGGCAGGAATTTGTCTTTTTCGCCAGGGGTGTACGGAAAGGTTTGAGATATCCTGGTTGGGACATTGTCCATGTAAGTGGTCTAATATTTTAACAAAGTGTGGTGGTACCATTCTAAAACTGCCATTTGGTGTTTGCTTCACAAAACGCCCCGGTTTTTATGCTCGGAATATGGAAAATGAATTTTCCGTGCGTCGAAATGGAAAACTTCCTCCTGCAACATTTTCCCCATCCCATGATACACATGTGTGCATAATACAAGTGCATTATCACAAACTATGCCCTGATTCTAGCCATAACATTGGTCATTTGACCCGAAAGCCATGAAACCTCGAACATGATAGGTCATTTTGTGAAGGTTTTTTTGAGACACTTGCAATATACCAAGTTTGGTATTTTTCCTTGCAACTATTTCATATAAGAAGACACCACGCGAAGGATTTGCGTTGATCGGACCGTTTTTAATTTTTTATGCCCATTTCAAACAATGGTCAAAACGGTGAGCACGGAGGTTCTTAGCTAGGGGCTGAGCCTCACAAAACTTGCATTGGATCTCTGAAGAAATAGCATACTGTGAGTCTAAAATTGATTTTTTTCCAAAAATCATGAGCATCGGATCATGTACCTGTAGCTCAAACCGGACCGACTTCCTACCGACTCGACAGGAAGTTGTCTTTTTCGCCAGGGGTGAACGGAAAGGTTTGAGATACCCCGGTTGGGGCATTGTTTCATGGCTTCACAAAATGCCCCGGTTTTTACGCTCAGAAAATGGAAAATGGATTTTCCGTGCGTCGAAATGGAAAACTTCCTTCTGCAACATTGTTCGCCATCCCATTATACACATGTGTGAATAATACGGGTGCATTATCACAGACAATGCCCTGATTCTAGCCATAACATTGGTCATTTGACCCGAAAGCCATGAAACCTTGAACATGATAGGTCATTTTATGAAGGTTTTTTTGAGACATACTCAATTTACCAAATTTTGTATTTTTCCTTGCAACTATGTCACATAATAAGACATCACGCGAAGGATTTGTGTTGATCGGACCGTTTTTGAATTTTTTATGCCCGTTTTAAACTATGGTCAAAACGGCGGGCACGGAGGTTCTTATCTAGGGGCTGAGGCTCGCTAAACTTGCATTGGATCTTTGAAGAAACAGCATATTGTGAGTCGAAAAATGATTTTTGCAAAAAATAATGGGCATCAGATCATGTACCTATAATTCAAACCGGACCCACTTTCTATCGATTCGGCAGGAATTTATCTTTTTTGCCACGCGTGGAAGGAAAGGTTTGAGATATCCCGGCTAGGAGATTTTTCCAGGTAAGGTGGCCTATTATTTTTGAAAAATGGGGTGGTAGAATTTTGAAACTTTAATTTGGTGGTTACTTCGTAAAACGCCCCATTTTTTGCACTCGAAAAATGGAAAATAGATTTTTTGAGAATACCTTTTCAAGATTACATGAAACAATTGTGCTCAAATATGCATTTTAGAATGCCGAACAATTTTATCCCACGAAATTTTCATTTTTGTTGGAAAAAAAGACATTTTCTATTTTCCAAGTACAAAAAACGATGTGTTTTATGAACCAACCAATCAAATCAAAGGAAAGATGTCTCCCACGGATCAGCCTCATCTGCCGGATCTGGACCGTTCAGCGTCGATCCAATGACTGGTAGGTCACCCGAAGAAGTACACCACTCCATCTGTCAAACAAAAACCTAGATCGCGTCGAGTTCCCTCACGCTGCCCCCTTCCTTGCCCTATCTTGTGCCCTGTCGATTCCCCTATCTTGTGCTCGTCCTCCCTACCGCCACCGCTGTCGATGCCGCGCCGCACCCAAATCCATCTCCACCTCTCCCTGCGATGTCGACGTCGCGCGGTACCCCCTGTCCCCACCCGGATCTCTCGCCCCACCTCCAACCCCTTGGATGGCAGCGTCGACGCCACGCCGCACCCTCCGTTTCCCCTCAGATCGCCTCGCCCATCGTTGCCCCCGATAGAACGAATCCTTTGTCGGCGCCACCCTCGACCCCCTAGCTAGAGCTGGGACTAGTCCCTTCCCTCCCTTCTCCACCAACACAAGATCCATCACCGGTTGCAAAGAAACACGGAAACCCCATCTTCTAGGGTTTCAGACGGCATGGCAATGGGGGCAGGGAGAGGTGTGGCGTCGAGGACCCTGGCCGGGTCAGCGGTAGCGAGCTTCATGTTGATCCGACTGCGGTAAACACCGGCAATAAGGTGCTCGGTGATTGGGAGGTGGTCCGCGAGAGCGTTTACGTAAGGGTATACTGCCCCGCGTCCCTCAATCACGATTCGTACGACCCCTTCTCTCTCTTTCCATCCCACTCCCTATCTTGCTAGCGTTCTCTCTAACAATCCCCCTCTGTCTCTCTCTGCAGGCTCCCCTAGATGCGACTGTGAGCTGCAATGACATCGACAGCAGCGAAGGAGTTAGAGGTCAAGGTGTACGAGAAGGAGCTCCTGGACTACCTTCATCTGCGTCCATCCAACGTGTAAGGTCATATGTAACTCCCTCGTTGTATCATCGCTCCTCCACTACCTTCGTATGCGTCCTACCATTATAGATCTCAGCATTTTCTTTCCTTTGTGGTTGCTATGTATCGTTTTTGCATAGGATGTGTTTTTGTCCAAACTGCTAGGAAGTGATATACTACTAGTAGAAGGAAATGTAATTGCCGGATTTTTACTGCAGTTAATCTTTGTGTGCAATCAAATGATATGACAAAATGAATATTAGTGTTGAAAAATGAACTTTCTCAATGCTTTTGATACCCAATCAGTCTACTCGCACTACTCTGAAACTTGTCTACTCCACTGAGTACTTGTCTTGTATGTGTCGTGTCATCTCTTGTGTTTTTTCAGGTTGGAATCATAATGGAGGAGCAAGGAGGGGCGAGTACCGGACGATGGACTAGGAAGATGTGGCAGCGGCCGAGGTCTCCGGTAGACTGCTGTTCAGCGGACAAGAGAAGATCATGGAGGACGAAGTGAACACCAGTTTTCCCAAGATCTCCTCCGCCTTCACCTTGTTCACCTCTCCAGCGGCAAGATTGGCGACTGCTGCATCGACATGCTTAGTGGTAAGGTACTGCAGTCCCATACTCGGTGGTGCTGCTGCTGAAATAGAAACAGTAGAACTTAGTGATGCTACTACTATGTCTACTTGGGGAATAATAGTAGAATTAGTTTGCCAAATGGTTTACTCCAATACATATTTTCCACTGTTGAAGTGGTGATTCGACTAACATATCTCATTGCAGTTGAAGTACTAGTATATATCCTGATGCATGTCTCAATACTTATTGTGGATCCGTGTATATCCTGATGCATGTCTCAATAGTCTATATTGTGCCCATATTAAATTTTTATAACCTCCCTGACCACACGATAGCTTCATGTCCTCATATACCTTCCTTTATTTTGAGAGAGGCTCCATACATGCTCCAGGATTGCTCGATTTATTTGTGGAGAAAGAGATGTCTGAACTGGGATGTTTATTTGGCTCTCTTCTGTTGTACCTATCTAAACTGATGCTTCTATTTTGGTTATGCTAGAGTAATGCATCAACTTAATATTTTTGAAAACCTTGAGCTAATACGTATGCCAATCCTACTAAGTTCCATTTTTTAGAGCTTTGGGAAATGACTTATTGTATATTTACCAAATATTTTTTTCCACCATTGTTGTATCCAGTACACAGTTATATTTGATTAAATTCTCTTGCTTATAAGTTATTATTTATTCCCAGACACAAATGTGTGGTGATGTTCCTTGCTGAACCAGGGGAGTTACCTGTATGCTAAATTTCATGCTACAGCGCACCAAACCTAGCCATGGCACCACGTTCATATCGTCGAGTTCACCGCGCTGCAACTGCAGAGGCGCTTCCTTCTCTGGATTAGATAAGTCCTTAATTTAACCTCTTTGTGTCCCTTGTTACTTGGTTGATAGGCCACTGCTTTACATGTTCCTTTGTATTTAGGCTCTGATGTGAGTGACAATAATCTCAATGTAAAACTGGCATTGAACATACATCGTTTTATGGATCATATGCTAAATTAATAGGTGAATTCATGCATTATAAATTTGAGTTGAATTCATGTATGTATATTTGTCTGATATGATACCTAAATTAGGACTATTAGCTGTTAGCTGCTCATAGGCTATACAGGTGCATTTCTGTTTTGAATGTTGTTCTTGCAGGATAGATACATATTGTTTCATAGCATGGTAAAGTTCTATTTGATAGTTATGGTCTGATTATAAATTTTTTTGGAAGCATGCATGCTGTGTTATTTGATATACCATAAGCAGTTAGCAACTTGATGTGTTGTTTGTGTAGGGGAGAGGTCCTGATAATGCAATAGCAAGGGGCATCTAGCTTTGGAGTCGAGTTTGGTTGGCTGGAAGGATATGCTTTGTTTCCTCATGCTCTGACCGTCGATGGATGTTACCTGTTCAAGGGATATGGTCCTGTAGTGGTTTTACATTCTGTTGCAGCCTTGTATTATGATGGAAGGTTCAATTTGTGTTTTATTTTTATACCTGGATTATTATTTTGTATATCAGTATCTACCATTTGAACATCGGAAATATTGTAATAGAGTTATGCAGATTCGTTTTTGTTGTATTTTCAAACCTGGATTATTATTTTGTATATCAGTATCTCTGATTTAAACAATGAAAATATCGTTATATTATTGATTATCAAAAATAATTGATGTACTTAGTTCTGATTAAATTATTTTTTGTTAAATTATTAACAAATCATGAAAAATAAAACTGGACAAGTGTTGTATGAAAATTGAAACTGAAAAGCGGGCCTGTCCCAAAAAAAATGTATCGTAAAAAGGCCGAGGTCCAAAATAGAAAAGAGGCCATAAAAAGGCTAAGGACTGAGAGAGACACACCATAAAAGGCCGACGACTAGAAAAATAAAAGCCAGAATTATTGGGCTTAGCCCAAGTAAGCAACTAAAATGGACTGGGCTGATTTTGATTTAAGACGATTTCATTTCGTCACAATTTTTCCATGTAGGATCTGAGCTAGCCTGGCTAGATGGTCCATGACGATATTGGATCATCATAGACATTATGACGATTCAATATCGTCATAGACGGTTATGACGATTTTACCAAAAATGTCGCTATAGTTTATTTGCGACGCCCAGCTTTTGACGATCTCAAAATCGTCATAAACGGACTACTATGAAAATTCTGTGACAAAAATTGGGGGTCATATATAGCCAGATTCCTTGTAGTGAGTGTTGGTGTTGGTGGCGGCATTGTTGTTGTTGAACTTGGGTGGTGCACGGTTGAAATTGCTGGAGTGGCCAGGGTTGTTGTGATTTCCTCTGGGTCTTGGGTTTCCACGGTTGGGATAGGTCGTACGGTTCATCGGGAGTCTATTGGTTCTCGGGGCCAATCCTGGGGATGGGTTGGGGCGATACTTTGGTGTATGATGGGTTCCTGGCGGATGCATCATGTGGTGCTTGCGGTTCTCATTGGCTTGGTTGATCTCTCCTTCCATCTGAATGGCAGAGTCGACGAGGGCTTCAATATCAGCAAAGGGGATATTGACCAACACCGTCTGCATCTCATCGTGCAGACCATTCAAGAATCTCTCTTTTTTCTTGGCTTCAGTGTCGATTTCATCCGGGGCATACCTAGCTAATGACAAGAATTTGTCATGGTATTCCACTACAGTCATCCTTCCTTGCTTCAGTTCTCTGAATTCATCTCTCATCCTTTTGATCAAACCGGTGGCACATGGGTTCTGCTGAATTTGACCCTGAATTCATCCCAAGTCATCATCTGTCCTCTAGTCATTGCATGAACGCTGTTTCACCATGCTCTTGCATCTCCGTCTAGATAGTGGGTGGCGAACAGAACCTTCTCGTTAGCTTCCACTCTGGCGACTTCCAGGTTGTTTTCCATGGTTTGCAGCCAATCATCTGCATCTAGGGGCTCTTCTGACTTAGTGAAAACAGGTGGGTTGGTGTTCTGGAAATTCTTGAGCTTAGATCCATGGTTGTCCTAATTTCCTTGGCCTTGATTGTTGTGGGCCAGCCGAGCTATCTACTGAAGGGTGGCTAAGTTGGCTTGACATTCTGCTCTTTCAGCTTCGCGGTCAGAAACCAACATTTGCAGGATCTGCAACATCGGGTCCAGGGATGAACCACTTCCTTTGCGAGGTATCTGAAGATTGAGAGAGATCATGAGAAAAGAGGGAAATTTCTAAGGTTCAGGGACTTGGAAAAGTTTTCAAGGTTTGACTCAAATTTTCTAGCAACTTGCTTTTCATTCATTCATTCATAGCACACGATACAACACACACCACAACAAAGGAAACAGATGGTTTTAAGAACCATTCTGTAAACTACGATACAGTGGGACCGAATACAGCTCACTAACGCTAGTGCTCAGGTGCTACTACTCCTCAGAGTCAGTGTAATCATCATCCTCATCATCATCGTCGTCATCGATGAAGGCGAAATCCTCCTCATCTGTGAAGAAGTCCATGGCCTGATCTTCCAGAAAGTCATCATCATCGCTGAGATAGGAGTAGGGGTCTCCACGAAGATCTTCTCCGGCATTCTCCCTTTCATCCAACTGCATGTTTCTCTCGTGCATGGCCTCCTCCAAATCCGTGATCCGGTGGCAAAGACGGGCAATGATGCGCTCCTTCTTGTCGAGCTGACGACGACAAGACTTGCGATCCTTCACTAGCATGGCGAGGGTCTGATCCTTCTTCTTAGCGATGGCATACTTGTGGTTGGCATAGGCATGGGCATTATCCAGTTCCTGCTAACAATCATACATCATGAAGCTGAGGTGGTCCAACTGAGTCTTTAGCTCGGGGTGATGTGGGGCTTCCAGTGGATGTCCCATAACATCAGTCCTTGGATAAAACTCAAAGCGGGTACCCTTGATCTGATTTATACTCTGCCCACAAAGACGGGCAAGATCTTCCTGCATGGCCCTGGCAAGTCCATCGAGCCAGTTGTTCTCTATTAAGGTGAACTGAATTCCCTCTGCAGTGGGAGGTTCAATCTTTCCTCTGAGACTTGCAACAACTAGCCACTACAGATCTTCTCCTCCATGATCATTGAGCTGAGCTCCGAAGAGCTTGGGGTGCAGACACTCTAGAAGTTCCAAAAGCTGGTCCAGGTCACGCTCAAAGATAAGTTCTCCTCCATTCCCCAACTGATAAAACTTGTTGTACTTCACGTCCATCTATAAGAATATAGGATGGGTAAGTTAGTAGAGAGATCAAGTGTGTCAAATTTTATGTATTTTGCAAGAGTTTTTGAGGAACATGAATTTTCATGAAAGAATCAAAGTGATAAGAATGGGAATAAGTTTTTGTAAATACTCACTTCCTTGGGTTTTGAAACTAAGTTTTATTCAATGTCCAGTCTAACTAGGTTCTCCTATGTTCAGGATGGCTCTGATACCAACTTGTCGACAGCCGGATTTTTAATCCAAGATGCCTGTTATGCCATACATCGCAATCCCAGGATTACCATTTTTGCGAGACATAACAGATTTGGATATCACAGTACATCATCCATTACAAACCATACATAAGGTCTTACACGAATAAGGATCTCATGATCCAGTTCTTAATACAACTCAAGCAGCGGAATAACGTAATAATAAAGATAGCATAGGCGAAGCTCCATCTTCGGGGTCACAGGCAATGCTGACGATGGGAGATGATCCTAGTTGTCGTAACCTTCTTGTGGTCCATCATCCTGATACTCCTCTTCATAGTCTGGCCACGAGAATAGCCAGGGACAAAGCCATGAGTACTCTTTAAGTACTCGCAAACTAATACTAACAAGTGAAGGGGGATTTGTAGTAGGACACTAAGCTCTAGGGTTGTTTTGCAAAAAGCCAAATTTACCTCTACTAAGTTCAGAAGCAAAGAAAACTAGTTGAAGGTTTATAACACCTAAGTGGGAACTTGAATTTTCAAATCACAACCCTGTTGTGATCAAGTCAAAGTCATAATTCATTGCACAAGTCATTTTGAAAACATCTGACGGGGGAACAGTATGGCCACTCCAACTGTCCATAACCGCGGACGCGGCTATTCGAATAGTTTGACACTCTGTAGAGATTGTACACTCTCACCACAACATTCGATACATCCGTTAGGAACAAATCCTGAATTCAGCATACTCAGTATGCGGATAATCAATCCTAACCTTTCCATTACACGCCCTAGTATAGGCACCTCTCCTGTGAGTTTGGCCTCCCAACCATGACCAACTGTCATCTTGGGTACTGCACAGGTGGACAATCTTCACAAGGTAGCCTTAGCTAAGACCTTGGCCGCGAGGTAACCCATACTAAGGTATATAAATTTCCAGTCAAGCCCTACCCAATTTTCGGGTATTGTGGTGGTACGGTAAAATTGGAATGGTATCGCATCCAGAAAACCAACAGTTTTATAAAGGGCTAAGGCTCATGCCTCAACATTTTCATCACCAAAATCATATGGTGTTCGAGTACACATGTCAAAACATTTCAGTAGAATGACTCATCATTCTAAGGTTTTCATAACCGGTTTCACCAAGTATTCCCATCTAAAGTTAATCAAGTTTTATGCTTAGCACTAGCATCTACAAGTGGTGGTAAGTACTAATGAGGCGTGCTAAACAAGTGGGGTTTGCTAAGTTCAATCTCTTGTCTTAGGATGACATCAAGATTATCTAACTTAGGCCAGATTTAATGCTCTTTATGCAACCTTCCATTATCATTCTAGTATCTACAATTCACTATGTAAACTCTAAGAGAAAGCTTTGATAAAGAAATAAAGTATAAAGCTTGCAAGTAAAACTAGGATGGTTTATCAAGTGGTATAAGCTTGCTAGGTTAATAGCTTGCATAGGTCAACTTGTGTAGTAAGGCTTGCCTTGAGCATAGAAGTGGTTGAAGTTCTCCTCGGCTTCTTCCTCGTAGTATCCTCCTTCCTCCTCGTATCCTTGGTCGGTACTAGCGTCTATAAATAAATACGAGGTACACAATCACCAAACAATACTTAGCTATTTTCAATCATCACACAAAGGTGTACTATAGATGATCTAACATCATCACCTATCATTACAAGATTAAAGCATTTGTCTTATTTATTTTAATGTGATAAAAGTAATTTCTACTTATTTAAAAACTACTTAAGATTTAATATTCTCCAACTCAAACATGGGATCATGTTGACACATGTCACCACCACATATTTCAGTACATGGGAATGTGATTTAAAGTGGTGTCACAATTTAATAAGGTTTAACCTTTTTATTTTAAATTAATAAAGTGACTACAAATGCCTTATGTGGCATTCTTTTGTTATTTGAACATTATTTCTGTAAGTAAACCCATATTTTTTTTATATATTCTGAAAGGTATGATCAAATGTGATTTTTGAGAGTTGGAATCAACTCAAAAGCTCTTATGGTTGAATTTTGAAAAATGTTTGAATGTAGAAAAGCTTCTGACTTGTTATTTTTACCAAGGTTGATATACAGATCCAAATGATTTGAGTCCAACGGGCTTGGATTAAGCATTTCAGTACCTTTCTAACAAAATTGGTTTCATGCAATTTTGTTCATTGGATCGAGCTGGGTTACTTTTTGAATCTATGTACAAAATTGTGTTTGAATTAAAATAGAAAAATCTAAATTCAAACGGTTGGGTCGCACGGGAGAGGTTAATGGGCCGGCCCAGTGTCACTCCAAGTGAGCTCGGTGACGAAGTGCAGTGTGACTCATAACAGCCTTGGCATTCTGAGGGCTACGTGGGTCGTTGGATTAGAAGGGAGATCGACGGCTAGGGATCGTCGTCGATGATGAACCTGTCACCGGCGAGCTCGAACCCTAGCGGCTCAGTGGGGGTGCATAGGGGAGTGGAATGGTGAGCTCAGGTACGGTCGAAGCAGCTCCGGGGTGGTCGCAATCAGCGGCCCCCTTCTCCTCCAGAGGCGGCCTGCTCCGGTGCAATTCTAGCAAGCTGCTGCTCCTCGTGCTCCGGCTAGAGGGTGGAATGATCAGTGAGGTGAGGGGAGTGGAATGGTGTGCTTCAAACGGCTGGGGGTGGCTTCCTTTTATAGGCTCGACGGCGAGACCGAGAGGTATGGGCAGGTGATGGTGGCGACATAGCTAGGGGCTGCTAGCGGCATGGCTGAGAGTGGCGATCGACGCGCGGTCTACTGGCGATGCTCCAGAACTTAAATGTGGGCTTAGGGGTGGTGGTAATCGGTCGGGCGAGGCTGGCGCTCTGAGCGGCAGAGGCGGCGTCTTCGACGGCGAGCTGTGGCTGTGAGGCATTGGGCAGCGAACGGGGATGTCTGGCTTGTTCCTTGGATCATGGTGAAGCGGTGGGCATGGGCTGCGGTCAAGGGGCGGCGTGTGCGCGCATGCCGGGGGCGGCGCTCTGGTGCGTGCTCGGCATGTCGCAGTGGCACTTGGCGCGGCGCGTGCTCGGTGGTCCACGGCTTGCCTTGGCTCGGGGAGGAGACAGTGGGTGGCGGTGAAGTGCTGGCTAGCTCCCAGACATGGCGAGATAGGGGGAGGTAGTCTGCTGCGGCAGCGACCACGTTGGCCGGCTAGGTGGCTCGGCTTGCTCACCATTGATGACAATGGCCAGCTCACAGTGAGGCTAGGGGTTTCCAATTAAGCTAGATGATCTACTAAATGGTTGCTATGAGCTAGAGAGGGAACAAGTTAGGCCAAAACACTATTAAAAATAGTGAATTTGATTTGGTTTAAATTTGCCTCCCAAGTGTTTGATGAAATGGCCGCAAGAAACTTCTTTTTGAATTTTGAAAAGATTTTTGGTGGGTGTTATAGGCATGTGCTGGAGACTCTGTCGGTGCTTGGGTTTTGAAAATTGAGCTTGTTTGAGTGGTTTTTGAAATAGTGGGATCTTCCCATGTGAGATAGATTCAATTTTAAACTGTCATTTAAACTTAGCATTTGAATGTTTTTGAAAGATCACAAAGTGGGCCTTGGTACCTCATTATGAGTACTAACAAGGGGTGCAAAGATCCAAAAATGTTTCTGTTAAGTTTTGAGTGCTTGGAATAGCCAAAGTAGGCATGAGAGTTAATTTGGCCAAAGTGACCATTCACTTCATTTATTCATTTTGAGTTGTTTGTCTTTGGGAAAAGTTTGAGAATGATCTAAATGATGTTTATTTCACCTAAGAATCATTTTACAAGCAATGAAACACAGAACCATGGCAATTCAAAAGAATCCTAATTTTAAATACACATACATATTAATGCTCTCATATTTTTAGATAGGAAAGTTTTTGTTAACCCTAAATTTGATGATTAGCAATTGATGATTCATGTTTAATATTTTTGGGATGTTACAGATGTAATACTAGTGAACGGTGTTTCATTGGTGTTATGTCAACGACTATAGTGTACTACATCATGCAGTGGTATGCTGGGTCACTGCAGTTGGTATCAGAGCATATGCTTTGACCTTAGGATTAAAACCCTTTTAGGAACATCTGTAGGTTGGATAGTGACTATAGGAGCCATCTTATCTAAACCAAATATTCTTATGACTTGTGATGAGTATCCACTTGAGGATAACCTTGTCAGACCTAAGTCAGATGCTTAAGTCATTCTTTCTTAGGAGTAATTATTTTATCTTTTCTCAAGTATAGTGCTCTTTAGTATCCTTCGAGGGAGACATAAACCACCAAGATATTGTAGAAAAGTGCAAGACATAAATTGAAGTAGTCTTAATGGTGTATCCTAAACCTAGAATTCATGTAAGACAGTGGAATCTTATGGTTAGTTAATAACCAAAAACAATATGATGAATATCATCAGGATAAATGTTGCTGTGATGAGTAGTAATCATTTGGGATTTACTTGAGGATTCTACGTGATGAAGTAAAATTATGTTAAGATTTAATGATAGATTAATGTGAAACAAAGTCATCATGGTTAGATTAGCTCTTAAATCATGATGTATAAGTAAGACATAACAAGATCATGGTGAGATTAGCTCCGAAACAATGATGTAGGTGTAAAAATGACAAGTAATTAATAATTTATTTTGAGGTAGAAGTAAGAAAATAGCATGGTAGAACTATGATAGAAGTCATAGATGTCATAATTATGGATAAAATCTAGTTTTAAGTGTTCAGTAGAATTTTTTTAGTCTTTTTAAGAGATCATATGGGGTTAGTGACTAATAAAGAAAGGTTTGTTACAGTTAATCCTTTCAAAAGTGAGACAAAAGGTTAGTCAAAACCAGATTGAGACCACTTTGTTTAATATTATCTTATTGAAATTGAGCAATTTGGTTAAATGTTGAGACAAAGAATAGTTTAAACCTAGGTGTTAAGTATCACAATGTAAACCTATATTAGGATGTGTCATATACTACACAATGAAGCCTAAATTCTAGAGATATTATACTCCACTACTATATTCCGAGCTTAGAATATTGTGTGTTATATGTACCACATTTGAATTTATTTGTTTTTCTAGGATCTTCTTGATTGACTAGATCTGTACATGAAGTTTGACTTGGTGTGCAAATGCATGTTGCAACATCCAATCACTACTTGATGTTATAGACCTAGATAGAGTAAGGAAATTCGTGTGAGGTAGTGACGAATTTCAAAGACCAAAATGAAGACTTACATGAAGAATGAAGCCAAGTGTAAGGATTATCAACTCAATTTGGAGGATGGATCAAGCTTAGATCATTATTAGTCAGCAACAAGAAGTGATGAACTTAAAGTTCAATCAAAATAGGTAATTTTGCTAAGAAGTCAATGGAGTAATTATGCAAGTTCATGGAAGTATCATGAATAATACAAAGAAGTAGCTTTGAAACGAAAATGGTATTCAAGCTCTGACAATTCAGAGAGAATGCCAGAGGTATATCGGAAATCATAGGGTAATACATATACCCTAGGATGGTTCGCAACTGGTAAATATCCACAGCTCGTATTTGATCCACAGTTGGTAACTTGACCACAGCCGGTGTTGGTTAACATAGTTAACAAGATCTTCTTAGAAATTGCATCAAGAGCATAAAATTTGGCCTAAGTTAAGTAAGACACAAAGGAGTATAAAAATTGAAAGCGACCGTCTTTCGAGACTCTTTGCGAAAATTGACCTATCAAAGTGAAAATGTCCACATCATAAGTAAGACAAATAATGCTGAAAGATTCACTTCGGAGATCCACAAATGTGTGGATACACCGTACAATCTTTCATCAGAACCTAATTAGGCAGAGTATAAGCTGGATAGGGACCAATATTCTATTTTTAAAATTAAGAAATACTATATAGACATTTTGAAGACCATTAGTAAACCCTAAGGGGGAGAGTAAACCTTAGAAATGAAGGTATTATTATCTGACTTTCCAAATAAAGGATGGAGAAGGACTAACCTACAACAACAGCAAGCCTTATTTTCATAAGGTTAAAAGGAAGTCATTCTCATAAAAGTACTGAAGATAATAACAAAAGATTGTCTAAAAGACTAATAAGGTAAAAGCTCGAAGTAATAAAATAGAATAGTACTAACAAACTAATTCTAAAAGAAACAATTCTTAAGTGATCCTTAAAAGGTAATATAGCACATCCAATTGGACATGTGTAGAGGAACAAGGAAATTCCAATGGGTATGTACTAAATGAGTTCAGATCCAATCTTTAGAAGGACTACTAGTATAAACCATACCATCACAAATCAAAAGTTAGTCTTTTGACTATAGTTATTGTTTAATGGAGTTAAAATCCTATTTTAGTGAGGCTTCCTAAACCTTATATGGTATAGCAAGGAAGTTTTATGATTAAGTAAAGGAGTTGGATTAGGATACCTAAGCAGAGGAATGAACTAAAGAAGAAGCTCTAACTTAAGGATTCCATAATAAGGAAATACCCCTAGGGGAGTAAAGTAAAAGGAACTTTGGGGTATTGAAGACAATAAGTTGGAGATTGCCAAGAATGATAAGAATTCAAAGAAAAAGAATCGGATATGGAATACTACAATTATGTCCATTTGAGGTTACCATGAAGTTGAGAAATGTCGTAATCAATACAATGGCAATTCCTTATTCTGAAACGTGGGAGTATACGAACTTCGAGGATGAAGTTTATTTTAAGGCGAAGAGTCTGTAACATCCCAGGATTAGCACCTCGAAATATACAGGACACATGTTTGTGCACTGCATTCATGCATAGGAAAATCCCGTGGATTTTCGGGCAAAACTAAATAAGCTATAGAGGGATCGAGATCTCTCTTGCTCTGATGAAAACATTAGGGCAAGTGCGATGGATTTTGACATGACCTCTATTGTACTCTTGTGTTTGGGGGAAAGTAAATTCAAATTTGAATATTCAATCGATGAATCTAAATTCTAAAAGAATTTGAAATGGAATAACAAATAGAAACTAAATTGTAATGGAAAATAAGAGGTGAACTCCTATTTATAAATAAGGTATAATCTTTTATTCAAATATAAAAGATAGTGGAAATTTAAATAAAATGAAATGAGTAAATGAGTAATGTAATATGACATTACAATAATAAAATAATAAACAAGAATTGATAAAGAATAATCTTATTTACATCACACATTATTATATTATCTTTACAATTATGAACCAAAGGGATAATAAGATAATAAAATAGAGAGGTATCATTTTATTACAATATCACAAACATTACACTATTTTTATTAAATTTCCAAAAAATAAAGAATTACAATAAATAATAAAAGAATAAAAGTAAACTACTATAAAACAAATAAATGTAAAAATGAATTACATATATGAATTAAATAAAGGAATACTTAATTTCAAGAAAATATACATATTACATTGTCTTTACAATATTCAAGTAAAAAGAAGAAATTACAACAATAAGAAAATATTACAAATATTATTACAACAATGAATAAATATATAATACACTTTACAAAAAGAAGGAAAAACTTACAAAAATAATAAAGAAGTCTCATATAAATCTTCATGTCCTGAAGGTTCCTTCCCTGATCTTAATTCCTAGAAAATAAAACAAAAGACAAACTAAAATTAAAGAATAAAAGGAAGGGTTAGAATGTTAGTTTTACTCTCATATACAGCATACAAATGATATGCTTAAACTCATCATTGAGTAAGATAAAGAGGGAGCCAAGTGGAGAATCAGTTCTTATCATCAAAGAAAGCTTCAGACTACGCATCATAAGCCAAGGGGCAAATTTCACCAAATCAGATATAGGAAAAAGATAAATAATCAGAAAATGTCAAGTTTCACTTGATCTGATCCATTGGGGGTGAGTCAAGCACCCAAGCAGCTCACACATCTGCATGGTGTTGTGATGTCAAGCACAGAGGCATCACAATGAGTACAAAGGTAAGCACACAGCCATAGCTGATAAGCTAGAAGCAGATCAGAATTTCTCCACACAACACACTTAGCCAGAACTACACTTAGATCACTAGTTCATCCTTAGGAACAACACATGTTATTTCTCATCACCACAAGATCACCCATTCATTTCTTCACACCATCACCAAACCCACCACCCAATCAGCATCTGTTTGCTTATTTAAGCCATCCAAGAGGAGATCAAATAGTAGGAGGGGGAAAGGAGGCATATCACATGAGAATAGGTAATCACAAGAATCCAGTTCTATAGGATCTAGAAGGACAAGGTTTAGGAGCACAAGATTCACATGTGTAGGCTGATCAAGAGCAAGGCAGTAGTATTAGAAGGAGCAAGCCAAGTGAGCAGCAAGGAGGAGCAGATCAAGAAGCATCCAGGAACAAGATCCATAGGAACCACAAATCATAGCACCGAATCAGCAACAACAAAAGGTTGCTATACCACTACTCATGCATAGTATCTGTTCTTGTTCTAATTCACCATCATAAACAAGGGAATAAAGGGGGTTATTGTAAACCAATATCTAATCAACTACTCTGCAACTATCACCTTTCTAGGAGAGTAGGAGAATACTTTATCTCTCTGAATTGCATAGAAGTGCTATGCAAATTCATCATAGAGAGTAGAAGGCAACCAAGTAAGTATCTGATTTTATCAAGATTTAGTGTCTCAGTCTTTGCATCATAGACTGGAACATATTGCACACAACCAAAAATCAAGGGCTAGTGATCCTTAACCATGTAAAACTCATTCCAGAGTTAATTTGCCTCAGACCATGCATCATGGGCATTCAAGTCATAAATTCTCATCCAAACAATTCACACCAGTCACAATACCAACTCATTTACCCTCACTGCTAGCAGCAGATTAACCAATAGATCCAAAATTAGTATTGGTTCTTATCATTTAAAGCAAGCAAATCATTTGAAAGGCAAGCTCTCAGTGAGCATAGAGTTGCTATGCTAATTACATCCTAGAGCTAGAATAAGGCATGCACAGTATTTTATTTAAAGGGAATCCAAGCCTCAGTCTTTTGCATCCTTGGCATTGGACTAGAAATTTAGCTAGAAAAGAAGCCAAAGAAGATCTATCATTTTCCTAGACCATGAAACCAGGAATCATTTCTAGATCATCTGGACACTTCACTACCATCTTGACAGTAATAACAGCATATGCAAGTTATACTTGCAGAGCATCTTCCTTTAGAGGAAAAACTCAATTCTCCAACAATACATCCAGTAATCTTATTTTATTGGCTTTGTTGTCAATACAAGCATACCGTTAAATCAAATATCAACCATGAATCAGGCTGCATGGTTAAGTAACACTACAACTAGCAGGATTGAACCATCAATAACTCTAATCCAACCACATCATAGAAGTCACCAGACATGAGCCACTAGACTAATCACGACCAGTAACCTTACTAAAGTGCATTAATCTGGGACAAGATCAAGCTTCTTGTATAGATGGAAATACAAGGATTGAATAACCACAAACCATCTAATATTTTTCATCAACATAGTTTCCTCGACTTAGTAGTTCAAAGGAAATCATATCCTTATCACATAAACACTAGGACAGAGCATCTGTGCTATTTAGGAAAATCCTATCATCACAGCGAGAACTCCAGAGAGGAACCAAGTGGAGAAAAGAAAAAGAGAATTTCCACTTACCCGTGGTCCTCGCTTAGAGATTGAAGGGGAAGAAGATGGGGTCATCGGTGGCTGGTACGGCACGGTGGCACAGGGAGCGCGGTGGCACTCGACCTGCACCAAGCCGCAACCTGTAGTCCATCAGTGTCCCGGAGCACCACCGCAAGCTCAAAATCGAAAACCTAGCACCAGAAAGAAGATAGGGGCGAGCCCATTATAGCCTTAGAGGCAAATCGAATTAGAGGGCCAAGTCGTATAGAAGGAGGCGGAGCTCCGGCGACCAGTGGTGGTAACCGATACGGTTTACACCGCCGGAATCGTCGGGTAGCAATGGCGATGGCGACCAAAGAGGAACGAGAGGGGAGAGGTGTGAGCGTTGCGTGTCAGGTACGTGTGAGGGAGATGTACTTGGGTCAGTATTGACCCAAGTCCAGTGGGCCAAATGCGTTAATGGGTTGGGCTGGCTCACGGGCTGAGCCCAGTTCCAAAAGAATAACTAAATAAAATTCAATGTAAAAAGAAATAAAATATAATAAAACTTAAATTAAATAGTTTAATGTAAGAAACACTTTAAGTAATTCTCTAAAAATAGGGCTACCTCATAAGAATATATATAAAATATTAAAATCATCACCAAAGTAAGAGTTACTTAATAAAAATATAAATTTACTGTTTAAAAAAAATAAAGCAAATAAATATTAACACCATTAAATCCTAAGTGAAATTTCATAAAATAAGGAAAATTCCTAAAAATGAATAAAAATCATTTTTGTGTATAAAAATAAATATACTATTTTATAAAAATACTAACTTAACTCTTTTATAAATAAAATTTGAATAAATATTTAAAGACATTTAATCCTTTATGAAATTTTATAAACATAAAAATATTAAATAAAAATTAAATACAAATAATTTTTTAAGGTCTTGAATAAATATATTACACTAGAAAAATATTAAATATATTATTAGAAAAGTCTTTAATATTTTAAATAATAAATCCTTATCTAATACCTATTTTGTGAATTCTTTAAAAATAATTGTTAAGTAAGAAATAATCACAATTCTTATAAAACCTTGAGCAAATAGTGTCTTTGTACTAAATTCCAAACCCATAACTTAAATACATAATCAAATTTAAGTATAACTTTTAACTTTAAAATATTCTTTTAAAAATCTTATTAAGAATCCTTTTAAGTAAACATTGGGTATCACCCATTTATATAATATGGTGAATAATCATTATATCTTAACCACTATTAACATAACTTTAAATTCTAACAAATTACTAAGATCATCTAATTATGATTTCATTAAATAAGTACATCTTATTTTCTTAATAAGCAAAAGAAATTTAATCTAAATCATTCACTTAAATATAAATCGAATAATTCCACACCTTAGTTATATCTATCATAAATCTAAAACTTAGGAACAATTAAAATATATTACATCTTAAGTTTACTTAACCTTTTAAAGTTAACTTTAGTCTCAAAGGTTATAAACATCAGGCCTAATAAATCTCTTATGTTTTTAGAGTTAACTTTGGTCTATTTAACTTAATACATAAAGCATCTCAAGTCCAAACTAATAAATCAAACACTAAAAGACATTGGTCATGTTCTATTAACAATGATGATTGTTTAAACCTTAGAAAGGAAATCTTTTCTTCAAATGTTATTCTTTTTGCCACTTCAAGCAACAACTCTAGGATAGTTCTTTCAAACATTAACAATCCAATACATAGACTTCCATCCTAATCACCAAATAGCAACTAATCTAAATCTTAAATTACTATTGCACTCTACTTTTATATCTTGAATATCAAAACTTAAAATCCCTATAGATGCACTTCATGTGAAGTAAAAATTTGAAGATAAACCAACTCTCAAAGGAATCACCTAAGTTCACTTCACTTACAGTATTACGGATTCACTTTGGGGGATTTACAAAACGCATAGCATTACTTATGCACAACAGCATATTGCTTCTTTAAACATTAGTCCTTACCGGACCAATGATGCTGATTTCAAATATTGGATCTTATGTCGCCTCGAAGACCGTGAGTGCATACTCTTGCAATCACAAAAGGCAAGTTCACACTTGCTCATGTCCTTTGGTTATTTTCTGTAAATTATTTTACAAATCAAGTGTTGTCATCACCTGCAGTTGAAAAAGGTCCAAAAACACTATTTTCATAATAATGTGATTATAGGTTATTTACCATGAGGTAATAACCTACTATGAAAGTTCTGGTAGTAAAGGAACATATTATCTAGGACTTAACAACCAATGTCGCCAGTGATTCTTGCGCCGTATATCACGCGTTAACCATGAGATTTGGAATGGGACAGAGAAGTCAGCTGTATCTTCTTACTCTCGCATGTAGCCGGATGTGCAGGTCATGGCTGTTATCACTCGTAGCGTGCATATTAACTGATAATTCGTAGAGGATATGCAGCATATGGGTGGGAACCTTCAACGTCCCACGATAGTTCTAGCACCTAACGGTATGTATAAACCATTGCTGTAATTCAATATGTGGGCATGGTGTACACCAAGGAGGCATGCGGGGTCGCGAAGGGGGCAGTGATTGGCTTGGATCTTAGACTGGGCCCCATACCAAGGAAGTATGGACAAGGTCATGACTTGGTTGTGCAACAAGGCTAAGGTCTCTCATGGGTAAAGTAACGAACCTCTGTAGAGTGTAAGAACTGTAACTTGTTACTCCCTGTTCCGGGAAGGAGCCGCGAACGTGGCGGGAAAGGAACTCCATGAAAGTTCTGGTAAACCCGTGAAGGCTAGCGGACATAGTTTTTCAGAATAAAAGCAAACTTTGAAGAAATGTTTACGAAAACTTGCATGGCCTACGACCAATGGTCTATGGCTGTAGATATAGTGAATCAAACACTCCTTTTCTAGTGAACTTGGTGAGTACACTCGTACTCAAAGTATCTTCTTAACCCTTGCTAGGTTCTAAAGCCAGTGCAGACGATGTCTACATCAAGTTATGCTCCAAGAATCATCACCAGAAGGTAAAGTTCTTCAATGAAGTCAAGAAATTCAACATATACATCAATTCAAGTGAAGACAAAGTTACTGATTAGATAAGAATATAATCTCTAGCCATATAACCTTTTTCTATAGTGTATTGCAATAGCAGCAATGCCAAACCAATAATTCAGATATTAGTCTGATTAGTATGATCGTTATGAGTTGATTATTTCCGATTCTTCTTTGTAAGAAGTTTCTTTCTCTCTCTTTAACTTAGAGTGTTCTCTGGATCTTGTGTAAAGAGTTGAGTTGTAACCTATAGTCATGTCTTAGACCTCTGTGTTTCTGTTGTACCACTCTAAGGGATGTAATACTAGTGAACGGTGTTTCATTGGTGTTATGTCAACGACTATAGTGTACTACATCATGCAATGGTATGCCAGGTCACCGCACATCAAGTTATGCTCCAGTAATGATCATCAAAAGCTCGAGCTCTTCAATGATGCCAAGGAAGTCAACATATACATCAACTCAAGTGAATACGAAGTTACTGATTAGATAAGAATATAATCTCTAGCCATAGAACCTATTTCTGTAGTGTATTGCAATAGCAGCAATGCCAGACCATTAGTTAAAATACTAGTCTTAATAGTATGATAGTTTTTGAGTTGCTTATTTATGATTCTTCTTTGTAAGAAGTTTATTTCTCTCTCTCTTTAACCTAGAGTGTTCTCTGGATCTTATGTAAAGAGTTGAGTTGTAACCTATAGTCATGTCTTGGACCTGCTGTATTTCTGTTGTACCACTCTGAGGGATGCAATACTAGTGAACCGTGTTTCATTGGTGTTATGTCAACGGCTATAGTGTACTACATCATGCCGTGGTATGCTGGTCACCGCACGCGCCCTAGTTGCCAAAGCTCTACGAGCTGGATTCTCTTGTGCTGACCATGAGCGATGCTAAGGACATCGTTCGAGGTACTGTGAGACACGCCAAGACGCACCAGGATCGGAGCTAAGGCCCATACCACCGGCCTGCCCCTTTGCCCAATGGGGCCTCGACATGATCGGCAAACTGCCCAAATCCTCGAAAGGAGGCCATGTCTACCTCCTGGTCATAGTCCACAATTTCACCAAGTGGATAGAGGCCATGCCCGTCACCAACCAAAGTAGCAAAACTGTTGTCAAGTTCTTCGAATCCATAGTCTACAGGTTCGGCGTGCCACACAAGATCATCACGGACAACGGCTCGAACTTCATCTCGAAGGAATTCCAAGACTTCTATGAGGGCCTTGGCATCAACATATCGTACGCCTCTGTGACGCACCCGCAGACCAGTGGACAGGTCGAAAAGGCCATCGGCCTCATAGGCAACGGCATCAAGAAATGCCTGCTATGCCCACTCGAAAGGCTTGCGTGAGCCTGGGCGGAAGAGCTACTATCCATCCTCTGGAGCCTGCGTATAACGCCGAATAGCTCAACTGGATACACACCTTTCTTCATGGTGCACGGAGACGAAGCCGTGCTACCTGCCGACGTATGCCACAAGACCCCACGGGTCGTCGCCTATAGTGAAGCCGAATCATCGGCCGCACTCCAAGACGCCGTCGATACACTCGACGAAGCATGCAACATCGCCGCGACACGCTTATCGGGCTACCAGCAGAGTCTCTACAACTATCACAGCCGTCGGCTGCGCCCAAGGTCCTTCGCCGAACGAGACCTCGTCCTACGACTCAAGCAATAGCGGCCAAAAAGCTCGAGTCACCCTGGGAAGGACCTTACATCGTCACAAAAGTCATCCCAGGTGGCGCCTACCGCCTCATGGACATTGCGTCAGGAGTCGAATACTCCAACCCGTGGAACATCGCACGACTGCGATGCTTCTACCCCTAGCTATCTCTTTACTTTCAATAAGGCTACTCAGCCGAATAATATACGTTCTCGTTACGCTATGAATAAAAGTTAAGTCCCTTGGCCGAAATTTCTTTTCTTTGCATTACTTTTCACTATAACACGCTCGGGGGCTACGCCTAACCTCACGACCTCGTCGACTGAGCACAGCGCATACAACCTGAGTAGCTGACCACGTCAGGCTAATGAAAAGGACATGCACATAACAAAGCACCACGTGCTACTATATACAAACTTTACAAAGGGCACTACGAGCCCACTCGAAAAAAACAAAATTTACATCAAGTTTTTCTTTACAGGATCTACCTATTCTGGAGAATCACATTCGCCCGCTGCTCGAACATATCTACTATCTCCTCAGCATGTTGTGCCACAACTGCAAAATGCGGGCGTATATCCCAAAGGGTGCCATCAGGCCGAAGGGGTGGCCTAGTCGCCACCTCCGCAAGATTGACATCACGACGATGCAGCCGAACAAGGGACAATGCAGCTTTCACCCCAGCAATCAGAGAAATCCTCGCCTGCTTCAGCACCCGAGAAACATGGTTCACGCGATCTTGCACCATCGCAAGGACGATGGCCTGGTCGCGGTCCATCCAGAAGAAGGCACCAACCTCTAGGTCCTGTTGCGTCAGGCAATTCATCCGAACAGCGACGTGCTCTTTCTCTTCCTTCGGAACGAGATTCGCACCTGCAGAACACACACAATGAGAAAACATGCAGAACTCCACCTGAAAGAACAACAGTTTGCAAACACTCACATTGCAGTTGCTCGCTCATCTGCAGCAACTCCCCCATCAAAAACTCCTCCCTAGCAGTGGCTCGCTCAGCCTTCGGCTTCCACACATCTACGTGGCCTCGAATGCCAAGGACGTACTTTTACAAACTGCGGACACGGTCATGCAAAAAAAATCAACTACAACATATCATCTAAGGATGACCGCAGCTCAGGAGCATTGGGAGTGACAACAGGAACCTCACCCAAAGGACCCTAAAGACAAATAGGCAAGTGTAAACATCGCAAGCACTCCTGACAGCAGCTCAAAAGATAGGCTTATATACATAAATAAAGACACCTCGTGGCATAATCGAGCTTGTCCATCAACATGATATTACAAAAAGAAGCAAAAGGATAAACCTATCCTAGCTACAACACACGGGCCTAAGCACCCGCATCTGGAGTGGCCTCGGAGACAGACTGTTTGCTCTTGGCCTCTTCCTGCTGCTTCGTGGCATACTCAGCCAGAAGATCGATAAGCTTAGGCCCATAGCGCTTATAGCGAGAGGCAAAGAGGGCGAATGCTACCTCTGAGCCATCTGCAGTAGTTGGCATCTGGGAGGTGCTGTGCGGCAGATCCAGCTCAGCCCAGACGCCATGGCCATCGCAGGGCCCATGGAGGCGCCGATGCCCTTCTGCTTTCGCTTATACGCCGCCGGATCTTCCTCTGACAGCGCATCCGCAAGGGCGTCGACATCTTCAAGGGAAACGCCCTTGGGGACGACCTCCTTGTAGAAGCGTCTGAACACTCTTTGTCCTTCGCCAAGGAGCCAGCAGCAGTGCCGCAGCGATCTTTGACCGCCATGGTGGCATCGGCCAGCGCATCTCCGTGCTCCAGCACACCACGATCAAACGTGATTCCTGAAGCATCTGAAACAAAGAAGAAAAAGTACTCGAATAAGGACAAAACAAGACTCAGTCAAAAATATACGAGAACCAAACAAGTCAAGGGAAACTCACCAGAGAAGGCTTTGGCCGCACCCATAAGCCTATTCGCCATCTCCTTCTCACGAGCAGCCACCGCAGCAGCGAGCTGATCCTCGTGATCGACAACCTCCTTCTGCATACGCTCCTTCGCCTCCACAACATCTGCAGCCTTCTTCTCCGCTCGACCAAGGATCTTGTCAAGAGCGTCCATCCGTCGAAGGGCCGCATTGTTTTCATTTGCAACATCAAGAACCACAGGATCAATACAAGCAAAGTCCATGGGACAGATGAAATACAAAAGGGTGAGCAAACTATATACCTTGAAGCTGCTGCATGCTAGCCTCCAATGCCAGGTGCTGTTGGATAAGAAGGTTGGCGTTGTGCACAAAGGGCTGGACAGGAAACAAAAACAAAAACCATCATAAAGGGCTCGGGGGCTACGCCCCAAAAGTTTAAGATGACTAACATGTCATCCGAAAGGGCTCGGGGGCTCCCCCAAGAGATAAAGTAGAAAATACTTATGTGTTCAGGCGGGGACTCCGAAGTTTTGTTGCGGTCTTCTAAGCTACGACTGCCCGAGCTTCTCGCTTGGAGAGGTTCGGGCCATCATCCTTGGAGTCGGCCACCATCTGAGGGGGAGGAGCTGTCGGCTTCGACTCCCCTACAGCCTCCTGAGTGTCCTCGTTAAGAGGCTCCTCCGAAGAATGGCTACAAGTAAAAGTTTGATCAGACAACAACCTACATTACCCATACATATGACATCAAATGATTTAGGTGAAGTTACTTACGACTCGATGTCCGATAAGTTGAAGACGGGAGCCGCCTTCTGCTTCTTCTTCTTGGCCGACGATTCTGGAGATACTGCTCGAAGAGGCACGGCAGGAAAAGGTGTAGAAGAAGCACCATCATCCTCGCCATGACGCTCGAGGAAGGAAGGACCCCATGGAGTTGGTGGAGTAGACGCATCCGCAGACTTTCTCCGGGAGCGCTTTCAGGTATGTCCTTCACTCACCTCGGGAGCATCCGCAGTGGGCGACTAAGTTGGAGGGAGCTCGGACTCGGAGACCACCTCCTCATTGTCCGGTGCTTCCCTAAACTTCTTAGGAATAAGAGGCATAGACCCCGTAACCTGGAGGCGCTGCAAGAAAAAATAAAGAGAAACAAGATAAGTAACAATAGCAAACAACAAACACCTGAAAAAAGCACTACGCGCACGAACAAGCATCACCTGAGAAACCCCTTTATTGGCGCTAAGAGGGGGGTCAACGATTTCCCCGAGAGGTCCTCATCAGCCTTGGCCTTCAGCAGGGGACGAAGGGCCCTATCCAGGTCACCCGAAGATAACTCTTCGGATGAAACCCTCGTTGGATCGCTGGAGCCGGCGTAGAGGAACATTGGGTGCGCCCTAGCCTGTAGTGGTTGCACCCAGCGCTTGAGGAAGGTGCGGATGATGTCAACACCATTGACCTCTTTACCTGGCACCAGCTGAAGAGCCTCCACCCGCTGGTAGAGTCTCTCCACCTCTGCAGCTTCACCCTCCAAGATGTGGTTCTTCCACGATCTCTTTGGGATGATCTTCTGATCAGAATCGAAGGGGGCAAGCCCATATTGCTAACCGTCCAGCTTAGCATCACGGATGTAGAACCACTTCCGGCGCCATTGCTGGACGGACTCGCAGATAGAAAAAGAGAAGAATTGGACGAAGGGACCGACAGAAATGATGCAGCCGCCAAGTGGATAGACTCCGCCGGTGCCGGACTGCCTCTTCACGGAATAGATCTTCCGGAAGAGGCCAAAGTGTGGCTCGATACCGAGCCAGCACTCACAAAGGGTTATGAAGCAAGCGACATGGAGAAGAGAATTGGGAGACAGATGATGTAACTGAATACCATAGAAGAAGAGGAGTCCACGAAGAAAATCGTGGACAGGAAGCGAAAGACCGCGAAGGATAAAGGCAACAAAAATCACCCGAAACCCTACGGGTGGGCGTGGGATTACCTCATCACCAGGAAGCCTGACATCCTCCTTGTTTTGGGGGGATCAACCCAGAATTGTGCAGCTTGCGCGGATCCACGTCGCGCACCTCTGTGCGCCTGCACCCATCATCCGTGATGCGGGTGTTCACGACGGCCTTCTTGCCGCCGGCGACGATGCTCGAACCCGCTCCAGCGATGGTCCTCTTCGACTTGCCCATCGCACGGCATTGAGAGTGGTGGTGCGCATGGAGAAAAGAAGAGGGAAATGAATGAAGAACTTCTAGTGCGTAGGGGAGAGAAGAAGTGCTCGTAAAAATGGAGGCAATGGTGAGGAGCAAATGGCAATGGGTAAAACGAAAATCAATGTTTACCCACGGTATTAAAAGACAAAAATGACGAACACGAGCGGTTGATCCAGAAGCCCTAGCGCACACGCAAGATCCAACCCTACACGTGTCAGCACAGCAACGAACCATCACTAGCACGCCGTCCACTACGCACGGAAACCAAGGAGGTGCCGTAATTATCGCCACGTCTACGCGTCACTAGTCAACTTTAAGTCAAATGGTGGGACCCATGGTTGTTCTGTCGCATCAACTCTGCCGCCGCAGACGGTTGAGATCACCAATCGTCAGCACTAACGTCAACAAGGCTAAAGCTAGCAATGGCTGGAAGTTTTCGGCCGATCAATCAAGTACTTACTCGAATCTACAATTCGAGCAACTACTCGGGGGCTACTCCTATCAGGAGCGCTGGCCGCGCACCTGAGAAATGATTAAGGTATTACACCTTGCAATTTTCTACAAGTCCTACGTCGATTCTACGACCCCACTACAGACTCGGGGGCTACTCCCATAGGGAGTATGGGTTGAGCATCCGAAAAATTTGTGTCCAACGGACCTAAGCTGAAAACAACTGAACTAAAGTCTTTGCTCGAGTCTACAACTCGAACAGACACTGAGGGGCTACTCCCATAGGGAGCGCTAGCCGCGCACCCTATGAATTCTTCGACCTCGATCCTTCGGATCAAATATGACAAAAATCTTTTTGGCAACTTTTCCCAAACAAACGCTAAGTGAGAAGCAGTCTCCTTGGCCACCCGAAACACCTCCGCGGTGATAAGATTTCGGATGATGTGTCTGTGATGCAAAGATAAGCCCTACATATATCATCTGATGGCCTGGTAACGCACCTGACTGCGCTCTGCCAGTAAAACTTCTAGGATTCTAATGGACGCGTTGGGTATATCTCTTGAAAACCACTAGGATTCGACTCCTATAAGACCTCAATGTACTCAGTCAAATTATGCCAGCATTCGTTCCGAATTCGAGTCCGAGGACTCGCGTTTGATCAAGATCATGTTGTTTTGTCCTATGACAGTTAACTGGCCTTGATCCGTCGGGAGAGTCAGGCACACGCATCAAAAATCCGTATGAAACTAAAAACATTTTCTCTTTTAAAATAATAGGCTCAACTGCATCCGAAAGATTGAAGAGTCCTCAGCCGAATCTACGATTCGACAGAACATTCGGGGGCTACTGACATGGTTATACCCCATGGGTACACAACATTGGTCTACCTGGTCCAGCCCAAGGAAGTCCCACGGCAAGATACGCGGCCTGGGGAGGATTTCGGATGGCCCAAGCCCATGATGCCTTCGGATCCTTGGAGAACAAGACTATAATAAATATAATTTTAAAGGGCATAAACTCTAATCTGTAACAGACTTGACCTGCGCCCGAGACCTGCCTATCTATATAAAGGCTAGGGGGGCACGGCGAGGAGGATAATACACACCTCATATGCACCTCACGCCATATTGCATCTGCGCACCCCTGTAACCCTCGGTTCCGTCGTAATCAAGAGCAGACAAGCAGGAGTAGGTTTTCCCTCCGAGGGCCTGAACCTAGGTAAACCTCGTGTCCTCGCGTTGCATGTATGTTAACCGTTCCGCGATCTCCAGCATCCCCATCTTCTCCAAAACCCAAGTCCATAACAATATGCATTGACGAGATCAAACCTTGTCAACCTACTCCAAGATAATGCCCCCGGAGGGGAGAACGACAACATAGTGTCACCATCATCCAATCTGGGAGACCTAGATCTAGGGTTTCCCTGAAGCAACCCAAGGGAGAAGGCACTCACTAGTAGGAAAAACTATTATAGGTAGATGCCTACTGGTGTCGCACCTAAACTTACATACGCCACCGCTAAATTTAGTGGCATACCCAAATATTGCATGCACCACTAGTATAGGTTTACTGGTGGCGTACCACTATTTTGGTATGCCACCAGTATGCGTGGCCGGGGTGCCTGGGACAACGCCAACTACTGGTGGCGTATAATATCTAGGTAAGACACCAGTAACAACCTTACTGGTGGTGTATATTTTTCTCCGTAGTGATGAAAAGTACCCCATGGGGGGTCCTTGAGGCATGAAAAGAAAGTGGGGTGAAACGTGAGGATATCCGGGATGAGGAACACACAAGTTTACCCAGATTCAGATCCACTGCGGTGGCTGGATTGTAAGCCTACTATCAGTCCACTATAATCAGCAGAGCTAGACGTTTATAGATGGTTTGATTGTGGTTCCCTTGTGCGAGGTGAGATTGCTCGTGTCCTAAGGGTTGCCCGTATGCCGGATTATATAGTCATTTAGGGCATAGGGCTTACCGGGATAAACATATCCGGATACGGTATAAATTACAATATATTCGGTAACTACTACATATTATACTCCAAGTCTTCTGATTTCAGGCCCAAGTCGGCAAACCTTCCGGTCCTTCTCGTAATCGAACGGTCCTCCATCCTTCTTGTTGACTGGGATGCTTGTAGAACCATAGCCTCTAAGCACCAGTGGGTCACCATGGTCTCCGGGTATAATTGCTAGCTATAGGTACCCAGAAAGTATAACCCGACATTAGCTCCTAGAGAACTCCAAGATCATTGACTCGGATTTAGTCTTTAGCTTCAGTGGTCTTCGACGTGAAGAATCTTGAAGGGTTCCAGAAACTGTGGAGAAAATAACACCCATCTCATTCCAGATGAAATTGGAAATTGAAACCGACATCTTGTGATTGAACTTAAAACTATTCAAACTTGGATGGTGTTTGCTCTCTATAGAAACCGAATGTGCTCCATACTCTAGGAAAGAGCTCGACAAGACTACATCACAAGGTTTTGGTGGTATAAGCTTCCCTCCCGATGCCTCCTAATCTTAGTGTGCACTGTACTACATATATATCGGCGCAACATCGTTCAATGTATCATTTCAGAAATAAGCTTACCCAACTTGTTGTCAGTCTTTCCTACTTTGGACATATATGAATGCTCTTCATACGACTTACATGTGATGTGTGACAATTTAATTGGACACCCACGTCTCCTTTTGTGTATTCTGTAGAGAAGATTTGCCATGTTCAATTTTTGTGTTGGTTTAACATTAGTACCGTGATATCAATATAGTAGCTACATCTCTCCCCTATAAAAAGGGTCAGAGTCTGCATCTCTCCCCTATAAAAAGGGTCAGAGTTTTACATTTAGCTATTTGATGACCCACAAGTGTAGGGGATCGCAACAATCTTCGCGGGTAGTATGACCCAATTTATTGATTCGACACAAGGGGAGCCAAAGAATACTTGCAATCCTTAACAAATGAGTTGCCAATTTAGTTGCACCTGGAAATAGTTCTTGCTCACAGAAGTTTATCAGTAGCAACAGTTTGTAGTAGCAACAGCAAAGCAACAGTAAAGTAAAACATGAGCAATAGTAACAGTACAGTAAATAGTGGGATTCGAGTGTAGTAGGCATAGGGATGGATGGACGGGCGTTGCATGGACTAGTCTAAATATGTAACTTCAAGATCTAGGGCATTGCAGATAAAGAAGAATAAGCATCCAAGTACTAAACAATCCTAGGCATGTGCTCCATATATAGTCATATGTGCTCGCAATGAGAACTTGCACAACATCTTTTGTCCAACCAGCCCATGGCAGCGGGGCCTCTTAGAGCACCGAAGCAAAGCATTAACACTCCGTGAACACATGTGATCCTCACACCATAGCCATCCCCTTCGGTTGTCCCAATTTCTATCACTTCGGGGCCTTTGGATCCAGACAATGATATGTGTACACAACTTGCAGATAAGATCACAAACAATACTATCATAATGATTCAATAATAAGTGCAGATCTGTGATCATGGCACTCAGGCCCTAGTGACAAGAATTAGGCACAACAAGTTGCAACAAAGTCAAATAGCACTAATAGAGATACTAGCCACTATACCCTAACAAGCTTATTCGATTACATGATAGAACTCATCCAATCCCTACCATCCCCATAGCCTAGAGTAGGTGATTACTCACTCATGGATGAGGGAAACTTCGATGGTTGTGTTGGAGATATGCCCTAGAGGCAATAATAAATGTAGTTATTATTATATCTTTGTGTTTATGATAAATGTTTACATTCATGGCTCACAAGGGATCACATATCACGGGAACGAGAAAAGAGTACTTATCAGTAACGAGGTTGAACTAGGTATGCAGAGATACCGACGATCAAAACCTCGGATAAGTAAACTATAATGAGACAAAGGGAAATTGGTATCGTATGTAAGTGGTTCATTCGATCGCAAAGTAATCATAGAAATATGTGGGAGCCATATGAATTTCCAGATTCCTCTATTGGTTATTGATCGGAGAAGTGTCTCGATCATGTCCGCATAATTCACGAACCATAGGGAGACACACTTAAGGATTCGATGTTGTTGAGTAGTTCTGGAATGATGAGTAAGAGACCGAATGTTGTTCCGAGTCTCGGATGGGATCTGGGATATCACGAGGAGATCCAGAATGGTCCGAAGAATAAGATTTATATAAGGAAAGTCCTGTTTCAGAGTTCGGAAATGATTCCGGTGTTTTCACTAGGAATGTTCTAGAAGGGTCTGGAAGGTCCGGCACTACGGAGGGGGAAGGGTACATGAATGTGTCATGCCAATGTGGAATGGTTGCATCATGTACTAGGTCACTTGGCTGGGCAATATGATGAGAGAAAGCAAATCCAAGTTTGAAAGTCAAACGCCAATTTGAAAAGTCAAATCTGAAGTTTGCTTGGTGGAGGGAGAGTAGGAAACCTACTTGGGGAGGAAGTCCTACTCCCTCCACCCGCCGTCCAAGGAGGAGGAGTTGGAGGAGGACTCCCTCCTCCCAACCGCCTCCCTCCCACCTATATAAGGAGGGGTAGGGCTGCCCCTACCCACACACCCAAAAACCCTAGCTCCAGGCGCCGACACCACCTCCAAGTGCTGCCGCGGCCGCCTAGGGCTCCTCCCAAGTCTGCGACTTGGGGCTTCCCCAAGCCCTAGCCGCCAACCACACCCTCCCCTTGGTGCCTTCTAAACTGTAGATCGCCAAGGCCTCTCTCATACTCCACCATCCTCGCTCCGACTTAAGGCGAAGCCCTGCAAGATCTCCCCTCTACTTCCTACACCACACCGTCGTGCTGCCGGAATCACTAGGAGAGTGCTACAACCTCCGCTTCCTGCTGGAACAAGGGAGAGGAAGGTCTTCATCGAAAATTTAACGTGTGACCGATCAAGGAAGCTGCCGAACGCAGCGCCGGAAGGATCGTCTACGCGATCTTGAGATCAGCAAGAGTACGACTACATCACCCACGAGAATCTGCTCTCGTTAACCGCTTTGGAATCTTCGAGGGTGAGTTACTCTATCGACTCGCTGCTACAATCTAGTAGATAGATCTTGGCTTGTTTGTGTGCATGCGGTAGAAAATTTTGTTTTCCATGCTACGAATCCTTATAGTGGTATCAAAGCCGTGTCTATATGTAGGTCTGTTGCACGAGTAGAACACAATGGTCATTGTGGGCGGTGGTGCTTTTATTATCAATTGCTTTTTGTGTACTTTGCATCTTGCGGTATGATGGGATGAAGCGGCCCGGGCTAACCTTACATGACATCGTTCATGAGACTTGTTCCACGCTCAACATGCATCTTGTATTGCATAAGTGGCTTTGAAGGTGTATGTCTCTCCCATTAAAGTATAGATTCAATTTACAACGGGCACTTGATAGTTCAAACATCAACGTTGTGGTTCTTGTTCGTAAGTTAGATCGACACTTATTGAAAGCCCCAAACCACGTAAAATATGCAAAGAAAATTAGAGGCGTCTAACTTTGTTTTTCAGGGGTGTGCTGTGATGTGATATGGCCATGATTGTGATTATATATGATGTATGCAATGTTCCTTATTGTAAGTTTTGGCAACCGGCAGGAGCCATATGGTTGTCTTTAAATTCTGTTAAGACCCGCGTGTCTATTCAAAGTAGTTGTAATAGTTGAAGCTGGTGGACGACAACCATGAAACGGCTCCATTGACCTTGACGCCATACCGGTGATGATGGAGATCATGTTCGTGCTTGAAGATGGAGATCGGAAGCACAAGAAGAAAGGCCATATCATATCACATATTATGAATTGCATGTGATGTTAATCCTTTATGCATCTTGTATTGCTTCGTTTGCAATGGTAGCATTATAAGATGATCCCTCAACCACACAAATTTCAAGTTTTAAAGTGTTCATCCTTAGTAAGCACCGTTGCTAAAGCTCGTTGTTTCGAAGCACCACATGATGATCGGGTGTGTTAGATTCTGCGAGCGTATACAACGTGAGCAAGCCAGATTTGCTCATGTGGAAGCTAAGGTTTGATCTTGACGAGCCTAGCATGTACAGACATGGTCTCGGACCACAGATCACCGAAAGATAAAGCATGAGTCATATAGTAGATATGATGAACATGTTGATTGTTCGCCATTGAAGTTACATCAACTCTCGTGATGATCGGTTTTGATGTGGTGGATTTGGTTCATGTGATCACTAAAACAATGTGAGGGATATTGTTTTGAGTGGGAGTTCACCTAGATTAATTTAACTATTAATTAGAACTCAATTTGTCATAAACTTAGTCTAAACTATTGCAAATATGTTGTAGATCAATGGCGACCCCTACCATCAATTTTAATGCGTTGCTAGAGAAAAAAAAGTTGAAAAACAATGGAAGCAACTTCGCGGATTGGTTCCACAATTTGAGGATTGTCCTCAATGTTGGTAATTTGACCTATGTGATAGATGCACCGCTGGGTGACCCGCCTGCAGCTACTGCTACCGATGAAGTAAAGAATGTTTACCTCACTCGGAAGAATCAGTACTCCACAGTTCAGTGTGCTATCTTATATGGTTTGGAATCGGAGCTTCAAAAAAGGTTTGAGAACCATGACCCACATGATATTGTCCGTGAACTCAAAATGATATTTGAGGCTCACGCGGCAGTTGAGAGTTATGAGGCTTCTGAAAAGTTCTTTAACTGCAAGATGGAAGAGGGCAGCTCCGTCAGTGAGCATGTGCTTAAGATGTCTGGGCACGCAAACAAACTCCAAAGTTTGGGTATAGTGATTCCTAATTCTTTGGGGATTCACCGTGTCCTCCAATCACTACCACCAAGTTACAAAAACTTTGTGATGAACTACAATATGCAAAACATGGACAAGACATTGCCAGAACTCTTCTCCATGTTGAAATCTGCAGAAGTGGAGATCAAGAAAGAGCACCAAGTGTTGTTGGTCAATAAGACCACCAAATTCAAGAAGCAAGGCAAGTGTAAGCAAAAGGGAAACTTCAAGAAGGGCGGTAAGAAAGTTGCCGCGCCGGCGAAGAAGACCAAGGATGGGCCTAAGCCTGATACTGAGTGCTTTTACTGCAAGGGAGAGAGTCATTGGAAGCGGAATTGCCCAAAGTACTTTGCGGATTTGAAGAACAGCAACATCAAGAAGAAAGGTATATCCGATATACATGTTATTGATGTGTATCTCACTAGTACTTGTAGTAGTTCCTGGGTATTTGATACTGGTTCGGTTGCTCATATTTGTAACTCGAAACAGGTGCTGTAGAATAAACGGAAGCTAGCGAAGAACGAGGTGACGATGCACGTTGGAAATGGATCAAAGGTTGATGTGATCGTAGTCGGCATGCTACCTCTTAATCTACCATCGGGATTAGTTTTATACTTAAATAATTGTTATTTGGTGCCTGCGTTGAGCATGAACATTATATCTAGATCATGTTTATTGCAAGACGGTTACTTGTTTAAGTCCGAGAATAATGGTTGTTCGATTTATATGAGTAATATGTTTTATGCACATGCACCTTTGATAGATGGTCTATTCTTATTGAATCTCTATTATGGTAATACACATATTAATAACATCGAAGCTAAACGTTTGAAATTGAGCGATAACTCGACCTATATGTGGCACTGTCGTCTTGGTCACATTGGAGTGAAGCGTATGAAGAAACTCCATTCTGATGGACTTCTTGAATCACTTGAAAGATGCGAAGCATATCTGATGGGTAAAATGACTTAAGACTCCATTTTCTGGTATGATGGAGCGAGCTACGGACTTATTGGAAATCATACATACCGATGTGTGTGTGGCCCAATGAGTGTAGCATCGCGGGGTGGTTATCGTTATGTTCTTACCTTCACGGATGACTTGAGTAGATATGGGTATATCTATTTCATGAAACATAAGTCCGATTTTTTTTATAAGTTTAAGGAATTTCAAAGTGAGGTAGAGAATCAACATAACAAGAAGATTAAATTTCTACGTTCTGATCGTGGAGGTGAATATCTAAGTTACGAGTTTGGCGAGCATTTGAAGAAATGCGGAATACTTTCACAATTGACACCGCCGGGAACACCACAAGGTAATGGTGTGTCCGAACATCGCAATCGAACTCTCTTAGGTATGGTTCATTCTATGATGTCACTTACATATTTACCGCTATCGTTTTGGGGTTGTGCATTAGAAACAGCCGCATTCACTTTAAATAGGGCACCATCTAAATCCGTTGAAACGACACCGTATGAATTATGGTTTGGGAAGAAACCTAAATTGTCGTTCCTTAAAGTTTGGGGTTGCGAAGCTTATGGAAAGAAGTTACAGCCGGACAAGCTTGAACCCAAAGCGGAAAAATGCGTCTTCATAGGATACCCGAAGGAAACTATTGGGTATACCTTCTATCATAGATCCGAGTGAAAAATCTTCGTTGCCAAGAATGGATCCTTTCTAGAGAAAGAATTTCTCTCGAAAGAAGTGACTAGAAGGAAAGTAGAACTTGACGAGGTTGTCGAACCTTCTATCAAACTTGCGAGTAGCGCAGCACCGGAAGTAGTTCCTGTGGCGCCTACACCAATAAGAGAGGAAGCTAATGATGTTGATCATGAAACTTCGGTTGAAGTTACTATGGAACCTCGCAGGTCGACGAGAACTCGTACCACTCCTGATTGGTATGATCCCGTTATGAGTGTCATGTTGGTGGACAACACCGATGACCCTGCGACATATGAGGAAGTGATGATGAGCCTAGATTCCAATAAATTGGAAGAAGCCATGAAATCCGAGATTGGATCCATGTACGAAAACCAAGTATGGACTTTGGTGGACTTACCGGATGGCCGGAAGGCTGTCGAGAACAAATGGATTTTCAAGAAGAAAACAGATGCTGATGGTTATGTTACTGTCTATAAAGCTCGACTTCTCGCAAAAGGGTTTCGACAAATTCAAGGAGTTGACTACGATGAGACTTTCTCACCAGTAGCGAAGCAAAAGTCTATGAGGATTATGTTAGCAATCGCTACATATTATGATTATGAGATATGGCAGATGGATGTCAAAACGGCGTTCCTCAATGGAGACATTGATGAAGAGTTGTATATGATGCAACCCAAAGGTTTTGTCGATCCAAAAGATGCTAACAAGGTATGCAAACTTCAACGGTCCATTTATGGATTGAAGCAATCATCCGGAAGTTGGAATCAACATTTTGATAAGGTAATCAAAAGTTTTGGTTTTATACAAACTTATGGAGAAGCTTGTATTTACAATAAAGTGAGTGGGAGCTCTATAGCATTCTTAATACTATATATAGATGACATATTGTTGATTGGGAATGATGTAGGCCTTCTTAATAGTGTCAAGGATTATTTGAATAATAGTTTTTCAATGAAAGATCTTGGCGAAGCAGCTTACATATTAGGCATAAAGATTTATAGAGATAGATTGAGACGTCTAATATCATTGTCATAAAGTACATATTTGGACAAAGTTCTAAAGAGGTTTGGAATGGAAGATAACAAGAAAGGGTTCTTGCCCATGTTGCCCAATACGACCTTGAGTAAAACTCAAAGTCCTGCAACAGCAAAAGATAGAGAAAGGATGAGTAAGACTCCCTATGCCTCAGCCATAGGATCTCTAATGTATGCCATGCTATGTGTTAGACCCGACATTGCATATGCTATTAGTTTGACTAGCAGATATCAAAGTGATCCAGGAGTGGATCATTGGATAGCGGTCAAAAACATCCTTAAGTACTTGAGAAAACTAAGGATATGGTTCTTTCTTATGGAGGTGATGAACAACTCGTTGTTAATGGTTACACCGATGCTAGTTGGAACACTTATCCGGATGATTCTAAATCTCAATCTGGATACGTATTTACTTTGAATGGTGCAGCAGTTAGCTGGAGGAGTGCAAAGCAAAGCATTGTGGCGAGATCTTCAACTGAATCGGAATACATAGCTGCTTCGGAGGCTTCACAAGAAGCGATATGGATGAAAGAGTTCATTACAGAGCTTGGTGTGGTTCCAAGTGCGCTGGACCTAATGTCTATCTATTGTGATAATATGGGCGCCATAGCCAATGCGCAAGAACCAAGGTCACACAAGAAGCTGAAGCACATCAAGCTACGTTTTCACGCTATTCGAGAGCATGTCCAAGATGGTGACATAAAGATTTGCAAAGTACACACAGATCTGAATGTGGCGGATCCGTTGACTAAACCTCTCCCGGGCGCAAAACATGACCAACACCAAACTGCCATGGGTGTTCGGTATATTACCATGTAATCTAGATTAGTTGACTCTAGTGCAAGTGGGAGACTGTTGGACATATGCCCTAGAGGCAATAATAAATGTAGTTATTATTATATCTTTGTGTTTATGATAAATGTTTACATTCATGCTATAATAGTATTAACCGGAGACATTAATACTTGTGTGATTTGTAAACTAAATTAGATTCCCTAGTAAAGCCTCTTTATAATACTAGCTTGTTGGTTAATAGATGATTATGGTTTCCTGATCATGAACATTGAGATGTTGTTAACAACAAGATCATATCATTAGGAGAATGGTGTGATGGACATACTCCTATAGATAAGCGTAGCATAAAGATCAAGTCATTTTAATAGTTCATTTGCTATAAGCTTTCTGATACATAGTAACCTAATTCCTTCGATCATGAGATCATGCTAATCACCATCACCAGAAGGATGCTTTGATGACATCAAACACCACACCATAATTGGGTGGTTATAAAGGTGGCATTGAGTGTTCGGGAAGTATGGGTTGAGGCACATAGATCAAGAGTGGGATTTGTCCATCCATATGACGGATAGATATACTCTGGGCCCTCTCGGTGGAATGTCATCCAATTAGCTTGAAAGCATGTGACTAGCTCACAAAGGGATCACATATCACGGAAATGAGAAAAGAGTACTTATCAGTAACGAGGTTGAACTAGGTATGCAGAGATACCGACGATCAAAACCTCGGATAAGTAAACTATAATGAGACAAAGGGAAATTGGTATCGTATGTAAGTGGTTCATTCGATCGCAAAGTAATCATAGATGTGGAATCCATATGAGTTTCTAGATTCCTCTATTGGTTATTGATCGGAGAAGTGTCTCGATCATGTCCGCATAATTCACGAACCGTAGGGAGACACACTTAAGGATTCGATGTTGTTGAGTAGTTATGGAATGATGAGTAAGAGACCGAATGTTAATCGGAGTCTCGTATGGGATCTGGGATATCACGAGGAGATCCGGAATGGTCCGGAGAATAAGATTCATATAAGGAAAGTCCTGTTTCGGAGTTCGGAAATGATTTCGGTGTTTTCACCAGGAATGTTCTAGAAGGGTCTGGAAGGTTCGGCACTCCGGAGGGGGAAGGGTACATGAATGTGTCATGACAATGTGGAATGGTTGCATCATGTACAAGGTCACTTGGCTGGGCAATATGATGAGAGAAATTAAATCCAAGTTTGAAAGTCAAACGCCAATTTGAGAAGTCAAATCTGAAGTTTGCTTGGTGGAGGGAGAGTAGGAAACCTACTTGGGGAGGAAGTCCCTCCACCCCACCAACCATGGAGGAGGAGTTGGAGGAGGACTCCCTCCTCCCAACTGCCTCCCTCCCACCTATATAAGGAGGGGTAGGGTTGCCCCTACCCACACACCCAAAAACCCTAGCTCCAGGCGCCGACACCACCTCCAAGTGCTGCCGCCGCCTAGGGCTCCTCCCAAGTCGGCGACTTGGGGCTTCCCTAAGCCCTAGCCGCCTACCACACCCTCCCCTTGGTGCCTTCTAAACTGTAGATCGCCAAGGCCTCTCTCATACTCCACCATATTCGCTCCGGCTTAAGGCGAAGCCCTGCAAGATCTCCCCTCTACTTCCGACACCACACCGTCGTGCTGCCAGAATCACGAGGAGAGTGCTACAACCTCCACTGCCTGCTGGAACAAGGGAGAGGAAGGTATTCATCGAGTACCGAATGTGTGACCGACTGCGGAAGCGCTGCCGGAACGCAGCGCTGGAAGGATCGTCTACGCGATCTTGAGATCGGCAAGAGTACGACTACATCACCCACGAGAATCTGCTCTCGTTAACCGCTTTGGAATCTTCGAGGGTGAGTTCCTCTATCGACTCGTTGCTACAATCTAGTAGATAGATCTTGGCTTGTTTGTGTGCATGCGGTAGAAAATTTTGTTTTCCATGCTATGAATCCTTACAGGTTGATGGAGAGGCGTTGGTGATGATGATGGCGATGATCCTCTCCAAATTACCCGTCCCGACAGGATTCCAGAACGGAGTTTATGGATCCGAATCTTGGTTTATGATGGTGGCGATGGAGCAGAACTCTTTCTGGAAAAATGTCGACCCCCGGTTTTTAGGTCAAGGGGCAACTTATAGGCGCAGAGGGAGCCCGAGGTGGTGCCTGGGGTGGCCGCACCCGCTAGCCGCGGGGCAGGGCCCACCCGCGCCTGGCAGCTGTGTGGGCCCCCCAGGCCTCCACTCTGTTTCGTCTTCTAGCTCCATGGATCTTCTGGTGAAATACAATTTTTGGCATATTTTCCGGGTTTTTTCCTGATAGTTGATTTTCTGCACAAAAACTAGACACCAAGGTAATTCTGCTGAAAACAACGTCAGTCCGTGTTAGTTGTATCCAAATCACACAAGTTTAGAGGAGAAACAATAGCAAAAGTGTTCGGGAAAGTAGATACGTTTTGGACGTATCAACTCCCCCCAAGCTTAGCTTATTGCCTATCCTCAAGCAATTCAGTTGAAAACTGAGTGCGATAAAGAAACTTGCACGAACACATTTGCTTCATATGATGTATATATTCTTAGCACAGGAGTAGATACTTAAACCATTCATAATCATAAGTATGCAACTAAGTCTACTCAATAGTCATTGCAAGCTATGAAAAGAAACCAACTCAATAATAATAAAAATCATGGAACATAAACATCAGCAAGATTGCAATACTCATAGTAAGCTATGATAGATTGGTATCTCGCTTGCCTTTGTTTTTAGAGCACAATATAAATGCCAAGGCACCTCTGAAGTTCTAGTGAAGACTAGAGGTAAAAATATCAGAGATACAAGCATCAAAGTCATGGCATAATTAACCAAGTTTTTAAGACAAACACAACAATGACAACTATGCTCTCAGGAGGGTGCTCATAGAATAAGTGGTGACTCAACATAGAAGTGAAAAGGTTTTGAAAAGTTTGAAAGGCTTCCTAATGCTGAAAGGAAGGTACTCATTAGCTTTGAGCTCTCATTGTCCCTATCATAGGCATCTTCGTATGGTTAAGGTGAAAGTGAGGTCCAATATGATTTATATGCTTGACAGACCATAAACTAGAAATCCCATGTCCCTTGAGTACGAGGGACGCTCCGCATGCTACTCAACTCTGGTTACCTTCAAGTTCTTGTCATTGTGCATTCTTGCATATCATAGAGAACCGCCAACGGGTTACCCCTTGCACATGATACATGAGATATCCCGTGATCAAAATGACAAGGAAAGCAGACAATGAGCATCTCATCGATCTTTTTATTTAATATGTGCATAGATTTTTATGGAGGATGCTTCATAGAATGTTAATTACGGTGATGCTGCAAGTTTCCACCATTATTAGGCATGGCTTAGGCTAGCGGCCCAGGTGTTTCTCTAACACATATATAGACTCCATGAACTCACAAGCTCCCCTTTTATTTCACAGTGTCGACATCCGCAAACAAAAGAGCAAAGTATCAACTTAACATGATATCTAAAAAGTGTGAAAGCGTTCCCCATGACAGCACGGTTCTGCTAACTCCCAGCATATAATTTGCAAGCATATAACTTTCATGGACAGGTCATAATGGTTCAGGATTATTAAGTGCAAGGAATAAAGTGTGCCATCAAGTTCGTGAGAGCTTTACTAACTAACTTCCTCAAAACAGACAAACATTTTATTTGGAAGAAAACAAGGCATATAGAATATGCACTGGAATAGAAAATGATGCTAATAGGTAGGTATGGTGGACACAGTTGGAAATAATGGTTTTGGGGAGTTGGATGCACAAAAAGAGCTCATACTCAGTGCAAGTGAAGGCTAGCAATAGAGAGGGAGCAACAAACGAGAGAGCAATAATTGTCATAATCATGCTTGCAACAAAACAGGACTAACTATGGCATGAAAATGATACAAGAACTGTGAGGCAAAATAAATCATCGAGTCTTACTGACTATTGTTTAGTCATATGCATGTGTGAGCATGTGCCAAGTCAATTCACATGAATCTTTCACAGGAGGATACCACAATATCATACCAAAATATGAATAAAAAATGCAAGCAAACATTCATATGACATGCTACAAACTATTAGCAAGCTGGAGCTAATCACAGACAAGCAGAGCATCCATCAGTAACATACTCCTTACAATGAACAGACTAAGCATGCTCACAATGATGAGTATATGTACAAAAATGAAAACAAATAGAGTTTGTTACCAGCCTCTTACCTGTCAACACCCGGATTTTTAATTCCAGATGCCTGTTATGCCATACATCGCAATCCCAGGATTACCATTTTTGCGGGACATAACAGATTTGGATACCACAGTACATCATCCATTACAAACCATACATAAGGTCTTACACAAATAAGGATCTCATGATCTAGTTCTTAATACAATTCAAGCAGCAGAATATGTAATAATAATGGTAGCATAGGCGAAGCTCCATCTTCGGGGTCACAGGCAATGCTGACGATGGGAGATGATCCTAGTTGTCGTAACCTTCCTGGGGTCCATCCTCCAGGTACTCCTCTTCATAGTGTGGCCACGGGAATAGCCAGGGACAAAACCATGAGTACTCTTTAAGTACTCACAAACTAATACTAACAAGTGAAGGGGGTTTTGTAGTAGGACACTAAGCTCTAGGGCTGTTTTGCAAAAAGCCAGATTTACATCTACTAAGCTAAGAAGTAAGAAAAGCTAGTTGAAATTTTATAACACCTATGTGGGAACTTGTATTTCATATCAAAACTCTGTTTTGGTCAAGTCAAAGTCTCAATTCATGTCATAAGTCATTTTGAAAACATCTGACGGGGGAATAGTATGGCCACTCCAACTGTCCATAACGGCGGACGCGGCTAATCGAATAGTTTGACACTCTGCAAAGATTGTACACTTTCACCACAACATTCGATACATCTGTCAGGAACAAATCCTGAATTCACCATACTCAGTATGCGGATAATCAATCCTAACCTTTCAATTACACGCCCTAGTATAAGCACCTCTCCTGTGAGTTTGGCCTCCCAACCATGACCAACTGTCATCTTGGGTACTGCACAGGTGGAAAATCTTCACAAGGTAGCCTCAGCTCAGACCTTGGCCGTGAGGGAACTAATACTAAGGTATATAAGTTTCCAGTCAAGCCCTACCCAATTCTCGGGTATTGTGGTTGTACGGAAAAATTGGAATGGTATCGCATCGAGACAACCATCAGTTTTATAAAGGGCTAAGGCTCATGCCTCAACATTTTCATCACCATAAATCATCTGGTGTTCGGAAACACATGTCCAAAACATTTTAATTGAATGATCCATCATTCCAAGGTTTTCATAACCATTTTTCCACCAAGTATTCCCATCTAAAGTTGATCAAGTTTTATGCTTAGCACTAGCATCTACAAGTGGGGGTAAGTACTAATGAGGGGTGGTAAACTAGTGGAGTTTAACTAAGTTCAATCTCATGCCTTAGGATGACATAAATATTATCTAGCTTAGGCCAAATTTTATGCTCTTTATGCAACCTTCAATTATCTTTCTAGTATCTACAATTCACTTAAGTAAGCTCTAAGTAATAGCTTTGATAAAGAAATAAAGTATAAAGCTTGTAAGTAAAACTAGGATTGGTTTATCAAGGGTTTATTATCATATATGCTTCAGGAATATAGTTGGCATGGTAACAATCAAGTATTTGCTTGCACATTCAACTAGTGGTATTAGGCTTGCATCATTATCAGTATAAGCTTGCTAAGTTGCAAGTGTTAGCTTGCAAGTATTGGCTTGCATAGGTCAACTTGATTAGTAAGTATTGCATAGGTCAACTTGATTAGTAAGGCTTGCATAGGTCAACTTGATTAGTAAGGCTTGCCTTGTGCAGAGCAGTGGTTGAAGTTCTCCTCGGCTTCTTCTTCGTAGTATCCTCCTTCTTCCTCGTATCCTTGGTCGATACTAGCGTCTATAAATAAATATGAGGTACACAATCACCAAACAATACTTAACTAATTTCAATCATCACACAAAAGGGTTCTATAGATGATCTAGCATCATCACTAACATTACAAGATTAAAACTTGGTTTAATTCCTTTTATTTTTGGAAAAGTAATTTCTACTCATTGAAAAACTACTTAAGATTTAATATTCTCCAAACCAAACATCGGATCATGTTGACACATGTCATCACCATACATTTCAGTACATGGGAATGTGATTTAAAGGTGGTGTCACAATTTAATAAGATTTAACCTTTTATTTTCAATAAAAATAAATGACTAGAAATGCCTATGTGGCATCCTTTTATTACTTGAACATTATTTCTGTAAGTAAACCCAAATGTTTTTATATATTCTGAAAGGTATGATCAAATGTGATTTTTGAGAGTTGGAATCAACTCAAAACCTATTATAGTTTAAATTTGAAAAATGTTTGAATGAAGAAAAGGTTCTGCCTTGTTATTTTTACCAAGGTTGATCTATAGATTCAAATGATTTAAATCAAACGGGCTTGGATTCAGCATTTCAAGACCTTTCTAACAAAATTGGTTTCATTCAATTTGGTGCACTGAATCGATCTGGGTTGATTTTTGAAACTAGGTACAGAACTGTGTTCGAAATAAAATGGAAAAGGTTAAATTCAAGCAGTGGGCTCTTGAGGAAGCGATACTGGGCCGGACTGCTAAGCACAGCGCTTACGCGGGCTGGTTAAGTTGCTGTCCCCACGCGTTAGTGAGACAGGGGGTGCGAAGCGGTACGGGGCAACGTGGTGCGTTGGATTAGAAGTAAGATCAACGGCTGAGGGTTGTCGTCGATGATGAACTAGTCACCGACGAGCTCGAACCCTAGCGGCGCAGTGGGGGGAGGGTCGTGAGAGGCTCATCGAGGCTCACGCGAGGGTCGGCGAGGAGGCGAATGACGAAGTCGACGACGGCGAACCTCCTGGTACCGGCAGCTTCTCCTGGGGCGGCTCCAATCGCTGGCTCCCTTCTTCTCCAGCAGCGGTGGGATCCGGCCAAATTCCGGCGATGCGCTGCTTGCCTTGCTTCGGGACTGAGGAGGGGTGGTTCTGGGTGAGAGGGGAGTGAGATGGTGTGCTCAATTCGGCTGGAGGTGGCCTCTATTTATAGTGGTGAGAGGGGACCGATGGGCGCAAGCTGAGCTCGTCGTGGTCGGACCTGAGAAGGGCGTGGGCGACGGTAGGGGGCGGTGCTGTGCTCCCTGGCGAAGCTCAACGACGTGGTGGCGAGGTGTGGGGCGGTGCTGATCGGTCGGAAATGCGGCGGTGCTCTGCGCGTGCCCGACGGAAGTTTTTATGGCGCACAGCGTGCGTAGTCTGCGCGGCGGCGAACGAGCGTGTCTGCGGGGTTGCTGGGACGGTGGTGATCACGTATGCACGCGGTGAGGGCGGCGCACGGTCTGTGGGCGTCTGTCGAGCGTGGCGCACGGGGCGCGCTCTCGGCATGGTTGCGGAGAAGGTTGGCAAGGTCTGTGCGTGTGGTACAGGGGCTGACATCGCTCGCGGCTGGGACAGGGAGTGGCGGTGGGGTGCTAGCTTGCTCCTAGACAAGGTTGGCGAGGCTAGTGCTGCTCCTAGCTTGCTGTCCACACTGGGGTGACATGGTAAGGCTCGACTGTTCACCATTCATGACATTGCCAAGCTTACAGTGGGGCTAGTGCTTAGTTAAGTTTGCTAGATGATCTACTGAGGTTGTTGTGAGCTAGAGAGGGAACCAGTTAGGCCCAAATCACTGCTCACAATAGTGTTTGGATTTTGTTCGATTTGAATCTGCAAGGTGTTTGATGAAATGGCCACATGAATTCAAGTTTTGAATTTTGAAAAGATTTTTGGTGGGTGTTCTAGGTAGGTGCTGGTGAGTCTGTAGATGCTTGGGTTTTGAAAGTTGAGCTTGTTTGAGTGGTTTTTGAAAAAGTGGGATGTTCCCATATGATAAAGATTAAATTTTAAACTGTCATTTAAACTATGCATTTGAATGTTTCTGGATGATCACAAGGTGGGCCTTGAAACTTTGTTATGAGTACTATCAAGGGGTGCAAAGATCCATACATGTTTCTGTTGAGTTTTGAAAATTAGAGATAGCCAAAGTAGGCATGGGAGTTAATTTGGCAAAAGTGACCATTCACTTAATTTATTTGTTTTGACTTGTTTGTCTTTGGGAAAAGTTTGGGGATTGTTTAGATGATGTTTATTTCACCTAGGAATAATTTTACAAGCAAAGAAACACATAAACAAGGCAATTCAAAAGGATTCAAAATGGGATGCATACACACATGCATGGTTTCTCATTTTATTTTAGAAAAGTTTTTGTTAACCCTAAATTTGATGATTAGAGTTTGATGATCCAAGTTTAGTATATTTGGGATGTTACATTACCACACCTCAAGTTGTCTTAATCTTCATTATTTCCCTTCACTTGTGTGACTTGAATAATAACATGAAACCAAAATCCACTGAGGACGGCTGAACCCTGCAAAGAACTCACAAAACCAAAGAAGAACAACAAATATTTTTGATGTTTTCGATTTTTTAAAACAAGCCAACAAAGCAAAAACAAAGCAAGCAAAGCAAAATCTTCTTGGATTTTTCTTTTAAGGCAAACCAAAGCAAAAAGAAAAGAAACAAACCAAAAGAAACAACGAAAATATTTTTGGTATTTTTGTGTTTTTGAGAAAGAAGCAGCAAGAACCAAAAAGAAAGCGAAACAATGGATATACAAAGAACCGACGAACATTATATGTAGATGAGTGTGATGTTGGTACCTCCCCCCAAGCTTAGGCATTTGGCCTAAGTGGGGCTCAATCCCATGGTGCCCAAGTAGGTGCACCTTCGTAGTATGACGAGGAGGCTCCCTCGTCCTGGTATGAGCTCGAGGACTCCCCTATGTAGTGTACAGCGGGGTCATATGAGGGTGCTTCCTCTTGATAGTGTCCATGGAAGCTAAGAGAGCGCAGCTTGTCATCCATCTCCTCCTTGGAGCGTGACAAAGGTCCCTAAGAAATACTGAACAAAGTGGTTTGGGGTAGAGGGATCTCTCTCTCTATTCCCCGTCAATAAACGATATTTTATAAACCTAGTTCTCAAGGGTAGACATAGTGGTGACAAAGTGATGCCCCTTCATGGCAGCAAGATCAAGCCTCTGAGGAGTCAAAACTGTATCATTTGGATCAACAACAATGTCCAAGGCAGCAGCAACACACATAGAAATAATTCCCCCATAAATGGGTCCCTTAGCAATTAAGCGACGAGCAATGAGAGAACCAAGATTGTACTTAGTATCATTATTGAGCGCAGCAGCTAAGAAATCCAAATGATAGCTAGAAATATTACTAGTGTTCTCCCTACCAAGAACACTAGTGGCAAGATAGTAAGTGAAGTACCTGATGGCTGGAAGCTGAATGTTTCTTATCTTGCCCCGTTGAGCTCTACGGTTATCATCATTGGTTATTCCGCGGTAGAGCTCCAACAAATCAGCGGGTTGAGCTGGAATCTTCTTTGCTGACCCAGCTGTACCAAGTCCCAGAGCCTCACAAAATTTCTTCAATGTCATATGGTAAGACCTGCCATAAATTTTGAAAGAAACATATGGATTGAACATGCTGTTAGTAAAGGAGAAACTCTCCACAAATGTTTTAGTGAGCGTAGCATATTGCACGCTCTCATCCTGCATAAGGCTTGTTAGTCCAGCCCTCTGAACCAAGGTCATAAAATCATCAAGAATCCCAATAGCCCGCAAGAAGGTTTGGCAAGGAAAGGCGGAGGGGTGCACATCCCCCTAATCTCCCTCGTCGCTGAATCGCGGAGTGACGAGATCCTCATTGTATGAGGGCCTAGCACGGGAGGATGATCTTGAAGGCCTTGCCCTTCCAGATGCATCACTCTCAAATATCTCTCCAAATGTGTGGTTGTCCATGACCACTCTTTTCTGAAATTTTTAGACAAACATCAAACCAAGTGATTTCCAAGTTGATAAATGATGAGAAACTACTATAGGAACTTGCTAGAGGACTACACATGCATCAAAATGAAATATCTAAGCATAGAACAAGCATGCAAGCTCATACAACCTGACACCTATAGCAGCAAAATACTCAAGATACAATCTACCAATCACAAATCTAATTGGACAAGTGGAGGAGGCACATACCAAGGAGCAATCCCTCCAAAAATCAGAAGCAAAGATGGGCTGAGCAAGGAGATCAAAAATCACGAGCAAGAACAGCAGGAACTCGAGCTTGAGCAAGTTTTCCAATGTTTTTTGGGAGAGAGAAAGAAGATGGCTGTGAGGGGGCACCTTGAAGGGGCCCAGGTGGGCCACACCCCCTAGGTGCCACCCATAGGCAGGCCGCGCCTACCAGGGGTGTGGGCGCCTGGGGTGGCCCCCTGGGTCACTCCAGATGCCCCTCTGCCCCTTGTTTCGAGGAAAAAATTATTTTGAATTTTCTGAGATTTTTCGGAAAACTTTATTTTTGGCCAATTTTCGGGGTATGAAAATTGATTTTCTCGCAGAAACAATTTTTTCAGAAGAAGCAAAAGCAAACAAAAGCCAAACTACATAAGTTCTAAGGCACTCTAACAAGCAACAACTAACAAAACCAAAGCTAGCAAAAGAAAGGCAAAGACTAGGAAGGAGAAAAGTAAAAGAAAGCAAGTATAACCACAGTGAAAACATTATTTTGCATTATTTTGTTCATTAAAATCCTTTTGTTAACTAGGTTAATCAAGTCTTGTTACCAAAACAATCTTATATGAAACAAAACTTTGCATTCCACAAGGTGATTATGTTACCGCATACTTGATAGCAATGGTCCCAATCATAATAGTTTCAAAATTTTCTTGTGGAATGGGACAATAAATTTCTCCAACCTTGATGCTCTCAATATTTTCAATAGAATTCAGGCAATAGCTCTTAGCAACCTTCTTGGGGAAATAGACAGTTTGCTCTTTGTCATTAATATTGAATGTTACTTTTCCTTGATTACAATTGATGACAACACCTGTAGTGTTAAGAAAAGGTCTGCCAAGAATAATAGGCATATTATCATCTTCAGGCATTTCAAGCACAACAAAATCAGTTAAAACCAAGCAATTATGAGCCACTTGAACAGGAACATCCTCACATATACCAATAGGAATAGTAGTTGACTTATCAGCCATTTGCAAAGATATATCAGTTGGTATCAACTTTTCTAGCTGGAGTCTCTTGTAGAGAGAAAAAGGCATAACACTAACTCCAGCTCCCAAATCACATAAAGTAGTTCTAACATAATTATTCTTAATAGATCAAGGAATAGTTGGTATACCCGGATCACCAAGTTTCTTTGGAACCTTACCATTGAAGGAGTAATTATCAAGCAAAGTAGAAATCTCCTCATTAGGAATCTTCCTTTTATTAGAGACAATATCCTTCATATACTTTGAATAAGGAGGCAATTTAATAGCATCAGTCAAAGGAATTTGCAAAAATAAAGGTTTCATCCACTCACAAAACTTGTTGTAGTGTTCTTCCTCCTTTGACTTGTGTTTCTTACCTGGAAAAGGCATAGGTTTCTGCACCCAAGGTTCTCTCTCACTACCATGTTTCTTAGCAATATAATCTTCCTTTGTGTAACTAGTGTTCTTAGTGGGCTTCTCAGGTTCTTCCTCACCTTCCTCCTTATCAGGAGCATCATTTTTATCATTACCACTCTCAGTTTCAGCATCAGAGAGAGATATACTATTAGGATCTACAACAGGTTCAAGTGGTTCCTCAACTATTCTATGTTTCTTTTTCTTCCTCTTACGAGGACTAACACTATCTTCACCTTGCTGAGAGTCCTGCTCAATTCTTTTAGGGCGTCCTTCAGGATATAAAGGATCTTGAGTAGCTATACCACTCCTAGTTCTAATTCCATAACCATGTTTATCTCCTGAGGCATTAACTAGCATATCATTTTGTACCTTAGCAAGTTGATCAAGTTGGGTTTGAACCATTTAAAAGAGTTTACAAAGCATTTTAATATCAGTAGAAGTTCTTTCCACTCTTTCAACTCATTAATATCCCTAGAGTTTTCCAATAAATGATTCTATACTTGTTTATTAAAATTACCTTGTTTAACAATAAATATGTCAAGTTCCTCTAAGCATTGATCAGGAGGCTTACCATAGGGAATATCACCTTCATTAAAGTGGAGAGAGTGTACCTCAATAGTGGATGAGTGGGGAATTGGCTTACATAATTCTTCTATAGGATGTAGATCCTTCACATCTTCAGCTCTAATACCTTTCTCCTTTAGACATTTCTTAGCTTCCTTCATCACTTCATCATTTAATGCAATAACTCCCCTCTTCTTTGGTGTTGGTATTGGATCTGGTTCAGGCACAACCGGTGCAGGAGTAATAGGCCCAGGTGTATTTAGCTCAGTTGAAGTCCAATCATAGTAATTCTTGCTTATTTTAGCCATTAATTCTTCATAATCTGTAGGAGTTCTTTTCCTGAAAACACAATCAGCAAAGCTATCTAGGTATGTCCTAGAATCATCAGTTAGTCCATTATAATAAATATTAAGAAGCTCATTTTTAGGTAATGGACATCGAGGATGTACATGAATCAAGGTACAGAACCTTGTCCATGACTTTGGCAATTTCTCTTCTTCTCCCTGTTTAAAATCAAAAAGTCTCTGCAAAGCAGCATGTCTAGCACTGGGAGGAAAATATTTATGGAAGAAAGAAGGAATCAAGGAATCAGTACTATCAATGGAACTAGGAGGTAATCTATTAAACCAAGCCCTAGATTCTCCTTTTAGTGAAAAAGGAAAGATCTTAGTAACATAGTACTTGCGCATCTTAAAATCATCAGAGAATAAAGCACTCATAGTAGAAATCTCATCCATATGAGCCACAGCACTCTCACTTTCAGTCCCACAAAAAGGAAAGATCTTAGTAACATAGTACTTGCGCATCTTAAAATCATCAGAGAATAAAGCACTCATAGTAGAAATCTCATCCATATGAGCCACAGCACTCTCACTTTCAGTCCCACAAAAAGGTTCTTTCTCAAAAATGTCTAAATAGGATAAATCACGAGAAAAATCATAGTGTTTATCTTTAATATCTATGGGAGAGGTGGGAAACTAAGGATCAGAGGACAACTTAGTAATAATGGTGCGTCTAGCAAGGAAACTCTTAATAACACTAGTACCATGTGTGTTTCGGCACTCTTAAACAAATTCATCAGTGAACTCAATGTAACCATCATTAATATCATAACTCTCTCTAGACTCAGGTGAGCGAACAGGTGTAACAGTGTCTTTACTAGGAGTTTCGGCATTTCCTAGACTAGCCATAGTAGCATCTAGGAAAGGACCTAATGAACCACTCTCATCAAGCACGGTAGAAGTAACATCATGAGTATCAAAAGCAGTTTCAGACTCAGCAGTAGTAGCAGTGTGTGTAGCATGTTTATGTGGTGGTGGTGAAACAAGTTTACTTAAAACAGACGGTGAATTAAGAGCAATAGAGGTGTTTAGGACAGTACATCTTCTTTTAGTGTATGGTAAAATAGGAAACTTTCCATCACGATACTTTTCCATGATGAAAGCAGTAGCTGTGAACTTACAAATAAAGCTATGCTCCCCGGCAACGGCGCCAGAAAATAGTATTGATGACCCACAAGTGTAGGGGGTCACAACACTCTTCGCGGTTAGTATTACCCAATTTATTGATTCAACACAAGGGGAGCCAAAGAATGCTTGCAAGCCTTAACAACTGAGTTGTCAATTCAGCTGCACCTGGAAATAGTTTTTGCTCACAGAAGTTTATTAGTAGCAACAGTTTGTAGTAGCAACAGCAAAGCAACAGTAACAGTAAAATAGGAGCAATAGTAATAGTAACAGTAAATAATGGGATTCAAGTGCGGTAGGCATAAGGATGGATAGACGGACGTTGCATGGACGAGTCTAAACATTTAACTTCAAGATCTAGGGCATTGCAGATAAATAAGAATAAGCATCCAAGTACTAAACAATCCTAGGCATGTGCTCCATATATAGTCATACGTGCTCGCAATGAGAACTTGCACAACATCTTTTGTCTAGCCAGCCCGTGACAGTGGGGCCTCTAGGGAACTAGTGGCAATTAAGGTGCTCCTTTTAATAGAGCACTGGAGCAAAGCATTAACACTCCATGAACACATGTGATCCTCACACCACAGCCATCCCCTCCGGTTGTCCCAATTTCTGTCACTTCGGGGCCTTTGGATCCAGACAATGATATGTGTACACAACTTGCAGATAATATTACAAACAATATTATCATAATGATTCAATAATAAGTTCAGATCTAAGATCATGGCACTCGGACCCTAGTGACAAGCATTAAGCACAACAAGTTGAAACAAAGTCAAATAGCACTAATAGAGATACTAAGCACTATGCCCTAACAATCATATTCGATTACATGATAGAACTCATCCAATCCCTACCATACCCATAGCCTACAGCGCGGGATTACTCACTCATGGATGAGGGAAACATCGATGGTTGATGGAGAGGCGTTGGTGATGACGATGGCGATGATCCTCTCGAAATTCCCCGTCCCGGCAGGGTGCCAGAACGGAGTTTCTGGATCCGAATCTTGGTTTCTGATGGTGGCGACGGAGCGGAACTCTTTCTGGAAAAACGTCGACCCCCCTCCCCACCCCTGTTTTTAGGTCAAGGGTCAACTTATAGGCGCAGAGGGAGCCCAAGGGGGTGTCTGGGGTGGCCGCACCCCCTAGGCGCGGGGCAGGGCCCAGCCGCGCCTGGCAGGGGTGTGGGCCCCCCTAGGCCTCCACTCCGTTTCGTCTTCTGGCTCCGTGGATCTTCTGGTGAAATATAATTTTTGGCATATTTTCCGGGATTTTTCATGATAGTTGAATTACTGCACAAAAACTAGACACCAAGATAATTCTGCTGAAAATAGCGTTCCGTGTTAGTTGTATCCAAATCACACAAGTTTAGAGAAGAAACAATAGCAAAAAGTGTTCAAAAAAGTAGATACGTTTTGGACGTATCACTATTGTGCATACCAAAGGGATGATAGCGGGACTTGATATGTTCTACTCATTGTCCATCATTATATATTCTTAACTAAACTTTCACAACAATAAATTCCTATATCTCACGGCCTGCCACACCTGCATGATTTTCTTTAAACTTATTGTCGAAATGTCCAATGTGCTCTACACTTCTACCCCTTGATCTTGATCAATTTCGTTAGTTCAGTCACCCATCTTCAATTATTTTGGTTAAAAACACACCACTTAATTTAATCGTGGTTCAGTTTCAAACTGCATAGCAATTGCAGCCTTTATTGCAAGAGGGTGTAGCACGAGGAGAGCTTTCTTGACTGAATATGATAGTAGAAAGACTTAACGCCAGTATGCTCACTATCCATCTTTATTGTGTCTGAACCGAACTTCTACATTGACCAGACAACAAGTTCGAACGTATACCATTGCCTGCCAGACTTAAAATTGTATTCAAAGCACTAAACTGAAGAACATGAGACGATATTGTACTGCTAGAGCAAGGCATGCATCAGCCATCAAGGCCGTCTGATCCCTCATTTTCTCGGGGGAGGGGGTGAAGGGGAAATGACCGCACTCTCCACGGATGCACACTACAATGTCGGACTTTGCAAGAAAACACAAACATCTGTTTCCGAGCACTTGAATAGAACTTTGTTTCAAGGAAATGAACAGTTTGACAGCACTAACCACTGATCCCACGGGCTCCATGGTAGACGGAGCCAGTCATGATCACAACAAAGACAACAAACATGGCGATCTGGATGAGCACCAAGAAACTAACAGCTTGGGTGACCACCAAGAAACTGACAGCTTGGATGAACAAAGCCATGCGTGATTGTTTCTTACTTAATGATAGCGTTGAAATTTTTATGGTTAAAAATGACTGTTGAAATGATGAGCAACCAGACCCTTTTATTTCTACGGCTAGATTTGTTATGTAATGGCATCACCTTTTGGTTAGTCAAAAACTTGTGAATGGGAACCTGGAAATTTACCTTTAGTCAAGGATGGTGAGAAGTGACTAGTCAAATAGTGAGTTGTTTTCGTATTAAATTAGTTCAGAAAATACAATGATAACACTGTTAGCAATATAAATTATGCACGAGAAACTAGATATACTAGACGGATTCGTGCGCTTCGCTGCGTCGTCTGCCCTGCGTTGCTCCATTCGTTGTGGTGTGTGGTGCAGCATGCCGTCGGTATTCTATTCGTCTATCGCATAAATGCGGTTTTTATTTTGTGCGAGGGATCGTTTTGGTGGGCAAGATAGATTGGCAATCTTAGTCCTCGTTTGGTTGTGGTGAATGGCAACCACAAAAAACTACTTCACCAACATGCCTGAAGCCAATAACTTTGTATAAAGAGTGAAGAACCTATCTCTATATTGTAATGACTATGATGTTGTATTATGTAAAATATACAGGCAGAAACAATTTAAGACACTTCAGTTCCTATATACAATATATTTTAGGAAGCAAGGAAATTCTATAAGAATTATGAATTATTAAGAGCATAGGTGAACTTACAATGTAATCTCCTTCATATTTAGCGATTCGATTCCATGACCATCTCCTCCATTTCTTCCTTTGTAGACTCATCTGGAGAAGACCCCCTGATATAGCACAGCAAGCGAAGCATCACGCAAGAGGCCAAGCTTAGAAAAGTAAAAGAGTAATGGCGTTAGATACTCATGAGGGGATGTCAGAGAGGTCAAGAAACAGAGCCACCTTCTTCTTATTTTTGGCCTGGCTGAGGAGGCACAACCCGAAGGGGCACCTCTGGAATTGGAGAAGTGGCGCTCTCACCTGCAGGGTGCTGCTTTAAGAAAGCAGGCCCCTACGGGGTTGGAGGCGTTGCAACATCCTAAGCTTCTCTCCGGGCACTCTTGCGGGAATTCCCGTCGCTAGGCTCGGGGGCTTCCTCCTCCATCGGAGAATGAGCAGCTGGGACAGTGGACTCAGACTCGTCCACGTCCCCACCATCGGGAGCACTCAAAAAATCCTCAGGAAGTGGAGGAAGCATGCCCTCCATCTTCAGTTCCTACAGAATGCAAAAGGCACGGGTCAGCTTGAAGCACAATGGATATAGCCAAAATGCATTACATGAAAGTAAATAACTCACCCGAGGAACTTAGTTCTTAGCACTAAAGGGCGCAGTCGACGACTCCGTCGGAAGCAGCGGCCAAAGGGCTCTATTGAGATCAGACGAGGACAGCTCCTTATCTGAAACCCTCGTCGGGTCATGAACACCAGAGTACAAAAAATCAGATACGCCCTCGATTGGAGAGGTTGCACCCGACTATTGAGAAAGGTGCGGATGATGTTGACATCGGAGACTTCCTGGCCTTGCACCAGCTGCAGAGCTTCTACTCGCTTGTACAATGGCTCAACGACTTCGGTTTCACCTGAAGGGATGTCGTTTGACCAGGAGCACTTCCTGACGATCATCGCATGGGCATCGAAGGGAGCCAGGCCGTAGAGATGGTCGTTAGCTTCTCATCGCGGATGTAAAACCACTTGTTCCTCCACCCTTGGGTAGATTCACAGAGGTGGAAGGAGAAGTACAGCTGATTAGGGCGGATATATATCCCGCACCCGCCCAACTCGTACACTGCGCCACCGACATCAGATTGCATCTTCAAGGAATAGAGTTTTTTGAAGAGGCCAAAGTGTGGCTTGATTCCGAGCCAGCACTCGCACAAGGTGATGAAGCACTCTATGTGCAGAAGAGAATTGGGCGACAATTGATGCAGTTGAAGCCCGTAGAGGAACAGGATCCCGTGAAGAAAGTTGTGGGTAGAAAGGGAAAGACCCTGAATAACAAAGGCATAAAACATCACCTAAAAACCTCCTTTGGGTGGGTCAGGAGTTATCTCCTCGCTAGGGATCTTGACATATTTTTTCTCCTGCAAGATCAACTGGGATTCTTGCAGGCGGCGGAGGTATACCTACTTTATCGTCGATCGCCGCCAACTGCGGCAGTCATCTTGGCGGCACCAGCGCCGCACGTCCAGGTGGCGACATCGTATTTCTTCGGCTTTCCCAACTTCTTGGCACGACGCAACGCACGGTGAGAATGGAGGAAAGAGGAAGGAAAGGCGTGGAGAATGTCTAGTGCAAGAGGGAGCAAGGGCTCTAAAAATGGCAGAAGCAAAGATTGACAAGGGATAGAAAAAGCAGCAAATGGCGAAGAGTAAAAATCACTGCAGCCATTAGTGGTATAAAAGGATGAATACGATAATGCACAGTCATCAGTCTAATAAAACCTAAGACGTGTTAAGCATCCCGTTGCACACATGGCGGATACCACCCGAACCGTCAAGAGCACGCTGTGTACTACGCCCGAAAATCAAGGCGACATAGTAACTTTCACGTACACTATGCGTGACTGGTCAAATCTCTGTCATAAAGTGGGACCCATGACCGTCTAGTCCCATCATCTCTGTCGCCGTAGATGGTCGAGCTCACCAGGCGTTAGCAATAACGTCAGCAAAATCAAGGTCCAACAACGACTATAATCTTTCAATTCAAGGCAAAAGTACTTACTCAAGGTTGTGAATCGATCAAATATTTGGGGGCTACTCCTATCAGGAGCGCTGGTCACACACCCAAAAATCTGCTAAATTCCCTGAGTCATTCGAAGATATTTTGAAACATACTCTATCCAACACCATTTTCAAGCTTCGAGTCCTCCTTCGAGTCTATGACTCCATTACGGACTCAGTGGCTACTCCCATAGGGAGCGCTGACCGCGCATTTGAAAAAGCATCGACACTAATAAAATTTTCAAGATCATCTGAAGGACTTCCGGACACTATAAGTCTCGGCTCGATTCTACGACTCGAATAGATACTCGGGGGCTACTCCCATAGGGAGCGCTGATCGCGCATCCTATGAATCAATTGGCTCTGATCCTTCGGATCCTTTGGAGCTACGGTAAACATAATAGAATAACTAGCCACTCTGCCCAAAATAACGCTAAGAGATATAACATCTCCGTAGTCAGCCGAAATGCTCTGTAGCAATAAACTTTCTGATGTTGTGTCTATGACATAAAGATAAGACCTACAAATATAATCAGATGTCCTGGTAATGCACCCGAATGTGCTCTTCCAGTAATATCCCGTGTCAATAGGCATGATGAAAAATCTCGATGTACGTGTTGGGTACATAACTTAAAGCACTAGAATTCGACTCCTATAAGACCTCGACGGCCTGAGTCAAATTACAATAGCAATTTCCCGAATTCGAGTCCAGGGACTCGAGTTTGAGTAGATAGCGTTCTTTTACCCAAAGGCAGTTAACTGACTCTGATCTGTAAGGAGAATGAGGCATGCGTATCAACTATCCCTATCAACCAACACATTGAACCGAAACATGTTCGGATGAAAATCACTCGAAAGACTTAAGAGTCTCCAGTTGAATCTGTGATTCGACTGAACACTCAGGGGATACTGACATGGGTATGCCCTAGGGGTGCCTAATGTTAGCATACACGGTTCGTCTTGGCAGAATCCCATAGAAAAGGTGTACCTCAATCGTGAAGCCGAGGAGGATTTCGGGTGGCCTAAACCCAGGAAGGATTCGGATCCTTGGCGGACACGCCTTCTTCGGATAGAAACTTAAAGGGAAAACCCTAACCTTGTAACCAACTTGTCCTATCCCGAGACCTGGCCTATCTATATAAAGGCCAGGAGGGCACGGCAAAAAAAAGACGACTTACCTCATAACCTAGAACACATCTCACCAGATCCAATCTGCGCACCCGTGTAACATTCGGCGTCGCCATTAATCGAGAGCAGACAAGTAGGAGTAGGGTTTTCCCTCTGAGGGCTTGAACCTCGGTAAACATCGTGTCCCGTGTTGCTTGTCTATTAGCCGTTCCGTGATCTCCATCGTCCCCTTCTTCTCCAAAACCCAAGTCTATAACATTGGGTATTAACAAGTTGAACCCTTGTAGGTAGTTTGATAATTCGCTTCAAGCATGGTGCTAGTTTGATCTGATATTGACTCATGACATGCATGCAAAATCACATGACAAAACTGCATGCACCAAAAAGACCAGAAGATATATTAAAGAATTGATAGATGATATAATAAAGATAACTTGGTCTGCAAATAATAAACTCACATACAACCTCAAACATTTCATTTGGTAGAATATAGAGGTGATTTTTTATTCATTCAAGATCAGTAAAGTATATAGTGTCACCATGAACTTGCAAACCAAAAACCTCTACATCCTTAGCGGTAGTGCCTAACAGAGTTTTGCCTAAATCTAAAGCCAACGCCTCGTGAGAGAATTTATCCGAAAGACCAAAGTTGGATTTCTGTCTATACTTACTACCTGATGAGTGCATATTTGCATCATGTTTTATATTATTATTTTGCATTGTAGTTGTAGGATCTTGGTATTTTACGGCGATCACGCGCATCTTTTATGTCTATTTTCACCAGGATCAGGATGCGATGGACATAATTCTTGGACCAGTTGTATTGGAGTGAAAAGGATTCAAAAACAACGTAAATCAATTATTTGGGAAATATCAATTACACCAGAAGAAAACCCAAAGAAATTAGAGGACACAAAAGGTTTAACGACCAACTATACAGTGGGAGGAACTTTTCTGACTGTATAGTTCCTGCCGTATAGTTGGCGCCGACACCTCCTTATCGAATAGTTTCACCCCATGCAACTGGATCAGGCAGACGACATACAAAACACCTAGAAATCACCAAAACCTCACCTCTGGAAGGCATCTGGAGGGGGAACTCATCCACCGGGGATCCATCTTCACCCTATGTAGATCTAGAAGGCTAAGGCATCGATCTTCATCATCAACCGCTACATCACCACCATATCCATCCATCTCATCTACATCTTGTCTAGATCTTGTCGTAATTTCTGTATTTGTTGTGGATTCATAAAAGTACTATTCATCTATGATAGATTCCATTGTCTTTGCCATGATGTTGATTGCCTCCATGTCTGAGTAGATCATTAATTCTTGGGGAGATGGAGAAACCCTAGCATGAGATTGAAATAATATAATGTTTATTATGATATTCATCAATGTGACCATGTGTTAGATTGTCTTCATCTTGATGTTGGGAGAAGTCGACCTCTCAATATTTGCCTCTTGTGAGGACTTGATGGAGGGAACTACTTGTTGGTAGACGGAGGTGTGTTGGCACTTATAGTGACTATAAAGTTGTTGGCACTCCTTACGTATCAACTTGGGAACCGAGAAAACTCATGAAATACTATTCATGCCATGGGATACATCCTACGGGATCAAGTCCCTTCATAGCGTAGTAATTCAGTTGATGTTGATTGGTATCTGATGTGGTTATGAGGATGATGTGAGTAGTGGTTGCTGCCTATTTGTCCAAATACAGAGTTCAGCCCACACATACATAGTTGAGAATATTCATGATAATAATATTTACCTTAGCCCTTTATAAATGCTAGAGGTGTCGCTATTCCCTGAGAACGCTTTTCCCTACTGTAGTTTTAAATCTCTTTTACATACGTGATACTTATTTTTTGTATTCAGTTTGTTTTATTTTACTTATTGTTCTCTTATACGAAAAACCCAAAAACAACTTTTTACACAACACTCGCATTTTATCTTGTTACTTAGAACTTTATTTTAGCATTTTTATTTTAGTATTTACTTCAAGAATTATTAGACTTCAGACTCCTGCTCCATGTGGGATCGATATCTTTATTTCAAAACTAGCTACATATTTATTTTAGTATTGCTAAGTTTTATTTTGAGTTACAGGTTTCCACCAACATGATGTAGTTTGAGCATTTGACTAGTGCTAACCCACTCAGCTACTTTGGGAAGCCCTATGATATTAATAAAAGAGACAACTCCGACGAGAATACAATGGAGTTTGAGCATTTGACTAGCGCTTTTTCCTATTGCAGTGTCAAATCTTTTTGAAAATTGGGAGAAGTGCCATTTCATGGTCAAATAAGGTATAGTCCTTGGACATAAGTTATCAGGTAAGGGTATTGAAGTAGATAGGGCTAAGGTTGAAGCAATAGAGAGAAAGCCACAATCAAGGGACATTAAAGGTATAATAAGTTTTCTTGGTCATGTGGGTTTTTATAGAAGGTTCATTAGGAATTTCTCTGGAATTTCTAAAACTTTAACTAATGTGTTACAAAAGGGAGTAAGATTTAATTTTGCTGCTAAATGACTTATTACTTTTGATAAACTTAAATATGATTTATCTCATGCTCCTATCAATAAACCACCTATATGGGATATGACTTTTGATTTAATATGTGAAGCTAGTGATGATGCTGTAGGAGTAACTCTAGGACAATATATAGTTCGCAGATTTAATATTATACACCATGCTAGTAGAACTCTCAATAGTGATCAAAAGAATTATCCTAAGGAAGAAAGGGAACTTTTTGCTGTATTTTTCTCTTGCGATAAATTTCATTCTTATATAGTTGATGCAAAAAAGTAAGAGTTAATACGGATCGTGATGGTTTAAAATAACTCCTTGAGAGGAAAAATCATAAGCCAAGACTGATCTGTTGGATCCTTTTACTTCAAGAATTTTGAGTTGTAGGCTATGCAGAGGCAAGAAATAAAGATAATGGATGCAGCATCTATATGTGCCCAGCAAGACACCAATCTTATTGAGAGGAACTTTAATCCTGGTGATTTTATTTTACGAGAATTATTAGAAGAACTAAGGGAAATTCCTCAAAAAGAGAAGGAGACCTTTTTGTTGGAGGAGCTTGTCACCCCCGACTAAATAAACGGTAAGAACAAGGTAAGTTTTTTTCTCTAAATAAGTGATTTGTCTTCACAATTTATACTTCTGAAATTTTTACCTTTGAATTTCTCTTGTTTTTCAGAAGTTTTTGAGGGGTTTTACTAACTATACGGGCGAAACTATACGGCCAGAGAAAAATCTCCCGCCGTATAGTTGGTCGTTAAACGTACTGTATTCCCTTGTGAAATATTTTTCGGTATCCAGAAACTATACGACCAAACTATACGGCCGGAAAAATTTATTCCTATCGTATAATTGTTCGTTAAAGCTTCTGGCATCTTCGATCCGTTTTTCGCTTTTATTCATCTAAAAAACAGGTTTATCGGTTCCAAGTTAGTAACCTAACCAACCTGGACTCGAGATATTTGGAAATATCTGCCCGGAACCAACTATGCGACCGGAACAATACAGACAGTATAGTTGGTCGTTATACGGTAGGACTTCTCAAAAATCGTGATTTCTTTCCCTATTCATTTAAGATTCTTTTCTTGGGCGTGAATTTGGTGTTTCTCGCGATTTTTACCGACCTCTGACCCCTCTTATATACTGCCATTGTGTCTCTCTTTAATCATAATCACCAGGAACCAAACTATCCATGCTCTATCCCCTCCTAGGCCGTGGAAAACCCCTGGGGCTCATTGCTCCTCCCAAGGACTGCTCTCGCAGCCCGTCAATGGAGGACGACAACGAGGAGGTCGAAGGTTTAGCCTGGGGTACAAGGAGTATGTCATACCAAGCTTCTACAACAGTGATCCCGATGATTATTGGAGTGATATCTACATCAGCCGTGACGTCTATGATCCCCCGGAGATCAATTGGACGGCGATGAAGAGATCTCAACAAGAGAGAGAGGGTTACAGGCCGCATGGAAAAGGGCACGCAGAGACGGTCAAGTTCATCACCACGGACCCCAGTCCGCACAAGCGTAAGGAATTACCTAATATTGGTGTAGGTTCTATCAAGTAAGCGATAGTGCCACACTCAAAGCCTACCATTTGTCCTCGTATGAGGGTGAAGCCTCGAGAAGAGTGGATGAATAGATTCTACTTCCCCGATCCATCAATTATGGATGAGGAAGAAGAAGTTATCCCCAAGACCAAGGACCGCGTACGAGCACTAGAGATATATCAGAAGCAGGAGCTACTCCATCGTGTTGAAGTCTATCACCATCTCAAGAAGATAGAGAAGAAGGATGATCTTCTCCCATTGGTGACTAAACTCGCGGATAAAGTGGACACTTTGTAATCTGATTTGCATAGGTGCTACATCCGCATCACTGCCCTGGAGGATAGCAACAAGAAGCTGCACATAGCAGTGATACATGACATGGCTCCACAGTGATCAACAATAATCACGGTATCAAATTATCGCGAGGGATTATTTGATCTCGTTTAGCTTGACTCCAAGCTTGGGGAGATCTTTAAATCCTTGTAATCTATGTTATAAGTTTTTATTACTGTTTTAGCTTTGCATTAGTTCAAGCTTGGAAATAAAGTTTGCATCATTAGAATTCCCTTCAGGATTAGTCGATCCCTTTTATGAAATTTTGAGTTTATTATAATGTATGGAGCATTATTGAGTTTGTGTTTTTCTTATTTAGATATATGAATGGCTTGAGTGTAATTTTACTTGCACTTGATGATAGCAATAGGAGTCTTCCACACCGTGGTATTAATGGAACATACAAAGATAATTTGGTCAATATGTTGTAAGTTAATGGTTTGATTTACAAAAAGGAGAAATTATATAATCAGTTAATATGAGAAAGAAAAAATTAAACAAAGGAAAATTAAAAGAGTTATCAAATTAGAGTGAGAACAAGAACAGGTAGAATATTCAAGCTATAACAATGCTTCATATACAATTGGAATTTGGTAATTGAGATAGTTAAACTTTGAATTCATACATGAAGTGAAATGTACGACTAGCTCCTTTGCATAGCACTTAAATAAAAGTGTGAGCATATATAAAAAAATAGAATAAAATAGAAAAGAAAATGTGCAAAGAGTAAATAGGCATATACCACTATATTATAGTAGGACAAAGAAACGTTTGAGATTTTGAATCCCAAGTGAATATGTTAATCCTAAGACACTTGTGACTACCTCGCTAACTCATTCGGTCGAACCAAATACTTTTACATCATGTTGAGAGTAATATTTTATGAACTATTAAATGCTAAGGTGTGGAAGCCTACTAATATTATTCGGATGGTTCGAGTAAGGTACTATTCATGAACTTATTCCTATGTATCATATATGATAAACACATGCTGCAACTGCCTTATTTATTTGGCAAGAAATTCTTGGATCAATTGTTTTGGAGAGAAAAGGAGTCAAAAACAACATAAATTGATAATTTGGGAAACATTAATAATACTAGAAGAAAACCAAAGTGATCGGAGGACACAGAAGGTTTAACGACCAACAATATGGCGGGAATACTTTTTCCACTCGTATAGTTCCCGCCATATAGTTGGCGCCACCACCACCTCCTCAAATAGTTTCACCCCGTGCAACTGGATCAGAGAGACGACATACAGAACAACCATAAATAGCCGAAATCTCACCTCTAGAAGAGATCTGGAGGGGAAACTCATCCACCTGGGATCCATCTTCACCCTACGCATATCCAGGAGGCTAAGGCATCGATCTTTATCATCAACCGCTGCATCACCACCATCTCCATCCATCCCATCTATATCTTGTCCACATCTTGTTGTAATTTCCATACTCTTTGTGGATTTATACAAGTACTATTCATCTATGATATATTCTATTGTTTTTGCCATGATGTTGATTATCTCCATGACTGAGTAGATCTTTAGTTCTTAGGGAGATGAAGAAACCCTAGCATGAGATAGAAATAAGATAAAGTTTATTATGATATTCATCGCTATGACCATGTTTTAGATTGTATTCATATTTATGTTGGAAGAAGTTGGCCTCTCAATATTTGCCTCTTGTGGGGACTTGATGGAGGGAACTAATTGTTGGTAGACGGAGGTGTGCTAGGACTTACATTGATTATAAAGTTGTTGGCACTCCTGACGTATCAACTTGGGAACCGAGGAAACTCACAAAATACTATCCATGACATGGGATACATCTTATAGTGTAAAGTCCCTTAATAGCGCAGTAATTCGATTGATGTCGATTGCTTGTATGCTGTGGTTATGAGGATGATATGAGTAGTGCTTGCTGCCTATTCGTCCAAATACGGAGTTTCTCCCACACATACATAGTTAAGAATGTTCATGATAATAATCTTTACCTTAGACCCTTTATAAATGCTAGAGGCGTATCTGCTACTCGTTGAGAACGTTTTTTTTCCATTACAGCTTCACATCTCTTTTACATACGCGATACTTATTTTCTGTATTCAGTTTGTTTACTTTACTTATTGTTCTCTTATATGAAAACCCCAAAATACCTTTTTACACAACACTCGCATTTTATCTTGTTACTTAGAACGTTATTTAGCATTTCTATTTCATTATTTAATTTAAGAGTTATTAGACTTCGGACTCCTGCTTCCTGTGGGATCGATATCTTTATTTCAAAACTAGCTACAAACGATTTGTGTACTTGCAGTCATCAGAGCATACCACATCATCTTGGCAGAAACCCTCTTCCTGGGTGGCTCGCCATCAACATCAGCAGGGTCATATTTTTTGATCTTATATCACAATACAGTGCATACCGAACATTTATCCATATTCTCGTACTTCTCACCATGGTAGAGGATGCAGTCATTATGGCATGCATGTATCTTCTGCACGTCTAGTCCTATAGGGAAGACAATCTTCTTTGCTTCGTATGTACTGACGGGCAATTCATTCTTTCTTGAAAGAATCTTTTTCATTAGTACCAACAACTTTTCAAATACCGAGTTAGTCACACCATTCTCTGCCTTCCACTTCAGCAACTCTAGTGTGCTACCGAGCTTCTTCTGTCCATCTTCACAAGTTGGGTATAACAATTTGTTGTGGTCCTGTAACATCTGCTCGAACTGCAACCTCTCCTTTTCTGTGTCGCAATCTTGCTTTGCATCAGAAATGACCCGACCAAGATTATCAGCGGGCTCGTCTGGTTCCTGTTCTTCACCTCCTTCTTCTTCATTATCTTCCATTGTGATATCAGTGTATTCAGGGAACATAGATCGGTGGTTGTCATCATCATTCTCTTATTCATCGCCGTCTTCCATCATATATAACCCCTCTTTCTCCATTCTTGGTCCAAACATTATAGCCGAACATTAAACCGGACTGAACTAGGTGGCTCTAAATGACTCTCGAGGAAGTGTGAGAGCCTTCTCATTCCTACATTAAACACATGGACAAGACATAAAACTGTCCCTCCGCTTGTTCGCCTCGACCACAAGGCAAAAAGAACACACGCCTTCTCTTTAAGCGGCAGAGCATCGATCACCGTACATCCATGGATGGCTCATCTGCATCATAAAACTATATATCAAACGCAATCACGATCCTAAAATTAGTACCGCGTGGTCTAAATGAGAAAATAGTTGCTAACCTTTTAGGACACTTGGAAACAAAGATGAGAAAACTTAAGTGTGGCTCGGTCACCTCATATCATGTTTATCTTGTGTGAACTAAAGTCCCATCGCTCTAACAGACATTTCATCGAACACCTCTAGTGCATACAAAAAAAACTAGCACAAACCTATATACCACATCCCACCAGAAAAAAAAGGAATGAGGGGAGGGTTTGTGCCATATATATAGAGCCAGCCCAACTGTCCCGGTTTAAGATACAAACTGAGACTAATGGGGGTGCCCGCAATGCGCAGCAGGCCCTAGACCCATTAGTCCCAGTTTATATCTCAAACCGGGACAAATGAGATCTAACGGGCCTAGACTAGTGGTTTGGGGGGTTCGTCGTTGTCGGACCATTAGTCCCGGCCACAGCCGGGACTAATGGCCCAGGCGAAAGGGACGTTTTCCACTAGTTGACAAATGAGTTGCGATGCATGGTGCATTTCACACATACATATTGCCTTCGCATTATTTGTGGCAACTACAAATAAGAGCAAATAGACACTTGGCGGGATGGCTGAACCTTTTGAACGTTTTGACATAAGCAAAACTATATGAAGCATGTGGCTACTTTTGTTCATTTCTATCTCCACTTTGAATTTAACTAGTACTGCAAGCTGAAACTGAACATAAATTAACAACATTCTATCCAGTTTGAAATCATGTTATTAACCAAAACAGAAATAAATAGAAGCACATTCACCAGAATACTAAGAACTCCTAGGTTCATGAAAATACAATGATAATTCAAGATAACAATAATAATAGAGCTTGTAGGGTAAGATTAAGAAAAATGACATGTGCAACCACTTTAATTCAGACGCATGTTGGTTATAATGGTACTCGTGATAGCTTCTAGGATAAATCTGCTTATTTAAATCTTCGGTGTCGATGACAGGCCTGACAAAGTCATTATTTTGATCCTCCTGAAAATGGGTTGACGAAAGACGGCTGTTGCAGTGGTTTGAGAGTGCACGTTGGTGTGCGCCAAGGATCAGCTGTACCGGTTTGTGCTCCTGACTCGTCGTTGGACGGTTATGGTAAGATTTGCGACTTTGTTGCTAGAGAGGTGGTTTCGGGTTGAATAATAAATAAAGAAGACATAGAGGCCGGGCTATCACTTCCATTTTTTTAAATGTACTTACACCCTCTGTGTGTACAATCATACCCCCTAACCAAAATGTCTAGGAAGTGAGCAGTTTGTACATGGTCGGAGAACTTCGGCGATACCGGGGATCGTTTCCCGACATCGTACCCCTATGCCATGTGCCACTTGCAGCCGATCACCATGAAGTGTCTGTCGGGATCGCACAGATAGTCTAAGCGGTGCGGTGGGCGTGTCGTCTAGCATGGACACCCGTACCGTAGCCCCTGATGCACCACTATCGCACGTTAATAAGAACTAGTCGTGTCACACAAAGTTTAGCTCTCGACATCATCCAACAGATCGAGTGATACTCATCGGCCTTCGGCTCATACCAGACAATCAACTTTTCTTAGCCTTTGCCAACACAAAACCCCCAAAATATTCAGACATGGATAGTGTTTGCTCTTTACAGAAACATATGGTGCTCCATACTCTACTTAACAACTCAACAGCTCTGCATCATGCAGTAGTGGCGATAGAAAATTCTTTCACGATGCCTCTTAATCTTAGCGTGCACTAGTAGTAGATCTATATCAGAGCAACATCGATCGATGCATCGTTTCCAAAATAAGTTGACCCAACTTGTTGTGAGTCTTTCCAAAATAAGTCGATCGATGCTCTTTATGCGACTGGCATGTGAAGTGTGACAATTTAATTGGACACCCACCTCTACTTTCGTGTATTTTTTACAGCAGAATTGCCATGTTCACTTTTCGTGTTAGTTGAGCATCATTATTTTGATATCAATAGTTGCATATCTTCCTCTGTCAAAAAGGATCCGCGTTTTACATTTAGGTATTGTGCCTACCAAAGGGATGATAACAGGACTTGATATATCGTGCTCATCTGCGTGGTATCCATCACCGTACATCCATATATGCGGATGACATGGTGACGTTTCTTCATCCTACTCTAGCGGAGGTGCATACCTGCGCCGTAATGGTGGAGGACCTTGGCGAGGCTTCAGACCTGCGCACCAACCTAGCCAAATGTTCCCTGCACCCGATCCGTTGCATACCCGAACAAACAGAGATGGCATGTGGGATCTTGGGTTGGATTGTGCCCTCACTGCTGTGAAGTACCTGGACATGCCTCTTGGTCTACGCAAGCCCACTGCAGCCTAATTGCAGCCACTAGTGGATTGCCGCCAACCAGTTGTAGTTGTGGTTTGCCAAGTTGTTGAACAGGGGCGACAGGGAGACCCTCGTGGGGACCACCCTATCGTCCATCCCGCTTCATGCTATGATGTCACTCATTATTCTGCCAGAGGTCGTCCTACATGCCCTGCTAAAGATTTGTAGGTCTTTTAGGTGGAAGGGGCACCGTGGGGTCAACAAAAGGCACTGTCGAGTGGCTTGGGACATGGTGGCCACTCCTAATATTTATGGTGGCCTCGGCATCCCAAATCTCTTCCTCTAAACCTTGCATTGAAATGCCGATGGGCATGGCTTTGACAGGTTGACCCCACTAGGCCATGGGGAGAGTTCAACCTTCAGGTGCCCCCGCTAGGTATTCGGCGAATTCAGCCTACAACACCTTGTTTGAGGGAAGTACTTCCAAAAAAATCAAGGATCAAATCTGGAAAGCACGCGCACCTTATAGCTATAAGTTCTTCGCGTGGCTTCTCTCAAAGAAACGATGTTGGATGGTGGACAGGCTTCAACATCGTTGGCTGGCTCACCACGCGGCATGCCCGCTGTGTGATCAGCATCCCCAGACTTTGAAGCACATGATGGTGCACTGCGTGGTTTACAGAGACGTATGGGGTTGGGCCCTGCAGCAATGGGACCGACCTAACTGGTAGCTCAACTTGGACATAGAGATGATTCACTAGTGGACTGCGAGGACTTTTCCGACTGCTGGTCGCCGGGACATGTGGATAGAGATCATCCTGATCTTCTGGTGCATCTTGAGGCACTAGTATGATGTGGTGTTCAACGGGGTCCTGTCGGCTGCTATGACAATCTAGGCCAAGATTGCACAGGATTTCGAGGGCTGGTGCTTAGATGGTTGATGACTCCTTGGTGGAGCCAGAGAACTTGGTGCTTGATGTGGAGTCTTGTTGGGAACCCCAAGAGCAAGGTGTGAAGCAGGACAACAACAAGTTTTCCCTCAGTAGAGACCGAGATTATCGAACCAGAAGGAGGAAGGAAATGTCACACAGGTGTTGCAAGCAACGCGGAGACCTGCACAACACAAACTCAAGACTTTACCCCAACGAATTAGTGAGGTTGTCAAGCTCACCGGTTTGCTGTAACAAAGAATTAAATGTATGGTGTGGAAGGTAATGGTTTGCAACAAGTAAACAAGTAACAGTGAAAGATGTATTGATGGTAAAGATTGGACCAGGGTTCATAGTTCACTAGAGGTGCTCTCCTTAGATAAACAACATGGCATGAAGGGTAAACAAATTACAGAAGGGCAATTGACAGAAACTGAGCAAGGCATAACAATGCAATTACTAGTGAGGACGATCCTATGAGATTCAATTGGGCAATACAACAAGATACATAGACCTCCATCCAACTGCATCTATGACTAGAAGTCCACCTTCAAGTTATCATCCGAACCCCCTCCAGTATTAAGTTGCAAGCAACAGACAACTTCTTTAAGCAAAGTGTGTAAGGTAAATAGTCCACATGTTCCATGAACAAGAGAACGTTGTTTTCTCCCTAGTAGCAACAGCACATCTACAACCAAAGAGATTATTGTCACTTCCCTTGGAAACTAGAGGCATGAACCCACTATCGAGCATAAATACCCCCTCTTGGAGTCACTAGCAACTACTTGTCCAAGATAGCTACTAACAACGGAGAGCATGCAAGATCACAAACAACATAGACATGATAGAATCATAAAGACAAAACCATTAATCAAACCAACATAATAATCTCAATATCCATCGGATCCCCACAAACACAACATGCATGATTACAAATAGATTAGATCTTGATCATGAATGGAGCTCATAAGATCTATACAAGAAAGCACAAAGGAGGAGATACAACCATCTAGCTACTATATGGACCCATAGTACAAGGTGGAACTACTCACGCATCATACCGGAGAGAAGGCCTCTGGGATGATTTCCCCTCCGACATGATGCTGGGAAGAACTTCAGATCCCCTCCCCCCGATCTAGGGACGGTGGTGGCGACGGCAGACGGTTTCATGGAGATTTGATCGGGTGCTTAGGATTTCTGCATCGGGGGCTTCTTATAGGCCAAGGGGGAGGCCGAGGAGGAGACCAGGAGGGCCAAACCCTAGCCAGGCACAGGCCCACCCCTGGCCGCGCCTGGGGGGGTCTGGCTGCCCTGGCCCGCTTCCTCGTCTCCCCTTTGAACTTCTTGTTCCCCACGTAAAGTTATTGACTTTGATGTTTGTCCCGTCCAATTCCGAGAATATTTCTTTACTAACTTTTCTGAAACCAAAAACAGCATAAAACAGGCATATGGCACTGTTGCAACTTGTTAATAGGTTAGTACCAGAAAACATGTAAAAAGCACCTCAAAGTGTAGACAAGTAAAGGAAAGTAGATACTAAACAAGCATGGAGCATCAAAGATTATAGATACGTTTCCAACGTATCAGCATCCCCAAGCTTAACTCCTGCTCGTCCTCGAGTAGGTAAGTGATAAAAGAATAATTTTTGAGGTGACATGCACCCTCACAATAAAGATCCAACCATTTGCAAGCATTGAAAGCTGGGATCATAGAACTCTAAACAAGTGCATGAAAGATGGATTTCTAACAATAGGACATAGTAACTATGCAGGCAACATGAAAGGTTACAAACAAAGATCATGAATAACATGCATTGAAAAATGTTTGTTTGTTTCATATACAAAAAACATAGCATAGTGGCAATCAGCTTGTCCCTCATAGAGTAGCAATATATATGCATATGACACCTTCAAAGTTCACAAGGGTGACCAGAAACAAATAGCACAAGAACGAGTAATATCACAATATGCATCAATTAATAAGCTTTGGAACACTGCACACAGAATGACAACTATGCTCTCTTAATGGTGCCTAAAGGTAGAAGGTGGAGACTCAATAGTGGTGGAAGAAAGGCCTTTTTTGTAAAGGAAGCAGGGATTACAAGTTTCAAAAAGAGCTTCCAAAAATTATGGTACTTGTTAGCTTTTATCCCTCATTGCCCCTATCATAAGCATCTTGAAGTGGTTAATGTTAAAGTGGCAAAGATGGAGTATATGCTTGACGAAGTATCAGTTGGCAATCTCAAGTCCCTTGAATACGAGGGCCACACCTCATGCATACTCAACTTTGGGTCCAGGTAAGTTCTTTTCATTGTAAGTATTTGCATATCATTGAGAACCGCCAACGGGGTACCCCTTGCATATGGTACATGAGCTTTCCCATAACCAAAATGACAAGACAAGCAGACAATGAGCATCTCAGCAATCTTTTTATTTACCATATGCATAGCTTTTTATTGTGGATACTTCATAGATGGCTCATTATGGTGATGCTGCAAGTTTCCACCATGATTAGGCACTTAGGCTAGCAGCCCAGGCGTTTCTCTAACACACGATACAAACTCCATGGACTTACAAGTTCCCTCTTTATTTCACACCGATGACATCCATAGACAAAAGAACATGATATCAATTGAGTACAAAGTACAAGTGCAATGTTGAAACGTTCCCCGTGATAGCACGGTTCTGCTAATTCCAACTTATAAGTGCAAGCATATACAACAAAGTTGTCACAATGGTTCAAGTTTATTAGGGGCAAAGAATATAAAGTGTGCCATTAAGTTTGTGAGGGCTTTAATCACTAAGTTTTCACATAACAAAATAGTTTTTAATTGGAAGATAATTGAAAACAAGAATATACTTGGAATGGTGTAACACACCATGCATAGGAGTTTATAGTGGACACTTTGGAATAACTTGGTTTCTTGGGAGTTGGAAGCATGAGTAGAACTTACTCATACAAGTGGAGGCTAGCAAAAGACTGGGAGCAACCAACTAAGAGAGCATAATGGCCATAAACATGCAGTGCAACAAAGCATACAAATAAAAGCAAAGAGTGGTACTACAAGTCAAGGACTAAATGATCATATAGTCTAATGGTGACTTGTCATAGTCATAACATGGTGTGAGCATGTGCCAAGTCAACCCAGGCAAAGCATCAAAGGAGAATACCACAATATTGTGCTTTTGCATGCTAAAAACGCGTAATTTATTCAAGGCACACTAAGCAATCCCAATTGTTTGGAACAAGACATGCTACAACAATAATTGATAAGCATAAGGTTAAAAAAACACCTAGCATGTCATGCTAAATTCTAAGTCACAGTCAATGCAAGATCCTCTTGCACTTCAAGCAAGAACTTACTACTCCTTTCCAACACCAAGCAACTTATTTGCAAAACAACACAGCGAGAACGAGGGTCCAAACTTCTTTATTCAAGCAAACTAAACAACCTTAGCAAATCAAACGAAAACTAAGACGCTCCAAGAACAATACAACTGTGCATGAAATAATAAAAACGAAGTGTCTAGACAGACATGAGCTTTTTATTCAAGATTTGACGCTTGTACCTCTTGGATATTTCTTGGGGTGACACCATGGCAGCATCCCCAAGCTTGAGCTTTTGTCCATTTTTCATCTCTTTGCATCATTCTCTCTACACACCTAAATTTTTTCCTTCATACAAAACTTCACACAATCCTCATTAGCAACATTAGTTTATTCAAAAGATATTAGACCCCTGGCAAAGCTTTGGAACAGCAAGGCTTTTCACTAAAAACTCAAGCTACTGTAGTAACTTCTTCAAAAATCTCAATTCACCTAAAGAGAACTCAAAAAGGAATCAATAAGAAGCAAATGCAAATAATGGCAGAAATCTGCCAAAACGGACCAGAAGGTAGAAACCGATATTTTCGGACATCTTCTGTTGCTCAACTCAAAAAGTGTTGAACTAAAGAAAGTTAGATAACATGCTGGGGGATTTATTCCTAAATTTTGAGCTCAATCCGAGTTACAGAGACTCCTCACGAATATTTTTGGTGGAGTACAGAATTCTGTTTCGGGACAGCAACTCCCCAAATCTTACTTCCCTCTCATTAGAGATCATTATTGGCACAAAAAGCAAACAAAAAGGATAAGGATAGGTTATTACTGAAGTAATAACTTCCAATACTCAAGGAAAATCTTGGGTTATCTTCCAACAAGTACTTTTCTTTAACGCCTTTAAGTTAGGCACAAGAAGCAAGAAGAATCAAGTATTTTCAAATGAAGAAGCATTAACATCAAATCTTGCTTTCAAAGGAGGAGCAAAAAGCAAATTCTCTCTCCTCATAGGGAAATGTTCAATACCTTTCTTGAATGGAAAATGATATTTAATGGTGCCCTGTTTCAATGATGGCACCAACTGTTCTAAGAAAAGTTCTTCCCAAAGTAATAGGACAAGAAGCATTGTATTCAACATCCAAAACATAGAAATCTACAGGGACATAAGCATTGTTAACCATAATGAGAACATAATTAATACTCCCTATGAGTTTCTTCTTAGCATTATCATTGAGTGGGACATCCAAATAACAATCTTCCAACAGTGGCAAATCAAGCATTCCATAAATCTTCCTAGGCATAATAGAGACACTAGAACCAAGATCACATGAAGCTTTGAGATCAAAGTCATTTACTTGCATATTAATAATGGGCTCCCAACTATCTTCTACTCTCATAGGAATAGAAGCTTTCTGTTTTAGCTTCTCTTCCTTAATCTTAACAAGAGCATCTGTAATGTGTTTAGTAAAGGCAACATGCATATCACTAGCATCAGGACTTCTAGCAAGCTTTTGTAGGAACATAATCACTTCAGAAATATTGCAACCATCAATATCAAAGTCAAACTTAGCATCACTAGTAGTAGGCTCAATAGGCTTTGGCATAGTAGGAGGAGGAATAGGGACTACTTGTGGTTTAGTGGTGATGGTGCACACACTATTGTTCCTATCAATTTTAGCTTCCCTTTCCCACTTAGTATGAAGTTGCTAACAGCCTAACATTTTCATCAATAGTAAATTGTATGGCATGAGCAGTAGCAAAGGTATTTTCCATGGTTTCAGGTTTAGCAGCCATTTTATTAATCAAGGAGGACTGAGCTTCAGACAAAGAGGATATATTTTTCTCAATAGTTAAAAGCTTTTCCTCTATAGTCTTATTTAAAGTGGTTTGTTTACTAATAAAGTCCTTGAGCATGACTTCAAGTTCAGAGGGGACACTTCTAGCATTATTGTAAGAGCTTCCATAGGAATTGCCATTATTAGGAGGATAAGGCCTATAATTGTTGTTGCTACCAAAATTATTCCTATAGGCATTATTGTTGAAATTGTTGTTCTAATGAAGTTCACATCAACTTGCTCTTCTTGAGCAACCAAAGAGGCCAAGGGAACACTATTAGGATCTAGAGGAGTTTTCCCATTAACAAGCATAGCCATAATAACATCAATTTTTTCACTCAAAGAGGAAATTTCCTCAACAAAATTTACCTTCTTACCATGTGGAGCTCTCTCAACATGCCATTCAGAGTAGTTAACCATCATATTATCAAGGAGCCTTGTTGCAGCACCTAAAGTGAGCCCCATAAAAGTACCTCCAGCAGCTGAATCCAACAGATTTCTTGAGGAGAAGTTCAAACCTGCATAAAAAGTCTGGATAATCATCCAAGCAGTGAGTCCATGACTAGGGCAATTTTTAACCAAAGACTTCATTCTTTCCCAAGCTAGAGCAACATGTTCACTATCAAGTTGTTTAAAATTCATAATGTCACTTCTCATAGATATAATCTTAGCAGAAGGATAGTACTTTCCAATAAAATCATCTTTGCACTTAGTCCAAGAATCAATACTATTTTTAGGCAAAGAAAGCAACCATTCTTTAGCTTTTACCCTCAAGGAGAAAGGAAAAAGCTTGATCTTAATAATATCTCCATTTACATCCTTATACTTTTGCATCTCACAAAGTTCAACAAAGCTATTGAGATGGGCAACAGGATCATCAGACCCAGCACCATAAAATTTCTCTCTCGTCACAAGATTCAATAAAGCAGGCTTAATTTCATAAAAGGTAGCATCAGGAGCAGGTGGAGCAATAGGAGTACTTAGGAAATCATTGTTGGCAAAGGTGGGCGAGCCAAAAACAGCAACAGCAGCAACTAGAGCATGAACTAATTTTTCGTGTTTTTGAATAAAGCAAGCAAACCAAACTAGACTATTTTTTTGGGTTTTTTGAAAAGAGGAAAAAAACCAAGCAAAAGAAACTAAGCAAATAGAAAGGAAGTGAAGGACTCCCCTTGTGAAGACGTCCATAGCCTCCACGGCAACGGCGCTAGAAAACTTGTTGATGACTTCTTGGTGGCGCCAGAGAACTTGGTGCTTGATGTGGAGTATTGTTGGGAACCCCAAGAGCAAGGTGTGAAGCGGCACTGCAGCAAGTTTTCCCTCAGTAGATACCGAGGTTATCGAACCAGAAGGAGGAAGGAAACGTCATACAGGTGTTGCGAGCAACGCGGAGACCTGCACAACACAAACTCAAGACTTTGCCCCAACGAATCAGTGAGGTTGTCAAGCTCACCGGTTTGCTGTAACAAAGGATTAAACATATGGTGTGGATGGTAATGGTTTGCAGCAAGCAAACAAGTAACAGTGGAAGATGTATTGATAGTAAAGATTGGACCGGGGTCCATAGTTCACTAGAGGTGCTCCCCTTAGATAAACAACATGGCATGAAGGGTAAACAAATTACAGCAGGGCAATTGACAGAAACTGAGCAAGGCATAACAATGAAATTACTAGTCAGAAAGATCCTATGAGATTCGATTGGGCAATATAGCAATATACATAGACCTCCATCCAACTGCATCTATGACTAGAAGTCCACCTTCAGGTTATCATCCGAACCCCCTCCAGTATTAAGTTGCAAGAAACAGACAACTGATTTAAGCAAAGTGTGTAAGGTAAATAGTCCACATGTTCCATGAACAAGAGACCGTTGTTTTCTCCCTAGTAGCAACAGCACATCTACAACCGAAGAGATTATTGTCACTTCTCCTGAAAACTAGAGGCATGAACCCACCATCGAGCATAAATACCCCCTCTTGGAGTCACTAGCAACTACTTGGCCAAGATATCTACTAACAACAGAGAGCTTGTAAGATCACAAACAACACAGACATGATAGAATCATAAAGACAAAAACCATTAATCAAACCAACATAATAATCTCAATATCCATCGGATCCCCGCAAACAAAACATGCATGATTACAAATAGATTAGATCTTGATCATGAACAGAGCTCACAAGATCTATAGATGAAAGCACAAAGGAGGAGATACAACCATCTAGCTACTACATGCACCCATAGTCCAAGGTGGAACTACTCAAGCATCATACCGGAGAGAAGGCCTCCGGGATGATCTCCCCTCCGACAGGGTGCCGGGAAGAACTTCAGATTCCCCCCGATCTAGGGACGATGGTGGTGGCTACAGACGGTTTCCTCGATATTTGATCGTTGCTTGGGGTTTCTGCATCGGGGGATTCTTATAGGCGAAGGAGGAGGCCGAGGAGGCGACCAGGGGGGCCAAACCCTTGCTAGGCACGGGCCCACCCCTGGCCGCGCCTGGGGGGGTCTGGCTGCCCTGGCCCGCTTCCTCGTATCCCCTCTGGACTTCTTGTTCCCCACGGAAAGTTATTGACTTTGACGTTTGTCCCGTCCAATTCCGAGAATATTTATTTACTAACTTTTCTGAAACCAAAAACAGTAGAAAACAGGCATCTGGCACTGTTGCAACTTGTTAATAGGTTAGTACCAGAAAACATGTAAAAATCACATCAAAGTGTAGACAAGTAAAGCAAAGTAGATACTAAACAAGCATGGATCATTAAAAATTATAGATATGTTTTCAACGTACCAATGGTCTCTTTAAGACCGATAGCTTTAGCTTTCCGCCACCTTTGCCTCAGCCGTGGATGGACGGAAATTAGACCCTTGTATCGAGGAGCTACCACCTCTTGTTTGTAGAAGACTTGTTGTTCTACGACGTTGTGTGTTGGCTGGCACCGCTTCCATATGATTAATACACCTTTTAGGGTGTATTCTAGAAAAAAAATACTATGCTCATTGTCCATTGTTATATATTTTGAACCGAACTTTCACCCGAACAACAATAAATTCTATATCTCACAGCCTGTTAGAGCTGCATGATTTTCTTTAAACTTAATCTCGAAAATGTCCAACGTGCTTTAAACTTAATCTCCCCCCGATCTCGATCAATTTTGTTAGTTTGACCACCCAGCTTCGATTCTTTTGTTTAAAGACACACCACGTGAATTTAATCATGGTTCAGTTTCAACAGCAATTGCAGCATTTTTGCAAGAGGGAGTAGCACGAGGGGAGCTCTCTTGACTGAATATGGTAGTAGCAAGACTTAAACGTAGTGTGCTCACTATCCATCTTTATTGACTCTTAGCCGGACTTTTACATTGATCAGACAATAAGAAGTTCAAAGTATATCACGGCTGCTAGACTTACAATTTTATTCAACATACTAAACTAAAGAACACGAGACAATATTGTACTGCTAGTTCAAGGCATGCATCAGCCATGAGGGCCGTCCAGTGCCTCATTTGCTTAGGGGAGGGGCTGAAGGGGAAAGGACCGCACTCCACGGATGCACACTACAATGTTAGCTGCATCGACCTTGGCAGCTCTAACCTTCACGGTCAAGTCCAGAGAACATGGCACACACCCTCCTCTGTCACGCTACATTGACACGACCAGGATCTGGAGTTATTATCCGAGATTGTGTTCTTCAACTATGATGCAGAGTGGCTCGCCAAGACATGTCTCTAGTTGAGGTTGCATGCTAAGCACATTGAGCAAAGTCTTTAGTGTGGATCCCGTGGTTAGCATGTGAAGATCCCATAAAATTTCTGATTCCTCTCATTCTCACCAACTCTGGTGATCAACTTCTGCTATAGTCACTACTACCTCAGAATATATTCAGGCACTCTACTTGCAGGAGAAAACAATTTATCTCAGTGTGCTATGAGACATTAAGTAGGAGCTAGTGTATTGTTCCTACATGTACATATTATCCTAAAAAAATTGTGCGACGCCTAAGTTCACCGACGCCTATTTATAACATACATGACTGTCCTTTCCATAGGATTGGACAACGGCGGCATGTTGATGGCAGACTCTTCATAGGATTTCTTCAGCAGAGAGATCAGCTCATCCAACAGCGGGTGCACGTCAGGCTTCAAAAGTGGTCTCCATTGCTGCAACAGGATTAGAGTTCAGTAAGTACAAACAGCAGGCTGTCAAGGGAAAGTAGCTTCCTCGTAATCCAGAGCACCCAGCTCATGGCAGCGAACAAAAACCAAATGACGCGTTTTGTTTTACCAAAGAAATTTTTCGAGATTGAAAAAAACTCAGCAAAACACGATGGATTCCAAGAGACATCTAAAACAGACCGAACCACGCTCCACATGAATTGTGCCAAGGCACGGGAGAAGAAAATATGGTCGACGTTTTCAGCTTGGCCGCATAGGACGCACTGCCCATTTGACGTACCTCTGCGCTTCTTGATTTGATCGCTGGACGGAAGGCGGCCTCTTGCCAACTGCCAGAGGAAAATTCTAATCTTGAGGGGGATATGTAACTTCCAAATATCTTTAGCCTGAGCAACCATAGCTCCTTCACAAAGCTTGAGGTATAGAGAACGAGTTCATACGAGAATACTATGTATTTATGTTTGTGCAAAATTACATATGACTGTGCAGATTCCGCCAGTCTACAAAAAACGATGTAAAATACTATGTATTTATGTTTGTGCAAAATTAAAATAAATCTAAAATAGTGAACAGTTCAAATTACAAACCTCTAATCATTAATTCCTCTCAAAAAAGAATATAACGTTAACTATATCTTGGATTTATTTTTAGAATTTCCTATGAAATTTAAAATGTCATTTTTAATACTTTCAAAAACAAAATGAGCTCCACATAGTTCGGGCTCTGTTTGGGGTTTCCCTTGGGTAAAAGGAATATCGAGGACATGGGTACACTCGATCCCTTATGAACAGTAAAATAAAAATATATAAACTATAATAAAAAAATACCAAATCATGCATGTAGAGGATGTATGCAATATGTGCACGGCAAGACTGAAGCTTAAATATACGTAGCAGGTGCAAACAAACAAAGTGACCATATAATACTACAAGCATTTTCGATGTGCAAGTTCTTTTTTTATGTATGCCACATACGGAGTACATATGTAATTTTTTTTTAAATTTGGAACGGGGAAGTATTGGGAAATAGGTATGTGTATGATTATTTCAAAAATTTCTAAAACTTATAAAAATATGATTTTTTTGTCGGTTGGTACCCGAGACTTGTCACGTATTATTGGAGGTTAGATGGCCTCTCCACTTGGAGTGATACAAGAGCAAGAGTATACCCTTGGCTTCTTCATACGAAAATGCATATAACCATACGCGCGCACATGTATAGTTAAAAAAGCACCAAAAATTTCCGCCAAAAATAACACCACAAAGATGCAAGAAACTTTTGGTATTTGCATACAAAGATGGAAAAGTAGACCTCATGTTGTAACAACTAGTTAAAGGCGAAAAACTTAATTGATCAATGGAAAATCTAATTTATATACCATTGAGATCTATGACCTAATCTAATCTATTATTTATTTTTTGACAACTTTGTCGTAGGGGAAACCCCTACGGTGTATATTTTCTATTAATCATCAAGAGGAGAGGAGGAAAATCTCCAAAATTCTTACATCAAGGGGGGAAACTTGAAAAAAAATGAAAATAGAAAGCCATATACTAACAAGTGTAATCAGCACCCGGTCTATAAGAGGTTGAATAAGACTATTCTTCACTCTATATTGATGTAGAAGTATATCACTCTGGCAACTGACTCTCCAGCGCCTCAAAGAAGGAGGATGATTATGGAAAATGAATTCATTTCTCACCATCCAGATATTCCAAGCTGCACAAATAATCACTTCCATAAAATAAGGTTCAGTAAAGGAATTTCTGGCATGATCAAACCGATATCTCAAAGTTGCCCCCCAGTGACATGAATTTCCCCCGGACACCGTTTCACAAAAAAGCAGTCAAAGAATAAATGATCTCTAGTCTCCAAGGAGAGTGAATTGCATAACACACAAAAATTATCCGAATCAATTCTCCACTGTTTACGACTCATTATATCTTTAGTGTTAAGCCTATCACATGTACAAGCAGCCAGTTAAAAACTTTAAGCTTACGGAGAACCTTCGATTTCCAAATATTATGGAGGATAGGATTTTGATCGAGCTGTCCAAATAAAAAATTATAAAACTTCGATGATGTATAAGTGGAGCTTCCCCGTGAAAATGACCTCTGATCAGGTGTGGCCTCATCAACGTTCAAAGTAGAAACAAGCTGAGACATTTTCTGGAGCTCCTGGAAAGCTTCAGTAGAGAGTGGAAGTGCGAACGTTGATGACAGCGCCAATCTATTTGACAACTTAGCCACAGAGAAATCCTCATACAACACAAAAGAAAATAGATGAGGAAACATGTCACACAAAAGATCACCTTGATGCCAAAAATCTTTCCAAAATAATATAGTGGAGCCATCACCCACTACTGCCGTGGTGATGCTTCTATAATCCTCTATGAGACTGAAGATGTCTCGCCACCAAAAGGATCCTTTTTTGACTGAGTGTGAGGAACATCATCGTCGTCGACATGGCCGGAGCTCGCCAGGCCATGCACGCCCGATTCCTGGCAGTGGGATTGTTCCTGTCGGTCCTTCAGGCCAACTCGCATCAGGTCATTGAGCATATGAAGAGGGTGTGGAAGATCAGAGGGGAGATGGAGGCCAATCCAATCTCTGCAAATCCGGGGCAGCGCAGGTTCATGCTCGAGTTCTCGGAGAAGGGCGATAGAGACCATGTCGTTCGAGGGGGCCCTTGGCAGTACAAAGGCGATGTCGTTGTTGTGGAGGGCCTGGAAGAGGGTGCTGACCCTGCGATTGCTCTCTTCACGCACATGCCGGTGTGGGTGCAGTTCAGGAACATACCTTTCTACCTCCTCACAAAGAAGCTGGCCCGGGACCTTGGGGAACAAGTAGGAACGCTGCTCAAGATCGACAACAACTCCAGGGGGAACATCTACCACAAATTCCTGAGAGCTAGAGTTCATTTACCACTCTACCTGCCCCTGCAGAAAGTAATCACGCTCAAAGACGAAATTACTGAAGAGGATATCGAGGTGCAGCTAAGGTATGAAAGAATTCCCATTTTTTGCTTGTTTTGTGGTTATATTGGCCACATGGAAGCCAGATGTGACATGCCTATGGAGGAGAGGAAGTTGTGTTTCAGTCAGGACCTGCGGGTCACCCCGGTGCACTTTGATGATCCTCGAACCTGGTTCCTCCTAGAAGCCATGGGGAAGCAGCAGACACATGCTAGGACTAGGTCGGTTTGGCGGGCCCCGAGCCCGGCGCCATGGTCGGCACCTTGGGTGGGCGTAATGCCACCCGAGGGAACCCCAAGGACAAGTAAGGTGGCACCTGGTTTGGAAGTGGTAGCTGCAGAGGTGGGAAAGCTGTGCGTTCAAGACAATACCAACACTAGCAGCGATCAGAACATGGCTGTTGTGGCCCTCAACACCAACACTAGGGCCAGTATTGCTGCTGAGATAGAAGAGGTGCAAGCCGAGAATGAGACCAAAAGAGGGTCCTGTTCCCAGATTGCGGGTGAACAGGGAGCAGGAAACTCCAACAACATCGACAAGAAGAAGGACGATGGAGCTGTGGGACCCCTCGTCAACAATGGGGCTACAGTGACGGAAGATGGTACCGTGGTTGCTGACGAACAGGGCCCCGACATCAACATCGGCCAGTGCTACCAAGGAACCTAGTGGAGAAGGAGGTAGGCAATGATACTACAACATCTTATGAGAAAAAATCCACGTCCGCTTCATCCAACATGAAGAATAAAAGCACTAAGGCATGAAAGAGGAACAAGCGGGAACAGGGGACTGATGTGGCCGCCAGCAAACAAGGGGCGCACCCAGTTACTACTGTGTACCAAAGCAAAAGGGTGTGGCAGCGCCAGAATGGGGACTACATGGAAGAGGAGAAGCGTCGGCAGGCCAAGAGGGGACCGTTCCAAGTCCCTTCGGTGTCACAGTGCCTGGGTTCAAAGGGATTGCATGAGTTGTGCTGTGATGAGGAGAGGGAAGAACTCCTAAAGGGAGATGGGCTCCGAATGAACCCTACTGTGGGTTCAGTCAACATTACTGTAGGAAAAGAAGCTACTGGGGGAGGGAAAGAGCAGGAAGGACTGGAGGGAGAGGAAAAGGCCGGCACGGGGGATGATGGTCCACTGCCAGGTGCTAGCGTGAGCACCTGGAAGGACAAATGATCTACCTATGCTGGAACTGCCGAGGGCTTGGGCAGCCTCGGACAGTTCAAGAGCTTGCTCGTCTTGTGCGAGAACACTGCCCAGATGTGCTGTTCCTCTTAGAGACAAGACAGAGCAAGGATAGGATCCTGAGTGTTTGTAGGCGTCTTGGTCTCCCTTGTTGTCTCCCTGTTAGTGTGACAGGAAAGGGTGGAGGATTAGTTCTGTGCTGGAAAAAGGAGGTTTCTGTTGACCTCATTTCCTTTAGTCCCCGCCACATTGATGTAATCATCCAAGGCCCTAATGGAATAAAAGAGAGGAACACTTTTTTCTATGGGGAACCGTGTGCTCAAAATAGACCAGAATTCTGGAAATTGTTAAAGAGAATAAGAATAAATAGAGCTACAAATCTTCCCTGGCTAATGCTGGGGGATTTCAATGAAACTTTGTGGCAGAGTGAACATTTTTCGGTATCAAAGAGAAATGAAAAAAGAATGCAAGACTTTAGAGAAACAATGATGCTTTGTGATGTTCATGATCTGAGTTACTCTAGAGTACCTTGGACTTACGATAATAAACAAGGAGGGAAGAGAAATGTGAGGGTCTGACTAGAGCCATGGCAAGCCAAAATTGGTGGGATCTATGTACAAATGCCTACGTGCAACATCTTATTTCTTCCAGGTCTGACCATTTACCCATTGTTCTCTGTTGTGGTGTCAGTACAAAGGAAAAACGAGTTTGTAAATGGACAAAGTACGAGTATTGCACACACTTGGTCGTCTTGTAAAAGAGCCACCGACCTGGCGGACATCAAGATTAACCTCCAAATGGCCATGTCTTCCCTCAAATCTTGGAGCAGGGTGCATTTTGGAAGAGTTGACAAAGAAATAAGTCGACTCAAGAAGAGACTGGAAGAATTGTATAGAGCGAACCCAAATGGGCACTGCTCTGAAATAAAACATATCAGCGCCAAGTTGGATGAAATGCTGCTTAGAGAGGAGATGTTATGGAAACAGAGATTAAGGGTACAGTGGCTAAAAGAAGGAGAACAAAACAAAAAAAAATTCCACATAAAGGCGACTTGGAGAGCAAAGAAAAATACTATCAACACCCTGAAGACAAGTGACAACTGGCTGCTGCAACATAGGGATGAGATGCTGCAGTACACTGGCGACTACTTTGCAACCCTTTTCACTAAAGACCAGCAGGTTGAGCCTACTGACCTGATGGACCTGTTCCAACCAGTGGTGAACCAAGATATGAATGTTGCCTTGCTTCAAGATTACACTGACAGGGAGATTGGAGACACTCTTTTTCAAATTGGGCCCCTTAAAGCCCCATGACCCGATGGCTTTCCTGCGTGCTTTTTTCAACGTAATTGGGCCACGCTGAAGAACGATGTGATGCAGGCTGTTAGAAATTTCTTTGGCACAAGTACCATGCCTCGGGGATTAAATGATATTATTATTGTCCTAATTCCTAAATCCAATAATTCCCTGGATTTGAAAGACTTCAAGCCTATTTCTCTGTGTAATGTGGTTTATAAAATTGTGGCGAAATGCATGGTTAACAGGTTAAGGCCTTACCTCAATAATCTTATTTCGGATACCCAGAGTGCCTTCATCCTAGAAAGGTTAATCACTGACAACGCCCTGGCTGCCTTCGAATGCTTCCATTCAATCTAGAGAGGTAGAGGCCAAGCCAAGGATTTTTGTGCTTATAAGCTTGATCTAACAAAAGCTTATGACAGGGTTGATTGGAGATATCTAAAGGGTGTGCTTCTCAGAATGGATTTTGACCATAAGTGGGTGAAGCTTATTATGGAGTGTGTTACGTCAGTAAGGTACTCTGTGAAGCTAAATGGTGACATATCCAAACAATTTAAACCTTCCAGGGGTTTAAGACAAGGGGACCCTTTATCCCCTTACCTTTCCTATGTGTGGCCGAAGGCATGAAAAAAATTCTTCAAAGAGCTGTATACCTTGAGGAACTGAAAGATCTTAAGTTATGCAGAATGGCGCCAGGTATCTCTCATCTTCTTTTTACCGACGACAGCCTCCTGTTTTTCAAAGCCAATACCCAACAAGCAGTTGTCATTAAAAAAGCAGTAACTATGTAAGAGAGATGCTCTGGTCAGCAATTGAGTGCTAGGAAATGTTCCATCTTGTTCAGTACTACTTGCCAAGAGGAAGAGCAACAGGAGATAAAAAATATGTTGGGAATTCAATATAGCACGTTTGAAGAAAAATATTTGGGTTTCCCTACTCCTGATGGAAGAATGAAGGATGATAAGTTCCAACCTATCAAGGAAAAATTCACTAAAAGACTTGGAGGGTGGAATGAGACCCACATGGCTATGGGCTCTAAGGAAATTTTGATCAAAAGTGTAGCTCAGGCTCTTCCTATCTGTATTATGAGTATTTTCATCCTTCCTGTGGGGTTTCATGAAGACTACATGAAAGTCATCAGGAGTTTCTGGTGGGATAAAGACGAGGACCATAGAAAGGTTCACTGGTCTAACTGCGATAATCTGACCTTACCAGAAGCTCAAGGTGGAATGGGGTTCAGAGATACTCATCTCTTTAACCAGGCGCTGCTTGCTAGGCAAGCATGGAGAATTTTAATTAATCCGACTAGTCTCTGTGCCAGGTTGCTAAAATCTAGGTACTTCTTGTCGGGAAATTTACTGGATACAGTTTTCTCCGCGGATGCTTCTCCTACGTGGAGAGGGATTGAACACGGGCTTCAACTTTTAAAAAAGGCATAGTGTGGAAAATTGGGGACGGGGAAAAGGTTGACTTCAGAAGACAAAATTGGATTCCTAGAAGAATGCCCTCAAATACCTCTGTCACCATAAATCACTCTAGAAGCAGGAAAGTAAAGGATCTGTTTCTCCATGGGACTAGACTATGGGATGAAAACAAGATAAGGGAAATGTTCCCGTCTCACGATGCTGAGGATATTCTAAAACTGAAAGTTATGCAGTACGGGGAAGACACGCCTGCGTGGCATTACGAAAATTTAGGTGTGTTCTCAGTCAAAAGTGCATACAAGCTTGCTTATGATTTAGCTAAAGATGCTTAGTTCAATAGTGGAAGCAGTAAAACAGGGGATGATTGTAGAAGCATCTGGAAGCTGATATGGAATGCAAGGTCCCTAATAGGATTCGTATTTTTTCCTGGAGATGTGCCAAATACAACTTACCCACAAAAATGAATAAATGGCGAAGAACACTGGAGTTAGATAACATTTGCAATATTTGTGGTTGTCAAGAGGAAACTAGCCATCATGCTACTGTGATGTGCTCTTAAGCTAAAGCTTTGAGGGAGAATATGAGGGAGGTTTGGGAGATTCCAAAAGAGGAGTGATTCAGATATACGGGGCCTGACTGGCTCCTCATCCTCCTAGACAATACCCCTGTTGAACAGCACCAGAGAATCCTCCTCATCTTATGGCGTTCCTGGCAACTGAGGAACAACCTTGTGCATGATGATGGTACCACATCTACTTGGGCTTCCTCAGTCTATCTTTAGAGCTATTTCTAGTTATTGAATGGGTCGGACATGAATGGGGCACAAACAAATATAGAGAGCAGCGTTCCTAAAACCTCCACGGGTGTTAAAAAGTTATCATGGGAAGCTCCAGAACAGGGTATGCTCAAACTAAATGTGGATACTGTAGGGTTTCGTAGCATAGAAAACAAAAAATTTCTATCGCATACAAACAAACAAGCCAAGATCTATCTACTAGATTGTAGCAACGAGTCGATCGAATAACTCACCCTCGAAGATTACAAAGCGTTTAACGAGAGCAGATTCTCGTGGGTGATGTAGTCGTACTCTTCCCGATCTCAAGATCGCGTAGACGATCCTTCCGGCGCTGCGTTCCGGCAGCGCTCCCGCAGTCGGTCACACGTTCGGTACTCGACGAAGACCTTCCTCTCCCTTGTTCCAGCAGGCAGCGGAGGTTGTAGCACTCTCCTCGCGATTCCGGCAGCACGACGGCGTGGTACCGGAAGTAGAGGGGAGATCTCGCAGGGCTTCGCCTTAAGCTGAAGCGAGTATGGTGGACTATGAGAGAGGCCTTGGCGATCTAGGGTTTAGAGGCACCAAGGGGTTTAGAGCAACCAGCAGCTAGGGATTAGCTAGACGGCGGTTTAGAAGAGATTTAGAGCAGCCGCATCTAGAAGGGGGGGCGGCGGCTGGTCTAGGGTTTAGAGGGGCGCCGGATATGGGGCAAAGTGTAGGGAGAGGGGCGCCCCCTCCCTTTCTTTTATAGGTGGGAGGGGCGGCTAGGGCTAGCCAAGTCCTCCCCCAACTCCCTTGCTGGCCGGCGGTTTGGAGGAGAGAAGGGAAACCTTCTCTTCCCAGGTTTCCTTCTCCCCCTCCACTTCACAAAATAGCCGTTTGACTTTTCAAATTGGCGTTTGACTTTTTCAAACTAGGATTTGATTAAACCCTTTATTTTGTTCAGAGATGACACCTAGTACATGATGCAACCATTCCAACTTGTTGTGACACATTCATGTACCCTTCCCCTCCGGAGTGCCGGACATTCCGGAACCTTCTAGAACATTCCCGATGAAAACACCGGAATCATTCCCCAACTCCAAAACAGGACTTTCCTTATATGAATCTTATTCTCCGGACCATTCCGGATCTCCTCGTGATATCCCGGATCACATTCGAGACTCCGAACAACATTCGGTCTCTTACTCATCATTCCATAACTACTCAACAACATCGAATCCTTAAGTGTGTCTCCCTACGGTCCGTGAATTATGCGGACATGATCGAGACACTTCTCCGATCAATAACCAATGGAGGAATCTGGAAATTCATATGGCTCCCACATATTTCTACGATTACTTTGCGATCGAATGAACCACTTACATACGATACCAATTTCCCTTTGTCTCACGATATTTTACTTATCCGAGGTTATGATCGCTTGTATCTCGCATACCTAGTTCAACCTCAATCTTGATAAGTACTCTTTTCTCGTTCCGTGGTATGTGATCCCTTGTGAGCTAGTCACATGCTTGCAAGCTAATTGGATGACATTCCACCGAGAGGGCCTGAGTATATCTATCCGTCATATGGATGGACAAATCCCTCTTGATCCATGTGTCTCAACCCATACTTTCCGAACACTCAATGCCACCTTTATAGCCACCTGTTACGGTGTGGTGTTTGATGTCATCAAAGCATCCTTCCTAAAGGTGATATGCATGATCTCATGGTGAAGGAATTAGGTTACTATGTATCGTAAAGCTTATAGCAAATGAACTATATTAAATGACTTGATCTTTATGCTATGCTTAACTATAGGAGTATGTCCATCACATCATTCTCCTAATGATATGACCCTGTTGTTAATAACATCTCTATGTTCATGATCAGGAAACCATGATCATATATTAACCAACAAGCTAGTTTAATAAGAGGCTTTACTACGGACTCTTTTATATTTACAAATCACACAAGTATTAATGTTTCCGGTTAATACAATTATAGCATGGTATGTAAACATTTATCATAAGTATGAAGATATGATAATAACCACTTTATTATTGCCTCTTGGACATAACTCCAACAGATACCGCGTATAACCAGGAGTCTGGACAATCCATGATGGGGGGAGTCATACGAGATCATGAGGGAGAAATCATATGGTCCATGAACGGGAATCTGGAGATCTGCCAAGACGCCGAGGAAGCTGAAGCTAGTGCCCTGATCTTGGCTCCGAATACTTGCTCTGAACTACAGATTTTTCCTCATACTGTGGAGATTGATTGCGCAGGAGTCTTCAAAACGGTGGAAGATAGGAGACCGGACATATCAAGGCGATGTCATATCTATAGACAGATCGAGCTATGGAGAAGGGAAGCTGGCTCTTTCCAAATGTCTTTAGTCAAAAGAGATTGTAATAGGGTTGCTCGTGAACTGGCTAAATGCACTAGTTTAGTGGGTAGTAGAGGGTTATGGTACCAATCTGTCCCAGCAAATGATCTACCCATGTATTGAATGATTGCAGCCAGTCTGCCAATATATAGAATCTTTTTGACGTAAAAAAGTCTACGTGTTTAGTTTCTTGCAAACAAAGGATAGAAGCATTACTCTCCTCCAATTTGCTACGAATATGCATCAAATTTCAATGGATCATTAACCCCCTAATAGAATAATAAGTTTAAGACTGATAGATACTGAAACCACCACCAACCGATAGACACTGAAACAACAGACCAACTGACCCAAGCATCCTGGGCACTAATGTGGTAGGATACGGGATCAATTATGTCTAACAGTAAGCTCGGCAGGGCCAATCTTGCAGTCTTCAATGCCCATACGTTGCATCTCTAACCTGCATGACAGTCGGAGTGGAGGCTTTTGGTACCACTTAGTGGCGAGGACCCCATAGGGCATAGTACGGCGACCATCCAAGCTAACATATATAGTCTGCCTCTATGTTCTGGTTGCACGCTAGTTAGAGCTTTGGATGGCGTAGGCCTAGGACCATGCCGCTGAAGAAGGCATAATCGTTATGTGAGATTGCATTTCATTGGCTTTTTTGAACTAAGATCCGTGTCTAATCTATCATTGTTCTTGAAACATCGTCTGGCGTATAAGAATTAAACTTATATATATGTTATCGAGTATAGTCCAATCTTTATTTTTTGCGATGTCATATTTTGATATATCCATAATTTTTAAAAGAAAAACCTCATTAACTACAATTATAATAGTTTATTTTTTCATGCATACAACATCAGTCATGTATTTTTTCCTAAACCTTGACAACATTTAATCGGTCAAATAGAATCCATTTCACATCGATTGAGTGTAGCGTACTATGGACAGTTGAATCTTATGTATTCATGTTAGAAACTTTTATATCAAATTGGTCTTACATCCTTACATGGGGTAGGGGCCACGCACAATAAAAATGACATATGTATTTTATTTTGCCATACCTAAATTTTTAACTGTCCTCCGCCACTGTTTAGGAATTTCCTCTAAGTCCCAAACATTATTGGAACTCATTGATTTCATTTCATCTTCCATTGCCTCCACCTACTTGGCTGAGTGAGGGCTACTCATGGCTTCTTCATATGAGGTAGGATCGCCCTCCATATGAACTGTGTTGTAGACTTTGTAAATTTCTTTGAAAATGGCTGGTCTTCGTTCTCTTTTAGACCTTCTGAGTTCATCAGACTCTTTCTCATTTCTTGCCTCGGGTTTAGGCCATTTACAGTATGTGACCGTTCTGGCTCCCTTTCGTGCTCAACAGTGGGTTCAGGTTGCTCCTGATGGACAGGTTCCAAACTCTCGCCCATTGTCGTCACGTGTGGAGTCACAACAGGTGCCCTCACTACAACCTCAGGGGTTGCATATGGTGGCACAACAGGTAGCGAGAAAAATGGCTCCTGAGTCATTGGATTAGGTGCATGCACCCTCTTCTCCTCAAGATCAATTTCCTGAGCTACCGTGCTCCCCCTCATTAATTCGTCCTCCAAGAAGACTGCATGTCTTGTTTCTACAAACTTTGTGTATCTGTTAGTACAGTAGAAACAATAGCCTTTTATTTATCTAGATAGCCAATGAAGTGGCAAAATACTGTTTTGGGGTCTAACTTTGCAATGTTTGGATTGAAAACGTTTGCCTCAGTTGGGCTCCCCCAGACCCTCAAGTGGTGCAGAGAGGGGACTCTGCCTGTCCACAATTCATACGGTGTTTTAGGCACCGACTTACTTGGTACTCTGTTGAGAATGTGAATGGCGGTTTTAAGCGCCTCCATCCACAATCCCAATTAGAGGGTGGAATAGCTCATCATGCTGCGCACCATATCCATGAGGGTACGGTTACACCTTTCAGCTACTCCGTTTTGCTGAGGTTCGCCCGGCATAGAATATTGGGCGACTATTCCATTTTCCTGTAGGAAACCTTCAAAAGGTCCTGGTACTTGACCATATGGAGTATGCCAACCGTAGTACTCCCCCCCCCACGGTCAGACCGGACTATCTTAATTCTTTTATCATGCTGATTTTCTACTTTAGCTTTGAAAATTTTAAATTTATCCAATGCTTCAGATCTTTCTTTAATTGGATAAATATAACCATACCGGGAGTGATCATCCGTGAATGTTATGAATGAATCATAGCCATCCACACTTTTCACCAGAAACGGTCCACATATATCAGTGTGGGTTATTTCTAGTGTAGCTATACTTCGGTTTGCACCCTTTTAATTTTTTTTACATACTTTCCTTTGATGCAATCTATGCATTTCTCGATGTCTGAGAACTCTAACGGAGGAAGAATGTCATTTTTAACGAGGCTTTCTATTCTTCCCTCGAAATATGGCCTAATCTGCAGTACCATAACTTAGATGAGTCAAGAGTTCGCTTTCTTTTCTTTTGTTCTTTGTTCGACAAGGGAACTTGTTCATTAACATCACACACAGAAAATACTTTCTCATGCAAAGATAATAAATAAAGCTTGTCATGTAGTGTAGCAACACCCACATAAGTATCTTTCAACCAAATGGCACATTTGCCATGTCCAAAATAACACTCATACAAGTCTTTGTCCAAGCACGACACACTTATTAAATTTCTATGAATGGAAGGAACAAATAAAACATCCTTAAGCAAAAGAGAAAAGCCATCAGCCAGCTCCAGAGGAATGTCGCCAATAGCCTCCACTTCTGCTTCAATCCCATTCGCCACTTCAATGAGTCTTTCTCTTTTTGGCAAAATCCTTGTCGAATGGAACCCCTGTAAAGAGTTGACAACATGAACAGTTGCACCAGAGTAAATCCACCAAGTAGATTTAGAAAACTTTTCATACAAAGATTCATTAACAAAAGAGACTATATCTTTACCTTTTTGGCCATTATGGACTTTAGCCATATTGGGCAATCCTTTTTGTAGTGGCCAACCTTTTTGCAATGGTGGCACTGGTCTTTGTCCCCAGGGGTAGACTGCTGGTACTGATGCTGGTGCTGTAGTGGGCCCTTGCCATGTGGCTTGGAAGGTGAGCCACCATGGTTACTGTTGGTGAAGTTCCTCTTCCTATTGTCCTTCACGTAGTTCAAGGAACCACCGTGAATGGACTTAAGCCTTTCTTCCTCTTGAGAACACATCCCTATGGTCTTTTCAATGTCCCACTTTTCAGGGGACATGTTATAGTTGATGACGAAGTTCTCGAACTGTTGGGGAAGAGAGGCCATGACAAGATGCACCAGAAGAGCAGGCTTGAGCTCGAGGTCCGCATCCATGGGCTTTAACTTAGCCGCCATGTTGGACATCCTCAAGATGTGCTCTCTAATGCCATGTGGCCCTCCCGTATACTTTTCTATCACCAGCTGTTTTAGCAGCTGGGTCGTATACATGTTTGAAGAGCCAGTAAACTGACTCTTTATCTTTGCAAGGTACTCGCCAACAGACGCACACTCTTCAATTGAGCCCACTATTGCGTTCTCAATTGTGTTCTTGACAAAAGCCAAGCACTTCTTGTTTGCATTGACCCACTTTTGGTTGTCTATTGAGTAGGCCAGCTCCAAAGGAGCATGGTCTCTCTTTCTCTTTTCAAATGCAGCACTTTCCTCAGCATCACCCCTCACTGGGTCCTCAGGCTTGACTGGTTGTTTAGTGTCAACCACCCAGTCCACCTCGGCGCAGACAAAGGCCAGGTCAACCTTTTTCCTCCATTCGGAGTAGTTATCCCTTCTGAGCAATGGGATGTCCTTCAGGCAGCTCATGAGGTTAAGACCTCCTGAAAAACACAAAAGATGTGAGATAACCAAAAACAACTGTATGCATTAATCCAACGTTGGTATAAATTAAGCATGCAATTGTTTGTGCCATTTAAAATTACATCACCGTTGGGTAAGATAAAATTAAATGCACCTTTAATACATAATGAAGGGGATCATGATCATGTTTATTAATAACGTTGGTCAATTAATAACATGGAGCATAATCAACTTTAAATTACTTTATCACATCTTTTAAAACAAAATTTATACAAACTTTATTGCATTCAAGCAATTTAAAACAACTATTTGCAGCGGAAACAATATTACAACTTTCATAGAACTTTTAAATTTTACAGAAAAAAATCTGCATCTATTCCACTTTCTAGTCAAATATTCACTTGAAATAAATTGACTAGAAAAAACTGTGCAAAAACTCTCAAAAACCGATGAAAACATCAAAATATAGCTTCTGTAAATAGAAATAACTAAAACATAAAACACTATATGGCCCAGCGTGGCCCAGCGGCCCGGCGGCTATCTGTCGCGCGGGTGCGCTCGCTAGAGCGGCCAGCTGCCCGCGGCCTGGGCCCGCCAAGGCCTGCCTGCGCGCTGCCCCGCCCGCGCGCTCGCTAGCCTACGTGCCGCCCACGCGCAGCAGAGAGTGCTCCTGGGCTCGCTCGCAAGCGGCCCAGTGGCCTGGCCGCTTGGCCCGCCAGGCCCGCTACCGCCCACAGCCTCCCGCGCGGCACCATCCCAGCCGTCCAGCGGGTGCGCCCTAGATCGTCTGGCTGAGCTGCTGCGTTCATGCAACAAAACAGCCCCACCTGAAACCCTACGCCCCATTTCCCCAGCCACTGACCCCCACCCTCTGCTCTGGCGAGGTGAGGTGGAGGCGGCCACCCGGCAACACGCGTGGCGAGCCCCTCCCTCGCCGGCGCCTGCCCTTTTGCCGGCGACGGCCGGCTCACCCTTTTGATTTGATCCTTTTCTATGAGGATTTCGGGCTTTTGGGGTTTTCTCTGGGGTTTTGAGGGGTGGTTCGGGGCTTTTCTTTCTGTGGGATTCTCTGTTTTGAATCGGGTCTTCGATCTAGGGTTAGATCTGGGGATTTGGGTTTGGGATTTTACTTTTCTTTCCCTTTGCCCCAGATGGGGTATGTCCTTCTTCCCTATGCCTCAGCTTGCCGATGTGCATAGGGATCGAGGGGGACGGCGCGGTCGTAGGGCAGGCGCACTGTGGGGGTTGAATCTAGGGTTTTCGTTTTGCACTTTCTGTTTCTACAGAAAGAACTAGAGACAGAAACATGCTCTGATACCATTGTTTGTTCTAGTCTAGCCTTTTTAGATATACTATAAGGTGGAACTCGTAGATCTGAGAGGGAGAGAGAGAGAAGGGTACCTGCGCCCTGGCTCGACAAGCATGAGCCAGAGGGGATGCCGGAGCTAGCCCTGGAGCTGGAGCTGCCGTCATTGGCCATAGGAAAAGGGGGCGATGGCGTGGGTGTGCGGTGGTGGCGGCGCTTCCTGTCGGCTCGCGCTAACCCTACATCGGTAGGGGTGTAGGTGGGATGATTGGTACAGCGGCGAACCTCGTACCGTGTGCTGCCAGCCCCCACCACTTTATATAGCACGGCGACAGGGGCCCACCAACCAGATAGGGTTGGGCGCCCCCGATCAGGGCGCGGTTAGGGGCGTGACAGGCCGTTGGGCTCTGTCACGTTGAGATCTATCTAACAAAAAAAGAGAAATTTCCAGATTTCCATTCACAAGTTTTTGACTAACCAAAAGGTGATGCCATTAGATAACAAATCAAGCCGCAGAAATAAACGGGTCTGATTGCTCATCATTTCAACGGTCATTTTTAACCGTAGAAAATTTTAACAGTCACCACTCGCTATCCTCGACTAACCGGAGTGAGCAATCACGCACGTGTGCAATGAAGAGTGGTGTAAGTATCTTTGATGGCAATGAAGAGGCCAACGTGATCTTTTTTCCTTTCGGTTGGGATCAACGACGTCTATAAATACGGGACCCCTACAAGCAGTAGGATATATACAGCTCGAATCCCCGAACAAGCTAGTCACAAGGCAATAAGCTAGCAAGTCAAGGTTCGACAATGGCGTTGTTCACCCGAGCTGCCAGTTTCCAGGTGCTCCTCCAGATCTCGCTGTTCGTCGTCTCCGCAGTGATCATGAGCGGCTCCTTCTGCCATGGAGCCTGTGGGATCAGTGGTTAGTGCTTCCAAATTGTTCATTTCCTGCTTGAAACAAAGTTCTATCAATTTCAAGGGTTCAGAAACTAATTTTTGTGTTTTCTTTGCAGAGTCCAACGTTGTAGTGTGCATCCGCGGAGAGTGCGGTCATTTCCCCTTCACCCCTGCACCCCCTCCCCCGAGCAAATGAGGGATCGGATGGCCCTGATGGCTGATGCATGCCTTGCTCTAGCAGTACTATGTTGTCTCGTGTACTTCAGTTTATAGTACGTTGAATAACGTGTAAGTTGGCAGGCCATGCGATATGTTTGAACTTGTTGTTGTCTAATCAATGTAAATGTTTGGTTCAGAGTTAATAAAGATGGACAGTGAGCACATTGCGTTAAGTCATTCTACCTTTCATATTCAGTCTAGAGAGCTCTCCGCGTGCTACTCCTCTTGGCAAAAAGGCCGCAATTACTGTTACATTTGAAACTGAGCCACGATTAAATTAAGTGGTCTGTCTTTAAACAAAAGAATTGAATATGGGTGATCGAACTAACGAAACCGATTGAGATCAAGGGGTGGTCGGACTAACAAAATCGATCGAGATCAAGGGGGTAGAAGTGTAGAGCATGTTGGACGTCTCAAGATTAGGTTTAAAGAAAATCAAGGACAGGCCAAAATATTGTTGTTTGATCAGTGCAAAAGTTTGGTTCAGAATATATATAATGATGGACAATGGGCACGGTATATCAAGTCATGCTATCATCCCTTTGGTAGGCACAATACCTAAATGTAAAACCCCGATCCTTTTAATAGAGGAAGAGATGCGTCTATGGAAATCACAGTACTAATGTTTAACAAAAAAAAGTGAACATGGTAAATCTGTTCTACAAAATACACAATAGCTTAGGTGGGTGCCCAATTAAATTTTCACACATCACATGTCAGTGGTATAAAGAGCATGCATATATGTCCACGGTAGGAAAGACTCGCAACAAGTCGGGTCAGCTTATTCTAGAAACGATGCATTGATTGATGTTGCGCCGATATAGATCTAGTACAGTGCACGCTAAGATTAAGAGGCATCGGGAGATAAGCTTCTACAATCAGTGCCTTGTGATGTAGAGCTTTCGATCTGCTTAGTAGAGTATGGAGCACCTTCGGTTTCTAGAGAGAGCAAGCGCTATCCACGTTTAAATATTTAAGGATACTTGTGTTGGCCAGGGCTATGACAAGACGATTCTCTGGAATGAGCAAGAGGTCGGTGCGTACTACTCGACCTGCTGAGCGATGCTGAAAGCCGACCTTGTGTACATGGACAGCGACTTGTTCCTCGTAGTGTACGACGGTGGTGTGTCAGCGGGGTGTGGCACGGTGTCCACGCCAGAGGAAAAGCGCTGCAATCCCAAGCAAACAAAGGAAAATGCACCGGTCCTTGCTTTACTCCGAAGGAGAAGTCCGGAACTAACCGGTGGCTAGGTCAAGTAGGACCGGTCCAGTAGTACAGAACGATCGGTCGCACATGGCTAAAAATAGGCTTCACACACGGTTTTCTTGACCATTTCTATCGATGGTTGGGTGACGATGGTTACCCACGCGTGAAAACATCTATTGTGAGGTTCAATAAATAAAGTTCAAACCTAGAGTTTTCACCCTGGTACTGGAAATCCAACACTCAAAATAGTATCACCTACCCAAAGTCGCCATGTGCCGCCAACATGCCAATGTCTTATCACACAACTGCACATGCACATGCACGCTCCTGATGTGGACCAAGTCACAAAACCGAAAGCATGTCCGGTCCAACTGAAATGGTACAGAGAGAGGTATAAAACAAAAAAGGGGTGGCCCAATAAAACTATCGATGCTAGGGTGCCAAGCAAATTAGAATCACAAAAACAATCCACACTAATGTAATAACCATAAATAAATGGTGTCTCTAGCATATATTTGTCTCACCACATGTTGCCGATCAGCTGCTAAGGTCACCCGCCATTGACATCGATTCCATGACATCTTGAGTCCAGACCGGCCATGGAGGAGAGCCAATAGGACATCCACATGGGGCAGGGCCAAACCCCACATACTAAGTAGAAGTAGATGCCTCAGATATGCAGTCACAAACACCTTTGAAGGCCATGTCAAGCACCCCAACCACTCAATCATGCACGAGACGACCAATAACTGGAGTTGAACAGAGGATAATTCCAAAAGTATTAAAAACTTGCAAAAGCATTTTTGTAAGTTGTTGTTGTTTCTAATGGCATTTTTTAGTTGCAAGAAGTCCACGGTGAAGTATATTGAATTAACCTCCTTATAAATATCTTGAAAAAGACATGCTACACACATGAGGTGTACTTTTCCATCTTTGTATGCAAACATCAGAGGTTTCTTGCATCCTTGTGGTGCTTTTTTTTTTGCGAAAATTTGTGATGCTCTTTTAACTATGCATGTGTATGGTTATGTTCATTTTCTTATGAAGAAGCCAAGGGAATACTCTTGCTCTTGTATCACTCCAAGAGGAGAGGCCATCTAACCTCCAATAATACGTGACAAGTCTCAGGTACCAACCGACAAAAAACGTATTTATAAGTTTTAGAAATTTTCGAAATAATCATACACATACCTATTTCCCAATACTTCCTTCTGCTAAATTTTAAGAAAAATTACATATGTATGGTGTACATAAAAAAAGAACTTGCACAGCGAAAATGCTTGTACTATTATGTGGTCACTTTATTTTTTTGCACGCTCTACGGTACTTTTGTATTTAAGCTTCAGCCTTGGCGTGCACATATTGCATACATCCTCTACATGCATGATTTTTAAAGTTTTTATTATAGTATATATTTTTATTTTACTGTTCATGAGGGATTGGGGGTACCCATGTCCTCAATATTCCTTTTACCCAAGGGAAACCCCAAACAGGGCCCGAACTATACGGAGTTCATTTTGTTTTGAAAAGTATTAAAAATTACATTTTTAAATTTCAGAGGAAATTCTAAAAATAAATCCAAGATGTAGTTAATCTTGTATTCTTTTTTGAGAGGAATTAATGATGTATTCTACGAGCCTACAAAATCTCAGTGTGAAATACCTTATGTTCTGAGCAACACAATAACTAATCTAGCAAATTTTAGAGGTTTGTATTTTGAACTGTTCACTATTTCAGATTTATTTTAAATTTTTCACCAACATAAATACATAGTATTTTACATCGTTTTTTGCACACTAGCGGAATACATGATTATCTTCATTTAGGATTTTTTTGGATTTTTTTTGAAAGTTTGAAATGTAGTTTTTGGATTTTTCAAAAGACAGGCTACGTGTACTCTGAGCTCCAAAACGCCGTAGCACTCCCCTACCTCCTTAATCCTGGATGATTACACAATACATGTCCTTTTATTGTCTGAACATGGAAAATGACAGTCATGTATGTTATAAATAGGGCGTCGGTGAACTTAGGCATCACACTATTTTCTTTTGGGATATAATATGTAGGAACAAGACATTAACTTCTAAATAATGTCTCGTGACACACTGATATATTGCTTTCTCCTGCACGCAGAGCGCCCCAATATATTATGAGCTAGCAATAACTCTAGCAGAAGTAGATTATCGGAATGAGAGAAACGAGCAGTGGAGAAACTTGGTTGGGTGGGAACGAGAGAAATCAGAAATTATATGGGCTCTTCACTTGCTAATCACGGGATCCACAATAAAGACTTTGCTCAATGTGCTTAGCATGGAACCCCAACTAGAGACCCGTCTCGGCCAGCCAGTCTGCGTCGTTGTTGAAGAACACGATCTCGGATGATAACTCCAGACTCTGATCGTGTCAACATAGCGCGACAGAGGAGCATGTGTGCCAAGATGTAACACACCAACACCACAAGGCTTCGTAGTAGCAGCTCTCTAGCCGCAAGTGAACTATGATGTTCTATAAACTTGACCACGAAGGCTAGAGAGCTGCCAAGGTCGACGCCTCAAAGGTGTCCAAGCAGCTCGCGAATGCACTCGAAGTTGTTGGATTGGCCGATGAGTCCTCGTTGCGTATCTGCGCCAGTGTCCTCGTCATTGCCTTGTAGTTCCCGCGAGGGAAGTCGAACAGCATGGAGGTACAGATAAGCCTGGTGCTCAAACAATTTGTTATATCAAATAGAAAATCATAATATCAAACTTTTGCTCTTTTAAATTGTGATCTTTATTGCCGAATCTTCATCATTTCAAATCTTAAATATTCAGGTTCCTCTGAATCCCGATCAGCACCAAACATCGTTGCTTACTCACCATTTGAGTTGTCCATATAAGCCTATTCACGACCACATACACAAAAATTAAGAAAAAAATTGGCACGAGTCGGTTCTTGTGGGTTCATTTACTATGTCCGCATTCAAACAATTAACCTTCTACCTTTATGTTAGGATGGCCCACAATTGCTTGTATTTGGCTTGATATTGGTTGGTGTATAGGTTCCTTTGCCCATATGTATATCTCATAGCATGTATTTTTTTTCGGGTAAAACTAGATCTTTATTAGATAGCAGCGATTACAGGAGATTCGCGCTTAATTTTCTGAACAACAACTTAAGGTCCAGAGCCAAACCATGTGACAATACGCCGCTCCGTTCTTGCAAATTTTGCAAGAAGGTTAACCAGCCCTAAATATTCATCGATCCAATTTTACAATTGAACACCGATTACTAAGACTAATAAGCTCTTTAATATCTTTAACTAGGTTTGTATATGGAGAACGATCTGGTTGAGTAGCTTGCACCATCGCCACCAAGTCGCTGCAGTCTATCTCAATGATTATTAGCAGTTGACTTCGGGCCAAGGACAAGCCTAGGCCCTCAAGGCAGGCTAACAGCTCCGCCTCCAAACCATCTGCACATTGCATGTGGTAACGACAAGTAGAGAGAATGATGCCCCCAATGTCGTTTCTTAGAATCATGCCAGATCCTGCCTCGTTATCTTTAAAAGATCCATCCACGGTGAGTTTGATCTACCCGATAGGCGGTTTGATCCAGGGAGTAATAGGCCGAATTACCTCCTTGATGGAAGCATGTATCTATGACAATGGCCTGTTTCCTTTGATGATTTCAGCAGTGGAGAGCTTCTCCACATTACGAATAGTTCTAAGATAGCTGCATAGGAAGTTCCTGGATCTTTGGATACTAGGCAATGGCTTCTCATGCGTTGCTTCGTTGCGACAGTGTGCCACCCGTCACGCCACAAGTAATGTAGTATCAATAAGCTCCTTAGGAATTTGAGCAATGAACGACCGAAACCAGGACTGAGCGTGACACTGAATATCACCAACAAGCAGAATGTGCCAGTAGCCTTGCATTGTTGTCCATAACAGTTTCGCGTGCGGGCACCTGAATAGAGCATGTGCAGTGTCCTCGAGTTCATAATTGCATATTGTGCACCATCCAGTAACTTTCATCCCTCTACGTAATTTGCTATCCTCATTAGCTAGTGCACTTGATGCTGCTTTCCAGACAAATAAATTGACTTTTGGTGGCACATCTGCCTGCCAAAATCCTCCTCCAACAATCGTCATTTCCATCCGGGCATGAGCTAGTAGAGGCAAAAGAGCATTGAGACGACTTATCTAATAGAGCAAGTTTATAAGAACCACAGACAGCGAATAGACTGTTCTTTTCCGGCTGCCATGCAATGATATCATCGAATCCCCGCCTAGATAATTTAATAGTCAAGATGGCACATCTATTGGAGAGAAAATATCACATACCAAATTACTCCTCCAGGCACCCTAGGCACCCTGCTCATCAATCAGTTGTAACACATAAAAGATGCGCCTCTTGCCACGAGGAGTTAAAACTTTTCCATATGATTTCCTTGGAATCCAAATGTCCCTCCAAACACGGATATTTTTACCGTTTCCACACGCCAAATTAGTCCCTTTTTCAACAACTCCAAACCATGTGTGATGATGGCTAGCACGGTTGACGTGGAGCCTGTTGGGAACCCCAAGAGCAAGGTGTGAAGCAGCATAGCATAAAGTTTTCTCTCAGTAATAAATCGAGGTTATCGAACCAGTAGGAGGAAGGAAATGTCAAACAGATGTTGCTAGCAACACGGAGACCTTCATAACACAAACTCAAGACTTTGCTCCAACGAATCACTGAGGTTGTCAAGCTCACCGGTTTGCTGTAACAAAGGATTAAACATATGGTGTGGAAGCTAATGGTTTGCAGCAAATAAACAAGTAACAGTGGAATATGTATCAATGGTAAAGATTGGATCGGGGTCCATAGTTCACTAGAGGTGCTCTCCTTAGATAAACAACATGGCATGAAGGGTAAACAAATTACAGCAGGGCAATTGACAGGAATTGAGCAAGGCATAACAATGCAATTACTAGTCAGAAAGATCATATGAGATTTGATCGCGCAATACAACAAGATACATAGACCTCCATCCAATTGCATCTATGATTAGAAGTCCACCTTCAGGTTATCATCCGAACCCACTCCAGTATTAAGTTGCAAGCAACAGACAACTTCTTTAAGCAAAGTGTGTAAGGTAAACAGTCCACATGTTCCATGAACAAGAGACCTTTGTTTTCTCCCTAGTATCAACAGCACATCTACAACCGAAGAGATTTCTATCACTTCCCTTGGAAACTAGAGGCATGAACCCACTATCGAGCATAAATACCCCCTCTTGGAGTCACTAGCAACTACTTGGCCAAGATAGCTACTAACAACGGAGAGCATGCAAGATCACAAACAACACAGACATGATAGAATCATAAAGACAAAACCATTAATCAAACCAATATAATAATCTCAATATCCATCGGATCCCCACAAACACAACATGCATGATTACAAATAGATTAGATCTTGATCATGAACGGAGCTCACAAGATCTATACATGAAAGCACAAAGGAGGAGATACAACCATCTAGCTACTACATGGACCCATAGTCCAAGGTGGAACTACTCACGCATCATACCGGAGAGAAGGCCTCCGGGATGATCTCCCCTCCGGCAAGGTGCTGGGAAGAACTTCAGATCCCCCGATCTAGGGACGATGGTGGCGGCGGCTACAGAAGGTTTCATGGAGATTTGATCGGGTACTTAGGGTTTCTGCAATGGGGGCTTCTTATAGGCGAAGGGGGAGGCCGAGGCGGTGTCCAGGGGACCCACACCCTGCCTAGGCGTGGGGCAGGGCCCACCCGTGCCTAGGAGGGTCTGGCTGCCCTGGCACGCCTCTCCGTCTCCCCTCTGGACTTCTTGTTCCCCACGGAAAGTTATTTACTTTGACGTTTGTCCCGTCCAATTCCGAGAATATTTCCTTACTAGCTTTTCTGGAACCAAAAATAGCATAAAACAGGCAACTGGCACTATGGCAACTTGTTAATAGGTTAGTACTAGAAAACATGTAGAAAGCACCTCAAAGTGTAGACAAAGCAAAGCAAAGTAGATACTAAATAAGCATGGAGCATCAAAAAATTATAGATACGTTTCCGATGTATCAACATCCTCAAGCTTAACTCATGCTCGTCCTCGAGTAGGTAAGTAATAAAAGAATAATTTTTGAGGTTACATGCACCCTCACAATAAAGATCTAAACATTTGCAAGCATTGAAAGCTGGGATCAAAGAACTCTAAACATGTGCATGAAATATGGAGTTATAACAATAGGACATAGTAACTATGCATGCAACATGAAAGGCTATAAACAAAGATCATGAATAACATGCATTGAAAATCTTTATTTGTTTCACATACAGAAAACATAGCATAGTGGCATTCAGCTTGTCCCTCATAGAGTAGCAATATAGATGCATAGGACACCTTCAAAGTTCACAAGGGTGACTAGAAACAAATAGCACAAGAACAAGTAATATCACAATATGCATCAATCAATAAGCTTTGGAACACTGCACACAGAATGAAAATTATGCTCTCTTAATGGTGCCTGAAGGTAGAAGGTGTAGACTCAATATTGGTGGAAGAAAGGCCTTTTTGTAAAGTAAGCAGGGATTTCAAGTTTCAAAAAGAGCTACCAAAAATTATGGTACTTGTTAGCTTTCAGCCCTCATTGCCCCTATCATAAGCATCTTGAAGTGATTAAGGTTAAAGTGAACTAACTATGGAGTATATGCTTGACAAAGTATAAGTTTGCAATCTCAAGTCCCTTGAATACGACGGCCACACCTCATGCTACTCAACTTCAGTCACCTGTAAGTTCTTGTCATTGTAAGTATTTGCATATCATAGAGAACCGCCAACGGGGTACCCCTTGCACATGGTACATGAGCTTTCCCATAACCAAAATGACAAGGCAAGCAGACAATGAGTATATTAGCGATCTTTTTATTTACTATATGCATAGATTTTTATTGAGGATGCTTCATAGATAGCTCATTATGGTGATGCTGCAAGTTTCCACCATGATTAGGCATGGCTTAGGCTAGCGGCCCAGGCGTTTCTCTAAAACAGAATAAAAACTCCATGTACTTACAAGCTTCCTCTTTATTTCACACCGGTGACATCCATAGACAAAAGAGCATGATATCAACTGAGTACAAAGTACAAGTGCAATGTTGAAAACGTTCCCCGTGATAGCACGGTTCTGCTAATTCCAACGTATAAGTGCAAGCATATACAACATAGACGTCACAATGGTTCAAGTTTATTAGGGGCAAAGAATATAAAGTGTGCCATCAAGTTTGTGAGGGCTTTAATCACTAAGTTTTCACATACCAAAATGTAGGGGTTCGTAGCATGGAAAACAAAAAATTTCTATCGCATACAAACAAACAAGCCAAGATCTATCTACTAGATTGTAGCAACGAGTCGATGGAATAACTCACCCTCGAAGATTCCAAAGTGTTTAACGAGAGCAGATTCTCGTGGGTGATGTAGTCGTACTCTTTCCGATCTCAAGATCGCGTAGACGATCCTTCCAAATCACGTTCAGCAGCGCCCCAGTCGGTCACATCGCTCGTATTTTCGAAGACCTTCCTCTCCCTTGTTCCAGCAGCGGAGGTTGTAGCACTCTCCTCGCGATTCCTAAGACAACGGCGTGGTACCGAAGTAGAGGGAATCCCAGCAGGCTTCGCCTTAAGCCGGTGCGAGTATGGTGGAGCTTATGAGAGAGGCTATTAGTGGTCTAGTAATTAGACACACCAATTAGAAGGCTCTAAACCAATTAGAAGGCTCTAAACCGAAATAGCTCTAAACCGGGGTTTAGGTCTAGGGTTTAGTTTAGAGGATAGGAACTATTGTGTGTTAGGAGGGGAGGCCCTGCCCCTCCCTTTATAGGTGGGAGGGCCGGCGGCCAAGGGGAGGGAGTGGAGTCCCTCCCCAACTCGGCCTTGAGGTGGGCGCCCGGCTTGGGGAGGAGGAATCCCTCCCAACTCGGTTTCCACTTCTCCTCCTCTTTCCACTTTCCAAAACTTGCCGTTTGACTTTCAAACTAGCCGTTTGACTTTTCAATTTAGGATTTAAATAAACCCTTTATTTTGGACAGCGAGAACACTTAGTACATGATGCAATCATTCCAATATGTAATGACACATTCATGTACCCTTCCCCCTCCCGGAGTGTCGGACATTCCGGGACCTTCTAGAATGTTCCCGATGAAAACACCGGAACCATTCCCCAACTCCAAAACGGGACTTTCCTTATATGAATCTTATTCTCCGGACCATTCCGGATCACCTCGTGATATCCCGGATCCCATCCGAGACTCCGAACAACATTCGGTCTCTTTCTCATAATACCATAACTACTCAAACAACGTCGAATCCTTAAGTGTGTCTCCCTACGGTTCGTGAATTATGCGGACATGATCGAGACACTTCTCCGAACAATAACCAATAGAGGAATCTGGAAATTCATATGGCTCCCACATATTTCTACGATTACTTTGCGATCGAATGAACCACTTACATACGATACCAATTTCCCTTTGTCTCACGATATGTTACTTATCCGAGGTTATGATCGTCGGTATCTCTGCATACCTAGTTCATCCTCACATCGATAAGTACTCTTTTCTCGTTCCTGATATGATCCCTTGTGACCAAGTCACATGCTTGCAAGCTAATTGGATGACATTTCACCGAGAGGCCCAGAGAATATCTATCCGTCATGTGGATGGACAAATCCCACTCTTGATCCATGTGTTTCAACCAATACTTTCCAACACTCAATGCCACCTTTATAGCCACCCCATTACGGTGTGGTGTTTGATGACATCAAAGCATCCATCCAGTAAAGGTGATATGCATGATCTCATGGTCGAAGGAATTAGGTTACTATGTATCGTAAAGCATATAGCAATTGAACTATTGAAATGACTTGATCTTTATGCTACGCTTATCTATAGGAGTATGTCCACCATATCATTCTCCTAACGATATGACCTTGTTGTTGATAACATCTCAATGTTCATGATAGGAAACCACAATCATCAATCAACCAACAAGCTAGTGAAGTATAGAGGCTATACTAGGGACTTCAAATTAAGTTTACAAATCACACAAGTATTAATGTTTCCTTGTTAATACTATTATAGCATGAATGTAAACATTTATCATAAACACAAAGATATATAATAATAATCGCATTTATTATTGCCTCTAGGGCATATCTCCAACAGTCTCCCACTTGCACTAGAGTCATCTAATCTAGATTACATGGTAATATACCGAACACCCATGGCAGTTTGGTGTTGGTCATGTTTTGCCCTGGAGAGGTTTAGTAAACGGATCCGCCACATTCAGATCTGTGTACTTTGCAAATCTTTATATCCCCATCCTGGATATGTTCTCGAATAGCGTGGAAACGCAGCTTGATATGCTTCAGCTTCTTGTGTGACCTTGGTTCTTGCGCATTGGCTATGGCGCCCATGTTATCACAGAGATAGACATTGGGTCCAGACTAGGAACCACACCCAGCTCTGTAATGAACTCTTTCATCCATATCGCTTCTTGTGAAGCCTCCGGCAGCCATGTATTCCGATTCAGTTGAAGATCTCGCCACAACGCTTTGCTTTGCACTCCTCCAGCTAACTTGCACCATTCAAAATAAATACGTATCCAGTTGTGATTTAGAATCATCCGGATCGGTGTTCCAACTAGCATCGGTGTAACCATTAACAACGAGCTGTTCATCACCTCCATAAGAAAGAACCATATCCTTAGTTCTTCTCAAGTACTTAAGGATGTTTTGATCATGTCCAATGATCCACTCTGGATCACTTTGATATCTGCTAGTTAGACTAACAAGATATGCGATGTCGGGTCTAGTACATAGCATGGCATACATTAGAGATCCTATGGCTGAGGCATAGGAGTCTTACTCATCCTTTCTCTATCTTCTCGATGTCGGACTTTGAGTTTTACTCAAGGTCGATAGCAACATGGGCAAGAACCCTTTCTTGCTATCTTCCATTCCAAACCTCTTTAGAACTTTGTCCAAATATGTACTTTGTGACAATGATATTTGGCGTTTCGATCTATCTCTATAAATCTTTATGCCTAATATGTAAGCTGCTTCGCCAAGATCCTTCATTGAAAAACTATTATTCAAATATTCCTTGACACTATTAAGAAGGTCTACATCATTCCCAATCAACAATATGTCATCCACATACAGTATTAAGAATGCTACAGAGCTCCCACTCACTTTCTTGTAAATACAAGCTTCTCCATAAGTTTGTATAAAACCAAAAATTTTGATTACCTTATCAAAACGTTGATTCCAACTTCGGGATGCTTGCTTCAACCCATAGATGGACCGTTGAAGCTTGCATACCTTGTTAGCATCTTTAGGATCGACAAAACCTTTGGGTTGCATCATATACAACTCTTCATCAATGTCTCCATTGAGGAATGCTGTTTTGACATCCATCTGCCATATCTCATAATCATAACATGCAGCGATTGCTAACATAATCCTCACAGACTTTAGCTTCGCTACTGGTGAGAAAGTCTCATCGTAGTCAACTCCTTGAATTTGTCGAAACCCTTTTGCGACAAGTCGAGCTTTATAGACAGTAACATTACCATCAGCATCTGTTTTCTTCTTGAAAATCCATTTGTTCTCGATAGCCTTCCGGCCATCCGGTAAGTCCACCAAAGTCCATACTTGGTTTTCGTACATGGATCCAATCTCGGATTTCATGGCTTCTTGCCATTTATTGGAATCTGGGCTCATCATCGCTTCCTCATATGTCTCGGGGTCATCGGTGTTGTCCACCAACATGACATTCATAACGGAATCATACCAATCAAGTGGTACGATTTCGTTGACCTCCGAGGCTCAGTAGCAACTTCAACCAAGTTTCATGATCACCATCATTAGCTTCCTCTCTTATTGGTGCAGGCACCACAGGAACTTCTTCCGGTGCTGCGCTACTCGCAATTTCGAGAGAAGGTTCGATAACCTCGTCGAGTTCTACTTTCCTTCCAGTCACTTCTTTCGAGAGAAATTCCTTCTCTAGAAAGGATCCATTCTTGGCAACGAAGATTTTGCCTTCGGATCTATGATAGAAGGTATACCCAATAGTTTCCTTGGTATCCTATGAAGACGCATTTTCGCTTTGGGTTGAAGCTTGTCCGCTGTAACTTCTTTACATAGGCTTCAGCATCCCCAAACTTTAAGGAACGACAATTTAGGTTTCTTCCCAAACCATAATTCATACGGTGTCGTTTCAACGGATTTAGACGGTGCCCTATTTAAAGTGAATGCGGCTGTTTCTAATGCATAACCCCAAAATGATAGCGGTAAATCTGTAAGTGACATCATAGAACGAACCATATCTAAGAGAGTTCGATTACGACGTTCAGACACACCATTACGCTGTGGTGTTCCCGGTGTCAATCGCGAAAGTATTCCACATTTCTTCAAATGCACGACAAACTCGTAACTTAGATATTCACCTCCACGATCATAACGTAGAAATTTAATCTTCTTGTTACGTTGATTCTCTACCTCACTTTGAAACTCCTTAAACTTCTCGAAAGTTTCGGACTTATGTTTCATGAAATAGATATACCCATATCTACTCAAGTCATCCGTGAAGGTAAGAACATAACGATAACCACATGATGCTACACTCATTGGACCACACACATCGGTATGTATGATTTCCAATAAGTCATAGCTTCGCTCCATTATACCAGAGAATGGAGTCTTAGTCATTTTACCCATCAGACATGCCTCGCATCTTTCAAGTGATTCAAAATCAAGTGATTCAAGAAGTCCATCGGAATGGAGTTTCTTCATACGCTTCACTCCAATGTGACCAAGACGACAGTGCCACATATAGGTCGTTATCGCTGATTTCAATCGTTTAGCTTCAATGTTATTAATATGTGTATTTCTACTATCGAGATTCAACAAGAATAGACCATCTATCAAAGGTGCATGTGCATAAAACATATTACTCATATAAATCGAACAACCATTATTCTCGGATTTAAACAAGTAACCGACTCGCAATAAACAAGATCCCGATATAATGTTCATGCTCAATGAAGGCACCAAATAACAATTATATAAGTATAAAACTAATCCCGATGGTAGATGAAGAGGTAGCGTGCACCGCGATCACATCAACCTTTGATCCGCTTCCTCGCGCATCGTCACCTCGTTCTTCACTAGCTTCCGCTTATTCGCAGCTCTGCTTCGAGTTACAAATATGAGCAACCGAACCAGTATCAAATACCCGCACTACTACGAATACTAGTGAGATACACATCAATAACATGTATATCAGATATACATTTCTTCTTGATGTTGCCTTTCTTCAAATCCGCCAATTTCTTTGGGCAATTCCGCTTCGAGTTACCTTCTCCCTTGCAAGAAAAGCACTCGGTTTCAGGCTTAGGTCCAGCCTTGGTCTTCTTCGGGCGTGGTAACTTTCTTACCACCCTTCTTGAAGTGTCCCTTTGCTTAGACTTGCCTTTCTTGAATTTGGTGGTCTTATTGACCATCAACACTTGGTGCTCTTTCTTGATCTCCACTTCGCAGATTTTAACATAGCAAATAGTTCGCAACTCTTTGTTCATGTTCGCATGTTGTAGTTCATCACAAAGTTCTTGTAACTTGGTGGTAGTGATTGGAGGATGCGGTAAACCCCAAAGTATTAGGAATCACTATACCCAAACTTTGAAGTTTATTTGCGTGCCAGACATCTTAAGCACATGCTCACCGACTTGAGCTACCCTCTTCCATCTTGCGTTAAAGAACTTTTCGAAGCTTCATAACTTTCAATTGCCGCATGAGTCTCAAAGATTAATTTGAGATCCTCGACAATATCATATGGATCGACTCTTCAAACCTTTTCAAGCTCCGATTCTAAACCATACAAGATAGCACACGAACTATGGAGTACGATTCTTCCAGCGAGGTAAACATTCTTTACTTCATCGGTAGCATCAGCTGGTGGGTCACCTAGCGTGCATCCAGCACATAGGTCAAATTACCAGCTGTGAGGACAATCCTCAAATTGCGGAACCAATCCGCGAAGTTGCTTCCATTGTTTTTTTCAACTTTTCTTTCTCTAGGAACGCATTAAAATTGATGGTAGGGGCTGCCATTGATCTACAACATATTTGCAATAGTTTAGACTAAGTTTATGACAAATTGAGTTCAAATTAATTAATGAAATTAAACTAGGTGCACTCCCACTCAAAACAACATCCCTCACATTGTTTTAGTGATCACGAACCAAATCCACTACATCAACACCGATCATCACGAGAGTTGATATAGTTTCAATGGCGAACAATCATCATGTTCATCATATCTACTATATGATTCATGCTTTACCTTTCGCGATCCGTGTTCTGAGGCCATGTCTGCATACATGCTAGGCTCGTTAAGATCAAACCTTAGCTACCGCATAAGCAAATCTGGCTTGCTTACGTTGTATTCACCCGCGGAATCAAAGACACCCGATCATCACGTGGTGCTTCGAAGCAGCAAGCTTTGGCAACGGTGCATACTAAGGGTGAACACTTTAGAACTTGAAATTTATGTGCATGAGGGATCATCTTATAATGCTACCGCTCTACTAAGCAATACAAGATGCATAAAGGATTAACATCACATGCAATTCATAATATGTGATATGATATGGCCTTTCTTCTTTGTGCTTCCGATCTCCATCTTCAAGCACGAACATGATCTCCATCATCACCGGCATAGCATCAAGGTCAATGACGCTTCTTCATGGTTGTCGTCCACCAGCTTCAACTATTACAACTATTTTGAATAGACACAGGTCTTAACAGAAATTAAAGACAACCATATGGCTCCGCGGTTGCCAACTTACAATAAGGAACATTGCATACATCAAATATAATCACAATCATGGCCATATCACATCATCACACCCCGCAAAACAAAGTTAGACGCCTCTACTTTCTTTGCATATTTTACGTGGTTTGGGGCTTTCAATAAGTGTCGTTCTAACTTAACAAGAACCACAACATTGATACTAGCATTGTTGATCACCCGTTGTAAATTGGATCTTTACTATGCTAGGAGAAACAGGCACCCATAAAGCCACTTATGCAATACAAGTTGCATGTCAAGCGTGGAGCAAGTCTCATGAACGATGTCATGTAAGGTTAGCCCGGCCTTCATCCCAACATACCGCAAGATGCAAAGTACACAAAAGCAATCTACAATAAAAGCATCAACGCCCACAATGACCATTGTGTTCTACTCGTCAACAGATCTACATATAGACACGGCTCGATACCCTGTAGGGGTTCGTAGCATGGAAAACAAAATTTTCTATCGCATACAAACAAACAAGCCAAGATCTATCTACTAGATTGTAGCAACGTCGATGGAATAACTCACCCTCGAAGATTCCAAAGTGTTTAACGAGAGCAGATTCTCGTGGATGATGTAGTCGTAATCTTTCCGATCTCAAGATCGCGTGAGCGATCCTTCCAGCGCCACGTTCCAGCAGCGCTCCACTTGATCAGTCGGTTCGGTACTCAACGAAGACCTTCCTCTCCCTTGTTCCAGCAGGCAGCGGAGGTTGTAGCACTCTCCTCGCGATTCCGGCAGACAGTGGCGTGCAGGAAGTAGAGGGAAATCCTTGAGGCTTCGCCTTAAGCGGTGCGAGTATGGTGGAGCTTATGAGAGAGGCTATTAGTGGTCTAGTAATTAGACACACCAATTAGAAGGCTCTAAACCAATTAGAAGGCTCTAAACCGAAATAGCTCTAAACCGGGGTTTAGGTCTAGGTTTTAGTTTAGAGGATAGGAACTATTGTGTGTTAGGAGGGGAGGCCCTGCCCCTCCCTTTATAGGTGGGAGGGCCGGCGGCCAAGGGGAGGGAGTGGAGTCCCTCCCCAACTCGGCCTTTTGGTGGGTCTCCGGCTTGGGGTTTAGGTATCCATCCCCAACTCGGTTTCCACTTCTCCTCCTCTTTCCACTTTCCAAAACTTGCCGTTTGACTTTCAAACTAGCCGTTTGACTTTTCAATTTAGGATTTAAATAAACCCTTTATTTTGGACAGCGAGAACACTTAGTACATGATGCAATCATTCCAATATGTAATGACACATTCATGTACCCTTCCCCTCCGGAGTGCCGGACATTCCGGGACCTTCTAGAATGTTCCCGATGAAAACACCGGAACCATTCCCCAACTCCGAAACGGGACTTTCCTTATATGAATCTTATTCTCCGGACCATTCCGGATCACCTCGTGATATCCCGGATCCCATCCGAGACTCCGAACAACATTCGGTCTCTTTCTCATAATACCATAACTACTCAAACAACGTCAATCCTTAAGTGTGTCTCCCTACGGTTCGTGAATTATGCGGACATGATCGAGACACTTCTCCAATAACCAATAGAGGAATCTGGAAATTCATATGGCTCACACATATTTCTACGATTACTTTGCGATCGAATGAACCACTTACATACGATACCAATTTCCCTTTGTCTCACGATATGTTACTTATCCGAGGTTATGATCGTCGGTATCTCTGCATACCTAGTTCATCCTCGTTACCGATAAGTACTCTTTTCTCGTTCCTGTGATATGTGATCCCTTGTGACCAAGTCACATGCTTGCAAGCTAATTGGATGACATTTCACCGAGAGGGCCCAGAGAATATCTATCCGTCATGTGGATGGACAAATCCCACTCTTGATCCATGTGTTTCAACCAATACTTTCCGAACACTCAATGCCACCTTTATAGCCACCCTGTTACGGTGTGGTGTTTGATGACATCAAAGCATCCATCCAGTAAAGGTGATATGCATGATCTCATGGTCGAAGGAATTAGGTTACTATGTATCAGAAAGCATATAGCAATTGAACTATTGAAATGACTTGATCTTTATGCTACGCTTATCTATAGGAGTATGTCCACCATATCATTCTCCTAACGATATGACCTTGTTGTTGATAACATCTCAATGTTCATGATAGGGAAACCACAATCATCAATCAACCAACAAGCTAGTGAAGTATAGAGGCTATACTAGGGACTTCAAATTAAGTTTACAAATCACACAAGTATTAATGTTTCCTTGTTAATACTATTATAGCATGAATGTAAACATTTATCATAAACACAAAGATATATAATAATAACTGCATTTATTATTGCCTCTAGGGCATATCTCCAACACAAAATAGTTTTTAATTGGAAGATAGCTGAAAACAAGAATATACTTGGAATGGTGTAACACACCATGAATAGGAGTTTATAGTGGACACTTTGGAATAACTTGGTTTCTTGAAAGTTGGAAGCATGAGTAGAGCTTACTCATACAAGTGGAGGCTAGCAAAAGACTGGGAGCAACCAACTAAGAGAGCAATAATGCCCATAATCATGCAGTGCAACAAAGCATTACTAATCAAAGCAAAGAGTGGTACTACAAGTCAAGGACTAAATGATCATAGAGGAAAATGGTGACTTCTGAGAGTCATAACATCGTGTGAGTATGTGCCAAGTCAACCCAAGCAAAACATCAAAGGAGAATACCACTATACTATGCTTTTGCATGCTAAAACAACGCATGATTTCTTCAAGGGACACTAAACAATCCCAATTGTTTGGAACAATACATGATACAGCAATAATCACTAAGTATAAGGTCAAAACAACACCTAGCATGTCATCCTAAAGTCTAAGTCACAGTCAATGCAAGCTCCTCTTGCACTTACAAGCAAGAACTTACTACTCCTTTCCAACACCAAGCAACTTATTTGAAACAACTCACAAAGATAATAATCAATAAAGATCAGTGAGCTTGTCTCACAAATCCAGAAAGAAGAACTAAAAATTTCTAAGCTGAAAGCTCAAGAAAACTAAGGCTAAACACAGTGCTAGCAAAAGAGAACACTCACAGAACAATAAGAGTGAAAACTAGAGTGTTCTAGGCAATGAAAATAGAGTGTGTCTCTCTCCAAAAAATGTGTGTTGTGATCAACCAACTTTATTCAAGCAAACTAAACAAACTAAGGAAAGCAAACGAAAACTAAGTCGCCTCAAGAACAATACAACTATGCAAGAAACAATAAAAACGAAGTGTCTAGACAGACCTGAGCTTTTTATTGATGAAGAAGGGGATGCCTTGGGCATCCCCAAGCTTTGACGCTTGTACCTCTTGGATATTTCTTGGGGTGACACCATGGTGGCATCCCAAAGATTGAGCTTTTTTCCATTCTTTATCTCATTACATCATTCTCTCTCTACACCTGAATTTTTTTCTTCATACAAAACTTCACCCAATCTTTATTAGAATATTAGTTTATTCAAAAGATATTATACTTCTGGCAAAGCTTTGGAACAGCAAAACTTTTCACTAAAAACACAAGCTACTGTAGTAACTCCTTCAAAAATCTCGATTCACCTAAAGAGAACTCAAAAAGGAATCAATAAGAAGCAAATGCAAATAATTGCAGGAATCTGTCAAAACAGACCACTAGGTAGAAACCGATTTTTTCTAACATCTTCTGTTGCTCAAATCAAAAAGTGTTGAACTAACGAAAGTTATCTAACATACTGGGGGATTTATTCGTAAATTTTAAGCTCAATCCGGGTTACAGAGACTCCTCACGATTTTTTATGGTGGAGGACAGAAATCTGTTTTGGGACAGCAACTCCCCAAATCTTACTTGCCTCTAATTAGAGGCCATTCTTGGCACAAAAAGAAAATAAAAAGGATAAGGAGAGATTATTACTGAAGTAATAACTTCTAAGACTCAAGGAAACTCTTAGGTTATCTCCCAAGAAGTACTTTTTTAACGCCTTTAAGTTAGGCTTGATAGTTTGAGAATATGCTCACATAAGAAATATGAATTGAAGTAAAAGAGAGCATCAAGAAGCAAATTCAAAACACATTTAAGTCTAAGGCACTTCCTATGCATAGGAATATTGTAAAGAAACACGTCATTAAAGAACAAAGCAACATGCATAGTAAAGAAAAACAAGTGCAACTTCAAGAGTTTCAACATAAAGAGGGGAAACTTAATATTTTTGAGATGCATAAGACCATGTTTCCCTCTCTCATAATAACTTTCAGTAGCATCATGAATGAAGTTAACAATATAACTATCACATAAAACATTCTTATCATGAGCCACATGCATAAAATGATTATTACTCTCCACATAAGCATAGTCATGCTTATTAATCATAGAGGGAGCAAATTGAACAAAATAGCTATCATTAATATTCTCATCACCATAATCATCAAATATAGGAGGCATATTGTAATCACAATCAATTTTCTCCTCAATAGTAGGTGAACTGAAAATTGTAATCATCATAAATTGGAGGTTTGGTATCATCATAAGCAATAGAATAGCTATCTTCCAAAGATGGGGGACTAAAAAGATTATTTTCATCAAAACTAGCTTCCCCAAGCTTAGACTTTTCCATAGCATTAGCAATAATGGTGTCCAAAGTGTTCATACTAATAACATTGCTATTAGCATGCAAATAAAGCTCCATAGGTTTTTTAATTTTCTCTTCAAACACTTCATGTCCTAACTCAATATAGATGTTATAGATCTCTCTAATTTTTTTGTTGTTTTCCATTAAGCCTAACTAGTGAAAACAAGAAACAAAAATAAAAAACTATAGAATCTAAAGAAATAACTTCGAGCACTCACACCAAAGGATGTGAGTACCTTTTACCTTTCCTCCCCAGCAACAACGCCAGAAAATAGCTTGATGTCTACGCACTTCTATTCTTGTAGACAGTTGTTGGGCCTCCAAGTGCAGAGGTTTGTAGAACAGCAGGAAGTTTCCCTTAAGTGGATTACCCAAGGTTTATCGAACTCAGGGAGGAAGTGGTCAAAGGTATTCCCTCTCAAGCAACCCTTCAATCAAGATACAAGAAGTCTCTTGTGTCCCCAACACAGCCAATATAGGTGCACTAGTTCGGCGAAGAGATAGTGAAATACAAGTGGTAACGGTTCCAGAAAATAGCTTGACAGTGAGGCAAAGACTAAAGGAAACAAGAAGGAAGCAAGCAAACATGCAACAGATCTAGTAGCAAACGGTGTTTCAATGCTTAGAAACAAGGCCTAGGGATCATACTTTCACTAGTGAACACTCTCTCATATAAATATCCTCTCTTCATGATACTACTCTTAACTACTCTCCTGTTGGACACTCTAATCCAAGGTAGGGCTATAACAGCACACCTCAAAGTCCGCCTTCCCGAATCTAGATAACCCCACACTGTCACCTTGAGCACTAGATGGTTCCAACAAACACCACAATTTCATAGAGACATCCAACTCAAAATATAACTCATAACAAATATTTAACTAGCCAAAGTGCCACAGACGGTATGCCCGCTGTCACTTTCACACACGTGGGGAAAAGCATAGATCTATTAAAGCACAAAGAGTATTTATGTAGACTCAAGCCTAAGTGCCACCATGGCATGCACGCTGTCACTTTCATACACATGGGGAGAGCAGAGATCTAATGAAGCACTTTAGTAGCAAGGTAGATCTACTTGATTACAAAGCTCATGACCATAAGATCATGCATAGAGAGAGATGAACACATAGCTACCGGTAGAGACCTTAGCCCTGAGGAAGAACTACTCCCTCCTCATCATGAGAACCAACAATATTGATGAAGATGGCGATGGAGATCGATGGAGATGGTTCCGGGGGCACTTCCCTGTCCCGGCAAGGTGCCGGAACAGAGACTTTCTGATCCCCGAATCTCCCCTTTGGTGGCGGCGGCGCAGTAGAGGTTTTCGTGGATTTCTTCTGGATGTTTTAGGGTTTTCTCATCGGAGGCTTCTTATAGGCGCAGGAATCAAGGTTGGTGGGGGGTCCAGGGGGCCCACACCCCCTGTGGGCGCCCCTAGGGCTTGCCCGCGCCTAGGAGGGTGCGGCCACCCTGTGGCCCCCCTCCGGCTCTGCTTCGTCGTTCCGTGTTGCTCTAGGAAAAATAATGACTTTGGCTTTTGTCCCGTCCAATTCCGAGAATATTGATTTTCTGCCTTTATGGAACCAAAAACAGAAGAAAACAAGCAACTGGCACTGTGGCAACTTATTAATAGGTTAGTTCCAGAAAAGATATAAAAACACCTCAAAGTAAAGACAAAACAAAGCAAAGTAGATACAAAACAAGCATGGAGCATCAAAAATTATAGATACGTTTTCGACGTATCATGAGCATGTGCCAAGTCAACCCAAACAAAGCATCAAAGGAGAATACCACAATACTATGCTTTTGCATGCTAAAACAACGCATAATTTCTTCAAGGCACACTAAGCAATCTCAATTGTTTGGAACAAGACATGCTACAACAATAATCACTAAGCATAAGGTTAAAACAACACCTAGCATGTCATGCTAAAGTCTAAGTCACAGTCAATGCAAGCTCCTCTTGCACTTACAAGCAAGAACTTACTACTCCTTTCCAACACCAAGCAACTTATTTGCAAAACAACACAGCTAGAACGGGAGTCCAAACTACTTTATTCAAGCAAACTAAACAACCTAAGCAAAGAAAACGAAAACTAAGACACTCCAAGAACAACACAACTGTGCATGAAACAATAAAAACGAAGTGTCTAGACAGACCTGAGCTTTTATTGATGAAGAAGGGGATGCCTTGGGCATCCCCAAGCTTTGACGCTTGTACTTCCTGGATATTTCTTGGGGTGACACCATGGTGGCATCCCCAATCTTGAGCTTTTGTCTATTCTTCATCGTATTGCATCATTCTCTCTCTACACCTAAAATTTTCCCTTCATACAAAACTTCACACAATCTTCATTAGAAACATTAGTTTATTCAAAAGATATTAGACCGCTGGCAAAGCTTTGGAACAGCAAGGCTTTTCAATAAAAACACAAGATATTGTAGTTACTCCTTCAAAAATCTCAATTCTCCAAAAGATAACTCAAAAAAGAATCAATAAGAAACAAATGCAAATAATGGCAGAAATCTGTCAAAACAGACTAGCAGGTAACAACCGTTTTTTTCGTACATCTTCTGTTGCTCAAATAAAAATGTGTCGAACTAACGAAAGTTAGCTAACATTAGGGGGGATTTATTCGTAAATTTTGATCTCAGTCCGAGTTACATATACTCCTCACGAATGTTTTTGGTGGAGGACAAAAATCTGTTTCGGGACAGCAACTTCCCAAATCTTACTTCCCTCTCGTTAGAGGTCATTCTTGGCACAAAAAGCAAACAAAAATGATAAGGAGAGGTCATTACTGAAGTAATAACTTCCAAGACTCAAGGAAACTTTTGAGTTATCTCCCAACAAGTACTTTTCTTTAATGCCTTTAAATTAGGCTTGATAGCTTGAGAAGATGCTCACATAAGAAATATGAATTGAAGTAAAAGAGAGCATCAAGAAGCAAATTAAAAACACATTTAAGTCTAACCCACTTCCTATGCATAGGAATCTTGTAAATAAACAAGTCATGAAAGCACAAAGAAACAAGCATAGGAAAGCAAAACAAGTGCAACTTCAAGATTTTCAACATAAAGAGGGGAAACTTAATATTGTTGAGATACATAAGACCATGTTTCCCTCTCTCAAAATAACTTTCAGTAGTCTCATGAATAAACTCAACAATATAACTATCACATAAAGCATGCTTTTCATGATCCATAAACACATAATTCTTATCAAGCTCAAAAATAGTGGGATTGAAACCTTTAAACCCACTTTTAACAATTTTATAACAAGGAGACTGATCATTCAATATAGGACCATCATCTAAAGCTTTATCATAAACATTTTTTAAGCAAAACTCCTTAGTACCATAAATTTTGAAGTTAGGCACAAATATAGAATTATCATAGATAACAGGAGCATAACTACTATCACAAGTTTTACCCATAGTAGATATTTCAAAGGAATCCATAGGAACATAACATTCATCCTCCTTTGGTAAGCATGGGGAACAATCAAATAATGTAAGGGATAAAGAGTTACTCTCATTAGAAGGTAGGCATGGGTAGATCCATTGTTCCCCAACAACGGAGCTAGAAAAGCTTGATGATGGCTAGCACGATTGACGTCGAGCCTGTTGGGAACCCCAAGAGCAAGGTGTGAAGAAGCACAACAACAAGTTTTCCCTTAGTAAGAAACCGAGGTTATCAAACCAGTAGGAGGAAGGAAACATCACACAGGTGTTGCTAGCAACACGGAGACCTGCACAACACATATTCAAGACTTTGCCCCAATGAATCAGTGAGATTGTCAAGCTCACCGGTTTGCTGTAACAAAGGATTAAACATATGGTGTGGAAGGTAATGGTTTGTAGCAAGTAAACAAGTAATAGTGGAAGATGTATCAATTGTAAAGATTGGACCGGGGTCCATAGTTCACTAGAGGTGCTCTCCTTAGATAAACAACATGGCATGAAGGGTAAACAAATTATAGCAGGGCAATTGACAAGAACTGAGCAAGTCATAACAATGCAATTACTAGTCAGAAAGATCCTATGAGATTTGATTGCGCAATACAACAAGATACATAGACCTCCATCCAACTGCATCTATGACTAGAAGTCCATCTTCAGGTTATCATCCGAACCCCCTCTAGTATTAAGTTGCCAGCAACAGACAACTGCTTTAAGCAAAGTGTGTAAGGTAAATAGTCCACATGTTCCATGAACAAGAGACCGTTGTTTTCTCCCTAGTAGCAACAACACATCTACAACTGAAGAGATTTCTGTCACCTCCCTTGGAAACTAGAGGCATGAACCCACTATCGAGCATAAATACCCCCTCTTGGAGTCACTAGCAACTACTTGTCCAAGATAGCTACTAACAACGGAGAGCATGCAAGATCACAAACAACACAGACATGATAGAATCATAAAGACACCATTAATCAAACCAACATAATAATCTCAATATCCATCAGATCCCCGCAAACACAACATGCATGATTACAAATAGATTAGATCTTGATCATGAATGGAGATCACAAGATCTATACATGAAAGCACAAAGGAGGAGATACAACCATCTAGCTACTACATGTACCCATAGTCCAAGGTGGAACTACTCACGCATCATAACAGAGGGAAGGACTCCGGGATGATCTCCCCTTTGGCAGGGTGCTGGAAAGAACTTCAGATCCCCCTGGTCTAGGGGCGATGGTGGTCGCGGCTACAGAAGTTTTCGTGGAGATTTGATCGGGTACTTAGGGTTTCTGCATCGGTGGCTTATTATAGGTGAAGGGGGAGGCCGAGGCGGTGGCCAGGGGCCCCACACCCTACCTAGTCACGGGGCAGGGCCCACCCGCGCCTAGGGGGGTCTGGCTGCCCTAGCACGCCTCTCCGTCTCCCCTTTGGACTTCTTGTTCCCTATGGAAAGTTATTGAATTTGACGTTTGTCCCGTCCAATTCCGAGAATATTTCCTTACTACTTTTTCTGAAACCAAAAACAACAGAAAACAGGCAACTGGCACTGTGGCAACTTATTAATAGGTTAGTACCAGAAAACATGTAGAAAGCACCTCAAAGTGTAGACAAAGCAAAACAAAGTAGATGCTAAACAAGCATGGAGCATCAAAACTTATAGATACTTTTCCAACGTATCAATGTGTTATAGTTGTCCAGTTCGAAGAAGGATTACCTGAAAAAACTGTGTTCATGATATCGCCATGCGGAAAATATTTCGCCTTCAGGACTCTAGCACAAAGACTATCCGGAAATGCAATAAGCCGCCAAGCTTGTCTTGCTAGCAAAGCTTTGTTAAACAGCATGTCTCAAAATCCAATTCCTCCTTGGTACTTAGATTGGATCAGCTTGTCCCAACTTAACCAGTGGGTTTTGCGTTTTCCATGCTCTGAACTCCACCAATAATTCCTTATGCGCTTGGTCAGATCGTCACAGACAGAAAGAGGAAGTTTAAACACACCCATGACATATCTGGGAATTGCCTATAATATATCCTTGATATATATCATCTTCGGTTGGAATCATGTCAACCAAATTAGCGATGGGAGGTGGTCTTGTTTTTAAGGCTTGCTTTGGTGCCCCCCCCCCTCCGGGAAAAGTTTGATTGGAAAACTGGTTTTTGCGTGAGTTCTGGGTGAGTATCGGTTAAGGTTTGGGCTCGTACCACCCCGTATGTTGTATCTGTATACGATTTGGAGGTGGTTTGTACAGGATAGATGCTGGTAAATCTCCTTGTTTCATGTTGTGATCGGTTCCGTTCGACATGGTGAGCTGATCTCTCGTACACATCATCTCCGTATTATACTCCAGCCATGTATGTGTACGACCTCATGAGTATGGATCAAAACGACCAAACCAGGTCTAGATCAAACCTCAAAACCACTAAAAAAACCAGTTTTACCCTCAACGCTTCCCTAGGGGGGGGGGGTGGATACCGAAGCAAAAGTGCAACACTACGGTAGTAACCAAGCAGCACAAGATCATGATATTTGGCAACCAAACTCCCTTGTACCTGCAAAGACTTGGAAAAGGTCCACATTCATGGTCCATCTAGTTCGTGCTCAAGATGTTGAACCCAGGTGTGCCAAAAGGATACGCCTGGGCCAGAAGTCTGATTGATGAAGCAAATTCATGCACAGTGGCGTGGAAAATAATCAATTTTCCCTTTCTTTGCATGGACATGTGCTTGTTCAAACCGGAAACGGACAAGAGATGAAGATAGTGGGTCCATGTCGTTTCCATACACATGAAAAGCTCTTCCAGTCGCGGAGATCGTAAATGGAGGCCGAGCTACAAGTATCTCTTTAAATTGTTAAAAAAATAGAAAATCATAATTAAAGTTCTAAAAAAGTCTTAAAATAATTTACATGTTGCCAATGGTGTATACTACAAATGTGCAAAATCATAATACGAACTAGTACTTTGTATTTTAGACAACACAAAATGGAAAAAATGTGGCTCTGAGTACAACGAGTAGTGCACATTTCAGAACTATAAGATACATGTTGCAAATTTTAAGTCTGACAGGCCGTGGTATATGTTTGAACTTGTTGTATGATCAATGTAAAAGTTCGGTTCAGATTCAATAAAGATGGACAATGAGAACACTGCGTTAAGTCTTGCTACGTACCATTTCGGTTAAGAGAGCTCTCCTTGTGCTACTCAGTCTTGCAAAAAGGCTGCAATTGCCGTGAAGTTTGAAACTGAACCACGATTAAATTACGTGGTGTGTGTTTAGACAAAAGAATTGAAGATGGGTGATCAAATTAACCAAATCAATCAAGATCAAGGGGTGCTTGGACTAACGAAATTGATCGAGATCAAGGGGGTACAAGTGTAGAGCACGTTGGACGTCTCGAGATTAAGTTCAAAGAAAATCAAGCAGGTCTGACAGGCAAAAATATTGTTGTTTCATCAGTGCAAAAGTTCGGTTCAGAATATATAATAATGGACAGTGAGCACGGTATATCAAGTCTTGCTATCATCCCTTTGGTATGCACAATACCGAAATGTAAAACGCCGATCCTTTAAACAGAGGCAGAGATGCGACTATTGAAATCACAGTGTTGATGTTCAACTAAAAAAATGAACATGGCAAATCTGTTCTACAAAATACACAAAAGCCAAGGTGGGTTCCCAATTAAATTTTCACACAGCACATGCCAGTGGTATAAAGAGCATGCATATATGTTCACATTAGGAAAGACTCACAACAAGTCGGGTTAACTTATTTCAGATGATGCATAGATTCCATGTTGCGCTATTATAGATCTAGTAAAGTGCACGCTAAGATTAAGAGGCATCGGGAGAGAAGCTTCTAGCACCACTACCGTCTGATGTAGTGATTGCGAGCTCTTACGTGTACGAACCACCTTCGGTTTCTATAGAGAGCAAACGCTATCCAAGTTTGAATATTTTTTTGTTCTTGTGTTAGCAAGGGCCAAGGAAAACCAATGCTCTGGTATGAGCCAGATGCCGGTGCGTACCACTCGACCAGCTGGATGCCGAGAGCCAACCTTGTGTACATGTATGGCGACCGGTTCCTCCTATGTCGACTATCTCTGCAATCCCAAGCAAACAAAGGAAAATGGTGGGCTGTGGCTCCTAAAGTTTGGGTATGACTCCATTACTGGTGGTGACTGCAAACATGTTCTTGGCTGAATTATAATTAATTGTCCTAGTCGTTGACCACAAAGAAGTTTTTTCACACTAGTATCTACAATGGACTATTTTCCTACTTGATTAGCACACGGAACTACACATGACACGCTGTCACGGAGACGGCCACGAAAAGTGTTTAGCGGGCTGTCTCGCGGCGACACGCTGTTTTCCAATAGTGGCTTCGTGGTGATCGGCTGCAAGTGCCACAGGGAAGAGGGGTACGAAGCCGGGTTCTCTGGGCATCACCGGAGTTCTCTGGGCACGTACAGGCTGCCCGCTTCCTGGAGATTTGAATTACAGGGGTATACGTGTACATGGAAGTGCGTATCAATACACGTGTGCGAGAGCTGAACCGCTGCGTTATGTGTGAGAGCTTCCATTAGGCGTGACGAGGTTTCGAGGGTGGGTGGAGTTTTTTTTTACCAAAGCATAGCATATCGACACCAACGGTGGCGATGCACGAGGGTGTCGTTATCCTTTTGGGACGCGTTGTGGTTACATTTGCCATGCTAGGCCTCCGGGTGAAAACCCTTGACCTTGCGATCTCGACGACGATGGCAGATATGTCGTTACCCTATTGGGGGCGTAGTCGTGGAGTTTCAATTTTGTTTGATTTTTTGTTTCGGTGGCTTTGATGGCAAGTCTTAGCCTTTTTATCTTTGTTTATTCTTGACTAGGAAAGATATCCGTGCTTTGCAATGGTAGAGGGAAAAATCAATGTCTCGTAGACACGCAAAGCATGACACTGGAAAAATAGAAACCGATTTATCAATTCTTAAGTTTGTATATGTCTCGTCAATTTCAGCACAAGATTATTACACCGATCCAACACCGAGAACGTCTACTGACGGGTACCTACAGTTGGCGATAGAGATCAAACTTGACGGTGGTGTTTGGGGCAATGGCGACTTCAATGGCAAAGTACGAACTCAAGAGCCATGCACGACGCATTGCGGAGCGCCGGTCGATTGATCATGTGAAGCTATCTATCTTGCACAACACTACAGATCGGGACGGGCTGGCACCATGGGATGGTAGCAATTAATATACGGAGATCGTGTCAACGAGTCAAAGGAAGTCCAAATATACTAAATCGGCAACGCTATTATAAATCGGAGGGAGTAATATTTTTAATATGTTAAAGCAGTCCCTTAAATCAGTTGGCCTTTTTGATATAGATAGAGGACATCTGTAAATAAATATAGATAAATATTCAGGTGAAACTAAGAAAAACATACCTTTTATCGGAAGCTCGCAGGTTGAGCAATCTCTGAATAATTTACCTGCCATCTCTTTGAAACGTGATCAAATTTCTTTAGCGGGGCCATAAAACAAACATATGCTCATACGTAGGTAAACTTATTAGAGAACCATAAACACAAAGGATTATAAACTTTAATATTAACTAGATTTAGGGGTGCGTCTTGGCACACGCCCGTTAATTTGAGCCATTCTAGCGATTAGATGTGAACGGAAAATAAAACATGTTTGGAGTCACAGTTTCTTGTGCGCCACCCACCTTCCGCATTTGTAATCGCTGGGCAAGGCCCTATGTAAACCGTCATTACTGCAACATGTCGTACAGTGAGAACCAATGAAAAGTGAAAGCTCGGTAAAAAAAGGGCATTTGATTAAAAAGTCAAAGATCGAGAAATACATTACACATAGCAAGTATTTAGGCTTAGTGCAAATCACATTGCTCCTACATACATACGGTTTACGCACATGTCACTTCAGGGTAGTTAGGTCCAGTCCGACACTGTATAGACAACGACAAAGCTTACAATTCCTACATGTATATATATCAGCAGAAAGGAACATAACTGACTATATTGTATAGGTGGTGGAGGGGATGCTCTAGTTCGTGCTAAGTTTCTTAACTTCTCTGCCACCCACCTTCCGCATCAAAAAATCAATAGGCTAAGCATTATGTAAACACCCATAATGAACACAATAGGAATAGCCATAACAGTTGGTGACACAGACCATATCCAAACAATTGGTAGCCATATGGTAGTATAGCAAAGAGGGAATTTGTTACACACTACGATCACTAAAAGTTTGGCAATAATAAACTGAGATACACTTAAATATGATGAAGGGTGATTGTGAGGCCCGGTACAACTCAGACCAGAGAAGCATTACTTACACTTTGCGAAGTCTGAGATAACTGTGAGGCCTCCTATGCACATATTAAATAAAGCAACATGAAAAAAAATACCGTGGAGCCATTTAGTAGTATCATGGATCTTCACCCATTTTTCTAGATATTCTCAAGAGTATTGTACCTTTTTATACCTCCTGTTAGGTATCTCTTGCTTGGTATATCCTTTGCTACATCGCGAGGTCCTTCTCTTCTAGTTGATTCTATAAGAAAGAGGACTAAGGCTAACTAAATATGGCTCACTGTGTCAAAGTGACTGCATTATGCTTAGATCAAAGAGAAGCAATTCCAAGATCCCCACCTTGGTTTTGAAGATGTACAATTCAAAAGAAAAACCATTTTTTCAAAGAATAATTATCTAGAACATGTATAATGAAGACATATCACAACGAATGATAAAGTATAATGACGAAGCCAAGGGGGGAATACCACAAATACGATTAAGTTAAAGGGACGCGGGATGATCAAAACATGTTCACAATTGGTTGGGAGACACCTCCACGCAGATCCTTGTCTGAACAACAACAACGACATGAAACCCGCTTAAGAAAAATGAGAAGACACGAAATCTTTTTATGTCATACTTCACTTCCTGCTACAAGTGGAATCAAATGAGTATGTGAAACATAATATCAAAATTGAAATTAAAGCTCGAGGTATTTCCAATCTTATCTCAACTTTTATTTTCTTCCAAATGGCACATGCCTTAAACCGAAAAATTTGAACATACATGATACATCTTGCAAAATTATCATGCCTTGCTACACTCAGCCTTAGCCAGATTATTAATTGATTTTTCCGAGAACCACAACAAAACTTATATTAAGAAGGCGAACCACGGGCGGGCGTCCTCCATGACCATAATGAACCAGTGACAAACACAAAGATTGAGATGCCACGTGATGTGTGGAGCATGAATACCAAACAAGGGCACACTAATCTCACTAGTAAATCTTATAAACAGTGGAGAAGGAACCTAACAAAGTTGTCAACACATAGAAGGCCACGACATATCTCGTATACCTGATTACACGTATCTAGCTACCAGTTCGAGAGCTGGAATAAAGGAAAAGGGAAGCAAAACGGTAGCATATGGAGCAAAGCAGTACCTTCAATACAAAGGGATTTCAGAAAAGAAAAATTCTAGGGGTCAAATAAGTCTAAATTGTTCTAACGGAATCATGGTTACTTGGACCTTAGACATTTGAAATCACAACATTGAAGGATAAACTAATCGTTAACACGATAATAGTTAATTTGCATAGCACCAACATATAACAAATATATTAACAGTTAGCATCGTGAGGCAATTGTATAATAATATGGAAAAGATAACCGTCTCAAAACAGCAATGAGGGCATTGTAGCAGGTCCAAGGTAGTAAAGTACGAATAGAGCACATTAGTAAATATATACCTTATCCTACTGTAATCATGGGCATCTCGTTCTTCCTAAATCCTTGTGACTAACCTGCTGCAAGAAAAAAAAACACTCATATTAACTTAATATTAAAATGTCACAGTATTCATTGATCTCAACTACAACCATGACAAAGCGAGGTTTAGCTCACTTTACATTATTTGAGATGATAACACTAAAAATAGATTAAAATAAAGGGTACTTCCAACACACCTAACAGAGCAATAAGACAGAACTACACATCACTTGAGAACTAAATCACTGCTAAAATAATGCTTTCTCCAGATACCATAGAAAATAGTTTCGAAGCTTTGTTATAGGATTGACGGTGAGTGAAGCTCTGATAGGATGGTTAGAGAAAGAGATAAAGGGTCAAACCAATTTTATTGGACCTTGACGGACAATATTTGATTGGGAAACATGACCTCGAAATATTAGAAACTACAAAGAATAAATCTAATAGGAAATCGAAGAACGGAGAAACATAGAAGGCAATATGTATACTGTTCTTGCTCCAAATTAGTTAATACTATGTAATGCTCAAGTAAACATAATATTGTGGAGTTGTTTTGAGTATCCCAAATTGAGAAGGCGGAGTAGAAGAAAATTATACCTACCATCTCATCATGGTCACTCTCCATCCATACACAATTACTTCTTGGTTCAGGTCAATATGCACCTCACCCACATTAAAAAGTTAACATAAATGAGCTCATTGTAGGTAAATCAAAAATTATTGGACACAAGATGAATATGATACCTTTAATCGATTTTAGTTTTTAGATAAGAATGAAACTCTCACATATAAGTTAATGCCAAATTCTACTCACTAGAACAACACACTATTATCTCTAACCAAGAGCTATTGGGCAGATGGAATGTAACCAGTATGGAAAAGTGGGTACTGTCAGGAACCAAGCCACCTGAGACATGCTCCCACACATGTGAATCAGTGTTTTCTCTCCTTGTCTTGGTCTCATCTCCTGTCTTTTGATGAATCTGTACAAACTTAGAACGTTTAATTTAAATATTACAACTGATATTAGGAAAATAAAGAGTAAGAAATTGAGCGACATAGATGAAGTTGTTTCTACTGGTCAGCGGTGTACCTTGAGGAATCAGTAAATCTTACAGTACTAGAGTTCCACAAGTATTACTAAATCAAGTTTTGAAGTTTCAAAAACTGACCAAAAATAACTATCTACCCTTAAGTAATTGTTGTCTCAATTTCTGGGAGCCTGCCCATAACCATGTATTGTTGGCGAAAAAATAAGTAAACCACAATTTGCATAGTTTTCACTGTAGCGTATGCACACAAGCCCAAGGTCATGCAATTTTTGGAACCAATGAATTAGGAATTACTAAAGTGAAACCAGTGCATGCCCATCGAATATTCAAGAGCAGATCACAACATTACCTACAGAGAGAACATGCTCTAGTAAGAGATCCAATTGAAAAGGAATGCAAATGCAAATGGAAACGAGAGAAGAGGGTTAGCTGGAGATAGTAGAAAATACTATACCAAAGTTGCAGATAAGAGGAGGGGCAGAGCCCGGCCAGCCACCAGGCAAGAGACCATGGATCGAAGAGTCTGCAGCTTCCCCGCATGCTCCTCCATGTAGAGCTCCGCTTCCCCATCCATGGTGCCTCCTCTGCCCTCCATATGTCCTCTCTCCTTCGTTCATCCATGGAGAAAACTCAGCGCCGCGAAGGAGGAGCTCTGCCCATTGTCGTGCCTGTTCTCCTCTTCCCGGCGCGCACGTCGAAGATGGATTGGGTTGGAGAAGAAGAACAACGCCAACGGGGGGAGGATGAACGGGATTGTGGAGGAGGAAAGGAGCAAGGGGATTGTGGAGGAGGAAAGGAGCAAGGGGATTGGGGAGGAGGAAACACACGGGGGATTGCTGGCCAGCGGCCAGGGTTACGCTCAGGACGGCTAAAACAACGCTGGTCCATCTCGTGCCAAAGTCACCGGCTGACAGTTCTACCGCTGCCCACCAGCCACTCTATGAAAAGGAGGAGGGGCGCTCGCCGCCATGCCCCTGCTCCGGTGTCGCCCCGCCCTCCTGCGAGCTCCTTCTTCGATGCGGCCTCCCTGCGGTGGAAGCTATGGAGGATGGGCTCGCCAGGGCTGGTAGGGGAGGAGGAGGAAGAAGAGGGATGCGGCGCGACAACGGCCTATGTTGAACGAAAGCGGCGGCGTGGGGGATTGGGAGGAGGAGGACGTGGTGTGTGTGGCGTGGAGGACGGCCTCGTCGGGGCTGGTAGGAAAGGAGGAGGAGAGATGAGGCCCACATCGTCTAGCGATCCTAGGAGCTCCATAGAGGTGCACCAATTACACCTTTGGATTTATTAAAGGCGAGGAGCTGGCTGAAGCCTTGACGACAGATATCTCATATGCAGCGGAGAGCCGGTGAGCATTGAGGCGGCGCAAGGTGCAGTGCTTTGACGCCAGATCTCTAATGTCCATTAATCTAGATTCAGCGGAGAGCCGGATGAGCGATGAGGCAGCGCAGCAGATCGTAACTCGCATGCTTGCAAGGACAGACGATATTTCCAATCCCATGATACGTCGTATAGCGGAGAAGCTGAGCATCGAGTGATTCTGGATTAACTCGATTATCCCCGGCAGATCGGCGGCCAACAGCCAACAGGGTTGTCAACGCCTCACCATGAATCATCTGCCCTCCGTCTATAGACGCAAAATACACCCCGCCACCTAGATGTAGATCAAGGGGGTGGCGGAGGTGTCCAAGATGCTCTGCTCTGATCGGGAGAAGAATATTTCGTTCGGACGGTGAGGGGAGAAATAAAAGGAAGGAAAACGTTACGAACGGTGGCATAATGTGGTAACATAGGGTTCGATAATAAGAGGGTAAAAATGTTTTAAAAAGTGTTGGATCGCAAAAAATGCTTCGTGTTTTATTATTAGGTATAGACTAGCAAATATGTCCGTGCGTTGCAACGGGAAAGAAAAATCTGCTCTATAAAGGTGCACAGCGTAAATTCTTATTTATACAGTTGCTGTGAGTTGGAAAAACCAACCATCTTTACCATGTCGGTTAGGCGCGCATCCGATGCCTCGTATACCCACTTCTTTACTCAAGTCACCGAGTGCGACCGTACCAATAGAGCCATATGTCGGCATTTCCACCTCATGCCACTGCATGAAGGCTGAAATGCTCCTAATAGCTAAAGCATGAATTGTGAAGGTCTTTATCTCGTGTGTTGTGTTGCTACGAAAGTTAACTTTTAGTGAAATAAAGTTGGGACTTAAAGATTTTTTCGATAATCTCCATGGATATATGCATGATAGTGGTAGAAACTTATACTAGTAATATATGCATGTTATTACTTTGTTACTCCTCACTATAACCAGCTTGAGAGTACTAATGGTCATTCCACATGTGGCGTATAATAGAAGAGTCACGGGAAACCTAGTGCAGAGAAGGTTTTTTTTTCATAATTATCTACCCAATCTCTCCACGGAAAGCTTTACATAACAACAACAAACTCTATTACTGTTACAGAAAAAACTACTAGCCTCCTATTTAGCCACTTCTACGATCTCTCATGGTTGTGTGTGCCCACAACATCATCCTAACCAGCTTCAATGGGTGCACCATGAAGCTCTACTTTTGCTGACACAATGGGACATGTTTAGCAAAGGCGTGGCCTTGGATGGTATGAAAACTTTGCTTCATAGGTTGTTGTTCAAACATGGCTTACAGGATGTGTTTTTGAAATCGGACACACGATTCTTGTGTGTGAGCCTGGTGGTACGTGACTTGCCGTAGCGGCCTCCATAAGTGGGGATGACAGCACTAGGGTCTACTTTATTAGGGTGTTTCTCGAGTACCGAGTCATGATTTTCAGGGTGAAAATCTAAGATCTAGTCTTTATTGGTTGTACCTAGCAGTAACCTTCTCGAAGGCATTGTTTTGAAAACGTGGTTTTTCTTCATGGTGAAAACGTAAGATCTTTGATCGGGTGATGACAATTCTTGTGCATTGTTTCTTTCTTGGAGACGTTGCTTTCGAAGAGCCTCCTTTGCGGTTCGGGCACTGTCTTTGGTGGTGGTTAGAGTGTTGTTTCTGTGGGTGAATGATCACTATGGAGGTGTCTTTTTTTTTCTTTTTTTTTGATTGTGTGCAATTTGGATGCTTTTAGGCATGTTGTTGGTGCATAAGATGGGTGTAATTGATATATGTGCGATATGTATACCCTTTATCGTAGTAGAAGGAGTTTAACAACATATATAATTTTAGATAACAAGTTCAACTGCTTCAATTTTTTTGTAATCTTATAAAAATAGATTGTTTGCTCTTGGGCCAACTAGAGCTAATGTCTTAGATGCCCTTTGACATGCTACTCTGTTAGAAAGTCCCAAACTTTGCATTATTCTCTTCTCATTTCTTATTTCATAACATGCATCCTAGCTGCATGATTTGAAAATGGAAATCCTTAATTTTGAAATATCCTACGTGTTCTACACTTCTAACCCCTTTGATCTCTACCAGTTTCGTCAGTTCCCACACCCCTATTCGATTCATTTACTTAAAAACACAACACTTGATTGAATCGTGGTTCATGAGGAGAGCTTTAAAGACTGAAGATGATCTGTAGCAGGACCTAAGACTGGTCATAGTGAGAATTAACTTAGTCTAGAAACGTATACTAGTATATGTTACTAATCTATGTTACTATTATTTCTATAGTTGGTTGTGTCATAGATGTAATTGCATAAAGATCTTTAATTATTAATTTTGTAGACTTAGTTTTGTTAAGAAGCACTTATTTTTAGTATGTTTCTTATAGTAATTACATTAATGATTTAAAGGTTGCACGCCTACACCTATAATCGGCCCCATTTGATCAAAGTGTCCAAGGAGCGCATAATGCACCAGTCCTTGTTTTCCTCCAAAGGAGAAGTCCAGAACTCGCCGGTGGCTAGGTCAAGGAGGACTGATCCACTAGTACAGAATGACCGGTCGCACATGTCTGAAAATGGGCCTCACACATAGTTTTCCCGACCTTTTCCATTGATGGTTGGGCGACGACGGTTATCAACTCTCTATTGTCAGCTTCAACAAATAAAGGTCGGACCTAGAGTTTTCGCCTTGGTACTAGAAATCCAACACTCAAAGTGTATCACCTAACCAAAGTCGACATGTGCTGCCAGCACATGCCAATCCATTATCGCACAACTACACATGCACGCTCCTGATGTGGACCGGGTCAAGAAACCGGAAGCATGCCCGGACCAGGTGAAATGATACAGAGCGGTATATAACCAAAAAGGGGTGGCCCAATAAAAATTATAGATGCTAGGGTGCCAAGACAATTAGAATCACAAGAACAATCCACACTAATGTAATAACCATAAATAAATGGTGTCTCTAGCATATATTTGTCTCACCACATGTTGCCGATCAGCTGCTAAGGTCACCCGCCATTGACATCGATTCCATGACATCTTGAATCCAGACCGCCCATGGAGGAGAGCCAATAGGACATCCACTAAGTAGAAGTAGATGCGTCAGATATGCAGTCAGAAACACCTTCGAAGTCCATGTCAAGCACCCCAACCACTCAATCATGCACGAGACGACCAATAACTAGAGTTGAACAGATAATAATTCCAAAAGTATTAAAAACTTGCTAAAGCATTTTTCGTAAGTTGTTGTTTCTAATGACATTTTGTAGTTTCAAGAAGTCCAGGGTGAAGTATATTGAATTAACCTCCTTATAAATATCTTGAAAAAGACATGCTACACACATGAGGTTTACTTTTCCATCTTTGTATGCAAACATCAGAGGTTTCTTGCATCTTTGTGGTGATTTTTTTTGAGAAAATTTGTGGTGCTCTTTTAACTATACATGTGTATGGTTATGTGCATTTTCGTATGAAGAAGCCCAGGGAATACTCTTGCTCTTATATCACTCCAAGTGGTGAGGCCATCTAACCTCCAATAGTCTCAGCTACCAACCGACAAAAAAATGTATTTATAAGTTTTAAATTTTTTTGAAATAATCATACACATACCTATTTCCCAATACTTCCTTGTGCCAAATTTTAAGAAAAAAAATACATATGTATGGCGTACATAAAAAAATAACTTGCACAGCGAAAATTCTTGTACTATTATGTGGTCACTTTATTTTTTTGCACCCTCTACGTACTTTTGTACTTAAGCTTCAGTCTTGGCGTGCACATATTGCATACATCCTCTACATGCATGATTTTTTAAGTTTTTATTATAGTTTATATATTTTTATTTTACTGTTCATGAGGAATTGGGGGTACCCATGTTCTCAATATTCCTTTTACCCAAGGGAAACCCGAACTATACGGAGCTCATTTTGTTTTAAAAAGTATTAAAAATGACATTTCTAAATTTTAGAGGAAATTCTAAAAATAAATCCAAGATGTAGTTAATCTTGTATTTTTTTTTGAGGAATTAATGATGTATTCTACGAGCCTACAAAATCTTAGTGTGAAATACCTTATGTTATGAGCAACACAATAACTAAATCTAACAAATTTTAGAGGTTTGTAATTTGAATTCACTATTTCAGATTTATTTTTTAATTTTGCACAAACATAAATACATAGTATTTTACATCGTTTTTTGCACACCGGCAGAATACATGATTATCTTCATTTAGGATTTTTTGGATTTTTTTTGAAAGTTTGAAATGTAGTTTTTGGATTTTTCAAAAGACTGGCTACGTGTACTCTGAGCTCCAAAATGTTGTAGCACTCCCCTACCTCCTTAATCCTGGATGATTACACAATACATGTCCTTTTGTTGTATGAACATGGAAAAGGATAGTCATGTATGTTATAAATAGGCATCGGTGATCTTAGGCGTCGCACAATTTTCTTTCGGAATTGCTATGTCACAGCTAGCTATGACATAAGCTACGTCACAGCTACGTTTGTTGCCGTCGGATGTGTTGCTCCAAAATTCGTGCAGCTTAAGCTTTGGTCTATTCGGCGTCGTTCCTGGTGTCTCGCTTCGGTCATGGCGTTGGTTCGCGTCATCGGAAGCGCAGCGCAAGCCCATGTGATGGTGTTGGTTTGTTTTTTCAAACGTACGAGCTTGGTCTGTTTTGTTTTGCGGTTGGGTTGGTGGGCTTGGGCTGCGCTGGTTTTTTTTTTTTGTTGTTTTGTTTAGTTAACGTAGCATGAATCAGTGTTCATGTTTTGTTCACTGCCAGATGATGTTATTATTGGTTCAATTGTGAATTATTTCTCAAAGTATTAGCTGATTTCCTATTTATAGTTAGTGTAAATATGGTTGTGTGGTTGTGGTTGTTTTGACTGATGCAAGAATGATTCTTGTTTTTTCAGCCACTTATAATTCTTGTGGTTGTGGTTTGTTTCTATTTTTGGTGTTTACTATTTTTAGTTGCATAGAGGCCTATATAATTCTTATGGTTCATGTTGGAAAGGCAGACTAAAGGCTCAGGTTGCTCTTTGTAGAGGTTGGAAAGGAAGAGTTGCATTTTTAGTATTGCGTAGAGGCTCAGGTTGCTGTTTGTAGTTTACTACAGAAAGGAAGAGTAAAGAGGCTTATGTTGGATTTTTTTAATTTTATTCAATGTTTTTGGTAATAATCTTATTGATCTTATGTTTTTTTTGGTTTTCATCCTAGAAAACATGAGCAATGCAAGGAGTCCATGTGATGTGTGTCATCAACCAGCTCCTATGTGCGAAAGAGCACCTCGTAGTCTGTATAAGTTTCGTGTGAAAAAAGGTTGATAAAGATTTTGACGAATTAGTTGTAAGTTTGATTTTTTATATTAATTGATTTATTTGATTTTTATATTTTATTAATTTATTGTTTCTCTTTTCATTTTTGTTCTAGGTTGTCCCATGTTGTTTTAGTGATCGCATAGGAATATTATGTCCTAACAACTGGATAAAAGTTTTGGCCGAATTGCCAAATCATGGTTTAGAGAATCCGATCCCCAAGATTGATCAGTCGTATGTTGACTTACAACTAGGGGATCTATGTTGACTTGAAATTATATATTTTCGTGCCAACCCTATCTAAATAGATGTGGTGATCACTCTTGGGGATCAGATTCTCTAAACCATGATTTGGCAATTATTGAATTCTAATACTTTAAGAAATAATGAACAACTGAACCAATAATGACAGCACCTGGCAGTGAACAAAACATGAACACTGATTCATGCTACGTTGACTAAACAAAACAACAAAAACAAAAAAATGAAAAAAAAGCGTAGCCCAAGCCCACCAACCCAACACACCAACCTAGTCCCAACCGCAAAACAAAACAGACCAAGATCGTACGTTTGAAGAAACAAACCAACGCCATCACATGGGCTTGGGCTGCGCTACCGACGACGCGAACCAACGCCAGGACTGATGACCCACAAATATAGGAGATCACAATAGTCTTCGAGGGTAGTATTATCCAATTTATTGATTCGACACAAGGGAGCCAAAGAATACTTATAAGCCTTAACAACTGAATTGTCAATTCAGCTGCACCTAGAAATAGTCTTGCTCACAGTAGTTTATCAGTAGCAATAGTTTTGTAGTAGCAATAGCAAAGTAACAGCGATAAAACAAGAGCAATAATGTGATGTAGCAAACAGTAGGATATGAGTGCGGTAGGCATAGGGATGGATGGACGGGCGTTGCATGGACAAGTCTAAACATGTAACTTCAAGATCTACGGCAATTGCAGATAAATAAGAATAAACATCCAAGTACTAAACAATCATAGGCATGTGCTCCACATATAGTCATACGTGATCGCAATGAGAACTTGCACAACATCTTTTGTCCTGCCAGCTCATTGCAGCGGCGCCTCAAGGGAATTACTGGCAATTAAGGTGCTCCTTTTAATAGAGCACCGGAGCAAAGCATTAACACTCCGTGAACACATGTGATCCTCACATCACATCCACCCCCTAGGGTAGTCCTAATTTCTGTCACTTCGGGGCCTTTGGTTCCGGACAATGGTATGTGTACACAACTTGCAGATAATATCAGAAACAATACTATCATCATGAATAAATAATAAGTTCAGATCTGAGATCATTGCACTTGGGCCCTAGTGACAAGCATTAAGCACAACAAGTTGCAACAAACTCAAATAGCATTAATAGAGATACTAGACACCATGCCCCAACAATTTTATTCGATTACATGATACAACTCATCCAATCCCTACCATCCCCATAGCCTACAGCGGGGGATTACTCACTCATGGATGAGGGAAACATGGATGGTTGATGGAGAGGCGTTGGTGATGACGATGGCGATCATCCTCTCCAAATTTCCTGTCCCGGCAGGGTGCCAGAACTGAGTTTCTGGTCCCGAATCGTGGTTTCTAGTGGTGGCGGTGCAATGGAACTCTTTCTGAAAAAACGTCGAACCCCTGAGTTTTAGGTCAGAAGGCAACTTATAGGCGAAGAGGGAGGTCGAGGGGGTGCCTGAGACGGCCACACCCCCTCCAGGCGCGGCCAGGCCTGGCTCGCACGATAGGGAGATGTGGGCCCCTCAAGCCTCTTCTCCGTCTCGTGTTCTGGCTCCATGAGTCTTCTGGTGAAATAGGATTTTTGGCATATTTTTCAGGATTTTTCCTGATAGTTGATTTTCTGCACAAAAACTAGACACCAAGGTAATTCTGCTAAAAACAACGTCAGTCTGTGTTAGTTGTATCCAAATCTCACAAGTTTTGAGGAGAGCAAAAGTGTTCGGGAAAGTAATGTATATATTCTCAGCACAGGAGTAGATACTTAGACAATTCATAATAAGGAGTATGCAACTAAGTCTACTCAATAGTCATTGCAAGCTATGAAGAGATTCCAACTCAATAATAATAAATAGCATGAAACATAAACATAAGCAACATTGCAATGCTCGTAAGAAGGTATGATAGAGTGGTATGTCGCTTGCCTTTGTTTGTAGAGCACAACATAAATGCCAAGGCACCTCTGAAGTTCAAGTGAAGACTAAAAGTAAAGATATCAGAGATACAAGCATCAAAGTCATGACATAATTAACCAAGTTTTGAGACAAGCACATTACACTAAGAATGATAACTATGCTCTCAAGAAGGTGCTCATAGAATAAGTGGTGACTCAACAAGGAAGTGAAAAGGTTTTGAAAAGTTTGAAAGGCTCCCAAATGTTGAAAGTATGGTACTCATTAGCTTTGAGCTCTCATTGCCCCTATCATAGGCATCTTTAGATGGTTAATGGTGAAAGTGAGGTCCAATATGAGTTCTATGCTTGACAGATCATAAACTAGAAATCTCATGTCCCTTGAGTACGAGGGCCGCTCCTCATGCTACTCAACTTTAGTTACCGGTAAGTTCTTGTCATAGTAAATACATGCGTATCATAGAGAACCGCCAACGGGGTACCCCTTGAACATGGTACAAGAGCTATCCCATAACCAAAATGACAAGAAAAGCAGACAATGAGCATCTCAACGATCTTTTTATTTTCCATGGGAAAATGGCACTTTTTCTCTCTTTCCTCTTTTCAATATGTGTCTCTATTTTTTATTAAGAAGAAAGCTTCATAGATTGCTCATTATGGTTATGCTGCAAGTTTCCACCATGATTAGGCATGGCTTAGGCTAGCGGCCTAGCCGTTTCTCTAACACATATACATAACTCCATGGACTTACAAGCTCACCTTTTATTTCACACCGACGATATCCGCAAACAAAAGAGCATGACATCAACTGGGTATATATTTACAGGTGTTGAAAGCGTTCCCCGTGACAGCACAATTCTGTTAACTCCCAGCCTGTAATTGGCAAGCATATAACTTTCATGGACAGCCACAATGGTTCAGGTTGATTAAGTGCGAGAAATAAAGTGTGCCATCAAGTTCCTGAGAGCTTTACTAACTAATTTCCCAAAACAGTCAAACATTTTATTTGGAAGAAAACAAGGCACAATGAATATGCGCAGAATTAGCAAATGATGCTAATAGGTAGGTATGGTGGACACTGTTGGCTATATTGGTTTTGGGGAGTTGGATGCACAAGTAGAGCTCATACTCAATGCAAGTGAAGGCTAGCAATAGAGAGGGAGCGACAAACGAGAGAGCAATAATTGTCATAATAATGCTTGCAACAAAACATGACAAATTATGGCATGAAAGTGACACAAGAGCTCTAAGGCAAAATAAATCATCGAGGCTTACTGACTATTTTTTAGTCATATGCATGCGTGAGCATGTGCCAAGTCGACTCACATGAAACATTCAGAGGAGGATACCACAATATCATACCAAAATATGAATAGAACAATGCAAGTAAACATTCATATAACATGCTACAAATTATTAGCAAGCTGGAGTTAATCATAAGAGAGCAAGAACTACTAAGCATCCATAAATAACATACACCTTACATGAACAGATTAAGCATGCCCACAATGATGAGTATATGTACAAAAATGAAAACAAATAGAGTTCGTTACGAGCCTCTCACCACACCTCAAGTTGTCTTAATCTTCATTATTTCTCTTCACTTGTGTGGCTTGAATAATAACATGAAACCAAACTCCACTGAGGACTGTTGAACCCTGCAAAGAAATTCACAAAACCAAAGAAGAACAACAAATATTTTTGGTGTTTTCGATTTTTAAAACAAGAACACAAAGCAAAAAGAAATAAAGCAAAGAAAAATCTTTTTGGATTTTTCTTTGAGGCACACCAAAGCTAAAAAAGCAAAGAAACAAACAAGAGAAACAACAAAAATATTTTTGGTCTTTTTGTGTTTTAAGAGAGCAGAAACAAAAACCAAAAGAAAACAAAACATGGATATACAAAGAACCAACGAAACATGATATATAGATGAGTGTGATGTCGGTGTACCTCCCCCCAAGCTTAGGCTTTTGGCCTAAGTGGGGCTCAACTCCATGGTGACCAAGAATATGCACCTCCGTAGTACGACTAATAGGCCCCTTCGTCCTGGTATGAGCTCGAGGACGCCCCTGTGTAGTGCACAGAGGGGTCATATGAGGGCGCGTCCCCTGACAGTGTCCGTGGAAACCATGAATGCATAGCTGCTCGTCCATCTCCTCCTTGGAGCATGACCAAGGTCCCTGGCAAATACTGAACAAATTGGTTTGTGTCAAAGGAATCTCTCTCTGTTCCCCGTCAGTAAACATCATCCTATAAACCAAACTATCAAGGGTAGAGCTAGCAATGACAAAGTGATGCGCTTTCATGGCAGCAAGATCAAGCCTCTGAGGAGCCAAAATTGTATCATTTCGATCAACAGATAGGTCTAAGGAAGCAACAACAAGTGCAACAATAATACCCCCATAAATGGGTCCCTTAGCAGCTAAGCGACGAGCAATGAGAGAACCAAGATTGTACCTAGTTTCATTGGTGAGTGCAGCAGCTAGAAACGCCAAATGATAGTTGGAAATATTGCCAATGTTCTCCCTACCAAGAACACTAGTGGCAAGGTAATAAGCAAAATACATGATAGCTGGGAGTTGAATATTTCTTATCTTTCCACGTTGGGCTCTGCGGTCATCATCATTAGCTATCCCGTGGTAGAGCTCCAACAAATCAGCGAGTTGAGCTGGAATCTTCTTCGCCGTGCCAATACCCAAGATTTTGCAAAATTTCTTCAATGTCATGGAGACAGGCCTGTTATAGATTTTGAAAGACACATCTGGCTTGAAAGGGCTGTTAGAAAAGAGAAACTCTCCACAAAGGTTTTAGTGAGCATAGAATATTGCACACTCTCATTCTGCGTATAACTCGTTAGTCCAACCCTCCGAACCAAGGTTAGGAAATCATTGAGAATCACTGTAGCCTGCAAAAAGGTAAAACAAGGGAAGGTAGAAGGGTGCACATCCCCCTCATCTCCCTCATTGCCAAAACGTGGTGTAATAAGATCCTCATTGTATGATCTCCTAGCTCTGGAGGATGATCTCTAAGGCCTTTTCCTCCTAGGTGCATCACTCTCAAACACTTCTCCAAAGGTGTGGTTGTCCATGAACCTTTTTTCTGAAATTTTTAGACAAACATAAAACCAAGTAATTTCCAAGTTGAAAAATGATGAGGAACTACTATAGGAACTTGGTAGAGGGCTAAACATGCATCAAAATGAAATATCTAAGCATAGAACAAGCATGCTAGCTCACACAACCTGACACCTATAGCAGCAAAATACTCAAGATACAATCTACCAATCACAAATCTAATTGGACAAGCAGAGGAGGCACATACCAAGGAGCAATCCCTCCAAAAATCAGCAGCAAAGATGGGCTGAGCAAGGATATCAAAAATAGGGAGCAAGAACAGCAGGAACTTGAGCTTGAGAAATTTTTCCGGTGTTTTTCGGGAGAGAGAAAGAAGTGGCTGGGAGGAGGCAACTTGGAGGGCCATAGGTGGGCCCCACCCCTAGGCGCGCCCTGGGGATGGCCGTGCCACTAGGGGGTGTGCTGGCCTGGTTGGTCCCCCTAGGCCACTTTAGGTGTCCCTCTGCCCCTTTTTTCGAGGAAAAGTTTAATATGAATTTTCTAGAATTTTTTTGGAAACTTTATTTTTGGCCAATTTTCAGGTGATGAAAATTGATTTTCTCGTGGAAAAAGATTATTTTAGAATAAGCAAAAGCAAAAAAAAACCAAAACTATAGAAGTTCTAAGACACTCTAACAAGCAAACACTAGAAAAACTAAAGCTAACAATAGAAAGAGCAAAGACTAGGAAGGAGAAAATAAAAGTGAGCAAGTATAACCACTGTGAAAGCATTGTTTTATTCATTAAAATCCCTTTGTTAACAAGATTGATCAAGTCTTGTTACCAAAACAATCTTATATGAAATAAAACTTTGCATTTCACAAGGTGATTATGTTACCTCAAACTTGATAGCAATAGTCCAAATCATAATAGTTTCAAAACTTTCTTGTGGAATGGGACAATATATTTTCCAACTTTGATGCTCTCAATATTTTCAATGGAATTCAGGCAATAGCTCTTATCAATCTTCTTGGGGAAATAGATAGTATGCTCTTTGTCATTAATATTAAAAGTTACTTTTCCTTGATTACAATTGATGATAGCACCTGCAGTATTAAGAAAAGGTCTCCCAAGAATAATAGACATATTATCATCTTCAGGCATCTCAAGCACAACAAAATAAGTTAAAACCAATAAATTATGAGCCACTTGAACAGGAACATCCTCACATATACCAATAGGAATAGTAGTAGACTTATCATCCATTTGCAAAGATATATCAGTTGGTATCAACTTTTCTAGCTGGAGTCTCTTGTAGAGAGAAAAGGCATAACACTAACTCCAGCTCCCAAATCACATAAAGTAGTTCTAACATAATTATTCTTAATAGAGCAAGGAATAGTTGGTATACCTGGATCACCAAGTTTCTTTGGAACCTTACCATTGGAGGAATAATTAGCAAGCAAAGTATAAATTTCCTCATTAGGAATCTTCCTTTTATTAGAGACAATATCCTTCATATACTTTGAATAAGGAGGCAACTTAATAGCATCAGTCAAAGGAATTTCAAAAATAAAGGTTTCATCCACTCACAAAACTTGTTATAGTGTTCTTCCTCCTTTGACTTGTGTTTCTTATTGGGAAAAGGCATAGGTTTCTGTACCCAAGGTTCTCTTTCACTACCATGTTTATTAGCAATAAAATCTTCCTTAGTGTACCTAGTGTTCTTAGTGTGCTTCTTAGGTTCTTCCTCAACTTCCTCCTTATTAGGAGCATCATTTTTATCATTACTACTCTCAGTTTTAGCATCAGAGACAAATATACTATTAGGATCTACAGCGGGTTCAGGTGGTTCCTCTACTATTTTGTGTTTCTTTTTCTTTCTCTTATGAGGACTACCACTACTTTCATCTTGTTGAGAATCCTGCTCAATTCTTTTAGGGTGTCCTTCAGGATATAAAGGATCTTGAGTAGCTATACCACTCCTAGTTCTAATTCCATAGGCATGTTTATCTACTAAAGCATTAACTAGCATATCCTTTTGTACCTTACCAAGTTGATAAATTTGAGTTTGAACCATTTGAAAGTGTTTACAAAGAATTTTAACATCATTAGCAGTTCTTTCCACAATATCTTTCAACTCATTAATAGCTCTAGAGTTTTCCAATAAATGATTCTGAACCTGTTTATTAAAATTACCTTGTTTAACTATAAATGTGTCAAGTTCATCTAAGCATTGATCAGGAGGCTTACCATAGGGAATATCACCTTCATCAAAGTGGAGAGAGTGTAACTCAATAGTAGATGAGTGGGGAATTGACTTACATAATTCTTTTATAGGAGGTAAATTCTTCACATCTTCAGCTCTGATACCTTTCTCCTTTAGAAATTTTTAGCTTATTTCATCACTTCATCATTTAATGCAATTACTCCCCTCTTCTTTGGTGTTGGTGTTGGAACTGGTTCAGGCACAATTGGTTCAAGAGTAATAGGCTCAGGTGTATTTAGCTCATTGAAGTCCAATCATCATAATTCTTGCTTATTTTAGCCATTAATTCTTCAGCATCTGTAGGAGTTCTTTTTCCTGAAAACACAATCAGCAACACTATCTAGGTATGTCCTAGAATCATCAGTTAGTCCATTATAATAAATATCAAAAAACTCATTTTTAGGTAATGGACATCCAGGATGTGCATGAATCAAGGCACAGAACCTTGTCCATGACTCGGGCAATTTCTCTTCTTCTCCCTATTTAAAATCAAACAGATTCTGCAAAGCAGCATGTCTAGCACTGGGAGGAAAATATTTTTGAAAGAAAGAAGCAATCAAACAATCAGGGTTATCAATGGATCTAGGAGGTAATCTATTAAACCAAGCCTTAGCTTCTCCTTTTAGTGAAAAGGGGAATATCTTAGTAACAAAGTACTTGCACATCTTAAAATCATCATAAAATAAGGCACTCATAGTGGAAAGCTCATTCATATGTGCCACATCACACTCACTCTCAGTCCCACAAAAAGGTTCTTTATCAACAATGTCTAAATAGGATAAATCAAGAGAGAAATCATAATCTTCATATTTAGTATCTATGGGAGAAGTGGAAAACTTAAGATTAGAGGATAGTTTAGAAAAAATGGTACGTATCTCAAGGAGACTCTTAATAGAACTAGTACCATGTGTGTTTTGACACTCTTCAATAAATTCCTCAGTTAACTCAATCTAACCATCATTAATATCGTATCTCTCTCTAGACTCAGGTGAGCTAACAGTTGTAATAGTGTCTTCACTAGGAGTTTCAGTATTTTCTAGTCTAGCCATAGTAGCATCTAGGAAAGGACCTAATGAACCACTTGTATCAAGAACAGTAGAAGTAACATCATGAGTACTAGAAGCAATTTCAGATTTAGCAGTAGTAGCAGTGTGTGTAGCATGTGTATGTGGTGGTGGTGTAACAAGCTTACTTATAACAGACGGTGAATCAAGAGCAGCATAGGTGTTTAGGACTGTACCTCTTCTTATAGTGGATGGTAAAATAAGAAACTTTCCATCACGAGACTTTCCCATGATGGAAGGAGTAGCAGTGAACAATAATAGATCCAAGTGAACTTACAAATAAACCTATGCTCCACGGCAACGGTGCTAGAAAATAGTCTTGATGACCCACAAGTATAGGGGGATCACAACAGTCTTCGAGGGTAGTATTACCCAATTTATTGATTCGACACAACAGGAGCCAAAGAATACTTATAAGCCTTAACAACTGAGTTGTCAATTCAACTGCACTTGGAAATAGTCTTGCTCATAGTAGTTTATTAGTAGCAACAGTTTTGTAGTAGCAATAGCAAAGTAATGGCAGCAGTAATACAAGAGCAATAGTAACAGTAGTAGCAAACAGTAGGATATGAGTGCGGTTGGCATAGAGATGGATGAATGGGCGTTGCATAGACAAGTCTAAACATGTAACTTCAAGATCTAGGGCAATTGCAGATAAATAAGAATAAGCATCCAAGTACTAAACAATCATAGGCATGTGTTCCACATAGTCATATGTGCTCGCAATGAGAACTTGCACAATATCTTTTGTCCTGCCATCCCGTTGCAGCGGGGCCTCAAGGGAACTACTGGCAATTAAGGTGCTCCTTTTAATAGAGCACCGGGGCAAAGCATTAACACTCCGTGAACACATGTGATCCTCACATCACATCCATCTTCTCAGGTTGTCCCAATTTCTTTCACTTCGGGGCCTTTGGTTCCAGACAATGATATGTGTAGACAATTTGCAGATAAGATCAAAAACGATACTATCATCATGAATCAATAATAAGTTCAGATCTGAGATCATGACACTCGGGCCCTAGTGACAAGCATTAAGCACAACAAGTTGCAACAAAGTAAAATAGCACTAATAGAGGCCGAGGGGGTGCCTGAGATGGACACACCCCTCCAGGCGCGGCTAGGCCTGGCCCGCGTGGCAGGGGGTGTGGCCCCCTCAGGCCTCTTCTCCGTCTCGTGTTCTGGCTCCGTGAGTCTTCTGGTGAAATAGGATTTTTAGCATATTTTCTAGGATTTTTCCTGATAGTTGATTTTCTGCACAAAAACTAGACACCAAGGTAATTCTGCTGAAAACAACATCAGTCTGTGTTAGTTGTTTCCAAATCTCACAATTTTAGAGGAGAAATAATAGCAAAAATGTTCGGAAAATTAGATACGTTTTGGACGTATCAGGAAAAATACAAAAGAAAGGTTAGTTATGATGTTTTTTAAAATTAATTTGTTGTGTTGTTTTCTTTGTTCAATGATTTTGAGCTTTTAAAGGATTATCCTAATTATATTACCTATTTTAGCAGACGACAGTAAAACCAAATAATGAAGCTAATGGTGAAGAGGCTGGTGATGAGCGGAAAGCATACAAAAGATGCAGCATTACATTCCTATTCCAAGTGCTACAGAGGATTCATTCTTGTGAACAGTATGTTGAGCTTGTTAAATGGATGGGTTTTGAAGAAATACTCCAACTACATGACTGCTCCATTCCGAGGTGTTTTGTCAAATGGATAGCAGACAATATGTCCATTGGAGAAGAAGAAATAAGAGTTGGCTCAAAATCTATTAAGTTGTCTCCTCAGTCTGTAACTCAGGGAGGAGTTTCTGGGATTTATGTCAACCGGGTTTTAATTGCCTTGGCCCATTCTGGTTGGAAAGTGTTATTGATTTGCGGCAGGCGAATTATAATGATGAAGAGATAGCATCCGCCTAAGGAGAGATGTTTATTTCTGTTGGGCCGCTGTACTCTTTCCACGTCTAGGTTGCACTCTTCTGTTGAATGTTTGGATAACCCTAACTTGGGACCGATCCATTGTTGAATAATGTTTTCTGTAATTGTACTGTTTCCATGTGTGTAACGTTTATGTAACAAATCTCTCCTAGTCTTAGGCCTCCTTTCTGATCGCTAGGATCACCTCCCTTAAACGTGCGGCACCTTCTTACCCATGATCTGTATTGGCACCATTTGTACCCGACCCTCTGATGAATACAATCAAGCGTTGAGTTACAATTCATCTTGGTATCAGAGTCTGCTTCCCCATGTCTTCTTCTTCCTCCTCTCCGGCCACCATGTCTTCCACCACCAGCGCTCAAGCTCCTCCTCTTCCCAACCCTCTTGATACAGATCCCTCAACTCCCCTACAACAATGCATACCAATGCCCCGAGCCCCACCAACCCCTCACGCCACCGATCCCCTTCACTTCAGTGGTTTTTATGAATCCTTGTCGGACATGCCGATCGCCCATGTGCAGCCTGCTCTCCCCATCCAAAATTCCTACACTTTCCCCTCCCACCCAATTCTCAATGTCCACATCCAAGACCACATCAAATATCAGGTCACATCTTCTGGGGCAAATTTCTCAAATTGGCGTGATGTTCTTGTCCTTCCATGACCATGTACAATGCCATGGACCATGTCACCGAGGGTGCCACCCCTAGGGATCCAGACGACACATGGCGCGCCGTCGACATCCACCTGAGCCTCTGGTTCTGGGCCACCCTCTCCAACGCTCTACACCGTCTCGTCAAGGGCACCGACGGGCTTGCCCTGACCACGTGGACTCGGCTGCAGCGGTTCTTCCTCGACAACGGCTTGTCCCGCTACCTCTTCCTCAGCAAGTCCTTCCGCAACAGTCCCCGTGGTGACATGTCCGTCGCTGCCTACGCCGCCAAGCTCCATACTATTGTCGATGATCTGGCGAACATCGGGCGGCCCATAGATGACACCGATCTGGACCACTAGTTCATTGAGGGGCTGGGTTGTTGGGTTCGCAGCATAGAAAACAAAAAAAATTCTACGATGGGAACATCTAAGTACCAAGATCTATCTACTAGATACAAGCAACGGGTGGATATACATCCATAGAATACATACCCTCGATGACCGAATAGAGTTAACAAGGTTGTACACGTGGATGACGTAGACGAACGCTCGCCGATCTCAAGATCGTGATGATGTCCATCTGGTCCAGCCGGTCCAGCACAATCAAGTCCAGCACCTCAAATCAGTGGTGCATCCGTGATTGCACACACGTACGGGTACCCCGACAACCTCCGCGCCCTCGCTCCAGCGAAGCAGCGGAAGCAAAAAATCCTTCTAGAAAAAGCCACCAGGAACATGTATCTCGCTGATCCGAGACCATGGGGAAATTTTAAAGGGGGGAGAGAGATCCTTCGCGGGGAGGTGCGCTTTGAGAGGAGGAGAGGGGGGCCTTTTATAGGGAGAGGGGGCACCCAAGGGGCCATGCGCCCAGCCATGGTGGGTTGCCCCCACCTCTTCCACATTCATGTGGGTGGAGCTCCCACTCAAAATGAAAAGCCTCCAATCCCATTAAAAAGCCTCCACTCAAAAATCCACTCACATGCATTAAATTTCCACCAAATTTAATGCAAGCTCTCATTTAAATAAAACTCTTTTATTTATTTATTCAGAATTTTGTTAATTACTTTAATTAACAAACATTCACATAAAACCCCTTGCTAGTATTTCATTTCACATGCAGAACCAGTTTCAGCAATTTCAACTGAAACAGTTCCGGTGTCTAGTGAAATAAATTCCTGCGCTTTCCTTTTATTTTTCTGACATATCATTTTCTCCTAATGGTGTCGGTATCCCTTAAGTGTGTCACCCTACGGTTCGCGAATAATGCAGACATGATCGAGATCCCTCTGCGATCAATAATCAGCAGCGAGACCTAGAGATCCGTACTGACTCCCACACATTCAACGATGACTTCTGTGATCGTGTGAACCTTTTACGCTAGTATATTAATCCCTTTGTTTCACGATATATTACATGTCCAAGATTCGATCATCGGTATCTCCATACCTAGTTTGATCTCATTACCGACATGCACTCTTTTCTCGTTCCCATGATATAACATTCTAGTGATCAAATCACTTGCTTGCAAGCTAAACAATGTGATATCACCGAGAGGGCCCAGAGTATATCTATTCGTCATTGGGATGAACAAATTCAACTCTTGATCCATGAACCTCAACATAAAACTTTAGTAGTTCTGAAGCCATCTTTATAATCACCCAGTTACGGTGTGACGTTTGATGTCATCGAGAAACTCTTCCGGTGTTAGTGATTGACATGATCTCATGGTCTAAGGATTAGGATCACTTCGTAAGTTGTTATAGCAATATAAACTCAATGACTTTGATCATAATGCTATACTTCGGATGAATGTTCATCACATCATTACACTAATGTTGTGACCTCATTATTAACAACATTCAATGTCCATGATCAGGAAACCTTTGATCATCTTGTTAATCAACGAGCTAGTTTATAAGAGAGGCATAACTAGGAACTTCCTTTTTGTTTATTAAACACACATGTATTAACATTTCCGTATTAATACAATTATAGCATGCAAAATAAACATTTATCATAAATAAGGAATACGATAATAACCACTTTATTATTGCCTCTCGGGCATATTCCCTTCAGTCTCCCACTTGCACTAGAGACAATAATCTAGTTTGAAAACTTTGCGTATTGAACACCTATGGCTTTCTGGTGTTCCATATACGCAACCACAAGTGGTTAACATAATCTACGGATCTGATACTTTCAGGTCCGTGTGTATTTGCATGTCTTTGCGTCTTCACGCATCACTCATTCTCCAATGAGATGGCATTGTATAAATTTGGTCTTTTGGTGAGACCTTTAGTTCCTTGGGGTTAAATCATGTCGATACTATTGGTGAGACATTTTATGATTCATTCTGGTATATGCTCATAACACTTAGAGCATAGGACATATCTGGATGTGTACATATCATGGTATGATTGATCAAAACATTCTCGTGATTTCACTCATCAAGTGTCATTGCACTTGAATCTTGTTTCACTTATCAAGTGTCGATACACTTGAATCTTGATTCAATTCCTTTCCATGCGACAAGAACCTTTTCTTGTCGTTTCTATATTGAACTCCTTCAATATCTCATATATGTACGTTTGACACAACCATATTAGCGTCACAGTCTATACACTATAGACATTCATGCTAAATATTCGGGTTTTGCCTAAGTCTTTCATCGAAATGAAATTCTTAACCTTTGTCAATAAAAATTAAATCATTTCTAATCAACAAGATGTCCTCCACATAATGTATTAGAAATATGTCTCAGCGCTACCACTTAATTTCTTGCAAATGCAAGCATCTTCATCGTCTCCTGATGAAAACTCCTTTTATTTAAGGTGAAGATTCCAACTCCGTGATGCTTACTTCAACCATTGAAGTTTGCATGCCCCTTTTAGCATCCTTTGAATTAACAAAACCCTTTGTATCGTGTCATGTACACGTGCTAGGTAACCATTCTATTAAAAGAACTTTTTTTTGTTTATTCATCTACCAAATACCAAATTATAGGTAGTGGTTGCTACTTTAATCCGTCCAGACTAAATATCGCTATGAAAAATCAAATCTTGTCATAGTCAACTCCTTGAACATTGTCATAAAATAATTTACGACATGCCGACTATTTCATAGATGTGAAACATCCATGTCTGTTTCTTTATAGATCCAAATACGACTGATAGGTTTTTACACCTTTCCGGAGGGTCTTCCAAGTTCAAAACTTGATTTCTCGTGTATGGAACTATCACAGATTTTATGGCTTCAAGCCATTTGACGGAGTCAGGGCCCATCATCGCTTTTTTGTATGTGGTTGGTTCATCATTGTCAAACAATAATGATTTACTCTCAAATCTCAGCATTTGATTTGTTTATCCGACCTACTTGGTTCAATAAGAACTTAGATCTCCGTGACCACAACCTTTGAGGCACATAAGCTATGAGCATTATGGCAGCCTCTGGAACCATTTCCGGCACTGCGCAACTCGGCACATTTAGCTAAGGTTCGTTAACCTTATCAAAGTTCTATTGTCCTCCCACTTAACTTTTGCGAAAAATTCCTTTTTCAAGAAACTTCACATTTCAAGCGACAAACCCTTTTGTCCTCGGTGTTATGGAGGAATAACCAATTGTTATTCGAAATAACCTACAAAGACATGCTCATACGACTTTGGTTGTAAACATATTACTTATGTTTAGCATACCAAAATTTAAGAAATGACAATTTGGATTTTACCCCAAACCATAACTTCCATGGTGTCATTTCAATGGATCTAGATGGAGCTATTTTCAGTGTAAAAGCGGTAGTCCCTAAAGCTTTTAATCTTTTAAAACATAATGGAAGTTTTATAAATAACACCTTTGATCCAACCATGTTAAACAAGGTTTCATTACAAATCTCAAACACTCCATACTCCTATGGTGTTTTGGGAGATGTAAATCTAGGTGTTTTGCTAAACTTGCAACTCAAATAAATACCTTTATGATAAAATCATAATTCATTTATTTTCTTGTTACACTTGTAACTCAAATAAATCCCTTATGATAAAATCATAAACTATTTATTTTCTTGTTATAATGATTTTTCACTTCATCTTGAAAGTCTTTGAAACATTTTCAAATATTTCATACTTATTTCTCATTAAGTGAATATTCACTCAAATTTCCGGAGAAAGCATATGAAGTTGAAACCCATCGCTTACGACTACACATAATGGACTACATACATCGATATGTATAAATTCCAATATTTTAGTCGTTCGTTCTTCTTTGGCCTTTGAATGAAGTTTTAATTATCCCTAGGAAAGTCTCACAAGCATCACTTGATCAAATCAAAGACTCCAAAAATCCATGAAAATGGATATTCTTCATGTTTTCGTTCCAATATAATTTAAACAGCGATGTCACTTCATAAGTGATCTTTCAATCATTTGTCTTACGACATTTTAGCATTAGGTTTTATGGATGTGATTTCTCCAACTAGATTTTTAAATCATCCATCTTATATGGAATACGGTAATTATTTGAACAACCTTTGTTCTCATAATACCTGATTTGAATAAATATTATTAAAACAAATCTTGAAGTCAAGCTTTGATGTCATCGAGAAATACAAACAACGATTTGCTCGTTTTCGATGAACATCATCACATATTCTCTTGCTAGTTACTTAGGCCCTTGTGGTTCATGAATTGCGTCATTCTGTATGAAATTTCATACCAACCAATTCGATATCTAATACCCAAGAACCACATTGCTTAACAAGCAAAGAATAAAACCATAACATGTATATCATCTGAAGGGTTCGCAGCATAGAAAACAAAAAATTTCCTACGATGGGAACTATGTACCAAGATCTATCTACTAGATACAAACAACAGGCGGATGTATATCCGTAGAGAACATACCCTTGAAGACCGACAAAGCTTAACGAGTTCAACTCATGGTTGATGTAGACGATCTCTTGCCGATCTCAAGATCGAGAGGAAGTCCTAGCGCCGCAAAGCAGCAGCGCATCCGTGCTCGCACACACGTACAAGACACCGGGCAACCTTCGCCTCCTCGCTCCAGCGATGCAGCGGAAGCACAACCCTTTCTTGCCGAATAGCCACCGGAAACATGTATCTCGCTAGTCCGAGACCATGGGGGATAAATTCTAGAGGGGAGAGAGATCCTTCACGAGGAGGTGTAAGAAACAAGTGAGGAGGGGGGCTCCTTTTATAGGAGGAGGGGGGAACCCCAAGGGGGTGGCCAGCGCATGGGGCCTGCCCCCTTGCCCTCCCCTCTTCATGTGGGTGGACACTCCACTCACAAAATTCCTTTAAATTCCCTCCACTCAAAAGTCCACTTAAATTCCCATTAAATTTCCACCAAATTTAATGCAAACTCTCATTAAATAAAACTATTTTATTTTATTCAGAATTTTGTCAATTACTTTAATGAAAAACATTCACAAATAACCCCTTGCTAGAATTCCATTTCACATGCATAACCACTTTATGCAATTTCACCCGAAAACCTGTTTCGGTATCTAGTGAAATAAATTCCTGCGCTTGTTTATTCTTTCGGCATGAAACATTTGCTCCAACTGGATGCCAGTGTCCCTTAAGTGTGTCACCCTACGGTTCGCGAATAATCCGGACATGATCGAGACCCTTCTCCGATCAATAATCAGTAGCGGGACCTGGAGATCCATATTGACTCCCACACATTCAACGATGACTTTTCCTGTGATCGTCGGAACCTTTTACGCTTGTATCTTAATCCCTTTGTTTCACGATATATTACATGTCCGAGATTCGATCATCGGTATCTCCATACCTAGTTTGATATAAATTCTTGACATGCACTCTATTCTGGTCCCGTGATATAACATTCTAGTGATCAAATCACTTGCTTGCAAGCTAACCAATGTGATATCACCGAGAGGGCCTAGAGCATATCTATCCGTCATCGGGATGAACAAATTCCACTCTTGATCCGTGATTCTCAACATAACACTTTAGAAGCTTTGAAGCCATCTTTATAATCACCCAGTTACAGAGTGACGTTTGATGTCAACAAGAAACTCTTCCGGTGTTAGTGATTGGCATGATCTCATGGTCTAAGGATTAGGATTACTTTGTGGTTTGTTTATAGCAATATAAACTCAATGACTTTGATCGTAATGCTATACTTCGGATGAATGTTCATCACACCATTACACTAATGTTGTGATCTCGTTATTAACAACATCCAATGTCTATGATCAGGAAACCGTGATCATCTTGTTAATCAACGAACTAGTTTATGAGAGAGGCATAACTAGGAACTTTCTGTTTGTTTATTAAACACACATGTATTAACGTTTCCGTATTAATACAATTATAGCATGCAAAATAAACATCTATCATATACTTGGAATACACATAATAAACATTTTATTATTGCCTCTCAGGGCATATTCCTTGATCTCCCACTTGCACTAGAGACAATAATCTAGTTACATAGTGATGTATCTAACACCCATGGAGTTCTGGTGTAGATCATGTTTTGCTCTAGGGAGAGTTTTAGTCAACGGATCTGCTACATTGAGATCTGTATGTACTTTACAAATCTTTATATCTCCATCCTTGACATGCTCGCGGATGGAGTGAAACCGGCGCTTAATATGCTTGGAATGCTTGTGAGACCTTGGATCTTTGGCATTGGCAATGGCACCATTGTTGTCACAATAGATCACATTGGGTCCAACGCGTTTGCAACCACACCTAGTTCGGATATGAACTCCTTCATCCAAACTACTTTCTGAGCCGCTTCTGAAGCAGCAACATATTCGGCCTCCGTTGTTGATCCCGCCACCACAGGTTGTTTGGAGCTCCTCCAACTAACCGCTCCGCCATTCATGAGAAATACGTATCCGGATAGAGACTTAGAGTCATCCGGATCGGTGTTAAAGCTAGCGTCGACATAACACTTAGCGACGAGCTCTTCTTCACCTCCGTATACAAGAAACATATCCTTAGTTCTTCACAAGTACTTAAGGATATTCATGACCGCTTTCCAGTGTTCTGAACCTGGATCCGATTGGTCCCTACTAGTCAAACTAATAACATGTGCCACATCCGGTCTTGTACATAGCATGGCGTACATTATAGAGCCTATGGCTAAAGCATAGGGGACCTTGTCCATTATCTCTCTTTCTTCTGCCGAACCCAGACTTTGAGTCTTACTCAATGTCGTGCCTTGTGTCATAGGTAAGAACCCCTTCTTACTATTTCCCATTTTAAACTTCTTTAAAATCTTATCAAGGTATGTACTTTGCGATAGCCCTATTAGGCGCCTAGATCTATCTCTATAGATCTTTATGCCTAATATGTATGACGCTTCACCTAGGTCCTTCATTGAAAATTTGTTGTTTAGATAACTTTTAACACTGTTTAAAAGCTCTATATCATTTCCGATCAATAATATGTCATCCACATATAATATTAGAAATGCCACATTGCTCCCACTCACTTTCTTGTAAATACAAGCTTCTCCATAAGTTTGGACAAATCCAAACTCTTTGATCACCTCATCAAAGCAGAGATTCCAACTTCGTGATGCTTGCTTCAATCCATAGATGGATCGCCGAAGCTTGCACACCTTGTTAGCATCCTTAGGATCGACAAAACCCTTTGGTTGTATCATATACAACTCTTCTTCAATATTACCATTGAGAAACGCGGTTTTGACATCCATCTGCCATATCTCATAATCGAAATATGCAGCAATTTCTAACATAATCCTAACTGACTTTAGCATCGCTACGGGAGAGAATGTCTCATCGTAGTCAACTCCTTGAATTTGTCGAAACCCCTTTGCGACAAATCGAGCTTTATAGACGGTCACATTACCATCAGCATCAGTTTTCCTTTTGAAAATCCATTTGTTCTCCACGGCCTTTCGGTCGTGAGGTAAGTCCACCAAGTTCCAAACTTGATTTTCATACATGGATTCCATCTCGGATTTCATGGCTTCTAACCATTTGTTGGAATTCGGGCTCATCATCGCTTCTTCATATGTCGCAGGGTCATCATTTTCATCAACCATGAAATTCATGACAGATTTCCGCATCGGGGAGCTACGCGTCTGCTAGACCTGCGAGGTTTGGTAGTACTCTCTTTTGGAGTTTCATGATCATTATCATTACTTCCCTCTTCAACAGGTGGAGCCAACTCCGGAACAACTTCCGGCGCTGCGCTACTTGCCATACTTTGAAGGGAAGGTTCAATAACCTCTTTGAGTTCTACCTTCCGACTACTCACACCTTTCGCGAGAAACTCTTTCTCTAGAAAGGATCCATTCTTGACAACAAAAACCTTGCCCTCGGATCTGTGATAGAAGGAATACCCAATAGTTTCCTTAGGGTATCCTATGAAGACGCATTTTTCCGCTTTGGGTTCGAGTTTATCCGGTTGAAGTTTCTTCACATAAACATCGCATCCCCAAACTTTAAGAAATGACAGCTTAGGTTTGTTTCCAAACCACAATTCATACGGTGTCTTTTCAACGGATTTAGATGGTGCCCGATTTAAAGTGAATGCGGCAGTTTCTAGTGCATAGCCCCAAAATGACAACGGCAAGTCCGTCAGAGACATCATAGATCGAACCATATCTAATAAAGTACGATTATGACGTTCCGACACACCATTTCGCTGTGGTGTTCCGGCAGGTGTGAGTTGTGAAACAATTCCACACTCTTTCATGTGAGTGCTAAACTCGTAACTTAGATACTCACCTCCACGGTCGGACCGTAGAAATTTGATCTTTCTATTACGATGATTTTCCACTTCATTCTGAAATTCCTTGAACTTTTCAAAGGTTTCAGACTTGTGTTTCATCAAGTAGATATAACCGTATCTACTCAAATCATCCGTGAAAGTAACAAAATAACGATATCCACCTCGCGCCGACACACTCATTGGACCACATACATCAGAATGTATGATTTCCAATAAATCTATCGCCCGTTCCATTGAACCGGAAAACGGCGTTCTAGTCATCTTGCCCATAAGGCATGGCTCACATGTATCAAATGATTCATAATCAAGTGATTCCAAAAGTCCATCCGAATGGAGTTTCTTCATGCGTTTAACGCCAATATGACCTAGACGGCGATTACATATATGCGGATATATCATCATTTAGTTTAATCCTTTTAGCATCAACATTATGAATATGTGTAACATTATTATCGAGATCTAAAGAAATAAACCATTCATCATCGGTGCATGACCATAAAAGATTTCATTCATATAAATGGAACAACCATTGTTCGGATTTAAATGAATAACCACTTCGCATCAAACACGATCCGGATACAATGTTCATGCTCGCAGAGCACCGGATAACAATTATTCAAGTTTATAACTAATCCCGGCAAGTGGAGAGGAAGCGTTCGACGGCGATCACATCAACGCTTGATCCATTGTCGACACGCATCTTGACCTCACCCCTTGCTAGCGGTCGCTTGTTCCGCAGCCCTGATTCGAGTTACAAATATTAGCAATCGAACCGTATCAAATACCCAGGTGCTACTACGAGCACTAGTCAAGTACACATCAATAACATGTATATCATATATACCTTTGTTTGCCTTGCTGGCTTTCTTGTCTACCAGATACTTGGGGCGATTCTTCCAAAGGGCGATCCCTTACAATAGTAGCACTCGGTATCAGACTTAGGTCCAACTCGGGGTTTCTTTTCAGGCGCGGCAAACGGCTTGCTGCCCTTACTTCCCTTCCGTTTTCCCTTCTTGTCTTTCTTGAAACCAGTGTTCCTATTGATCATCAACACTTGATGTTCCTTTTTGATCTCCACTTCTGCAGTTTTAAGCATTGTGTAAGCTCGGGAGAGACTTCTTCATGCCTTGCATATTATAGTTCATCACGAAGCTCTTATAGCTAGGTGGCAGAGACTTCAGAACACGATGGATGCCTAAGTGAATGGGAATCGATATTCCCAAGGACACAAGCTTATCGGTGTAACCCGACATCTTGAGTACATGCTCGCTAACAGAGCTGTGCTCTTCCATCATGCAGCTAAAGAACTTTTCTGAAGCGTTGTAGCTCTCTACAACAGCATGTGTGTCAAAAATCATTTTCAACTCACCCATTGTATCAAAAGCATTGCCGTTTTCAAAACGCTTTCGAAGTTCCGGCTCTAGCCCATACAATATGCCGCAATGAACTAAGTTGTGGTCCTCCTGACGAGTCTGATAGACATTCTTCTCCTCGTTAGGGGCATCATCAAAAGGTGGGGGGCCTAACGGCGCTTCTAGCACATATTTCTTTTGTGCAGCAGAGAGGAGAATCCTCAAATTCATGGCCCATTCGGTAAAGTTGTTATCGTTCGTTGCAAGTTTCTCTTTCTCCATGAACACATTGAAATTAAAAGCAGGTGGTGCCATCTACAACAGAATTTATAAATTTTAGACTAAGTGTATGATAAATTGAGTTCAACTAATCCATATTACGAATGAACTCCCACTCAAAAACGACATCCCTCGTGCCTTTTTGGTGATTACATGAAACAAATCCACTATACCAAGTCCGATCATCGCGTGAGTCGGTATAGCTTCAAAGGCGAGCATCAAATGGGCATCATATCAACTATATGACTCATGCTTAACCTTTCGGTCCGTGTTCCGAGGCCATGTCTATACATGCTAGGCTCGCCAAGTTAGAACCTTAGTATTCGTGTGTGTAACTGTTTTATACCCGAAATATGGTCGTGGATCCAAGAACACCCGATCATCACGTGATGTCTTGGAGCGACGAAAACATAATCGGTGCATACTAAAGGAAGAACACATTCTTATCTTGATATTTAAAAGAGGGATCATCTTATTATGCTAACAAAGCGCTAAACAAGCAATATAAGATGCTATCAAACATCACATGTTTATTAGTGAAATGATATGGTTCCCGCATATGATCTCTATCATGTGCACCGTGGTATGATCACTATCATACCTATATGTGTAAGTCCAAGGTCTATGGAGATTACACGTTATGTATGTTGTAAGAGTATCATCTCATACTTCTACTTACAACATCACCATATCATAACACTAGCCCAGCAATAATCTAAACTAGACGCCTCTAATTTATCCATTGCAAGTTTTACGTGGCTTAGGGCTTTCGAGATAGAACCGTTCTTACCTACGAACATGAACCACAATGAGGATAACCAAATTGTTGACAACTCTTGCAAAATAGATATTGACTATAGTAGGAGAGACAGACCCCCGCTAGCCACTTATGCAAACTAGTTGCATGTCAAGCGTGGAACAGGTCTCATGTGCGAGGACATGTAAATTTTGTCCGGGCCGCTTCATCCCACTATGCCACCAATATCCAAAATTACAACAAAGGAGCAACAACATGATCATCATCGCCCACATACTCATATGTGTACTACCCGTGTAAAGTATCTACGCATATATCCGGCTCTGATACCACTGAAGGGTTCGCAGCATAGAAAACAAAAAATTTCCTACGATGAGAACTATGTACCAAGATCTATCTACTAGATACAAACAACGGGCAGATGTATATCCGTAGAGAACATACCCTTGAAGACCGACAAAGCTTAACGAGTTCAACTCGTGGTTGATGTAGACGATTTCTTGCTGATCTCAAGATCGAGAGGAAGTCCTAGCGCCGCAAAGCAGCAGCGCATCCGTATCCGTCCGGCAAGCCGCCGCATGCCGACTGAAAAGGGCGGCGAGGTGGATCCCTTGCTCTCCTCGCCTCTGCCTGGCATGATTCAGAGGGAAAGGGGGAGGAACGGGAGGATGGACTAGAGTTGGAGGAGAAAACACAAACCTAACCGGTCATTTTTCACTTAACAATGGCATGGTGGGTAATTTTCAAGTTTTTTCGTTGGATGTAACGTAGTGAAATCTGGGGTCAAAGCAGCTTTCAGTTTGTACTAGGAGAATCAGGTGCGTTTTCGGAATCTATGCGGGTTGGATATCCCTTTGGTTCAGATTTTGGCTTTCAGGTAGTGAATCTGGAATCTCAACCAAACACAGCCTTAGTCTTCCCTACGCTGTCCTATTCCCTGTGTCTTCTTGATTTTGTCAGATACCATGCCAGCCAAAGGTGCTTCATGTTTTGCCGGTAAAAAATATTGGTGCACAAACTCTCATCTAAAGGCTTCAGGTTTCTACAACGATCTATGTCTCTGGTTTTCTCATCTTTCAATATTTTATATTTTCAGTTCTGCGGAGGAATAGCAAAATGGAGTTGGAAGGTTTACTCATTGGGCTGCTTTTTGAACTGAGAGAAACGATCTCAAAACCAGATGCTATTTAATTTTCCCTTAGATATGTACCATTCGGTGCCTATCAACTGTTTGGCAGAATAGCTCAACCAAATAGTCATTGCCTGATTGGAGTATGATTAATCAGATTGCTCCCCATTCTCTCGCGAGGGACGGTGGTTTTGTTCAGTAAATTGGTAGTTGTGACTTGTGACTATTGCGTTCATCCTATTTACTGCTATCAAGGTGAGTTCAGCCTTTCTTAAGCAATGTTTGTGTATGATTTTATTTACCCATTTCCATAATATGTTCCTTCAAGAAATAAATATAATGTGCTCATTTGAATTATTGTTTCAGATGAGACTTTTATGCAAAAGCAAGGAAAGATGGCCTAGAAATTCCATAACTGCTATTTGTCGGAGCTATCCCGAATTTACCCCTTTTAGCCAATAACTTAGTGTAGTGTATTATGATTACAAGCATCTACGCGGCTATGGATCCTTGAGTCATTTTTCTCAGTCCCAAAAAGGAAATGTACTCTATTTTGCATATGTACTCCTTGGTTCTTTGTAGTTAGCATCATCTAGAGGTCATTTCTGTTTACACCACATATGCATGCTCCGTTTTTTCTACCAATGCTAATGGCACTGGCAGTAAAGAAACTGCTACTGTTTTTTCTTTGGGAAAACAGAAATTTCTACTGTTACTGCTAATGTTAGTGCAAATTGAAGACTGATATACGCCAAGAGTGGTGTAAAAGATTTATAGTGTAGGTAGTGTTCAGATGGTGCCCTATCTCACTATGTAACAATATTAGCATGTATCCCACTTCTAACATAATACATTTGCCTTACAGTTATGCGATGGAACTATAAATTTGTGTTATTGTGCCGATGACTACAATTCTTTTTTAGCCATGTTTGTTGTTCAATATAAATTTAAAATCTCTCATTTCTACAGCAACCATGGACGGATCAAGCTCATGGAAAGTCTTAAACTTGCAGCATCCATTCACGGAAAGAGGATGTGCCCAGATCTTAGGTTCAAAGAAAACAATCAGAGAGGCTCCAACAGAAAATTGGATTTGGTACCTGGCTTAGTGGAGGTGGATCTCGTCACGGGAGTCTGATCCGAACACGGGGAAGAGGCTCCCATCACGCAGGGAGCTTCCGTTGCTCGTGCCGCACCACCATGCTCTACGCGTGCTCTGCGATGCCGCTATCGATGCCGGTCGTGTCGCTCCCCCGCCCGCCGCGTGCTACTGCTGGTCGCGCCGCCGCAGGTGGTCGTTGAGGCTCACGGCGGCTGGTCGTCGACGGGAATGGCAGGGAGGCGACGGGTAGGCGGGGCAGGATGTGGGCTCGGAAGGCCCATCTGCTGCGGAGCTGGGGCGGTGGAAAGGGCGATGGACGGATGAGGAGGATACAATGACGGTGAGAGGGGCTCCTTAGCTACGGGGTGAATGGTGGCGGCGGGAAAGAGATGGGCGGCAGGGCGAGCGTTCGGGGACATCGGGAGGGTTTCTGGTTTACTTCTTCCGGTCGGGCCCGCTCGTCGGCGCACGGATTCGGTAGGAGGTTCGACCAAGGACGAGCCAAACGCTTCAGAGGTCGTACCCGGCGGCGTGCACGGAGACACGGGGCAGCAGCACGTCGTTCAGCGAGAACCTCCTCACATATGGGCGGAGCCCGAGGTCGCGGCGAGGAGCAGGCAGCCGGCGGCGACATTATGGCACACAAGATTCCGCCTATTGGAAGATGTGTCAGGGGAGAATGATGAGGATGGGAGCAAGAGTGCGGTGGCCTCGTCGGAATTGGGGCACCCGTGTGGTGCTGATCCAGGCTGAAGCCATGCGGGGAGTGGAGGAAGTGGTCTTCTCGATCGGCACCGGGGACAGTGCGGCAGCGAGGCGTTGTGACTGTGGGTAGGGTGGGGGCGGGGGCGGGGGGCGAGGCGCAGTTTGCGGGACAAACGAAGCGACGGGTTGGACGAAGGGTCAAAAGACGTAGTGGTATCAGGCAGAAAACGGAACCGCTTTGTACTTTTTAGATAGTAGAGATATCTAAATAAGGGATCATCTTATTATGCTAATAAAACGCCAAACAAGCAATATAAGATGCAATCAAACATCACATGTTTGTAAGTGAAATGATATGGTTCCCGCATATGATCTCCACCATGTGCATCGTGGTATGATCACTATCATACCTCTATGTGTAAGGCCAAGGTCTATGGAACTCACACGTTATGTGTGTTGTAAGAGTATCATCTCATACTTATACTTACAACATCACCATATCATAACACTAGCCCAGCAACAATCTAAACTAGACGCCTCTAATTTATCCATTGCAAGTTTTACGTGGCTTAGGGATTTCGAAGATAGAACCGTTCTTACCTACGAACATGAACCACAACGAGGATAACCAAATTGTTGACAACTCGTTGCAAATTAGATATTGACTATAGTAGGAGAGACAGACACCCGCTAGCCACTTATGCAAAACTAGTTGCATGTCAAGCGTGGAACAGGTCTCATGTGCGAGGACATGTAAAGTTTGTCCGGGCCGCTTCATCCCTCTATGCCACCAATATCCAAAGTACAACTAAGAAGAAATAAAATGATCATCATCGCCCACATACTCATATGTGTACTACCCGTGCAAAGCAACTACGCATAGATCCGGCTCTGATACCACTGTTGGGTTCGCAGCATAGAAAACAAAAAATTTCCTAAGATAGGAACATCTAAGTACCAAGATCTATCTAATACATACAAGAAATGGGTGGATAGACATCCATAGAATACATACCCTCGAAGACTGAATAGCGTTAACGAGGTTGTACTCGTGGATGATGTAGACAAACTCTTGCCGATCTCAAGATCGTGATGAAGTCCATCTTTTATCTTGATATCTAAATAAGGGATCATCTTATTATGCTAATAAAACGCCAAACAAGCAATATAAGATGCAATCAAACATCACATGTTTGCAAGTGAAATGATATGGTTCCCGCATATGATCTCTATCATGTGCATCGTGGCATGATCACTATCATACCTCTATGTGTAAGGCCAAGGTCTATGGAACTCACACATTATGTGTGTTGTAAGAGTATCATCTTATACTTATACTTACAATATCACCATATCATAACACTAGCCCAGCAACAATCTAAACTAGATGCCTCTAATTTATACATTGCAAGTTTTACGTGGCTTAGGGCTTTCGAAGATAGAACCGTTCTTACCTACGAACATGAACCACAACGAGGATAACCAAATTGTTGATAACTCGTTGCAAATTAGATATTGACTATAGTAGGAGAAACAGACACCCGCTACCCACTTATGCAAAACTAGTTGCATGTCAAGCGTGGAACAGGTCTCATGTGCGAGGACATGTAAAGTTTGTCCGGGCCGCTTCATCCCTCTATGCCACCAATATCCAAAGTACAACTAAGAAGAAATAAAATGATCATCATCACCCACATACTCATATGTGTACTACCCGTGCAAAGCATCTACGCATAGATCCAGCTCTGATACCACTGTTGGGTTCGCAGCATAGAAGACAAATTTTTTCCTAAGATAGGAACATCTAAGTACCAAGATCTATCTAATAGATACAAGCAACGGGTGGATATACATCCATAGAATACATAACCTCGAAGACCGAATAGCGTTAACGAGGTTGTACTCGTGGATGATGTAGACAAACTCTTGCCGATCTCAAGATCGTGATGAAGTCCATCTGGTCCAGCCAGTCCAGCACAATCAAGTCCAGCACCTCAAAGAAGTGGTGCATCCGTGATAGCACACACGTACGGGTACCCTGACAACCTCTGCGCCCTCGCTCCAGCGAAGTAGCGAAAGCAACAAATTCTTCCAGAAAAAGCCATCGGGAACATGTATCTCGCTGATCCGAGACCATGGGGAAATTCTAAAGGGGGGAGAGAGATCCTTCGCGAGGAGGTGTGCTTTGAGAGGAGGAGACGGGGGACTTTTATAGGGAGAGGGGGGCTCCCAAGGGGCCATGCGCCCAGCCATGGTGGGCTTCCCCCACCTCTTCCACATTCATGTGGGTGGAGCTTCCACTCAAAATGAAAAGCCTGCACTCCCATTAAAAAGCCTCCAATCAAAAATCTACTCACATGCATTAAATTTTCACCAAATTTAATGCAAGCTCTCATTTAAATAAAACTCTTTTATTTATTTATTCAGAATTTTGTTAATTACTTTAATCAACAAACATTCACATAAAACCCCTTGCTAGTATTTCATTTCACATGCAGAACCAGTTTCAGCAATTTCAACCGAAACAGTTCCGGTGTCTAGTGAAATAAATTCCTGCGCTTTCCTTTTCTTTTTTCTGACATATCATTTGCTCCTAATGGTGTCAATATCCCTTCAGTGTGTCACCCTACGGTTCGCGAATAATGCATACATGATCGAGACCCCTCTCCGATCAATAATCAGCAGCGAGACCTAGAGATCCGTACTGACTCCCACACATTCAACGATGACTTCTGTGATCGTGTGAACCTTTTACGCTAGTATCTTAATCCCTTTGTTTCACGATATATTACATGTTCGAGATTCGATCATAGGTATCTCCATACCTAGTTTGATCTCGTTACTGACATGCACTCTTTTCTCATTCTCGTGATATAACATTCTAGTGATCAAATCACTTGCTTGCAAGCTAATCAATGTGATATCACCGTGAGGGCCCAGAGTATATCTATCCGCAATTGGAATGAACAAATTCCACTCTTAATCCATGAACCTCAACATAACACTTTAGTAGTTTTGAAGCCATCTTTATAATCACCCAGTTACGGTGTGACTTTGATGTCATCGAGAAACTCTTCCGGTGTTAGTGATTGACATGATCTCATGGTCTAAAGATTAGGATCACTTCGTAAGTTGTTATAGCAATATAAACTCAATGAATTTGATCGTAATGCTAAACTTCGGATGAATGTTCATCACATCATTACACTAATGTTGTGACCTCGTTATTAACAACATCCAATGTACATGATCAGGAAACCTTTAATCATCTTGTTACTCAACGAGCTAGTTTATAAGAGAGGCATAACTAGGAACTTACTTTTTGTTTATTAAACACACATGTATTAAGGAATACGATAATAATCACTTTATTATTGCCTCTCGGGCATATTCCCTTCATGGGCGACGCGTACAAACTGCAGGTCGAGATCCTCAAGGGGAACGTTCCCCTACCCTCGTTCGCGGACTACTTCTCCCATATCCAGCTCGCCGAGGCCGAGGGCACTCCGAACCAGAAGGACTCCGCCATCTTCATCGCCCACGGCCAGGGCGACCGTGGCCAGCCCTCCACCGGTGGCCAGTCCAACGGTGGGCAGGCGCGGATTTCTGGTGTCAGCCCGAACAACCGTGGGAAAAATCCCATCGCTGGCTACAACGGCTATGGGCAAGGCGGTCACGGTGGCCAGCAGTAGCATCACGGTGGCGGCGGCCATCAGCAGCAGTCCTCCGGGGGAAGCGGCCAGCAACAATAGCACTCCGGTGGCCGCGGGCGTGGCCGTGGACAGACTCGCGATCAACAGCATCTCTTCGGAGGCGGGCATGGCGGCGGCACTCAACAACCCTGGTTCGTGTACTTCGCGCCTGCTAGTGCCCCCCTCCCACCGGCCCGGGCTCCCTGGGTGCCACCCAACGCCTCCATCATACTCGGCGCCCGCCCGGGTTCCCATGCCAGTGTCTACCCCACCATCTACAACACCATGCCGTCACCGCCACTGCAGCTGCAGCGGCAACCCTTCCCCGTCATGTACTCTGCTAGACCAATGTACCAGCCGCAGACTACCACTGTGCCCTACTCCTTCGACCATGCAGCGATGATCCATGGCGCTGCCAGCAACTCTGGTTTCCAGCTGCCAACCTCGGAGTGGGTCTTGGACTCGGGCGCTTCCTCTCATGTCACCGGCTTGGTGGGTAACTTGCACACTTCTCACTCCTCTTTAGATCATTTAAATTCTCGGTATATCACTGTTGGTAATGGGTCTCAAATTCCTATTCTAGCGGTAGGATCCGTACAAATATCATCACTCCCTCTCACTTTACAAAATGTTCTAGTCTCTCCAAACATTGTCAAAAATTTAATCTCCGTTCATCAATTTACCCGTGATAATCATGTTTCAATTGAATTTGACCCATTTGGTTTCTCCATGAAGGACCTAGCTAACAAGACCCTTCTTCTTCGCTCCAATAGTGATGATGGCTTATACCCCTTCTTCGGCGACAAGAGCAACATCCCCACGCCTCTCACCACCACCACCGGCGCCTTGTGGCATCGAAGACTTGGACACCCTAGAAATGCATATTTATCACACCTACCTCTCGATTTTCTTTCACCATGTAATAATAATATTGAGGCTACCACTCGCTCATCCCCATTTGTGAGGCTTGCCAACTTGGACGCAAACCTCGATTACCATTCCCGTCATCTTCCTCACATACTTCCGCTGCATTCCAACTCATCCATTGTGATTTGTGGACCTCTCCCATTGATAGTTTTTCAGGTTACAAATATTATCTTGTTTTTTTAGATGATTTTTCCTATTACTCTTGGACCTTTCCATTACGGCATAAATCCGATACATGTGTCACTTTGCAGAATTTCTTTCAACTTATTCGTACTCAATTTCATACCACTATATGTTGTTTGCAACGTGACAATGGAGCGGAATTTCTTACCACTGCATTGCGTGATTATTTTGCTGCCCATGGTGTCTCTTTCCATCTCTCGTGTCCTCACACCTATCCCCAAAACGGCAAAGCTGAGCGTCTTCTCCGAACTACCAATGACATCATCCGTACCCTACTCATCCAGGCCAACTTACTCCTCCCTTTCGGGTTGAAGCCTTACACACCGCCACGCATCTCCTCAACCATCAACCCTCCCGAGCCATCGATTTCGACATGCCGCACCACCGTTTGTATGGAGTCCATCCATCATACGATCATCTTAGGGTCTTTGGATGTCTCTGTTTCCCTAACGTGTACGCCACAACCCCTCACAAATTATCTTTCCAATCTGTTTGCTGCGTTTTCCTAGGCTACCCACGGGAACATAAGGGCTTCCGTTGTCTTGATCTCAACACTCAGCGTGTAATCGTATCAAGACACATTATTTTTGATGAATCCTGCTTTCCATATTTTTCTGTTGCTACAGATCAGCACTTTGCAGAAAATCCCGTGGAAAATCCACCCTGTCGCCGTATCAGCCTCGGATCCACCGCCCCACCTACCTCGACCACTACAAGGAATCTGCTGATACATGACCCTCCATTTTTGTCACTGAATCGTCATTGTCCATAATATATGACGATAAACAGATCGTCAAAAACTGAGCGTCAGTAATTACACACAACAACGTTTTTCACGAAATCGTCATAATCGCCTATGACGATATTGGATCGTCATAACCGTTATGACGATCTAATATTGTCATGGGCTGTCTTAGCCTTGCCAGGTCAGATCCTACGTGGCTGATCCGACATGGCAAAATTGTGACGAAATGTGATCGTCGTGATGCAAATTCAGCCTAGCCCATTCATGTGTCTTATGTGGGCCGAGCCCAATAATTCATCTTTTTTTTCTAGGACGTGTCTTTTTATGATCCATTATTTTGGACCTTAGTTGTCATCTAAATTTTCCTTTTTTATTTTAAGCCTCTTTCTTATCTACAAAACTGGTCCAATCCAAATCTCTACGGGCCACGGAATTTTGTAGAATTTTGGGCCAGCCTCTTCATGTTCAGCAATTCACAGCCCAATTATATAGATCAAGCCGATATATTAAATAAGGCATTTTTATCAACAATATACAAATGAATGAGCACATAGATATAAATAACTATTACTTATTTGATACATAACACCATGACATACAACCAGGTTACTAGTTCACACATGACAACATTATTAGATATACAAGCATCTTCCTAAAATAGTACGATATACAAATATGTCTAGCAAACAAGCATCTTCCTAAATCACGTGAGAAAAAAACAAGCATGCTCTATCTGAACCAACTTGTCCAAGTAACTTTTACAATCAACTGAGGAGACTTCATATCAGTCTTCTAGACTTAAGCAGGCAAGTAGCAGTTGGTAATCCTTGTAAACATCACTTTAGTCTTCTAGCCGTTACAGGCACTCGTCCCTTCGCACCTAAAAACAATTCTCTGAGGAACCATGTCATATTTCTTCAAAAATAAAAATAGGAGTACGACAACAGCTGTAGTACCAATGTCGGTAGTAAGCATACATGCAGCTAATAGGTTGAACTTAAAATCTAGATGGATGCATGTTTAAACAAATGTTACAGCCAACAGACAGAATAAAGTAATTTCTATCACAATTCTCAGTGCTTATGTGAAGCTACTGGTGTGTACATGCCTCAGCAGGGCCCAAGTATAATCATAAAGAAAATTAGAGTAAACTATGCTAGAATATAATTAACTTCATTGCTACAATCAAACAATTTTATTCAGAGTTTCCTCATGCAGATCACGGCACAACCTATAATACATGAAAAAACAGTGTACAAGGAAATCATTCAAGAACTGAAGTATCACACAAATCAGCTTACAACGCCCCGGAGATTAAGCTAATAGTAGTACATAAGTAACATCAGCTATGTAGCGATCCACTCATTGCATCAATACTGATCTGATCTCACAAACCCTAGGTTGTAGTACAGGGAGAAGGCAAGAGTGGGCATCACTCGCCTGCTGGGAAGACAAGTGCGATGGCAATGATTCTTTACCTTCGCGTGTGCTCCTCTAGCTCGTACCTTTCCATGTGCTGTCTCTTGTCGCCTTCGGACACCTCATGGTTTATATCATCTTCAACTGTGTAGGACACTTCCTCTATAATCCTAGAAAGCATAGCAGTACAAAGATCGGCTTTTTAAGTGCCCGGAAATTGTGATATACTGACATTTGAGATATACATCATTAACTGGATAGGGTTTAAACTATAAAAATGCAAAGATATTAAGACAATTAAGGTGTGTCTGATCTAAGAAAAGAAAAAAGATTAGCCAAAACCATCTTTCAGTAGACATATCTGGTTAAGGCTAACCATTTCCATGGTTACTTCTAACAAAAAGAGAATCTGATAGGCTAATGCTCATACATCTATGTAGTAGCATATTAAATAATTTAATCACATCAGAAATAATATTGGCATAGAGAAAGGGAGGTAAAGTACATCTATGAGCCATACAATTTCTTGTTATTGTACGATCATACAAAATGCAGTAAAAGTGACCTAAGTTACTCGCCGGAACTAGACCAGTGCAGCATATTATGAGCACATTGTTCAGTATAACACATGTACAAGTATAAATAAGCCTCCTAGACTCTTCATAAGCTAAATAAATCGTAGACGAGTCTCATCAAGAATGAGTTGTATAAAAAAGCACGACTTTGTGTTTGTTTGACATGGAATTACAAGTGATCACTACACTAAACTTGACAAGAAATGAAGCATAGCTAAACTCGACAAGAAATAAACCACATGTGAACACCGCATGATGATAAGTGATAGCCTATATGAATTAGCTAGCATTCAGAAGCAAGAGTTTACGAGTTGAAGCGCTTAAAGATTATACGAGCAATGTAGCATAAGCTTCAGCTAAAAAAGGATCCAAGATCGCCATGATATCACGAAGTGGCGTCCTCAGGTACCAATCAGTAAGTGGGCTGCTCCTCCTCACCGGCGTATCCTTCACAGCCCAAACAGGTAGCATGTTCCCAGCCTACCTCCCTGCCAGAACTCAGGGCAAGGCCACTCTCTTGATAAATAACCCGCCACCACCACAGAGGTCAGTGATGCATGTCTTGTTGATTTCCCTATGCTGAGGCATCTTGGAGATCTACAATAGAGATACAACACAAAATGGTATATGATCTGAGTTCATATAGATCAGAGAATCGTCATAGTTTATAGAAATAATTATGGCAAGTTTAAATGAAACATGATACAATGTTTACAGAGATTCATTATGACATACTATATGATCTGGATATGAAGAACATGCAATTCGCAAGAGGTAAACAGATTATCTAAAAAATTATTTTGTAAGAAAACAGATTATCTAACAGATTAGTTGCAATACAGTAAATGTAATTCCACTAGTCTAATAGATCATTTGCAATAAGGAAATGTAATTCTACTAGTCTAACAGATCATTTGCAATAAAGTAAATGTAATTCCACTAGTTCATGAAATGTGAGAGCTAGTCTCGTCTGTCAACTACAAATTTAAGTGTGCTGTTTGTTCTTTCATGGCTGCACCTTCATTCATGTTCTAGTTCTATTTTCCATTTGCAATGAGAAACTATGCGATCGAGTGGATTTACTAAATAAAATCAGTAAACAAAATGAAAAACATCAGTATAGACTAATTGGAACTCAAATGGCGATAACACTGTAACTAGATAAACCAACCTTGGAACTCAATTGGCCCTCAAGTTTTGAAGTCATTATCTAATGGAGGATATGCTGGTTACTTCTTTGTTTGATTCAAGATACAGGTCACAATAGAGATGTACACCATATGACCCAACTCCATCTCTACCTAATGACATGTAGAGGTATTCATACAACATGGTAGGTTCAAATGCGTGGTAGAACCAACTGAACTGATAGAGAAACAATAATTGTAAAAACAACTACAGATAGTAACCAGCTTTGCCAGACCAATTGCAGTTTCCAACAACTACTATTGACCATTTAGCACTGACAATGACATTGGACACCATGGTTTTTATCAAATATATACTAAGGATCAGTAGCATATTTATATAGACATGGAAGAAATTAAATCTAACCACTCCAAATCAATTGCAAGATCAACACATGTGTCTTAAATGCAAACAATTACTGAAGCGGATGGGAGAAGAAGCGAGGAGGCATCTACCTTATCAAGGCAGTGGGGGCATCTGCAGGTGGAGGGAGGCCTCAGCGGGGTTCTTAACAGCAGGTTTCGGAGGACGTCGTCGGGAGCGGCATCCATGTGGTAGGACGGTCCGGCGAGCGCGTGAAGGAGCTTGGGGAGGAATGCTTCAACGCGGATGGGGTCAGTGTGCAGCAGCAAGTCGTTGGACGCGACGAGCAGCAGCAGGAGATGGGTTTTCTTGTGGCGCTCGTGGAGGAAGGAGCAGCGCCGGATCGAGGGGCAACCCAGGGGGCCGGCGACGTGCTGCCGCTGGAGTAGCCGCGCGAGCATGGTCTGCGTCGTCCTCGACGGAGAGCCGCTAGGGTTTCCTGGTGGCGCCAATGGAGGTGCGGGACGGCGGCGTGTGCAGGGGATTGTTCAGTGAGGGGACGCAGGAGCGAGGGCGCTGCCCGAGCTGTGGGTTGTTGCGTGAGAAAGGGAGCAACGGGGTGGCGGCGCCAAGGTCTCCGGAGGAGGAAGGTGGCGCTCGTGGTTGGGGAATCACGAGGCTTCGGGGAGAGGATCGAAATATGCGGTTGGGCGTTGGAGGAACCGAGGTCAGTAAGATTGCGGCGGCTAGGGTTTGGCCTTGGGCGCATGCTTCTAGTGTGTTTCTTCGGGGGATGAGGAGAGCCGGGTCATTGGATTGGTGGCGTTTCGACAGCCGAGATCAGGGGTATCTCAAACCTTTCCGTCCACCCCTAGCGAAAAAGAGAAATTCCTGCCGAATCGGCAGGAAGTCGGTCCGGTTTGAACTACAGGTAGATGATCCGATGCTCATGATTTTTGGCAAAAAATCATTTTTAGACTCACAATATGCTATTTTTTCAGAGATCCAATGCAAGTTTAGCGAGGCTCAGCCCCTAGCTAAGAACCTTCGTGTCCGCCGTTTTGACCATAGTTTGAAATGGGCATAAAAAATTCAAAAACGGTCCGAGTAATGCAAATCCTTCACGTTGTCTCTTCTTATGTGACATAGTTGCAAGGAAAAATATCAACCTTGGTATATTTCAAGTGTCTCAAGAAAACCTTCTCAGAAATGACCTATCATGTCCGAGGTTTCATGGCTTTTGGACCATACGACCAATGCTATGGCCAGAATCGCGCCATAGTTTGTGATAATGTGCCCATATTGTGCACACATATGCATCATGGGATGGTGAACAATGTTGCAGGAGAAAGTTTTCATTTTTGACGCATGGAAAATCCATTTTACATTTTCCGAGGACAAAAAACGGGGGGTTTTGTGAAGCAACCACCAAATGACAGTTTTAGAATGGTACCACCACATTTTGTAAACATAATAGATCACCTTACATGGACAATGTCCCAATCGGGATATCTCAAACCTTTCCGTTCACCTCTGGCAAAAAAGAGAAATTCCTGCCGAATCGATAGGAAGTCGGTCCGGTTTGAACTACAGGTAGATGATCCGATGCTCATGATTTTTGGCAAAAATCATTTTTAGACTCACAATATGCTATTTTTTCAGAGATCCAATGCAAGTTTAGCGAGGCTCATCCCCTAGCTAAGAACCTTTGTGTCCGCCGTTTTAACCATAGTTTGAAACGGGCATAAAAATTTCAAAAACGGTCCGATCAATGCAAATCCTTCCCGTGGTGTATTATTATGTGACATAGTTGCAAGAAAAAATACCAACCTTGGTATATTACAAGTGTCTCAAAAAAACCTTCTCATAAATGACCTATCATGTCCGAGGTTTCATGGCTTTCGGACCAAACAACCAATGTTATGGCCAGAATCGCGGCATAGTTTGTGATAATGTGCCCATATTGTGCACACATATGCATCATGGGATGGTGAATAATGTTGCAGGAGAAAGTTTTCCTTTTCGACGCACGGAAAATCCATTTTCCATTTTCCGAGCACAAAAAACTAGGCGTTTTGTGAAGCAACCACCAAATGAAAGTTTTAGAATGGTACCACCACATTTTGTAAAAATATTAGACCACCTTAAATGGAGAATGTACCAATCGGGGTATCTCAAACCTTTCCGTTAACCCCTGGCGAAAAAGAGAATTTCCTGCCGAATCGGTAGGAAGTCGGTCCGGTTTGAACTATAGGTAGATGATCCGATGCTCATGATTTTTGGCAAAAATCATTTTTAGACTCACAATATGCTATTTTTTCAGAGATCCAATGCAAGTTTAGCGAGGCTCAGCCCCTAGCTAAGAACCTTCGTGTCCGCCGTTTTGACCATAGTTTGAAACGGGCATAAAAAATTCAAAAACGGTCCGATCTATGCAAATCCTTCGTGTGGTGTCTTCTTATATGACATAGTTGCAAGTAAAAATACCAACCTTGGTATATTTCAAGTGTCTCAAAAAAACCTTCTCAGAAATGACCTATCATGTCCGAGGTTTCATGGCTTTCGGACCAAACGACCAATGTTATGGCCAGAATCGCGACATAGTTTGTGATAATGTGCCCATATTGTGCACACATATGCATCATGGGATGGTGAACAATGTTGTTGGAGAAAGTTTTCCTTTTCGACGCACGGAAAATCCATTTTCCATTTTTCGTTCACCCCTGGCAAAAAAGAGAAATTCCTGCCGAATCGATAGGAAGTTGGTCCGGCTTGAACTATAGGTACATGATCTGATGCTCATGATTTTTAGCAAAAAACATTTTTAGACTCACAACATGCTATTTCTTCAGAGATCCAATGCAAGTTTAGCGAGGCTGATCCACTGAAGTTTTTTTTTTCGTCGCACAAGAAAAGCATTTTCCATTTTCCGAGTACACAAAACGGGGCATACTATGAAGCAACCACCAAATGAAATCCACTATTTTAAAATAAAAAGTATTCATAATTAACGCCCTAAGAGGATCTACTGAATTTTATAAAAATTTAGAGTCAAAAATCAATTAATTTGGATTTTTAATGAAAAAGATACAAAAGAATTAACAAAATAGAAAAAGAACAAACTTTCTAAATAGACCAACACCGACGTAGGATTAGAACCGGACCACCAACTAAAAGGAAACGCGATCCCAACAAACCACGGGCCAATCAGCCGTATAAGAAAAAGATTAAAAATAGGTGGAGGAAAATAGGAGGCCTCTGTCTCCTTGGCCGAGGCCCAATAGAGAAAACGTTGTTCAATTAGGACGAGCTCCATTATTTAACACAAACTGATGAGTGGCCTGGTGGTTGACCACCATCGCATCTAGCTGGAGGTTGCGGGTTCGAGCCCCCGCTTGACCCCTTTTTGCCATATTAATTGATAACGCTGCTGAAGTTTGGTGGGGCCTCAATGTCAGGTCATGGACTTGTCACATAGTCAAAAATCGACATATAAAAATGACACGTAGGCGTAAATGATGAGGTGGCCAATCTAGTCATCTAAACCTATTCTGTTTTAAACACTATGACGATTTAATTTGGTCAGAATCCGATATACATAAAGTCCTAGGCTGTATCAAGCATGTTATGACGATTTTGTCTATTAAAATTACGACGTTTTTAACCAAAATCGTCGTAATTTAATAAGGTTTTGCCCCTCTCAAATAGCTTACGACCATATTCTGCAAAATCGTCATAGATCTATAACAATTTCATTCCCCGTCACTGTGAGAAGGTCACAAATCAACACATTTCTTGTAGTGGACATGTCCGTGCACGCCAGCTGTCCCGACCGCATCGCCCTCGTCGCTCGCGCCAACCAACCAGCCAGCATCGCCAGCACCTGGTCCCGCGCCCACGCCCACAACTCCTTCTCTGCACCAACCACCGCCTGCCACGCCACCCTCACGGACCCCGCCTGCCTCCACTCCATGACGCGGCGCGCATCTCCCGTCGCCATCACTTGGCCCACCACCGTCCTGCTCCAATTCCTGCACACCACCCAGACCACCTTTGCCACCCAAATCCATTCCCGTGGATGCACCCCAGAATCCACACAAGATGATCACGTGTGGTAAATCTGGTTATTTCATGCCTCGGCAAGAATTATCGCTGCATGCTTCTGCTAATTCCAAAATTTCTCCACTTCCATCTACCTACCGCTCCACACTCAAGGACCCTAACTGCCACACTACTATGCTCGATGAATTTAATGTTCTAATGAAAAATGATATCTGGTCTTTAGTTGCTCGTCCTGCAGGTGTCAATGTGGTGACCGGGAAGTGGATATTTTGTCACAAGCTGAACCCCGACCGGTACTCTTGCCCGCTACAAGGCTAGGTGGGTTGTTCGTGGATTCACACAACAACAAGGAGTGGATTATGGTGAAACCTTCAGACCCGTGGTCAAGCCCGCCACTATTCGCACTGTTCTAAGCATTGCCACCACTCAGTCTTGTCCCATTCATGAAATGGACGTCAAGAATGCCTTTCTCCATGCACACCTTGAGGAAACAGTGTATTGTGAGCAGCCCTCAGGTTTTGTTTATTCCACCCATCCCTCTCATGTGTGTCGACTACATAAATCTCTTTATGGACTTAAGCAAGCACCCCGCACTTGGTTTCATCGCTTTACCCAATTCATTACGTCCATTGGTTTTTCTGCATCCAAATGTGACTCCTCCCTTTTCATCCTCAAACAAGGGAGCTCGGCTGCATATTTACTCTTGTATGTCGATGATATCATCCTCACCGCTAACACCACCCACCTTCTCTACCAAATTATTTCCTCTCTTAACCATGAGTTTGCGATGACCGACCTTGGTGATATTCATCATTTTCTTGGCATAAATTTTCACCACACACATGAAGGGTTGTTTCTCTCGCAGCAGCAATATGCCTTGGAAGTTTTGGAGCGGGCTAAAATGCTCAATTGTCATCCCATTTCCACTCCCATTGATACCCGCTCTAAAGCGGTAGCCATGGATGGGGAAGTCTTTGATGATCCGAGTCTTTACATGAGTCTTGCGGGGGCTCTACAGTACCTCATACTTACACGTCCGGACCTCTCCTATGCGGTTCAGCAGGTGTGTTTGTTTATGCATGCTCCCAGGGACTCCCACTATGGACTGATCAAACGCATTCTGCGGTACCTGAAAGGAAGTTCTCACTATGGGCTGAAGATTCGCAATTCCTCCTCCATGGACTTAGTTGCATACTCCGATGCGGATTGGGCTAGGTGTCCCGATACTCGCAAGTCTACCTCAGGTTTCTGTGTGTTTATTGGTGACAACTTGGTCTCCTTGTCCTCTCGCCGTCAAGCTACGGTGTCTCAGTCTAGTGCGGAGGCTGAATATCGTGCAGTAGCAAATTGCATCGCGGATTCTTGTTGGCTGCGTCAACTTCTTCATGAGCTTCATCATCCACCTACCCGTGCTACTATGGTCTATTGTGACAATGTGTCAGCTATGTACATGGCCTCCAACCCAGTTCAGCACCAAAGGAGCAAGCACATTGAGATTGATCTACATTTTGTTCGAGACAGGGTTGCTCTCGGTGAGGTCCGGGTTCTACATGTCCCTACCAGTTCTCAATATGCTGATATTTTCACTAAAGGGCTGCCTACAACATTGTTTGAAGAATTTCGGTCCAGCCTAAACGTCATGGCAAGCATGGTTCCGACTGCGGGGGGGGAGGGGGGTGGTGTTGAATAATGTTTTGTGAAGACCCCCCGTTTTTTGTCCTCGGAAAATCTAAAATGGATTTTCCATGCGTTAAAAAGGAAAACTTTCTCCTGCAACATTGTTCACCATCCCATGATGCATATGTGTGCACAACATGGGCACATTATCACAAACTATGCCTCGATTCTGGCCATAGCATTGGTCGTTTGGTCCGAAAGCCATGAAACCTCGGACATGATAGGTCATTTCTGAGAAGGTTTTCTTGAGACACTTGAAATATACCAAGGTTGCTATTTTTCCTTGCAACTATGTCACATAAGAAGACACAACGCGAAAGATTTGCATTGATCGGACCGTTTTTGATTTTTTTATGCCTGTTTCAAACTATGGTCAAAACGGCGGACACGAAGGTTCTTAGCTAGGGGCTGAGCCTCGCTAAACTTGCATTGGATCTCTGAAAAAATAGCATATTGTGAGTCTAAAATTGATTTTTGCCAAAATCATGAGCATCGGATCATCTACCTGTAGTTCAAACCGGACCGACTTCCTGCCGATTCGGCAGGAATTTCTCTTTTTCGCTAGGGGTGAACGGAAAGGTTTGAGATACCCCTGATCTCGGCCGTCGAAACGCCACCAATCCAATGACCCGGCTCTCCTCATCCCCTGAAGAAACACACTAGAAGCATGCGCCCAAGGCCAAACCCTAGCCGCCGCAATCTTACTGACCTCGGTTCCTCCAGCTCCCAGCCGCATATTTCGATCCTCTCCCCGAAGCCTCGTGATTCCCCAACCACGAGCGTCGCCTTCCTCCTCCGGAGACCTTGGCGCCGCCACCCCCTTGCTCCCTTTCTCACGCAACAACCCATAGCTCGGGCAGTGCCCCCGCTCCTTCGTCCTCTCACTGAACAACCCCCTGCACACGTCGCCGTCCCGCACCTCCATTGGCGCCACCAGGAAACCCTAGCGGCTCTCCGTCAAGGACGACGCAGACCATGCTCGCGCGGCTACTGCAGCGGCAGCACGACGCCGGCCCCCTGGGTTGCCCCTCGATCTGGCGCTGCTCCTTCCTCCACGAGCGCCACAAGAAAACCCATCTCCTGCTGCTGCTCGTCGCGTCCAACGGCTTGCTGCTGCACACCGACCCCATCCTCGTCGAAGCATTCCTCCCCAAGCTCCTTCACGCGCTCGCCGGACCGTCCTACCACATGGATGCCGCTCCCGACGACGTCCTCCGAAACCTGCTGTTAAGAACCCCGCTGAGGCCTCCCTCCACCTGCAGATGCCCCCACTGCCTTGATAAGGTGGAGGCCTCCCCGCTTCTTCTCCCATCTCCTTCAGTAATTGTTTGCATTTAAGACACATGTGTTGATCTTGCAATTGATTAGAAGTGGTTAGATTTAATTTCTTCCATATCTATATAAATATGCTGCTGATCCTTAGTATATATTTGCTAAAAACCATGGTGTCCAATGTCATTGTCAGTGCTAAATGATCAATAGTAGTTGTTGGAAACTGCAATTGGTTTGGCAAAGCTGGTTACTATCTATAGTTGGTTTTACAATTATTGTTTACTTTGTCAGTTCAGTTGGTTCTACCACGCATTTGAACCTACCATGTTGTATGAATACCTCTACAGGTCATTAGGTAGAGTTGGAGTTGGTCATATGGTGTACATCTTTGTTGTGACATGTATCTTGAATCAAACAAAGAAGTAACCAGCATATCCTCCATTAGATAATGACTTCAAAGCTTGAGGGCCAATTGAGTTCCAACGTTGGTTTATCTAGTTACAGTGTTATCGCCATTTGAGTTCCAATTAGTCTGTACTGATGTTTTTCATTTTGTTTTCTGATTTTATTTAGTAAAGCCACTTGATCGCATAGTTTCTCATTGCAAATGGAAAATAGAACTAGAACATGAATGAAGGTGCAGCCATGAAAGAACAAACACCACACTTAAATTTGTAGTTGACAGACGAGACTAGCTCTCACATTTCCTGAACTAGTGGAATTACATTTACTTTATTGCAAATGATCTGTTAGACTAGTAGAATTACATTTACTTTATTGCAAATGATCTGTTAGACTAGTGGAATTAGATTTACTTTATTGCAACTAATCTGTTAGATAATCTGTTTTCTTACAAAATAATTTGTTAGATAATCTGTTTTCCTCTTGCGAATTGCATGTTCTTCATATCCAGATCATATAGTATGTCATAATGAATCTCTGTAAACATTGTATCATGTTTCATTTAAACTTGCCATAATTATTTCTATAAACTATGACGATTCTCTGATCTATATGAAATCAGATCATATACCATTTTGCGTTGTATCTCTATTGTAGATCTCCAAGATGCCTCGGCATAGGGAAATCAACAAGACATGCATCACTAACCTCTGTGGTGGTGGCGGGTTATTTATCAAGAGAGTGGCCTTGCCCTGAGTTCTGGCAGGGAGGTAGGCTGGGAACATGCTACATGTTTGGGCTGTGAAGGATACGCTGGTGAGGAGGAGCAGCCCACTTCCTGATTGGTACCTGAGGACGCCACTTCGTGATATCATGGCGATCTTGGATCCTTTTTTAGCTGAAGCTTATGCTACATTGCTCCTATAATCTTTAAGCGCTTCAACTCGTAAACTCTTGCTTCTAAATGCTAGCTAATTCATATAGGCTATCACTTATCATCATGCGGTGTTCACATGTGGTTTATTTCTTGTCGAGTTTAGCTATGCTTCATTTCTTGTCAAGTTTAGTGTAGTGATCACTTGTAATTCCATGTCAAACAAACACAAAGTCATACTTTTTTATACAACTCATTCTTGATGAGACTCGTCTACGATTTATTTAGCTTATGAAGAGTCTCGGAGGCTTATTTATACTTGTACATGTGTTATACTGAACAATGTGCTCATAATATGCTGCACTGGTCTAGTTTCGGCGAGTAACTTAGGTCACTTTTACTGCATTTTGTATGATCGTACAATAACAAGAAATTGTATGGCTCATAGATGTACTTTACCTCCTTTTCTCTAAGCCAATATTATTTCTGATGTGATTAAATTATTTAATATGCTACTGCATAGATGTATGAGCATTAGCCTATCCGATTCTCTTTTTGTTAGAAGTAACCACGGAAATGGTCAGCCTTAACCAGATATGTCTACTGAAAGATGCTTTTGGCTAATCTTTTTTCTTTTCTTAGATTAGACACACCTTAATTGTCTTAATATCTTTGCATTTTTATAGTTTAAACCCTATCCAGTTAATGATGTATATCTCAAATGTCAGCATATCACAATTTCTGGGCGCTTAAAAAGCCGATCTTTGTACTGCTATGCTTTCCAGGATTACAGAGGAAGTGTCCTACATAGTTGAAGATGATATAAACCATGAGGCATCCGAAGGCGACAAGAGACAGCACATGGAAAGGTACGAGCTAGAGGAGCACACGTGAAGGTAAAGAATCATTGCCATCGCACTTGTCTTCCCAGCAGGTGAGTGATTCCCACTCTTGCCTTCGCCCTGTACTATAACCTAGGGTTTGTGAGATCAGATCAGTATTGATGCAATGAGTGGATCGCTACATAGCTGATGTTACTTATGTACTACTATTAGCTTAATCTCCGGGGCGTTGTAAGCTGATTTGTGTGGTACTTCAGTTCTTGAATGATTTCCTTGTACACTGTTTTTTCATGTATTATAGGTTGTGCCATGATCTACATGAGGAAAATCTGAATAAAATTGTTTGATTGTAGCAATGATGTTAATTATATTCTAGCATAGTTTACTCTAATTTGCTTTATGATTATACTTGGGCCCTGCTGAGACATGTACACACCAGTAGCTTCACATAAGCACTGAGAATTGTGATAGAAATTACTTTATTCTGTCTGTTGGTTGTCACATTTGTTTAAACAGGCATCCATCTAGATTTTAAGTTCAACCTATTAGCTGCATGTATGCTTACTACCGACATTGGTACTACAGCTGTTGTCATACTCCTATTTTTATTTTTGAAGAAATATGACATGGTTCCTCACAGAATTGTTCTTAGGTGCGAAGGGACGAGTGCCTATAACGGCTAGAAGACTAAAGTGATGTTTACAAGGATTACCAACTGCTACTTGCCTGCTTAAGTCTAGAAGACTGATATGAAGTCTCCTCAGTTGATTGTAAAAGTTACATGAAACAAGTTGGTTCAGATAGAACATGCTTGTATTTTTCTCACGTGATTTAGGAAGATGCGTGTTTGCTAGACATATCTGTATATCGTTCTATTTTAGGAAGATGCTTGTATATCTAATAATGTTGTCATGTGTGAACTAGTAAACCTGGCTCTATGTCATGGTGTTATGTATCAAATAAGTAATAGTTATTTATATCTATGTGCTCATTCATTTGTATATTGTTGATAAAAATGCCTTATTTAATATATCGGCTTGATCTATATAATTGGGCTGTGAATTGCTGAACATGAAGAGGCTGGCCCAAAATTTTACAAAATTTCGTGGCCCGTAGACATTTGGATTGGACCAGTTTTGTAGATAAGAAAGAGGGTTAAAATAAAAAAGGAAAATTTAGATGACAACTAAGGCCCAAAATAATGGATCATAAAAAGACATGTCCTAGAAAAAAAGATGAATTATTGGGCTCGGCCCACATAAGACACATGAATGGGCTAGGTTGAATTTGCATCACGACATTCACATTTCGTCACAATTTTGCCACGTCGGATCAGCCACGTAGGATCTGACCTGGCAAGGCTAAGACAGCCCATGACGATATTAGATCGTCATAACGATTATGACGATCCAATATCGTCATAGGCGATTATGACGATTTCGTGAAAAACGTTATTGTGTTCAATTACTGACGCTCAGTTTTTGACGATCTGTTTATCGTCATAAGATCGTTATATATTATGGACAATGACGATTCAATGACAAAAATGGAGGGTCATGTATCAGCAGATTCCTTGTAGTGGTCGAGGTAGGTGGGGCGGTGGATCCGAGGCTGATATGGCGACGGGGTGGATTTTCCACGGGATTTTCTGCAAAGTGCTGATCTGTAGCAACAGAAAAATATGGAAAGCAGGATTCATCAAAAATAACGTGTCTAGATACGATTACACGCCGAGTGTTGAGATCAAGACAACGGAAGCCCTTATGTTCCCGTGGGTAGCCTAGGAAAACGCAGCGAACAGATTGGGGAGATAATTTGTGAGGGGTTGTGGCGTACACGTTGGGGAAACAGAGACATCCAAAGACCCTAAGATGATCGTATGATGGATGGACTCCATACAAACGGTGGTGCGGCATGTCGAAATCGATGGCTCGGGAGGGTTGATGGTTGAGGAGATGCGTGGCGGTGTGTAAGGCTTCGACCCGAAAGGGAGGAGTTAAGTTGGCCTGGATGAGTAGGGTACGGATGATGTCGTTGGTAGTTTGGAGAAGACGCTCAACTTTGCCGTTTTGGGGAGAGGTGTGAGGACACGAGAGACAGAAAGAGACAACATGGGCAGCAAAATAATCACGCAATGCAGTGGTAAGAAATTTCCCTCCATTGTCACATTGGAAACAACATATAGTGGTATGAAATTGAGTACGAATAAATTGAAAGAAATTTTGCAAAGTGACACATGTATCGGATTTATGCCGTAATGGAAAGGTCCAAGAGTAATAGGAAAAATCATCTAAAACAACAAGATAATATTTGTAACCTGAAAAACTATCAATGGGAGAGGTCCACAAATCACAATGGATGAGTTGGAATGCAGCGGAAGTATGTGAGGAAGATGACGGGAATGGTAATCGAGGTTTGCGTCCAAGTTGGCAAGCCTCACAAATGGGGATGAGCGAGTGGTAGCCTCAATATTATTATTACATGGTGAAAGAAAATCGAGAGGTAGGCGTGATAAATATGCATTGCTAGGGTGTCCAAGTCTTCGATGCCACAAGGCGCCGGTGGTGGTGGTGGTGAGAGGCATGGGGATGTTGCTCTTGTCGCCGAAGAAGGGGTATAAGCCATCATCACTATTGGAGCGAAGAAGAAGGGTCTTGGTAGCTAGGTCCTTCATGGAGAAACCAAATGGGTCAAATTCAATTGAAACATGATTATCACGGGTAAATTGATGAACGTAGATTAAATTTTTGACAATGTTTGGAGAGACTAGAACATTTTGTAAAGTGAGAGGGAGTGATGATATTTGTACAGATCCTACCGCTAGAATAGGAATTTGAGACCCATTACCAACAATGATATACCGAGAATTTAAATGATCTAAAGAGGAGTGAGAAGTGTGCAAGTTACCCACCGAGCCGGTGACATGAGAGGAAGCGCCCGAGTCCAAGACCCACTCCGAGTTTGGCAGCTGGAAACCAGAGTTGCTGGCAGCGCCATGGATCATCGCTGCATGGTCGAAGGAGTATGGCACAGTGGTAGTCTGCGGCTGGTACATTGGTCTAGCAGAGTACATGACATGACGGGAAGGGCCGCTGCAGCAAGTATGTGAGGTGACGGCATGGTGTTGTAGATGGTGGGGTAGACACTGGCATGGGAACCCGGGCGGGCGCCGAGTATGATGGAGGCGTTGGGTGGAACCCAGGGAGCCCGGGCCGGTGGGAAGGGGGCACTAGCAGGCGCGAAGTACACGAACCAGGGTTGTTGAGTGCCGCCGCCACGCCCGCCTCCGAAGAGATGCTGTTGATCGCGAGTCTGTCCATGGCCACGCCCGCGGCCACCGGAGTGCTGTTGTTGCTGGCCGCTTCCCCCGGAGGACTGCTGCTGATGGCTGCCGCCACCGTGATTCTACTGCTGGCCACCGTGACCGCCTTGCCCGTAGCCGTTGTAGCCAGCGATGGGATTTTTCCCACAGTAGTTCGGGCTGACACCCGGAATCCGCGCATGCCCACCGTTGGACTGGCCACCGGTGGAGGGCTGGCCACGATCGCCCTGGCCGTGGGCGATGAAGATGGCGGAGCCCTTCTGGTTCAGGGTGCCCTCGGCCTCGGCGAGCTGGATATGGGAGAAGTAGTCCACGAACGAGGGTAGGGGAACGTTCCCCTTGAGGATCTCGACCTGCAGTTTGTACGCGTCGCCCATGAAGGGAATATGCCCGAGAGGCAATAATAAAGTGATTATTATCGTATTCCTTATTTATGATAAATGTTTATTTTGCATGCTATAATTGTATGAATACGGAAACGTTAATACATGTGTGTTTAATAAACAAAAAGGAAGTTCCTAGTTATGCCTCTCTTATAAACTAGCTCGTTGATTAACAAGATGATCAAAGGTTTACTGATCATGGACATTGGATGTTGTTAATAACGAGGTCACAACATTAGTGTAATGATGTGATGAACATTCATCCGAAGTATAGCATTACGATTAAAGTCACTGAGTTTATATTGCTATAACATCTTACGAAGTGATCATAATCCTTAGACCATGAGATCATGTCAATCACTAACACCGAAAGAGTTTCTCGATGACATCAAAGTCACATCGTAACTGGGTGATTATAAAGATGGCTTCAGAACTACTAAAGTGTTATGTTGAGGGTCATGGATCAAGAGTGGAATTTGTTCATCCCAATGACCGATAGATATACTCTGGGCCCTCACGGTGATATCACATTGATTAGCTTGCAAGCAAGTGATTTGATCACTAGAATGTTATATCACGGTAATGAGAAAAGAGTGCATGTCAGTAACGAGATCAAACTAGGTATGGAGATACCGATGATCGAATCTCGGACATGTAATATATCGTGAAACAAAGGGATTAAGATACTAGCATAAAAGGTTCACACGATCACAGAAGTCATCGTTGAATGTGTGGGAGTCAGTACGGATCTCCAGGTCTCGCTGCTGATTATTGATCGGAGAGGGGTCTCGATCTTGTCTGCATTATTCATGAACCATAGGGTGACACACTGAAGGGATACCGACACCATTAGGAGCAAATGATATGTCAGAAAAAGAAAAGGAAAGCGCAGGAATTTATTTCACTAGACACCGGAACTGTTTCGGTTGAAATTGCTGAAACTGGTTCTGCATGTGAAATGAAATACTTGCAAGGGGTTTTATGTGAATGTTTGTTAATTAAAGTAATTAACAAAATTCTGAATAAATAAATAAAAGATTTTTATTTAAATGAGAGCTTGCATTAAATTTGGTGGAAATTTAATGCATGTGAGTGGATTTTTGAGTGGAGGCTTTTTAATGGTAGTGGAGGCTTTTCATTTTGAGTGGGATCTCCACCCACATGAATGTGGAAGAGGTGGGGGCAGCCCACCATGGCTGGGCGCATGGACCCTTGGGTGCCCCCTCTCCCTATAAAAGGCCCCCCTCTCCTCCTATCAAAGCACACCTCCTCGCGAAGGATCTCTCTCCCCCCTTTAGAATTTCCCCATGGTCTCGGATCAGCGAGATACATGTTCCCGATGGATTTTTCTGGAAGAATTTGTTGGTTCCGCTGCTTTGAGGTGCTGGAATTGATTGTGCTGGACCAGATGGACTTCATCACGATCTTGAGATCGGCAAGCGTTCGTCTACATAATCCACGAGTACAACCTCGCTAACGCTATTCGGTCTTCGAGGGTATGTGTTCTATGGATGTCTATCCACCCGTTGCTTGTATCTAGTAGATAGATCTTGGTACTTAGATGTTCCTATCGTAGGAAATTTTTTGTTTTCTATGCTGCGAACCCAACAGTGGTATCAGAGCCGGATCTATGCGTAGATGCTTTGCACGGGTAGTACACATATGAGTATGTGGGCGATGATGATCATTTTATTTCTTCTTAGTTGTACTTTGGATATTGGTGGCATAGAGGGATGAAGCGGCCCGGACAAACTTTACATGTCCTCGCACATGAGACCTGTTCCACGCCTGACATGCAACTAGTTTTGCATAAGTGGCTAGCGGGTGTCTGTTTCTCCTACTATAGTCAATATCTAATTTGCAACGAGTTGTCAACAATTTGGTTATCCTCGTTGTGGTTTATGTTCATAGGTAAGAACGGTTCTATCTTCGAAATCCCTAAGCCACGTAAAACATGCAATGGATAAATTAGAAGCGTCTAGTTTAGATTGTTGCTGGGCTAGTGTTATGATATGGTGATGTTGTAAGTATAAGTATGAGATGATACTCTTACAACACACATAAAGTGTGAGTTCCATAGACCTTGGCCTTACACATAGAGGTATGATAGTGATCATACCACGATGCACATGATGGAGATCATATGTGGGAACCATATCATTTCACTTACAAACATGTGATGTTTGATTGCATCTTATATTGCTTGTTTGGCGTTTTATTAGAATAATAAGATGATCCCTTATTTAGATATCAAGATAAAAATGTGTTCTTCCTTAAGTATGCACCAACAATGTTTCGTCGCTTCAAGACATCACGTGATGATCGGGTGTACTTGAATCCACGAGCACATCTCGTGTGTAAGACAGTTACACACGCTGATACTAAGGTTCTTACTTGGAGAGCCTAGCATGTATAGACATGGCCTCGGAACACGGACCGAAAGGTTAAGCATGAGTCATATGTTTTGATATGATGACCATATGGATGCTCGCCTATGAAGCTACGCCAACTCACGTGATGATAGGACTTGGTGTAGTGGATTTGGTTCTTGTAATCACCAAAAATACACGAGGGATGTCGTTTGAGTGGGAGTTCATTTCTAATTTGCATTAGTAGAACTCAATTTATCATAAATTAAATCAAAGTGAATTTGTATAATTTGTTATAGTCATTGGCATTCGTTCACCACCTTATGCATAGTTGTAATTGAGATAATAGAACTATAGAATTATGGATATATATTTTACGAACTGCTATCGTATTGTGTTGAGTGTCAATCTAAAGTTTAAAGTGTTATTGCAAACTTTCAGCAAACTCTGTTTACTCCGTAAAATTTAATAAATTGGTATTAAATCGATAGTAACAATTCCAGTGTTAGTATCTTAAGTATCATGTTTGCCACCATGATTCTTGATTGTTTTAATATCAAGTTTATCTAGGAGCTGAAAGAATTATTTCAGCAACCATCATGTGTGGCAGATATAACGATATCTGAAATAATGTTTTGGTTGCAATATGATAGAGTATAATATATGTTCACATATTGGATGAGAATTTGCAAAGGTTGGAGATGCTAGAGATCCTAATCATCCAAAAGGGTTTTGGAAAGTAAAGTTATACTCACGATTCGTCTTTATAATCTATATTTGCTTGATCATGAAAGTTGTCATGATAAGGATGAATAGAAGATGTATGTAAAGTGTTTACTACACTAAAAAGATTACTAAAGAATGGATTTTGAAAGAATACTGATCATTTTGATGATGGTGATCTACTTCAAAGTGCAAGTCCAAAGGTATTATTATTTGAATATACACGCTTTGGACTATGTGCCATGTAAATGGCGCCACTGTTGATGTTGAAATATTCTTTTAAAAAGTAAAAGGAAATGCTGAAAGAGAATCTATAAAATATATTTGGCAGAAAAGAAAAGATTGGAATAATCCAATTTAGGTATATGGATGATATACATGTTATGGTTGTATTCTTTGCTTGTTAAGCAATGTGGTTCTTGGGTATTGGATATCGAATTGGTTGGTATGAAATTTCATACAGAACGACGCAATTCATGAACCACAAGGACCTAAGTAACTAGCAAGAGAATATGTGATGATGTTCATCGAAAACTAACAAATCATTGTTTGTATTTCTCGTTGACATCAAAGCTTGACTTCAAGATTTGTTTTAATAATATTTATTCAAATCAGGTATTATGAGAACAAAGGTTGTTAAAATAATTACCGTATTCCATATAAGATGGATGATTTAAAAATCTAGTTGGAGAAATCACATCCATAAAACCTAATGCTAAAATGTCGCAAGACAAATGATTGAAAGATCACTTATGAAGTGACATCGCTGTTTAAATTATATTAGAAAGAAAACATGAAGAATATCCATTTTCATGGATTTTTGGAGTCTTTGATTTGATCAAGTGATGCTTGTGAGACTTTCCTAGGGATAATTAAAACTTCATTCAAAGGCCAAAGAAGAACGAACGACTAAAATGTTGGAATTTATACATATCGATGTATGTAGTCCATTATGTGTAGTCGTAAGCGATGGGTTTCAACTTCATATGCTTTCTCCGGAAATTTGAGTGAATATTCACTTAATGAGAAATAAGTATGAAATATTTGAAAATGTTTCAAAGACTTTCAAGATGAAGTGAAAAATCATTATAACAAGAAAATAAATAGTTTATGATTTTATCATAAGGGATTTATTTGAGTTACAAGTGTAACAAGAAAATAAATGAATTATGATTTTATCATAAAGGGATTTATTTGAGTTGCAAATTTAGAAAAACACCTAGATTTACATCTCCCAAAACACCATAGGAGTATGGAGTGTTTGAGATTTGTAATGAAACCTTGTTTAACATGGTTGGATCAAAGGTGTTATTTATAAAACTGCCATTATGTTTTAAAAGATTAAAAGCTTTAGGGACTACCGCTTTTACATTGAAAAGAGCTCCATCTAGATCCGTTGAAATGACACCATGGAAGTTATGGTTTGGGGTAAAACCCAAATTGTCATTTCTTAAATTTTGGTATGCTAAACATAAGTAATATGTTTACAACCAAAGTCGGATGAGCATGTCTTTGTAGGTTATTTTGAATAACAATTGGTTATTCCTCCATAACACCAAGGACAAAAGGGTTTGTCGCTTGAAATGTGAAGTTTCTTGAAAAAGGAATTTTTCGTAAAAGTTAAGTGGGAGGACAATAGAACTTTGATAAGGTTAACGAACCTTAGCTAAATGTGCTGAGTTGCGCAGTGCCGGAAATGGTTCCGGAGGCTGCCATAATGCTCATAGCTTATGTTCCTCAAAGGTTGTGGTCACGGAGATTTAAGTTCTTATTGAACCAAGTAGGTCGGATAAACAAATCAAATGCTGAGATTTGAGAGTAAATCATTATTATTTGACAATGATGAACCAATCACATACAAAGAAGCGATGATGGGCCCTGACTCCGTCAAATGGCTTGAAGTCATAAAATCTGTGATAGTTCCATACACGAGAAATCAAGTTTTGAACTTGGAAGACACTCCGGAAAGGTGTAAAAACCTATCGGTCGTATTTGGATCTATAAAGAAACAGACATGGATGTTTCACATCTATGAAATAGTCGGCATGTCGTAAAGTATTTTATGACAATGTTCAAGGAGTTAACTATGACAAGATTTGATTTTTCATAGCGATATTTAGTCTGGACGGATTAAAGTAGCAACCATTACATATAATTTGGTATATGGTAGATGAATAAACAAAACAAAGTTCTTTTAATAGAATGGTTACCTAGCACATGTACATGACACGATCCAAAGGGTTTTGTTAATTCAAAGGATGCTAAAAGGGGCATGCAAACTTCAATGGTTGAAGTAAGCATCAGGGAGTTGGAATCTTCACCTTAATTAAAAGGAGTTTTCATCAGGAGACGATGAAGATGCTTGCATTTGCAAGAAATTAAGTGGGAGCGCTGAGACATATTTCTAATACATTATGTGGAGGACATCTTGTTGATTAGAAATGATGTAATTTTTATTGACAAAGGTTAAGAATTTCATTTCGATGAAAGACTTAGGCAAAACCCGAATATTTAGCATAAATGTCTATAGTGGATAGACTGTGACGCCAATATGGTTGTGCCAAACGTACATATATGAGATATTGAAGGAGTTCAATATAGAAATGACAAGAAAAGGTTCTTGTCGCATGGAAAGGAATTGAATCAAGATTCAAGTGTATCGACACTTGATAAGTGAAAAAAGATTCAAGTTCAATGACACTTGATGAGTGAAATCACGAGAATGTTTTGATCAATCATACCATGATATGTACACATCCAGATATGTCCTATCCTCTAAGTGTTATGAGCATATACCAGAATGAATCATAAAATGATCATTGGACGATAGTAAGGATATTCTTATGATATGTTGGAAGAACTAAGAATATATTTGTGTAGAAGTGACAAATAGTTCATTGTAAAGCGTTACATTGATACTATTTTTGTCACAAGATACAAATTAAGTTTATACCAATTTAAACTATGAGTGGCACAATGAAATGGAAAGGAGTTTCCATGACGGACTTGGATGAATTCCAAAGTTAAGACATTGTGACGAATACTACAACAAAAGGACTAAGTATATGACTGCTATAGTAGCAGCAAAGGAGGGAATTTGTTTCAAGTAGTTTGTTATCAAACTAAGGTGTGGTTCGCAACGGGCTAACACTAAAGATATATTGTATGACAATAGTATCGACATGATTTAACCCCAAGGAACTAAAGGTCTCACCAAAAGACCAAATTTATACAATGCCATCTCATTGGAGAATGAGTGATGCGTGAAGACGCAAAGACATGCAAATACACACGGACCTGAAAGTATCAGATCCGTAGATTATGTTAACCACTTGCAGTTGCGTATATGGAACACCAGAAAGCCATTGGTGTTCAATACGCAAAGTTTTCAAACTAGATTATTGTCTCTAGTGCAAGTGGGAGACTGAAGGGAATATGCCCGAGAGGCAATAACAAAGTGGTTATTATCGTATTCCTTATTTATGATAAATGTTCATTTTGCATGCTATAATTGTATTAATACGGAAATGTTAATACATGTGTGTTTAATAAACAAAAAGGAAGTTCCTAGTTATGCCTCTCTTATAAACTAGCTCGTTGATTAACAAGATGATCAAAGGTTTCCTGATCATGGACATTGGATGTTGTTAATAATGAGGTCACAACATTAGTGTAATGAGGTCACAACATTTGATGAACATTCATCCGAAGTATAGCATTACGATCAAAGTCATTGAGTTTATATTGCTATAACAACTTACAAAGTGATCCTAATCCTTAGACCATGAGATCATGTCAATCACTAACACCGGAAGAGTTTCTCGATGACATCAAACGTCACACCATAACTGGGTGATTATAAAGATGGCTTCAGAACTACTAAAGTTTTATGTTGAGGTTCATGGATCAAGGGTGGAATTTGTTCATCCCAATGACGAATAGATATACTCTGGGCCCTCTCGGTGATATCACATTGATTAGCTTGCAAGCAAGTGATTTGACCACTAGAATGTTATATCACGGGAACAAGAAAAGAGTGCATGTTGGTAACAAGATCAAACTAGGTATGGAGATACCGATGATCGAATCTCGGACATGTAATATATCGTGAAACAAAGGGATTAAGATACTAGCGTAAAAGGTTCACACGATCACAGAAGTCATCGTTGAATGTGTGGGAGTCAGTACGGATCTCCAGGTCCCGCTGCTGATTATTGATCGGAGAGGGGTCTCGATCATGTCTGCATTATTCGCGAACCGTAGGGTGACACACTTAAGGGATACTGACACCATTAGGAGAAAATGATATGTTAGAAAAAGAAAAGGAAAGTGCAGGAATTTATTTCACTAGACACCGGAACTGTTTCAGTTGAAATTACTGAAACTAGTTCTTCATGTGAGATGAAATACTAGCAAGGGTTTTATGTGAATGTTTGTTAATTAAAGTAATTAACAAAATTCTGAATAAATAAATAAAAGAGTTTTATTTAAATGAGAGCTTGCATTAAATTTGGTGGAAATTTAATGCATGTGAGTGGATTTTTGAGTGGAGGCTTAATAATGGGATTGGAGGCTTTTCATTTTGAGTGGGAGCTCCACCCACATGAATGTGGAAGAGGTGGGGTCAGCCCACCATGGCTAGGCGCATGGCCCCTTGGGTGCCCCCCTCTCCCTATAAAAGGCCCCATCTCCTCCTCTCAAATCACACCTCCCCGCGAAGGATCTCTCTCCCCCTTTAGAATTTCCCCATGGTCTCGGATCAGCGAGATACATGTTCCCGGTGGCTTTTTTCTAGAAGGATTTGTTGCTTTCGCTGCTTCGCTGGAGCGAAGGCGCGGAGGTTGTCGGGGTACCCGTACGTGTGTGCGATCACGGATGCACCACTGCTTTGAGGTGCTGGACTTGATTGTGCTGGACCGGCTGGACCAGATGGGCTTCATAACAATCTTGAGATCGGCGAGTGTTCGTCTACATCATCCACGAGTACAACCTCGTTAACTCTATTCGGTCTTCGAGGGTATGTATTCTATGGATGTATATCCACCCATTGCTTGTATCTAGTAGATAGATCCTGGTACTTAGATGTTCCCATCGTAGGAAATTTTTTGTTTTCTATGCTGCGAACCCAATAGCCCAGCCCGTCGATGAACTGGTGGGCCAGATCGGTGTCGTCTATGGGCCGCCCGATGTTCGCCAGATCATCGACAATAGTATGGAGCTTGGCGGCGTAGGCAGCGACGGACATGTCACCACGGGGACTGTTGCGGAAGGACTTGCTGAGGAAGAGGTAGCGGTACAAGCCGTTGTCGAGGAAGAACCGCTGCAGCCGAGTCCACGTGGTCAGGGCAAGCCCGTCGGCGCCCTTGACGAGACGGTGCAGAGCGTTGGAGAGGGTGGCCCGGAACCAGAGGCTCAGGTAGATGTCGACGGCACGCCATGTGTCGTCTGGATCCCTAGGGGTGGCACCCTCGGTGACATGGTCCATGGCATTGTACATGGTCATGAGAAGGACAAGAGCATCACGCCAATTTGAGAAATTTGCCCCAGAAGATGTGACCTGATATTTGATGTGGTCTTGGATGTGGACATTTAGAATTGGGAGGGAGGGGAAAGTGTAGGAATTTTGGATGGGGAGAGCAGGCTGCACACGGGCGATCGGCATGTCCGACAAGGAGCAATGAAAACCACTTGAGCGCTGGTATGCGTTGGTGGGGCTCGGGGCATTGGTATGCGTTGTTGTAGGGGAGTTGAGGGATCTGTATCAAGAGGGTTGGGAAGAGGAGGAGCTTGAGCGCTGGTGGTGGAAGACATGGTGTCCGGAGAGGAGGAAGAAGAATACATGGGGAAGCAGGCTCTGATACCAAGCTGAATTGTAACTCAACGCTTGATTGTATTCATTAGAGGGTCGGGTACAAATGGTGCCAATACAGATCATGGGCAAGGAGGTGCCGCACGTTTAAGGGAGGTGATCCTAGCGATCAGAAAGGAGGCCTAAGACTAGGAGAGATTTGTTACATAAACGTTACACACATGGAAACAGTACAATTACAGAAAACATTATTCAACAATGGATCGGTCCCAAGTCAGGGTTATCCAAACATTCAACATAAGAGTGCGACCTAGACGTGGAAAGAGTACAGCGGCCCAACAGAAATAAACATCTCTCCTTAGGCGGATGCTATCTCTTCATCATTATAATTCGCCTGCCGCAAATCAATAGTACTTTCCAACGAGAATGGGTCAAGGCAATTAAAACCCGGTCGACATAAATCCCAGAAACTCCTCCCTGAGTTACAGACTGAGGAGACAACTTAATAGATTTTGAGCCAACTCTTATTTCTTCTTCTCCAATGGACATATTTTCTGCTATCCATTTGACAAAACACCTTGGAATGGAGCAGTCATCTAGTTGGAGTATTTCTTCAAAACCCATCCATTTAACAAGCTCAACATATTGTTCACAAGAATGAATCCTCTGTAGCACTTGGAATAGGAATGTAATGCTGCATCTGTTGTATGCTTTCCGCTCATCACCAGCCTCTTCACCATTATCTTCATTATTTGGTTTTACTGTCGTCTGCTAAAATAGGTAATATAATTAGGATAATCCTTTAAAAGATCAAAATCATTGAACAAAGAAAACAGTACAACAAATTAATTTTAAAAAACATCATAACTAACCTTTCTTTTGTATTTTTCCTGATACGTCCAAAACGTATCTAATTTCCCGAACATTTTTGCTATTGTTTCTCCTCTAAAATTGTGAGATTTAGATACAACTAACAAAGACTGACGTTGTTTTCAGCACAATTACCTTGGTGTCTAGTTTTTGTGCAAAAAATCAACTATCAGGAAAAATCCTAGAAAATATGCCAAAAATCCTATTTCACCAGAAGACTCATGGAGCCAGAACACGAGACGGAGAAGAGACCTGAGGGGCCCACACCCCCTGCCGCGCAGGCCAGGCCTAGCCGCGCCTGGAGGGGGTGTGTCCACCTCAGGCACCCCCTCGGCCTCTATTAGTGCTATTTTACTTTGTTGCAACTTGTTGTGCTTAATGCTTGTCACTAGGGCCCGAGTGTCATGATCTTAGATCTGAACTTATTATTGATTCATGATGATAGTATCGTTTTTTATCTTATCTGCAAATTGTGTACACATATCATTGTCTAGAACCAAAGGCCCCGAAGTGACAGAAATTGGGACAACCTGAGAAGATGGATGTGATGTGAGGATCACATGTGTTCACGGAGTGTTAATGCTTTGCCCCGGTGCTCTATTAAAAGGAGCACCTTAATTGCCAGTAGTTCCCTTGAGGCCCCGCTACAACGGGATGGCAGGACAAAAGATATTATGCAAGTTCTCATTGCGAGCACATATGACTATATGTGGAGCACATGCCTATGATTGTTTAGTACTTGGATGCTTATTCTTATTTATCTGCAAGTGCCCTAGATCTTGAAGTTACATGTTTAGACTTGTCCATGCAACGCCCATTCATCCATCTCTATACCGACCGCACTCATATCCTACTGTTTGCTACTACTATTACTATTGCTCTTGTTTTACTGCTGCCATTACTTTGCTATTGCTACTACAAAACTGTTGCTACTGATAAACTACTGTGAGCAAGACTATTTCCAAGTGCAGCTGAATTGACAACTCAGTTGTTAAGGCTTATAAGTATTCTTTGGATCCCCTTGTGTCGAATCAATAAATTGGGTAATACTATCCTCGAAGACTGTTGTGATCCCCCTATACTTGTGGGTCATCAAGACTATTTTTTGCACCGTTGCCGCGGAGCATAGGTTTATTTGTAAGTTCACTTGGATCTATTATTGTTCACTGCTACTCCTTCCATCATGGGAAAGTCTCGTGATGGAAAGTTTCTTATTTTACCATCCACTATAAGAAGAGGTACAGCCCTAAACACCTCTGCTGCTCTTGATTCACCGTCTGTTATAAGTAAGCTTGTTACACCACCACCACATACACATGCTACACACACTGCTACTACTGCTGAATCTGAAATTGCTTCTAATACTCATGATGTTACTTCTATTGTGCTTGATGCAAGTGGTTCATTAGGTCCTTTCCTAGATGCTACTATGGCTAGACTAGAAAATACTGAAACTCCTAGTGAAGACACTATTACAACTGTTAGCTCACCTGAGTCTAGAGAGAGATACGATATTAATGATGGTTACATTGAGTTAACTAAGGAATTTATTGAAGAGTGCCAAAACACACATGGTGCTAGTTCTATTAAGAGTCTCCTTGAGATACGTACCATTATTTCTTTTAACTATCCTCTAATCTTAAGTTTGCCACTTCTCCCATAGATATTAAAGATGAAGATTATGATTTCTCTCTTGATTTATCCTATTTAGACATTGTTGATAAAGAACTTTTTTGTGGGACTGAGAGTGAGTGTGATGTGGCACATATGAATGATCTTTCCACTATGAGTGCCTTATTTTATGATGATTTTAAGATGTGCAAGTACTTTGTTACTAAGATCTTCCCCTTTTCACTAAAAGGAGAAGCTAAGGCTTGGTTTAATAGATTACCTCCTGGATCCATTGATAACCCTGATTGTTTGATTGCTTCTTTCTTTCAGAAATATTTTCCTCCCAGTGATAGACATGCTGCTTTGCAGAATCTGTTTGATTTTAAACAGGGAGAAGAAGAGAAATTGCCTGAGTCATGGACAAGGTTCTGTGCCTTGATTCATGCACATCCTGGATGTCCATTACCTAAAAATGAGTTTTTTGATATTTATTATAATGGACTAACTGATGATGCTAGGACATACCTAGATAGTGTTGCTGATTGTGTTTTCAGGAAAAGAACTCCTATAGATGCTGAATAATTAATGGCTAAAATAAGCAAGAATTATGATGATTGGACTTCAACTGAGCTAAATACACCTGAGCCTATTACTCCTGAACCAGTTCCAATACCAACACCAAAGAAGAGGGGAGTGATTGCATTAAATGATGAAGTGATGAAAGAAGCTAAAAATGTCTAAAGGAGAAAGGTATCAGAGCTGAAGATGTGAAGAATTTACCTCCTATAAAATAATTATGTAAGTCAATTCCCCACTCATCTACTATTGAGGTACACTCTCTCCACTTTGATGAAGGTGATATTCCCTATGGTAAGCCTCCTGATCAATGCTTAGATGAACTTGACACATTTATAGTTAAACAAGGTAATTTTAATAAACAGGTTCAGAATCATTTATTGGAAAACTCTAGAGCTATTAATGAGCTGAAAGATATTGTGGAAAGAACTGCTAATGATGTTAAAATTCTTTGTAAACACTTTCAAATGGTTCAAACTCAAATTGATCAACTTGCTAAGGTACAAAAGATATGCTAGTTAATGCTTCAGGAGATAAACATGCTTATGGAATTAGAACTAGGAGTGGTATAGCTACTCAAGATCCTTTATATCCTAAAGGACACCCTAAAAGAATTGAGAAGGATTCTCAACAAGATGAAGGTAGTGGTAGTCCTCATAAGAGAAAGAAAAAGAAACACAAAATAGTAGAGGAACCACCTGAACCTGCTGTATATCCTAATAGTATATCTGTCTCTGATGCTAAAACTGAGAGTAGTAATGATAAAAATGATGCTCCTGATAAGGAGGAAGTTGAGGAAGAACCTAAGAAGCACACTAAGAACACTAGGTACACTAAGGAAGATTTTATTGCTAATAAACATGGTAGTGAAAGAGAACCTTGGGTACAGAAACCTATGCCTTTTCCCAATAAGAAACACAAGTCAAAGGAGGAAGAACACTATAACAAGTTTTGTGAGTGGATGAAACCTTTATTTTTGCAAATTCCTTTGACTGATGCTATTAAGTTGCCTCCTTATTCAAAGTATATGAAGGATATTGTCTCTAATAAAAGAAAGATTCCTTATGAGGAAATTTATACTTCGCTTGCTAATTATTCCTTCAATGGTAAGGTTCCAAAGAAACTTGGTGATCCAGGTATACCAACTATTCCTTGCTCTATTAAGAATAATTATGTTAGAACTGCTTTATGTGATTTGGGAGATGGAGTTAGTGTTATGCCTTTTCTCTCTACAAGAGAGTCCCTCTAGAAAAGTTGATACCAACTGATATATCTTTGCAAATGGCTGATAAGTCTATTACTATTCCTATTGGTACATGTGAGGATGTTCCTGTTCAAGTGGCTCATAATTTATTGGTTTTAACTTATTTTGTTGTGCTTGAAATGCCTGAAGATGATAATATGTCTATTATTCTTGGGAGACCTTTTCTTAATACTGCAGGTGCTATCATCAATTGTAATCAAGGAAAAGTAACTTTTAATATTAATGACAAAGAGCATACTATCTATTTCCCCAAGAAGATTGATAAGAGCTATTTCCTGAATTCCATTGAAAATATTGAGAGCATCAAAGTTGGAAAATATATTGTCCCATTCCACAAGAAAGTTTTGAAACGATTATGATTGGGACTATTGCTATCAAGTTTGAGGTAACATAATAACCTTGTGAAATGCAAAGTTTTATTTCATATAAGATTGTTTTGGTAACAAGACCTGATCAATCTTGTTAACAAAGGGATTTTAATGAATAAAACAATGCTTTCACAGTGGTTATACTTGCTCACTTTTATTTTTCCCCTTCCTAGTCTTTTCTCTTTCTATTGTTAGCTTTAGTTTTGCTAGTTGTTTGCTTGTTAGAGTGTCTTAGAACTTCTATAGTTTTGGTTTTTGTTTGCTTTTGCTTATTCTAAAAAAATCTTTTTCCACGAGAAAATCAATTTTCATCACCTGAAAATTGGCCAAAAATAAAGTTTACCAAAAAATTCTAGAAAATTCATATTAAACTATTCCTCGAAAAAAGGGGCAGAGGGACACCTAAAGTGGCCCAGGGGGACCAACCAGGCCAGCACACCCCCTGGTGGCACGGCCATCCCCAGGGCGTGCCTAGGGGTGGGGCCCACCTATGGCCCTCCAAGTTGCCTCCTCCCAGCCACTTCTTTCTCTCTTCCGAAAACACCGGAAAAATTTCTCAAGCTCGAGTTCCTGCTGTTCTGGCTCCATATTTTTGATATCCTTGCTCAGCCCATCTTTGCTGCTGATTTTTGGAGGGATTGCTCCTTGGTATGTCCCTCCTCCGCTTGTCCAATTACATTTGTGATTGGTAGATTGTATCTTGAGTATTTTGCTGCTATAGGTATCAGGTTGTGTGAGCTAGCATGCTTGTTCTATTCTTAGATATTTCATTTTGATGCATGTTTAGCCCTCTACCAAGTTCCTATAGTAGTTCCTCATCATTTATCAACTTGTAAATTACTTGGTTTTATGTTTGTCTAAAAATTTCAGAAAAAAGGGTCATGGACAACCACACCTTTGGAGAAGTGTTTGAGAGTGATGCACCTAGGAGGAAAAGGCCTTAGAGTTCATCCTCCAGAGCTAGGCCATCATACAATGAGGATCTTATTACACCACGTTTTGGCAATGAGGGAGATGAGGGGGATGTGCACCCTTCTACCTTCCCTTGTTTTACCTTTTTGCGGGCTGCAGTGATTCTCAATGATTTCCTAACCTTGGTTCAGAGGGTTGGACTAACGAGTTATACGCAGAATGAGAGTGTGCAATATGCTATGCTCACTAAATCCTTTGTGGAGAGTTTCTCTTTTCTAACAGCCCTTTCAAGCCAGATGTGTCTTTCAAAATCTATAACAGGCATGTCTCCATGACATTGAAGAAATTTTGCCAAATCTTGGGTATTGGCACGGCGAAGAAGATTCCAGCTCAACCCGCTGATTTGTTGGAGCTCTACCGCGGGATAACTAATGATGATGACCGCAGAGCCCAGCGTGGAAAGATAAGAAATATTCAACTCCCAGCTATCATGTATTTTGCTTATTACCTTGCCACTAGTGTTCTTGGTAGGGAGAACATTGGCAATATTTCCAACTACCATTTGGCGTTTCTAGCTGCTGCACTCACCAATGAAACTAGGTACAATCTTGGTTCTCTCATTGCTCGTCGCTTAGCTGCTAAGGGACCCATTTATGGGGGTATTATTGTTGCACTTGTTGTTGCTTCCTTAGACCTATCTGTTGATCCAAATGATACAATTTTGGCTCCTCAGAGGCCTGATCTTGCTGCCATGAAAGTGCATCACTTTGTCACTGCTAGCTCTACCCTTGATAGTTTGGTTTATAGGATGATGTTTACTGACGGGGAACAGAGAGAGGTTCCTTTGACATGAACCACTTTGTTCAGTATTTGCCAGGGACCTTGGTCATGCTCCAAGGAGGAGATGGACAAGCAGCTACGCATTCATGGTTTCCACGAACACTATCAGGGGGACGCGCCCTCATATGACCCCGCTGTGCACTACACAGGGGCGTCCTCGAGCTCATACCAGGACGAAGAGGCCTATTAGTCGTACTACGGAGGTGCATATTCTTGGTCACCATGGAGTTGTGCCCCACTTAGGCCAAAAGCCTAAGCTTGGGGGGAGGTACATCGACATCACACTCATCTATATATCATGTTTCGTCGGTTCTTTGTATATCCATGTTTCGTTTTCTTTTCGGTTTTTGTTTCTGCTCTCTTAAAACACAAAAAGACCAAAAATATTTTTGTTGTTTCTATTGTTTGTTTCTTTGCTTTTTTAGCTTTGGTGTGCCTTAAAGAAAAATCCAAAAAGATTTTGCTTTGCTTTGTTTCTTTTTGCTTTGTGTGCTTGTTTTAAAAATCGAAAACACCAAAAATATTTGTTGTTCTTCTTTGGTTTTGTGAATTTCTTTGCAGGGTTCAGCAGTCCTTAGTGGAGTTTGGTTTCATGTTATTATTCAAGCCACACAAGTGAAGAGAAATAATGAAGATTAAGACAACTTGAGGTGTGGTACGAGGCTAGTAACGAACTCTATTTGTTTTCATTTTTGTACATATACTCATCATTGTGGGCATGCTTAATCTGTTCATGTAAGGTGTATGTTATTTATGGATGCTTAGTAGTTCTTGTTCTCTTATGATTAGCTCCAGCTTGCTAATAATTTGTAGCATGTTATATGGAATGTTTGCTTGCATTGTTCTATTCATATTTTGGTATGGTATTGTGGTATCCTCCTCTGAATGTTTCATGTGAGTCGACTTGGCACATTCTCACGCATGCATATGACTAAAAAATAGTAAGCCTCGATGATTTATTTTGCCTTAGAGCTCTTCTGTCACTTTCATGCCATAATTAGTCATGTTTTGTTGCAAGCATGATTATGACAATTATTGCTCTCTTGTTTGTCGCTCCCTCTCTATTGCTAGCCTTCACTTGCATTGAGTATTAGCTCTACTTGTGCATCCAACTCCCGAAAACCAATATAGCCAACAGTGTCCACCATACCTACCTATTAGCATCATTTGCTAATTCCGCGCATATTCATTGTCCCTTGTTTTCTTCCAAATAAAATGTTTGACTGTTTTGGGAAATTAGTTAGTAAAGCTCTCAGGAACTTGATGGCACACTTTATTTCTCGCACTTAATCAACCTGAACCATTGTGGCTGTCCATGAAAGTTATATTCTTGCAAATTACAGGCTGGGAGTTAACAGAATTGTGCTGTCACGGGGAACGCTTTCAACACCTGTAAATATATACCCAGTTGATATCATGCTCTTTTGTTTGCGGATGTCGTCGGTGTGAAATAAAAGGTGATCTTGTAAGTCCATGGAGTGATGTATATGTGTTAGAGAAACGTCTGGGCCGCTAGCCTAACACATGCCTAATCATGGTGGAAACTTGCAGCATAACCATAATGAGCAATCTATGAAGCTTTCTTCTTAATAAAAAATAGAGACACATATTGAAAAGAGGAAAGAGAGAAAAAAGCGCCATTTTCCCATGGCAAATAAAAAGATTGTTGAGATGCTCATTGTCTGCTTTCCTTGTCATTTTGATTATGGGATAGCTCTTGTACCATGTTCAAGGGGTACCCCGTTGGCGGTTCTCTATGATACGCATGTATTTACTATGACAAGAACTTACTGGTAACTAAAGTTGAGTAGCATGAGGAGCGGCCCTCGTACTCAAGGGACATGAGATTTCTAGTTTATGATCTGTCAAGCATAGAACTCATATTGGACCTCACTTTCACCATTAACCATCTAAAGATGCCTATGATAGGGGCAATGAGAGCTCAAAGCTAATGAGTACCATACTTTCAACATTTGGGATCCTTTCAAACTTTTCAAAACCTTTTCACTTCCTTGTTGAGTCACCACTTATTCCATGAGCACCTTCTTGAGAGCATAGTTGTCATTCTTAGTGTAATGTGCTTGTCTCAAAACTTGGTTAATTATGTCATGACTTTGATGCTTGTATCTCTGATATCTTTACTTTTAGTCTTCACTTGAACTTCAGAGGTGCCTTGGCATTTATGTTGTGCTCTACAAACAAAGGCAAGCGAGATACCACTCTATCATACCTTCTTACGAGCATTGCAATGTTGCTTATGTTTATGTTTCATGCTACTTATTATTATTGAGTTGGAATCTCACCATAGCTTGCAATGACTATTGAGTAGACTTAGTTGCATACTCCTTATTATGAATTGTCTAAGTATCTACTCCTGTGCTGAGAATATATACATTATATGAAGAAAATGTGTTTGTGAAAGTTTTTTTATCGCACTCAGTTTTCAACTGAATTGCTTGAGGACAAGCAATAAGCTAAGCCTGGAGGGAGTTGATGCGTCCAAAACGTATCTACTTTCCCGAACACTTTTGCTATTGTTTCTCCTCAAAACTTGTGAGATTTGGATACAACTAACACAGACTGGCGCTGTTTTCAGCAGAATTACCTTGGTGTCTAGTTTTTTGTGCAGAAAATCAACTACCAGGAAAAATCCCGGAAAATATGCCAAAAATCCTATTTCACCAGAAGACTCATAGAGCCAGAACACGAGACGGAGAAGAGGCTTGAGGGGCCCACACCTCCCTACCGTGCGAGCCAGGCCTGGCCGCGCCTGGAGGGGGTGTGGCATCTCAGGCACCTCCTCGGCCTCCCTCTTCGCCTATAAGTTGCCTTCTGACCTAAAAACTCAGGGGTTCGACGTTTTTTCAGAAAGAGTTCCATTGCACCGCCACCACTAGAAACCACGATTCGGGACCAGAAACTCAGTTATGTCACCCTGCCGGGACAGGAAATTTGGAGAGGATGATCGCCATCGTCATCACCAACGCCTCTCCATCAACCATCCATGTTTCCCTCATCCATGAGTGAGTAATCCCCCGCTGTAGGCTATGGGGATGGTAGGGATTGGATGAGTTGTATCATGTAATCGAATAAAATTGTTGGGGCATGGTGTCTAGTATCTCTATTAGTGCTATTTGAGTTTGTTGCAACTTGTTGTGCTTAATGCTTGTCACTAGGGCCCAAGTGCAATGTTCTCAGATCTGAACTTATTATTGATTCATGATGATAGTATTGTTTCTGATCTTATCTGCAAGTTGTGTACACATACCATTGTCCGGAACCAAAGGCCCCGAAGTGACAGAAATTGGGACTACCCGAGGGGATGGATGTGAGGTGAGGATAACATGTGTTCACGGAGTGTTAGTGCTTTGCTCCGGTACTCTATTAAAAGGAGCACCTTAATTGCCAGTAGTTCCCTTGAGGCCCCGCTGCAACGAGCTGGCAGGACAAAAGATGTTGTGTAAGTTCTCATTGCAATCACGTATGACTATATGTGGAGCACATGCCTATGATTGTTTAGTACTTGGATATTTATTCTTATTTATCTGCAATTGCCGTAGATCTTGAAGTTACATGTTTAAACTTGTCCATGCAACGCCCGTCCATCCATCCCTATGCCTACCGCACTCATATCCTACTCTTTGCTATTACTGTTACTATTGATCTTGTTTTACTGCTGCTGTTACTTTGCTATTGCTACTACAAAACTATTGCTACTGATAAACTACTGTGAGAAAGACTATTTCTAGGTGCAGCTGAATTGACAACTCAGTTGTTAAGACTTATAAGTATTCTTTGGCTCCCTTGTGTCGAATCAATAAATTGGATAATACTACCCTCGAAGACTATTGCGATTTCCTATACTTGTGGGTCATCAGTCCTGGCGTTGGTTCGCGTCGACGGTAGCGCAGCCCAAGCCCATGTGATGGCGTTGGTTTGTTTTTTCAAACGTACGATCTTGGTCTGTTTTGTTTTGCGGTTGGGACTAGGTTGGTGTGTTGGGTTGGTGGGCTTGGGCTACGCTGTTTTTTTTTCATTTTTGTTGTTTTTGTTGTTTTGTTTAGTCAACGTAGCATGAGTCAGTGTTCATGTTTTGTTCACTGCCAGGTGCTGTTATTATTGGTTCAGTTGTTAATTATTTCTCAAAGTATTAGCCGATTTCCATTTTATAGTTAGTGTAAATATAGTTGTGTGGTTGTGGTTGTTTTGATAGATGCGAGAATGATTGTTATTTTTTCAGCCACTTATAATTCTTGTGGTTGTGGTTTGTTTCTATTTTTGGTGTTGACTATTTTTAGTGTTGCATATAGTCCTATATAATTCGTATGGTTCATGTTGGAAAGGCAGACTAAAGGCTCAGGTTGCTCTTTTTAGAGATTGGAAAAAAAGAGTTGCATTTCTACTATTGCGTAGAGGCTCAGGTTGATGTTTATAGTTTACTATAGAAAGGAAGAGTACAGAGGCTTAGGTTGGATTTTTTTAATTTTCATCAATGTTTTTGGTAACAATCTTATTAATCTTACGTTTTTTTGGTTTTCATCCTAAAAAACATGAGCAATGAAAGGAGTCCATGTGATGTGTGTCATCAACCAGCTCGTATGGGCGAAAGAGCACCCCGTGAAGATTTTGACGAATTAGTTGTAAGTTTGAATTTTTATATTAATTTCTTTATTTGATTTTTATATTTTATTAATTTATTGTTTCTCTTTTCATTTTTGTTCTAGGTTGTGCCATGTTGTTTTAGTGATCGCATAGGAATATTATGTCCTAACAACTGTATGAAAATTTTGGCCGAATTGCCAAATCATGGTTTAGAGAATCTGATCCCCAAGAGTGATCACCACATCTATTTAGATAGGGTTGGCACGAAAATATATAATTTCAAGTCAACATAGATCCCCTAGTTGTAAGTCAACATACGACTGATCAATCTTGGGGATCGGATTCTCTAAACCATGATTTGGCAATTCGGCCAAAACTTTCATCCAGTTGTTAGGACATAATATTCCTATGCGATCACTAAAACAACATGGGACAACCTAGAACAAAAATGAAAACATAAACAATAAATTAATAAAATATAAAAATCAAATAAATTAATTAATATAAAAAATCAAACTTACAACTAATTCGTCAAAATCTTTTATCAACCTTTTTTCACACGAAACTTATACAGACTACGAGGTGCTGTTTCGCACATACGAGCTGGTTGATGACACACATCACATGGACTCCTTGCATTGCTCATGTTTTCTAGGATGAAAACAAAAAAACATAAGATCAATAAGATTGTTACCAAAAACATTGAAGAAAATTAAAAAAAATCCAACATAAGCCTCCGTACTCTTCCTTTCTGTAGTAAACTACAAACATCAACCTGAGCCTCTACACAACACTAAAAATGCAACTCTTCCTTTCCAACCTCTACAAAGAGCAACCTGAGCCTTTAGTCTGCCTTTCCAACATGAACTATACGAATTATATAGGCCTCTATGCAACTAAAAATATTAAACATAAAAAATAGAAACAAACCACAACCACAAGAATTATAAGTGGCTGAAAAAACAAGAATCATTCTTGCATTAGTCAAAACAACCACACAACCATAATTACACTAACTATAAATAGGAAATCAGCTAATACTTTGAGAAATAATTAACAACCAAACCAATAATAATATCACCTGGCAGTGAACAAAACATGAATACTGATTCATGCTACGTTAACTAAACAAAACAACAAAAACAAAAAAAACAAAAAAAAACCAGCGCAGCCCAAGCCCACCAACTCAACCGCAAAACAAAACAGAACAAGCTCGTACGTTTGAAAAAACAAACCAACACCATCACATGGGCTTGCGCTGTGCTACCGATGACGCGAACCAACGCCAGGACCGAAGCGAGACACCAGGAACGACGCCGAACAGACCAAAGCTTAAGCTGCACGAATTTTGGAGCAACACATCCGACGGCAACAAACGTAGCTGTGACGTAGCTTATGTCATAGCTAGTTGTGACATAGCAATTCCGAAAGAAAATTGTGCGATGCCTAAGATCACCGACGCCTATTTATAACATACATGACTGTCCTTTTCCATGTTCATACAACAAAAGGACATGTATTGTGTAATCATCCAGGGTTAAGGAGGTAGGGGAGTGCTACAACATTTTGGAGCTCAGAGTACACATAGCCAGTCTTTTGAAAAATCCAAAAACTACATTTCAAACTTTCAGAAAAAATCCAAAAAATCCTAAATGAAGATAATCATGTATTTCGCCGGTGTGCAAAAAACGATGTAAAATACTATGTATTTATGTTTGTGCAAAATTAAAAAATAAATCTGAAATAGTGAATTCAAATTACAAACCTCTAAAATTTGTTAGATTTAATTATTGTGTTGCTCATAACATAAGGTATTTCACACTGAGATTTTGTAGGCTCGTAGAATACATCATTAATTCCTCTAAAAAAAGAATACAAGATTAACTACATCTTGGATTTATTTTTAGAGTTTCCTCTAAAATTTAAAAATGTCATTTTTAATACTTTTTAAAACAAAATGAGCTCCGTATAGTTCGGGTTTCCCTTGGGTAAAAGGAATATTGAGAACATGGGTACCCCCAATTCCTCATGAACAGTAAAATAAAAATATATAAACTATAATAAAAACTTAAAAAATCATGCATGTAGAGGATGTATGCAATATGTGCACGCCAAGACTGAAGCTTAAGTACAAAAGTACGTAGAGGGTGCAAAAAAATAAAGTGACCACATAATAGTACAAGAATTTTCGCTGTGCAAGTTATTTTTTTATGTATGCCATACATATGTATTTTTTTCTTGAAATTTGGCACAAGGAAGTATTGGGAAATAGGTATGTGTATGATTATTTCAAAAAATTCTAAAACTTATAAATACATTTTTTTTGTCGGTTGGTAGCTGAGACTGTTGGAGGTTAGATGGCCTCACCACTTGGAGTGATACAAGAGCAAGAGTATTCCCTTGGCTTCTTCATACGAAAATGCACATAACCATACACATGTATAGTTAAAAGAGCACCACAAATTTTCTCAAAAAAAATCACCACAAAGATGCAAGAAACCTCTGATGTTTGCATACAAAGATGGAAAAGTAAACCTTATGTGTGTAGCATGTCTTTTTCAAGATATTTATAAGGAGGTTAATTCAATATACTTCACCCTGGACTTCTTGAAACTAAAAAATGCCATTAGAAACAACAACTTACGAAAAATGCTTTAGCAAGTTTTTAATACTTTTGGAATTATTATCTGTTCAACTCTAGTTATTGGTCGTCTCGTGCATGATTGAGTGGTTGGGTGCTTGACATGGCCTTCGAAGGTGTTTCTGACTGCATATCTGACGCATCTACTTCTACTTAGTATGTGGGGTTTGGCCCATGTTTGATATGCCCCATGTGGATGTCCTATTGGCTCTCCTCCATGGGCGGCCTGGACTCAAGATGTCATGGAATCGATGTCAATGTCGGGTGACCTTAGCAGCTGATCGGCAACATGTGGTGAGACAAATATATGCTAGAGACACCATTTATTTATGGTTATTACATTAGTGTGGATTGTTCTTGTGATTCTAATTGGCTTGGCACCCTAGCATCTATAATTTTTATTGGGCCACCCCTTTTTGGTTATATACCGCTCTGTATCATTTCACCTGGTCCGGGCATGCTTCTTTTTCGTGACCTGGTCCACATCAGGAGCGTGCATGTGCAGTTGTGCGATAATGGATTGGCATGTGCTAGCAGCACATGTCGACTTTGGTTAGGTGATACACTTTGAGTGTTGGATTTCTAGTACAAGGTGAAAACTCTAGGTCCGACCTTTATTTGTTGAAGCTGACAATAGAGAGTTGATAACCGTCGTCGCCCAACCATCAATGGAAAAGGTCGGGAAAACTATGTGTGAGGCCCTTTTTCAGACATGTGCGACCGTTCGTTCTGTACTAGTGGATCAGTCCTCCTTGACCTAGCCACCGATGAGTTCTGGACTTCTCCTTTGGAGGAAAACAAGGACTGATGCATTATGCGCTCCTTGGACACTTTGATCAAATGGGGCCGATTATATGTGTAGGCGTGCAACCTTTCAATCATTAATGTAATTACTATAAGAAACATACTAAAAATAAGTGCTTCTTAACAAAACTAAGTCTACAAAATTAATAATTAAAGATCTTTATGCAATCACATCTATGACACAACCAACTATAGAAATAATAGTAACATAGATTAGTAACATATACTAGTATACGTTTCTAGACTAAGTTAATTCTCACTATGACCAGTCTTAGGTCCTGCTACAAATCATCTTCAGTCTTTAAAGCTCTCCTCATGAACCACGATTAAATCAAGTATTGTGTTTTTAAGTAAATGAATCGAATAGGGGTGTGGGAACTGACGAAACTGGTAGAGATCAAAGGGGTTAGAAGTGTAGAACACGTAGGATATTTCAAAATTAAGGATTTCCGTTTTCAAATCATGCAGCTAGGATGCATGTTATGAAATAAGAAATGAGAAGAGAATAATGCAAAGTTTGGGACTTTCTAACAGAGTAGCATGTCAAAGGGCATCTAAGACATTAGATCTAGTTGGCCCAAGAGCAAACAATCTATTTTTATAAGATTACAAAAAAATTGAAGCAGTTGAACTCGTTATCTAAAATTATATATGTTGTTAAACTCCTTCTACTACGATAAAGGGTATACATATCACACATATATCAATTACACCCATCTTATGCACCAACAACATGCCTAAAAGCATCCAAATTGCACACAACCAAAAAATAAAAAGAGAAAAAAAGACACCTCCATAGTGATCATTCACCCACAGAAACAACACTCTAACCATCACCAAAGACAGTGCCCGAACCGCAAAGGAGGCTCTCCGAAAGCAACGTCTCCAAGAAAGAAACAATGCACGAGAATTGTCATCACCCGATCAAAGATCTTACGTTTTCACCATGAAGAAAAACCACGTTTTCAAAACAATGCCTTCGACAAGGTTACTGCTAGGTACAACCAATAAAGACTAGATCTTAGATTTTCACCCTGAAAATCATGACTCGGTACTCGAGAAACACCCTAATAAAGTAGACCCCAGTGCTGTCACCCCCACTTATGGAGGCCGCTACGGCAAGTCACGTACCACCAGGCTCACACACAAGAACGTGTGTCTGATTTCAAAAAAACATCCCGTAAGCCATGTTTGAACAACAACCTATGAAGCAAAGTTTTCATATCATCCAAGGCCACGCCTTTGCTAAACATGTCCCATTGTGTCAGCAAAAGTTGAGCTTCATGGAGCACCCATTGAAGCTGGTTAGGATGATGTTGTGGGCACACACAACCATGAGAGATCGTAGAAGTGGCTAAATAGGAGGCTAGTAGTTTTTTCTGTAACAGTAATAGAGTGTGTTGTTGTTATGTAAAGCTTTCCGTGGAGAGGTTGGGTAGATAATTATGAAAAAAAAACCTTCTCTGCACTAGGTTTCCCGTGACTCTTCTATTATACGCCACATGTGGAATGACCATTAGTACTCTTAGGCTGGTTATAGTAAGGAGTAACAAAGTAATAATATGCATATATTACTAGTATAAGTTACTACCACTATCATGCATATATCCACGGAGATTATCGAAAAAATCTTTAAGTCCCAACTTTATTTCACTAAAAGTTAACTTCGTAGCAACGCAACACACGAGATAAAGACCTTCACAATTCATGCTTTAGCTATTAGGAGCATTTCAGCCTTCACGCAGTGGCATGAGGTGGAAATGCCGACATATGGCTCTATTGGTACGGTCGCACTCGGTGACTTGAGTAAAGAAGTGGGTATACGAGGCATCGGATGCGCGCCTAACCGACATGGTAAAGATGGTTGGTTTTTCCAACTCACAGCAACTGTACAAATAAGAATTTACGTTGTGCACCTTTATAGAGCAGATTTTTCTTTCCCGTTGCAACGCACGGACATATTTGCTAGTCTATACCTAATAATAAAACACGAAGCATTTTTTGCGATCCAACACTTTTTAAAACCTTTTTACCCTTTTATTATCAAACGCTATGTTACCACATTATGCCACCGTTCGTAACGTTTTCCTTCCTTTTATTTCTCCCCTCACGGTCCGAACGAAATATTCTTCTCCCGATCAGAGCAGAGGGAAGATGATTCATGGTGAGGCATTGACAACCCTGTTGGCTGTTGTCCGCCGATCTGCCGGGGATAATCGAGTTAATCCAGAATCACTCGATGCTCAGCTTCTCCGCTATACGACGTATCATGGGATTGGAAATATTGTCTGTCCTTGCAAGCATGCGAGTTACGATCTGCTGCGCTGCCTCACCGCTCATCCGGCTCTCCGCTGAATCTAGATTAATGGACATTATAGATCTGGCGTCAAAGCACTGCACCATGCGCCGCCTCAATGCTCACCGGCTCTCTGCTGCATATGAGAGATCTGTCGTCAAGGCTACAGCCAGCTCCTCGCCTTTAATAAATCCAAAGGTGTAATTGGTGCACCTCTATGGAGCTCCTAGGATCTCTAGACGATGTGGGCCTCATCTCTCCTCCTCCTTCCCTACCAACCCCGGCGAAGCCGTCCTCCACGCCACACACACCACGTCCTCCTCCTCCCAATCCCCCACGCCGCCGCTTTCGTTCAACATAGGCTGTTGTCGTGCCGCATCCCTCTTCCTCCTCCTCCTCCCCTACCAGCCCTGGCGAGCCCATCCTCCATAGCTTCCACCACAGGGCGTCCGCATCGAAGCAGGAGCTCGCAGGAGGGCGGGGCGACACCGGAGCAGGGGCATGGCGGCTAGCGCCCCTCCTCCTCTTCATCGAGTGGCTGGTGGGCGGTGGTAGAACTGTCAGCCGGTGACTTTGGCACGAGATGGACCAGCGTTGTTTTAGCCATCCTGAGCATAACCCTGGCCGCTGGCCTGCAATCCCCCGTGTGTTTCCTCCTCCCCAATCCCCTTGCTCCTTTCCTCCTCCCCAATCCCCTTGCTCCTTTCCTCCTCCCCAATCACGTTCATCCTCCCCCCGTTCGCGATGTTCTTCTTCTCCAACCCAATCCATCTTCGACGTGCGCGCTGGGAAGAGGAGAACAGGCACGACAATGGAAAGAGCTCCTCCTTCGCGGCGCTGAGTTTTCTCCATGGATGAACGAAGGAGAGAGGACATATGGAGGGCAGCGGAGGCACCATGGATGGGGAAGCGGAGCTCTACATGGAGGAGCATGCGGGGAAGCTGCAGACTCTTCGATCCATGGTCTCTTGCCTGGTGGCTGGCCGGGCTCTGCCCCTCCTCTTATCTGCAACTTTGGTATAGTATTTTCTACTATCTCCAGCTAACCCTCTTCTCTCGTTTCCATTTGCATTTGCATTCCTTTTCAATTGGATCTCTTACTAGAGCATGTTCTCTCTGTAGGTAATGTTGTGATCTGCTCTTGAATATTCGATGGGCATGCACTGGTTTCACTTTAGTAATTCCTAATTCATTGGTTCCAAAAATTGCATGACCTTGGGCTTGTGTGCATACGCTACAGTGAAAACTATGCAAATTGTGGTTTACTTATTTTTTCGCCAACAATACATGGTTATGGGCAGGCTCCCAGAAATTGAGACAACAATTACTTAAGGGTAGATAGTTATTTTTGGTCAGTTTTTGAAACTTCAAAACTTGATTTAGTAATACTTGTGGAACTCTAGTACTGTAAGATTTACTGATTCCTCAAGGTACACCGCTGACCAGTAGAAACAACTTCATCTATGTCGCTCAATTTCTTACTCTTTATTTTCCTAATATCAGTTGTAATATTTAAATTAAACGTTCTAAGTTTGTACAGATTCATCAAAAGACAGGAGATGAGACCAAGACAAGGAGAGAAAACACTGATTCACATGTGTGGGAGCATGTCTCAGGTGGCTTGGTTCCTGACAGTACCCACTTTTCCATACTGGTTACATTCCATCTGCCCAATAGCTCTTGGTTAGAGATAATAGTGTGTTGTTCTAGTGAGTAGAATTTGGCATTAACTTATATGTGAGAGTTTCATTCTTATCTAAAAACTAAAATCGATTAAAGGTATCATATTCATCTTGTGTCGAATAATTTTGATTTACCTACAATGAGCTCATATATGTTAACTTTTTAATGTGGGTGAGGTGCATATTGACCTGAACCAAGAAGTAATTGTATGGATGGAGTGACCATGATGAGATGGTAGGTATAATTTTCTTCTACTCCGCCTTCTCAATTTGGGATACTCAAAACAACTCCACAATATTATGTTTACTTGAGCATTACATAGTATTAACTAATTTGGAGCAAGAACAGTATACATATTGCCTTCTATGTTTCTCCGTTCTTCGATTTCCTATTAGATTTATTCTTTGTAGTTTCTAATATTTCGAGGTCATGTTTCCCAATCAAATATTGTCCGTCAAGGTCCAATAAAATTGGTTTGACCCTTTATCTCTTTCTCTAACCATCCTATCAGAGCTTCACTCACCGTCAATCCTATAACAAAGCTTCGAAACTATTTTCTATGGTATCTGGAGAAAGCATTATTTTAGCAGTGATTTAGTTCTCAAGTGATGTGTAGTTCTGTCTTATTGCTCTGTTAGGTGTGTTGGAAGTACCCTTTATTTTAATCTATTTTTAGTGTTATCATCTCAAATAATGTAAAGTGAGCTAAACCTCGCTTTGTCATGGTTGTAGTTGAGATCAATGAATACTGTGACATTTTAATATTAAGTTAATATGAGTGTTTTTTTTTCTTGCAGCAGGTTAGTCACAAGGATTTAGGAAGAACGAGATGCCCATGATTACAGTAGGATAAGGTATATATTTACTAATGTGCTCTATTCGTACTTTACTACCTTGGACCTGCTACAATGCCCTCATTGCTGTTTTGAGACGGTTATCTTTTCCATATTATTATACAATTGCCTCACGATGCTAACTGTTAATATATTTGTTATATGTTGGTGCTATGCAAATTAACTATTATCGTGTTAACGATTAGTTTATCCTTCAATGTTGTGATTTCAAATGTCTAAGGTCCAAGTAACCATGATTCCGTTAGAACAATTTAGACTTATTTGACCCCTAGAATTTTTCTTTTCTGAAATCCCTTTGTATTGAAGGTACTGCTTTGCTCCATATGCTACCGTTTTGCTTCCCTTTTCCTTTATTCCAGCTCTCGAACTGGTAGCTAGATACGTGTAATCAGGTATACGAGATATGTCGTGGCCTTCTATGTGTTGACAACTTTGTTAGGTTCCTTCTCCACTGTTTATAAGATTTACTAGTGAGATTAGTGTGCCCTTGTTTGGTATTCATGCTCCACACATCACGTGGCATCTCAATCTTTGTGTTTGTCACTGGTTCATTATGGTCATGGAGGACGCCTACCGTGGTTCGCCTTCTTAATATAAGTTTTGTTGTGGTTCTCGGAAAAATCAATTAATAATCTGGCTAAGGCTGAGTGTAGCAAGGCATGATAATTTTGCAAGATGTATCATGTATGTTCAAATTTTTCGGTTTAAGGCATGTGCCATTTGGAAGAAAATAAAAGTTGAGATAAGATTGGAAATACCTCGAGCTTTAATTTCAATTTTGATATTATGTTTCACATACTCATTTGATTCCACTTGTAGCAGGAAGTGAAGTATGACATAAAAAGATTTCGTGTCTTCTCATTTTTCTTAAGCGGGTTTCATGTCGTTGTTGTTGTTCAGACAAGGATCTGCGTGGAGGTGTCTCCCAACCAATTGTGAACATGTTTTGATCATCCCGCGTCCCTTTAACTTAATCGTATTTGTGGTATTCCCCCCTTGGCTTCGTCATTATACTTTATCATTCGTTGTGATATGTCTTCATTATACATGTTCTAGATAATTATTCTTTGAAAAAATGGTTTTTCTTTTGAATTGTACATCTTCAAAACCAAGGTGGGGATCTTGGAATTGCTTCTCTTTGATCTAAGCATAATGCAGTCACTTTGACACAGTGAGCCATATTTAGTTAGCCTTAGTCCTCTTTCTTATAGAATCAACTAGAAGAGAAGGACCTCGCGATGTAGCAAAGGATATACCAAGCAAGAGATACCTAACAGGAGGTATAAAAAGGTACAATACTCTTGAGAATATCTAGAAAAATGGGTGAAGATCCATGATACTACTAAATGGCTCCACGGTATTTTTTTTCATGTTGCTTTATTTAATATGTGCATAGGAGGCCTCACAGTTATCTCAGACTTCGCAAAGTGTAAGTAATGCTTCTCTGGTCTGAGTTGTACCGGGCCTCACAATCACCCTTCATCATATTTAAGTGTATCTCAGTTTATTATTGCCAAACTTTTAGTGATCGTAGTGTGTAACAAATTCCCTCTTTGCTATACTACCATATGGCTACCAATTGTTTGGATATGGTCTGTGTCACCAACTGTTATGGCTATTCCTATTGTGTTCATTATGGGTGTTTACATAATGCTTAGCCTATTGATTTTTTGATGCGGAAGGTGGGTGGCAGAGAAGTTAAGAAACTTAGCACGAACTAGAGCATCCCCTCCACCACCTATACAATATAGTCAGTTATGTTCCTTTCTGCTGATATATATACATGTAGGAATTGTAAGCTTTGTCGTTGTCTATACAGTGTCGGACTGGACCTAACTACCCTGAAGTGACATGTGCGTAAACCGTATGTATGTAGGAGCAATGTGATTTGCACTAAGCCTAAATACTTGCTATGTGTAATGTATTTCTCGATCTTTGACTTTTTAATCAAATGCCCTTTTTTTACCGAGCTTTCACTTTTCATTGGTTCTCACTGTACGACATGTTGCAGTAATGACGGTTTACATAGGGCCTTGCCCAGCGATTACAAATGCGGAAGGTGGGTGGCGCACAAGAAACTGTGACTCCAAACATGTTTTATTTTCCGTTCACATCTAATCGCTAGAATGGCTCAAATTCAACGGGGCGTGTGCCAAGACGCACCCCTAAATCTAGTTAATATTAAAGTTTATAATCCTTTGTGTTTATGGTTCTCTAATAAGTTTACCTACGTATGAGCATATGTTTGTTTTATGGCCCCGCTAAAGAAATTTGATCACGTTTCAAAGAGATGGCAGGTAAATTATTCAGAGATTGCTCAACCTGCGAGCTTCCGATAAAAGGTATGTTTTTCTTAGTTTCACCTGAATATTTATCTATATTTATTTACAGATGTCCTCTATCTATATCAAAAAGGCCAACTGATTTAAGGGACTGCTTTAACATATTAAAAATATTACTCCCTCCGATTTATAATAGCGTTGCCGATTTAGTATATTTGGACTTCCTTTGACTCGTTGACACGATCTCCGTATATTAATTGCTACCATCCCATGGTGCCAGCCCGTCCCGATCTGTAGTGTTGTGCAAGATAGATAGCTTCACATGATCAATCGACCGGCGCTCCGCAATGCGTCGTGCATGGCTCTTGAGTTCGTACTTTGCCATTGAAGTCGCCATTGCCCCAAACACCACCGTCAAGTTTGATCTCTATCGCCAACTGTAGGTACCCGTCAGTAGACGTTCTCGGTGTTGGATCGGTGTAATAATCTTGTGCTGAAATTGACGAGACATATACAAACTTAAGAATTGATAAATCGGTTTCTATTTTTCCAGTGTCATGCTTTGCGTGTCTACGAGACATTGATTTTTCCCTCTACCATTGCAAAGCACGGATATCTTTCCTAGTCAAGAATAAACAAAGATAAAAAGGCTAAGACTTGCCATCAAAGCCACCGAAACAAAAAATCAAACAAAATTGAAACTCCACGACTACGCCCCCAATAGGGTAACGACATATCTGCCATCGTCGTCGAGATCGCAAGGTCAAGGGTTTTCACCCGGAGGCCTAGCATGGCAAATGTAACCACAACGCGTCCCAAAAGGATAACGACACCCTCGTGCATCGCCACCGTTGGTGTCGATATGCTATGCTTTGGTAAAAAAAAACTCCACCCACCCTCGAAACCTCGTCACGCCTAATGGAAGCTCTCACACATAACGCAGCGGTTCAGCTCTCGCACACGTGTATTGATACGCACTTCCATGTACACGTATACCCCTGTAATTCAAATCTCCAGGAAGCGGGCAGCCTGTACGTGCCCAGAGAACTCCGGTGATGCCCAGAGAACCCGGCTTCGTACCCCTCTTCCCTGTGGCACTTGCAGCCGATCACCACGAAGCCACTATTGGAAAACAGCGTGTCGCCGCGAGACAGCCCGCTAAACACTTTTCGTGGCCGTCTCCGTGACAGCGTGTCATGTGTAGTTCCGTGTGCTAATCAAGTAGGAAAATAGTCCATTGTAGATACTAGTGTGAAAAAACTTCTTTGTGGTCAACGACTAGGACAATTAATTATAATTCAGCCAAGAACATGTTTGCAGTCACCACCAGTAATGGAGTCATACCCAAACTTTAGGAGCCACAGCCCACCATTTTCCTTTGTTTGCTTGGGATTGCAGAGATAGTCGACATAGGAGGAACCGGTCGCCATACATGTACACAAGGTTGGCTCTCGGCATCCAGCTGGTCGAGTGGTACGCACCGGCATCTGGCTCATACCAGAGCATTGGTTTTCCTTGGCCCTTGCTAACACAAGAACAAAAAAATATTCAAACTTGGATAGCGTTTGCTCTCTATAGAAACCGAAGGTGGTTCGTACACGTAAGAGCTCGCAATCACTACATCAGACGGTAGTGGTGCTAGAAGCTTCTCTCCCGATGCCTCTTAATCTTAGCGTGCACTTTACTAGATCTATAATAGCGCAACATGGAATCTATGCATCATCTGAAATAAGTTAACCCGACTTGTTGTGAGTCTTTCCTAATGTGAACATATATGCATGCTCTTTATACCACTGGCATGTGCTGTGTGAAAATTTAATTGGGAACCCACCTTGGCTTTTGTGTATTTTGTAGAACAGATTTGCCATGTTCATTTTTTTAGTTGAACATCAACACTGTGATTTCAATAGTCGCATCTCTGCCTCTGTTTAAAGGATCGGCGTTTTACATTTCGGTATTGTGCATACCAAAGGGATGATAGCAAGACTTGATATACCGTGCTCACTGTCCATTATTATATATTCTGAACCGAACTTTTGCACTGATGAAACAACAATATTTTTGCCTGTCAGACCTGCTTGATTTTCTTTGAACTTAACCTCGAGACGTCCAACGTGCTCTACACTTGTACCCCCTTGATCTCGATCAATTTCGTTAGTCCAAGCACCCCTTGATCTTGATTGATTTGGTTAATTTGATCACCCATCTTCAATTTTTTTGTCTAAACACACACCACGTAATTTAATCGTGGTTCAGTTTCAAACTTCACAGCAATTGCAGCCTTTTTGCAAGAGGGAGTAGCACGAGGAGAGCTCTCTTGACTGAATATGGTATGTAGCAAGACTTAACGCAGTGTTCTCACTGTCCATCTTTATTGAATCTGAACCGAATTTTTACATTGATCATACAGGAAGTTCAAACATATACCATGGCCTGTCAGACTTAAAATTTGCAACATGTATCTTATAGTTCTGAAATGTGCACTACTCGTTGTACTCAGAGCCACATTTTTTCCATTTTTGTGTTGTCTAAAATACAAAGTACTAGTTCGTATTATGATTTTGCACATTTGTAGTATACACCATTGGCAACATGTAGATTATTTTTAGACTTTTTTTAGAACTTTAATTATGATTTTCTAATTTTTGTAACAATTTAAAGAGCTACTTGTACACAAGGTCCACTCTCGCCATCGCTCAGCTGGTCGAGTGGTACGCACCGGCATCCCGCTCATTCCAGAGCATCGGTTTTCCTTGGCCCTTGCTAACACAAGAACCCAAAGATATTCAAGCTTTGATAGTGTTTGCTCTCTATAGAAACCGAAGATGCTCCATACTCTACGTAAGATCTTGATATCACTACATCACAAGGTTGTGGTGGTAGAAGCTTCTCTTCCGATGCCTCTTAATATTAGCGTGCACACTTTACTACTCCCTCCGGCTCATATTAATTGACTCAAATTTGTCTAGATTTAAAATGAATCTAGACACTATTTAGTATATAGGTTCATCTAAATTTTACAAATCAAAGTCAATTAATATGGATTGGAGAGAGTAGATCTATATCGGCACAACATCAATTGATGCATCGTTTCTGAAATAAGCTGACCTGACTTATGAGTCTTTCCTACCGTGGACATATATATGCATGATATTTATACAACTGGCATGTGATGTGTGACAATTTAATAGGACACCCGCCTCTTCTTTTGTGTATTCTGTAGAGCTAGCTTATTTGCCATGTTCAATATTTTGTGTTGGTTTAACATTAGTACCGCGATTTCAATACAGTAGCTGCATCTCTGCCTCTATAAAAAGGGTCGGAGTTTTACATTTAGCTGTTGTGCCCACCAAAGGGATGATAGCCGGACTTGATATACTGTGATCACTGTCCATCATTATATATTCTGAAATAAATTCCTATATGTCACGGCTTGTCAGACCTGAATGATTTTCTTTAAACTTAGACTCGAAACGTTCAACGCGCTCTACACTTCTACCCCCTTGATCTCGATCAATTTCCTTAGTTTGATCACCCATCTTCAATTCTTTTGTTTAAAGACACACCACATAACTTAATCATGGTTCAGTTTCAAACTTCACAACAATTGCAACCTTTTTGCAAAAGGGACTAGCACGAGAAGAGCTCTCTTGACTGAATATAATAGTAGCAAGACTTAACGCAGTATGCTCACTAACCATCTTTATTGACTCTTAACTGAACTTTTACATTGATCAGATAACAAGAAGTTCAAACGTATACCATGGTCTGTCAGACTTACAATTTTAGTCAACGTACTAAACTAAAGTACAGGACATGGCATTGTACTGCTAGGGCAAGGCATGCATCAGCCATGAGGGTCGTCCGATCCCTCATTTGCTCGGGGGAGGGGGTGAAGCGGGGGTGAACACTACTAGGAAAATACTAATCTGTTGCGCACTTTTTTTCAGACGATCACAGAGATTGTCTACGTGGTCACGGCGTACGCTTCCTCCGGCACCGACGTCTGTACACCATGCCGCTGACACCCCGCTGTCGTATGAGGATCCAGTCGCGGCCCATGAGACGCCCACCTTTGTACGCATCGGCCACCGGCTCATACCACAGAATCAGTTTTCCTTAGCCATTGCCAACACAAGAACCCAAAAATATTCAAACTTGGTGGATAGCGTTTGCTTTCTATAGAAACCGAAGGTGCTCCATACTCTACGGAAGATGTTAGCCGCACTACATCAGAAGGTAGTGGTGCTAGAAACTTCTCTCCCGTTGCCTCTTGATCTTAGCGTGCACTGGTACTAGATCTATATTGGCATAACATTGACGGATGCATCGTTTCTGAAATAAGTTGATCCGACTTGTTATGAGTCTTTCCTACTGTGGACATATATATTCATGATATTTATACGTCTGGCATGTGATGTGTGACAATTTAATAGGACACCGACCTCGGCTTTTGCGTATTTTGTAGAGCAGATTTGCCATGTTCACATTTGTGTTAGTTGAACATCAGTACTGTAGAGCACATGGCCTGTCAGACCTGTCATGTCTATGAGATATTGTTTGTTTGATCAGTGAGAAAGTTCGGTTAAGAATATATAATGATGGACAGTGAGCTGTGAGCACAGCATATCAAGTCCTGCTATTATCTCTTTGATAGGAACAAAAGCTAAATGTAAAACCCAGATCATTTTGGCAGACACAGAGATGCAGCTACTGTATTGAAATCACGGTACAAATGTTAAACCAACACAAAAATTGAACATGGCCGGTCAGACCTGCATGATTTTCTTTAAACTTAATCTCGAAAATGTCCAACATGCTCTACAATTCTACCCCCTTGATCTCCATCAATTACGTTAGTTCTATCACCCATCTTCAATTATTTTGTTTAAAGACACACCACGTAATTTAATCGGTTTCAAACATCACAGTAATTGCAGCCTTTTTGCAAGGAGGAGTAGCGTGAGGAGAGCTCTCTTAAATATGATAGTATCAAGACTTAACGCAGTGTGCTCACTATCCATATTTATTGACTCTTAACTGAACTTTTACATTTATGAGACAACAAGAAGTTCAGACGTATATCATGGCCTACCAGACTTATAATTTTATTCAATGCACTAAACTGAAGAACATGAGACGATATTGTACGGCTAGAGCAAGGCATGCATCAAACATCATGGCCGTCCGATCCCTCATTTGCTCGGGGGAGGGGGTGAAGCGGGGGTGAAGGGGAAAGGACCACACTCTCCGCGGATGCACACTACAACGTCGGACTCTGCAAGGAAAACACAAACATAAGTTTCTGAACGCTTGAATAGAATCTGGTTTCAAGCAGGAAATGAACAGTTTGGAAGCACTAACCACTGATCCCACGGGCTCCGTGGCAGACGGAGCCGCTCATGATCACCGTGGAGACGACGAACAACGCGATCTGGAGAAGCACAAGGAAACTGATAGCTCGGGTGAACAGCGCCATTGTCGAACCTTGGCTAGCTAGCTTATTGTCCTGTGACTTGCTTGTTCGGGGATTCGAGCTGTATATATCCTGCCACTTGCAGGGATCCCGTCTTTATAGACGTCGTTCATTACAATAGAAAGGAAAAAAAAGATCACCTTGGCCTCTTAATTTTGCTATGCTTTTCTCAAGCATTTTTGCCGTCGAAGATACTCACACCACTCTTCTTGGGGGTGCACACGTGCGTGATTGTTGCTCACTCTGGTTAGTCAAGGATAGCGTTGAAATTTCTATGGTTAAAAATGATTGTTGAAATGATGAGCAACCAGACCCACTTATTTCTGCGGCTTGATTTGTTATGTAATGGCATAACCTTTTTGTTAGTCAAAAACTTGTGAACGGGAACCTGGAAATTTCTCTTTTCTAGTCAAAGATGGTGAGCAATGACTAGTCAAATAATGGACAGTTTTTGGATTAACTTTGTCTAGAAAATACAATGATAATAGTGCTAGCAATATAAATCACGGACGAGAAACCAGATATCAACGAAGTAGTACTAAACTAGGATATCTATTAATTTTGCATAACAATAAGCGCATGAACCCAACAATAAAAAAGAAATGGAGCAACCAAGATCATCATAGCAAAAGAAATGGAGAGAAGGTGTGTGAACGACTAGGCAAAGTAGTTTCATTGTTTGTTACGGTCAGGGTTGCCATGATCCACTTCATATCCATTTGGTAGGACGTGAGAGGATTAATCATCGTATGATTGGTAATCATCGTATGATAGGTAACCAGACCTATTTGTTCGACTTATAAAATCGGGGCCTTAAATTTTGTACACACTTAGGAACTAGTATAACAAAATCACACGTTTAATTTATATTGTATAACTTCCAAAAAATATCAAATATTCATTCTAAAATAATAAACAAGAAAATCATGCGATAGCTAGCAGGTTTTCGTTTGCACAATTGCACTGTAAAAGGCATCGATTATTTTCTACTAGTTCCATAGCTATGGAAGTGTGAGTAGCAGCATATAATATTTTCTACTGTATGTATGTACTCCAACAGATCGTTACCAGCTGCATGCGATAGCTGACTCGCTAAGGCGCTGAGCTGATCGGCTGATCACTGTGATTTTCTTGGACAGGCTGGGCGGCGGCGCTGGCGAGTGAACAGGCCGGCTGGCAAGGGTCACGACTCGGAGACAGTAGCCTGCGGGCGGCGGCGATCTCGGGAAGACGACACGAGTCATGCGAACCATCAAACGAACATGAAGAGGAACGATCTTGCCATCTCCAACGCCAGCTGAGTGACGACGCGAACGATTTCTGCTGGCTGCTGGGCCTGGGCCATGACGGAGTATTAGAAGGCTGCACAAAATCGCGGGCCCTCCAAAATCGGGGTCTGTTCGGTCGAGCACATGGAACCTGTGCATCGACGGGCATGTTGGTAACCGGCTCACTTCCTTCTTTTCAGAAAGGGCATTGAGACCCTCGGCATCTACATCGGAGATATACATACGGTATTTGTTATTAATTTATTCAACAAAGGTCTCACAAAAACATACATCAAAACACCCAAATCACCACGCAACACCTACAAAACCATCATTAGAAAAAAATACCTACGAAGCCGGACAATGGGTGAAGATCATGCCATCAAGATCTTGTGTCCTAGACTCACATACAACGCCCCACAAGCTAGGTACCGCGGGCATCACCCAGTCACCCTATGGCAAACCACAAGCACATATTTGGTCCAATGGATCCTCATTGAGCACCTTACGCACATGCTCTAGAAGTCGTCACCATTGTCAAACTGTTGAGACATCTTCAGGGCCGAGATCCATAATCTTCGTCAGACCTACGTTCGATTCCACCACAACTCTAGACAGCACATCTGCCTTGCACGCGTCCCCGCTGAGACCTTGCTACATCATGTTGCTGAGATCCTCCTTGTCGCCGCGGTAGATGCCACGCCGCTGCCCTCAGAGGGGAGAACGACAACATAGTGTCACAATCGTCCAATCCGGGAGACTTAGATCTAGGGTTTCCCAGAAGCAACCCAAGGGAGAAAGCACTCACTAGTAGGAAAAAAGATTATAGGTAGATGCCTACTGGTGTCGCATCCAAACTTACATACGCCACCGCTAAATTTATTGGCGTAGCCAAATATTGCATGCGCCACTAGTATAGGCTTACTGGTGGCATACCACTATTTTGGTACGCCACAAGTATGCATGACCAGGATGCCTGGGACCACGCCAACTACTGGTGACATATAATATTTGGATAAGCCACCAGTAACAACCTTACTGGTGGTGTATAGTTGTCGTCGTAGTGATGAAAAATGTCCCATAAGGGGTCCTTGAGGCGTGAAAAGAAAGTGGGGTGAAACATGACGATATCCGGGACGGGAACACACAGGTTCAGATCCGACTGCGGTGACCGAATCGTAATCCTACTATCAGTCCACTATAATCAGTAGAGCTGGAGGTTTATAGATGGTTTGATTGTGGTTCGCTTGTGCGAAGTGACATTGCTCGTGCTCTAAGGGTTGCCCGTATGCCGGCTTATATAGTCATTCAGGGCATAGGACTTATGGGGATAAACGTATTCGGATACAATATAGATTACAATATATTCGGTAACTACTACATATTATACTCCAAGTCTTCTAACTTCAGCCCCAAGTCGGTAAACCTTCTGGTCCTTCTCGTAATCGGACGGGCCTCCATCCTTATCGTTGACTGGGCCGCCCGTGGAACCATAGTGTTTAAGCACCAGTGGGCCACCATGGTCTCCAAGTATAATTGCTAGCTATAGGTACCCAAAAAAAATATAACCCGACAGTAGACCTCGGAGCACTCCAAGATCCTTGTGTCAGATTAAGTCTTTAGCTCCAGTGGTTTTTGACGTGAAGAATCTTGAAGGTTCCAGATACTGTGGATCAAAGAACACCCATCTCATTCCAGATGAAATTGGAAATTGGAACCGACATCTTGTGATTGAACTTTGCACGTTTTCTTTTCAGACTAGTTTAACCATCAGTTCTTCCGTGACTAGCGCCCGCACACGTGCACTGCTGCACTTTCCTTCCATGTACACTCCATATGTAAACTAATAATAATACTGACCCCATCCATAGGAGAAGTTATGTACATGGACCTTCAATAATCAAATTCTCCAGGAAACGGGCAGCTTGAGCTCCGACGACACCGGGCCTCGTACCGCTGCCATATGCTACAAAGATCCAGTCGTGGACCATGACGCGCCACCGTTGCACTCATAGGCCACCGGCTCATACCCGAGAATCACTACAGGACGCGCGCGCTAAGCCGAGGGCAAAAAGCCGTCGGCGTAGGCTAAAATATTCTCGGCGTATGCTACGCCGACGGCTGTTCTCGGCGTAGCCTCATCGGCAAAGGACTCCCTCGGCGGAGCACATAGAGGCCGTCGGCGTATCAAAATACCGTCGGCGTATGCTTGACGACAGGTTGCAAAAATATATTTTTAAAAAAAAAATATTTTTTTTTTATTTTTTTCTCAATTTTTGAATCTTTGAATTGTTTGACTCGTTAATCTCTCACTATGAACTTTTTAACACTAATTACACTTAATATTTAATTAAATCGCAGTCTTGGTCAAATTTCCTGGCTGGTCACCCATCCTAATACTACTCCAGCTCCAGCATGCTTAACTTTCTTGTTCCTTCAAAATCTGTTTTCGCAAAGTAATTCATACATTGTTGTTAATACTATGATATCAATCCTATTAACCCTTATATCAACATGTCACATGTTTATATTTTTTGAAATTACAAACAATTATTTAAGTAAACATTAATGAATAAGTAAAAATAATATTGAATTCAAATAAAAATATAATAATTTTACTTTTTTGTATTTTTCTATTTAATATGGAATAATTAATATCTTTAAATCTGTAAATCGGAATTTAACAAATAATATGTCTAAATTGATCAGAAAAATAAGAGGAATCCAAATATAATATCCATATCAACTAATCACAAACCCTCCGTTTTTGAATTATCTATTTGGTGGTTGCTTTAGAAAATTCCCTTTTTGAGCTCGGATAATGAAAAATGGCTTTTTGGTGCGATGAAAAGGAAAACTTGCATTGGATCTTTGATAAAATAGCTTATTGTGAACCTAAAATGATTTTTGTAAAAAAACATGAGCATCGGATCATGTACCTGTAGTTCATATCTGACCCACTTCCTACCGATTCGGCAGGAATTTGTCTTTTTCACCAGAGGTGAACGAAAAGTTTTCGGATCCCCCTGTTGGGACATTGTCCATATAAGGTGGTATAATATTTTTGTAAAATGTGGTGGTAGCATTTTGAATTAGCCATTTGGTGGTTGCTTTACAAAATCGTCCGTTTTTGTGCTCGGAAAATGGGAGATGGCTTTTTGGTGCGACAAAATGGAAAACTTCCTCCTGCAACATTGTTCGCCATCCCATGATGCATGTATATGCACAATATGGGCACATTATCACAAACTATGCCTTGATTCTAGCCATAACATTGGTCATTTGACCCGAAAGCCAAAAAACCTCAAATGAGATAGGTCATTTTGTGAAGGTTTTTTTGAGACATAATCAATATATCAAGTTTGATATTTTTACTTATAACTATATCACATAATATGACACCACACGAAGGTTTTGTTAGAGATATGCCCAAGAGGCAATAATAAAGTGGTTATTTTCATATCTTCATGCTTATGATAAATGTTTACATACCATGCTATAATTGTATTAACAGGAAACATTAATACTTGTGTGATTTGTAAACATAAAAGAGTCCCTAGTAAAGCCTATTGTTAAACTAGCTTGTTGGTTAATATATGATCATGGTTTCCTGATCATGAACATAGAGATGTTATTAACAACAGGGTCATATCATTAGGAGAATGATGTGATGGACATACTCCTATAGTTAAGCGTAGCATAAAGATCAAGTCATTTAATATAGTTCATTTGCTATAAGCTTTCTGATACATAGTAACCTAATTCCTTCGACCATGAGATCATGCTAATCACCATCACCGGAAGGATGCTTTGATGACATCAAACACCACACCGTAACTAGGTGGCTATAAAGGTGGCATTGAGTGTTCGGAAAGTACGTGTTGAGGCACATGGATCAAGAGTGGGATTTTTCCATCCATATGACGGATAGATATACTCCGGGCCCTCTCGGTGGAATGTCATCCAATTGGCTTGCAAGCATGTGACTGGCTCACAATAGATCACATATCACGGGAACAAGAAAAGAGTACTTATCAGTAACGAGGTTGAACTAGGTATGCAGAGATACCGACGATCAAAACCTCGGATAAGTAAACTATCATGAGACAAAGGGAAATTGGTATCGTATGTAAGTGGTTCATTCGATCGCAAAGTAATCGTAGAAATATGTGGGAGCCATATGAATTTCCAGAATCATCTATTGGTTATTGATCGGAGAAGTATCTCGGTCATGTCCGCATAATTCACGAACCGTAGGGAGACACCCTTAAGAATTCGATGTTGTTGAGTAGTTATGGAATGATGAGTAAGAGACCGAATGTTGTTCGGAGTCTCGGTTGGGATCCGGGATATCATGGGAGATCCGGAATGGTCCGGAGAATAAGATTCATATAAGGAAAGTCCTGTTTCGGAGTTCGAAAATGATTCCGGTGTTTTCACCAGGAATGTTCTAGAAGGGTCTGGAAAGTCCGGCACTCCGGAGGGGAAGGGTACATGGATGTGTCACGAAAATGTGGAATTGTTGCATCATGTACTAGGTCACTTGGCTGGACAATATGGAGAGAGAAATCAAATACAATTTTGAAAGTCAAACGCCAATTTGAAAAGTCAAATCTGAAGTTTGCATGGTGGAGGGAGAGTAGGAAACCTACTTAGGGAGGAAGTCCTACTCCCTCCACCCGCCGGCCAAGGAGGAGGAGTTGGAGGAGGACTCCCTCCTCCCAAACCGCCACCCTCCACCTATATAAGGAGGGGTAGGGCGCCCCCCTACCCCTCACACCCAAACCCTAGCTCCTAGGCGCCACCACCCTCCAAGTGGTGCCGCCAACTAGAGCTTCTCCAAGTCGCCGAGTTGGGGCTTCTCCAAGCCCTAGGCGTCGGCTATACCACCTCCCCTTGGTGCCTCTAAACCGTAGATTGCCAAGTCCCTCTCTTACTCCACCATACTCGCTTCAGCTTAAGGCGAAGCCCTGCAAGATCTCCCCTCTACTTCCGACACCACGCCGTCGTGCTGCCGGAATCACGAGGAGAGTACTACAACCTCCGTTGCCTGCTGGAACAAGAGAGAGGAAGGTCTTCATCGAAAATCAACATGTGACCGATCATGAAGCGCTGCCGGAACGCAGCGCCGGAAGGATCGTCTACGCGATCTTGAGATCGGAAGTGTACGACTACATCATCCACGAGAATCTGCTCTCGTTGACCGCTTTGGATCTTCGAGGGTTAGTACTCTATCGACTCGTTGCTGCAATCTAGTAGATAGATCTTGGCTTATGTGTGTTCATGCGATAGAAATTTTTTGTTTTCCATGCTACGAACCCCTACAGGTTTCGCATTATTTTGATCGTTTTTGAATTTTTTTATGCCCGTTTTAAACTATCGTCAAACTTTGTCGAACGGCAGGCATGAAGATTCTTAGCTCGAGGCCGAGCCTCGCTAAACTTGCATTGGATCTTTGATAAAATAGCATATTGTGAACCTAAAAATGATTTTTGTAAAAAAACATGAGCATCGGATCATGTACCTGTAGTTCATATCTGACCCACTTCCTACCAATTCGGTAGGAATTTGTCTGTTTCACCAGAGGTGGACGGAAAGGTTTCGGATCCCCCTGTTGGGACATTGTCCATATAAGGTGGTATAGTATTTTTGTAAAATGTGGTGGTACCATTTTGAATTAGCCATTTGGTGGTTGCTTCACAAAATCGTCCATTTTTTGTGCTCGGAAAATGGGAAATGGCTTTTTGGTGCGACGAAAAGGAAAACTTCCTCCTGCAACATTGTTCGACATCCCATGATACATGTGTATGCACAATATGGGCACATTATCACAAAATATACCTTGATTCTAGCCATAACATTGGTCATTTGAACCGAAAGCCAAGAAACCTCGAATGAGATAGGTCATTTTGTGAAGGTTTTTTTGAGACATAATCAATATATCAAGTTTGATATTTTTACTTATAACTATGTCACATAATATGACACCACGCGAAGGTTTCGCATTGTTTCGATCGTTTTTGAATTTTTTTATGCCCGTTTTAAACTATCGTCAAACTTTGTCGAACGGCGGGCATGAAGATTCTTAGCTCGGGGCCGAGCCTCGCTAAACTTGCATTGGATCTTTGATAAAATAGCATATTTTGAACCTAAAAATGATTTTTGTAAAAAAACATGAGCATCGGATCATGTACCTGTAGTTCATATCTGACCCACTTCCTACCGATTCGGCAGGAATTTGCCTTTTTCACCAGAGGTGGACGAAAAGGTTTCGGATCCCCCTGTTGGGACATTGTCCATATAAGATGCTCTATTATTTTTGTAAAATGTGGTAGTAGTATTTTGAATTAGCCATTTGGTGGTTGCTTCACAAAACCGTCCGTTTTTATGCTCGGAAAATGGAAAATGGCTTTTTGGTGCGACAAAAAGGAAAACTTCCTCCTGCAACATTGTTCGCCATCCTATTATGCACATGTATGCACAATATGGGCATATTATCACAAACTATGCCTTGATTCTAGCCATAACATTGGTCATTTGACCCGAAAGCCAAGGAACCTCGAATGAGATAGGTCATTTTGTGAAGGTTTCTTTGAGACATAATCAATATACCAAGTTTGATACTTTTCCTTCTAACTATGTCACATAATATAACATCACGTGAAGGTTTCGCATTGTTTCGATCATTTTTGAATTTTTTATGCCTGTTTTAAACTATATATAATGTTTTATGTTTTACTTAATTTTTATTTACAAATTTGTAATATTTGAGTTTAGATAGATAGGTCTTATTTTGCTGCAAATTTTGATATATTATTTGTATTTTTCCGAATTAGAATGATTTAGTTATGATTTTTCAAAGTTTAATGAGATAAAATAAAAAATAGCTACGCCGAGGGCAGCCGTCGGCGTAGCATAGGATATGCCGAGGGCAATTCTACGCCGACGGCTGCTTGGCAGGGCTGGCCTAGACGATAGCTACGCCGACGGCCCCGACGTTTGGCCGTCAACGTAGCGACCGGCCGTCGACGTAGCTTCCCATTCCTGTAGTGAATCGGTTTTCAAGAACCCAAAACTATTCAAACTTGGATTGTGTTTGCTCTCTATAGAAACCGAAGGTGCTGCATACTCTACGAAATAGCTCGACAACACTACATCACAAGGTTATGGTGGTAGAATCTTCTTTCCCGATGCCTCTTAATCTTAGTGTGCACTATACTAGATCTATATCGGCGCAACATCAATCAATGTATCGTTTTCGAAATAAGCTTACCCAACTTGTTGTGAGTCTTTCCTACTTTGGACATATATGCATGCTCTTTATACGACTTCCATGTGATGTGTGACAATTTAATTGGACACCCACCTCTCCTTTTGTGTATTCTATAGAGCAGATTTGCCATGTTCAATTTTTGTGTTGGTTTAACATTAGTACCGTGATTTCAATACAGTAGTTGCATCTATACCTCTATAAAAAAGGGTCGGAGTTTTACATTTAGCTATTGTGTCTACCAAAGGGATGATAGCAGGACTTGATATGTTGTGCTCATTGTCCATCATTATATATTCTGAAGTGAACTTTCACAACAATAAATTCATATAACCTGCATGATATTCTTTAAACTTAATGTCGAAACGTCCAATGTGCTCTACACGTCTACCTAGTGGCACACGTCGCCCCCCCCCCCCCCTCCCCCCCCTCCCCCCTAGGCAAAATCTGACTACTGTTTATAGCTATTTGGCCAATTTATCAATAGAACTGAAGCCTATATTTCAACCCCCACCCCACCCCACCCACACACACACAACAAGATATTGGCCCAAGGTCCGCCACTGCTTCTACCCCTTGATCATGATCAATTCCGTTAGTTTGGTCATCCATCTTGAATTCTTTTGTTTAAAAACACACCACGTAATTTAATCGTGGTTCAGTTTCAAACTTCACAGCAATTGCAGCCTTTTTTGCCAGAGGGAGTAGCACGAGGAGAGATCTCGTTTTCTCTCTTGACTAAACATGATAGTAGCAAGACTTGACGCCAGTATGCTCACTATCCATCTTTATTGACTCTGAACCGAACTTTAACATTGATCAGACAACAAGTTCGAACATATACCATTGCTTGCCAGACTTAAAATTGTATCCAACGCACTAAACTGAAGAACGCGAGACGATATTGTACTGCTAGAGCAAGGCATGCATCAGCCATCAAGGTCGTCTGATCCCTCATTTGCTCGGGGGAGGGGGTGAAGGGGAAAGGACCGCACTCTCCATTGATACACACTACAACGTCGGACTCTGCAAGAAAAACACAACCATCAGTTTCCGAGCGCATGAATAGAACTTCGTTTCAAGGAAATGAACAGTTTGGCAGCACTAACCACTGATCCCACGGGCTCTGTGGTAGACGGAGCCGGTCATCATGATCACCGCCAGGGGCGGATCTAGGCTAATTCAAGGATATGCAATGAATACCAATATCTATTATATTTAAAAGCAATATAAGATTGTTTTTCAAGGCATCTGGTTGATCCACATCACCCAAATTATATTAACCGTTAGATCTTTAATTTACGCATATGATCTAATTAGTTTTCACGTACCTAACTTATAAAACGTACACATAGGATCTAATTAGTTTTTCACGTACCTAACCTATAAAACGTACCCATAGGATCTAATTGGTTTTCCATGTACCTAGCTTATAAAACGTACACGGCTGCTGCCCTAGGAATATGTCTGCCGCCATGGCCATGGCCTTGCGCAGGCCGTCCGCCCTCCCAGGTGTTCCCAACGACGTGGTACGCAGAACCAGTAGAAACTAGCAACCTTGCCGCCACCCAACCTTTCCCCATTTTCCCTAACAGTTGTCCCGGCGACATGATATGCCGTGCCATTAGCAACTTTGTCATGGCCCATCCTTTACTCGATTTACCAGACGGGCTACTGATCATCTCCATTATTGGTACGTGTTCACAATCAAATTTGGGGCAAGGAGAATCTATCCGATTGCAACCTTTGCAGCCTTGATGTTGAGACGCACAACTACTCAGAGGTAATATAAACACTACTCCCTTCGTCCCAAAATAAATGTCTCAAATTTAATAAAATTTAGATGAATCTAAACACTATTTAGTATATACTCCCTCCGTTTGGAAATATAAGATGTTTTAGGTTTGTGAATGAGATGTATCTAGACACCTTTTAGTGTCTAGATTAAATGAATCTAGACACTAAAAGGTGTCTAGATACATCTCCTTTCCAAACCTAAAACATCTTATATTTCTAAACGGAGGGAGTAGATTCATCCAAAATTTAAAAAACTTAAGACATCTATTCTTGGACGAAGGGAGTATTTTTTTCTAGATTGATCAATTACTACTTCACTGACTACCAAGCATGCAGCCTGAGCACTAGCTCTCACATTGGGCGAGTCTGAACTTTGCTAGACCTTTGATTGTGTGTATCTTACTTTGGTAATTTTTGCACTCTTCGGCCACTACTGCATGGGGCGGCCAGGTTTCTTGCAAAAATAGCTTTGATTTATTATGTTGCCGGAGGGCTATTCATCGATCAGTCATGTATGCAAGAAAAAGGAACACGATCAAACTAGCATGCACTTCTAAGTTTAAATTTAAACCAGGTGCTATGTCATGTCGTCAGATCTGAAACTTTTCTGTTCTTAGTATGCGTATAGTTATTGTCGATATTTAAATACTACCACACGTTCAGATCTAAATCTAGTTTTTTGGTCAGGCCTACTGTGTTGTTCTCCTAATTGCGCACCAGCTTCTGTTGATGCCTACCTAATAGCTCTCCTATGTACCATCTGTATTTCTAATACAGTTGAGTTGTTGACTCTAATTAGCACTTCGAGCTTCTGTTTTGGCAAGCATAGCAGAAATACCACCATACGAGCGTATCTGCCACATGAATCAGGATAGGAGATTAGTGACCGGTCATTTCCTGCAAATACTTTAGGAGTGTTGTCCCTACTAATATTTTGAATAAGATATTGCGCATATTATTTTCCAGTGGCATGGAGTATGGAAATCCACGGGAAGCACATGAGTTGAATTTCTAAAAACATGTTTCCTTGTGTTTCCTAGGGGAAGTTTAGATTATTTGATGGATTCTGAGTGGAAGTAAAGTGTGGATCGTTGTTTGATGGATTATTTAAATCTTTGTATCATCATCTATTCTTGCTAACATGAGCTATTTTATGATCTCAACCATTTGTTCGGATGAGGAGTGCCATCAAGGTAAATCAAGTTTATTTATGGTTTGCACATACTAAGAAAGAAGCATTCTTAAAAATATTGTAGTATTTTGTATAAAATGCAGTTGTATAAGCATACTTGCATGCCGTCTATTTACAAAGTACAATTTTCTTGATATATGCCTTTGATTGTAAGTAAATAAAGCTCTACAGGGTGATGATAAAATATATACAATTGATCTTACTTTCACCAGAGAAAACATTCAAATGAAATTACATTGCAGATGTAAATGTAATTTATAGGTTCATTTCTTACAACCGATATGTTATTTTCTTAGCAATGTAGTCTATATATATAAATAATAATTATGAATTTAATTATCAAAGTTTAGCTTTGCATGTTTTGCATCGTTTATTTGAATGAAATTTGCTATTGATCATGGTTCATATATTCTCATCGAACAACTTCGGTCAAATTGGTTTATTTAATTATGACTTATATTTTGAGCATGCAATGCATGTCATTGTTGACCATATAACTACAAAAAAATTACTGCTATTTGTCCTTCTCTCTAATATTCCAGATTATATGGAACAATTTTTTACATAGGAGACTCGTAGAAAACAAGTAAGTTATTATGCAGAGCTATATATGGATGTTGGATTACACAATTGCATAGCGTGAGAATCTATCAAGGTAATATTTACATATTCCAATGGGAAACACATGGATGCCCATATACGACATGTATGGATGTAGAAGAAACCAATCAAGGTGCACTCAGAAGTCAGAAGGTATTTTCTTGGCAGATTTATTTATCGTGTATCTGTAAAAGCCTTAGAAGTACAAAGAATATGTTGATTTTACTTTGAAAAATGTAGTTCGTGGATTTAATTTAGAATTAATGAAAGAGAAAATAAATTTTATATAGTTATTTATATAAAGGGAACCATGAAGAACACATAGTGTAAACTAGACAACGGTGTGCTGCATAGTTAGAGATCCTTAACAAAACATACAATAAAAGGTGGACTTATGTGCACATATTATCCAATGTACAATCTTTGGTTGGAGGATGTGAAAGAAACTCACGCGTTTGGCCCAACAAACTAGCTGCTTTTTGTAATTATGTGGATAGAATTGTTCTCCTTTTGCTTGATATATTTTTGCGGTTTCTAAGGTTATGAATTACTTACCTGATATTAGCATGGAAAACTCTGGGAGGGTACCAAACATGTTAGATGGTTCAATGTGGTATTGTACTTTGTCAACCTTATTTCTACATCAAGAATTTGATGGTGTGGACATCGTGTTGTCTAGAGTTTTTTCCATGTTGGATATTTCCTTCCTATAATAATTCTTTTATTGAGGTATAAACTTTTGGACCCTTTTTAATGGTTCATTTAAGTAAATATTTTTATACTTATAGGAGAAATCATGCAATATAAGTTTTGGGTGTACTAATATTGTAGAGGCCTCAACCTGATACAAGGTAGATTCCTCCTGTGTTTACAATGCTAGTCCCTGGATCATTAGCTAGCATCCACAGTTTAAGATGTAATATCAAGATACAAAGGTCCTAGTATAAATTTATAACCAGAAACAACATAGTTTTATTACATCTTACATAGCACATTTGGCTATTATATTACATTGCAGCGGAATAACTATAAGTATGGGTCCTTCATCTTCAAAGTGCCACAGGCAGATGTTGGTTGTAGACTTTGTAATCCTAATCAAACAATCTTCATTCAAATCAATCAAACCTGCAACATTACAAGTTACAGCCACAAGGGTCAATACATTTTGAATTGTATTGGCAAGCTTCACTTCTATGTATAATAAGAGTGGATCCTATTAATATATGCATATTTGGCTAAGTAGAGTTTAAGGCTTATTTGCATAAAGCTAAATTTATCCTATCTTTTCAAAAATGGTTTTGGTCCTTTGTCAAATCTCTTTTCCAAGTTCCTTGAACTCCTTGGTAGAAACTCAAGTGTTCAAGTCCTTGTCATAATCTCTTGAGCCACTTGGTAACCCCAAGTGCAACAAGTTTTATCAAACCTCATGAGTTCCTTGGTAACCCCAAGTACATCATGCTCTTGAGCACCTTGGTAACCCCAAGTGCAACAAGCTCAACAAAATCTCTTTGAATTCCTTGGTAGACACACAAGGGCATCAAGTTTTTATTTTAGAAGTTAGAATGTCGAGATCTCCCATAGTTCAAACTTTAGTTGCTCAGTATTGTCCATAACCGGGGACAAGGCTAAGTACTTAGATTTTATTTATCTTCTGCAGAAGGAGTACACTTTACCCACATGTCACAATCCCATCTTGTTGCCACCAGTGGCCTACTGGATTAGTGCTCACCAAGATGGAGTACCGGCAGACTGAGAGTGTGACGAAGTCTTTCCATAAGGTCCTCCCATACATCATTGCTAGCTTGTCTTCAGCCCCCATGAAGCATTCCAGATCCCCATGTCCGGTAACTAAAGACAATGTATGAGTCTTCCTAATGTAGTTGACTAAGCCAGAGCCATAATAGCATGTGGTTGCACACGAAAGCCACAATTGGAGAAGCATGTTCAATCTCTAAGTCTCCTAGGTGGTTTTCTTTTGGAGCACAACACAAAGTGAATCCCATAGACATGGTTCCTTTTGTTGCCACCTTCTCCAAAGCTTAAAGTGTCCACCACCTAGGTGGTTCATTGAGTCCTTGTTTTATTATGTAAAACACAAGTCCTTTTCTCAACCTTTGTAAAATCTCAACATGTATCTCTTTTCAAAATAAAGCATGGCTAAGCATGTACAACTACAATATTTTCACTAAGGAGTGTATAGGGGATCCTATTAGGATTTAGCATAGCATAAGTATAAAGATATCTTTTTCATGCATGTTTTCATAACCCACTAAGTATAATGAAAAATAGTAGGACTTTTGTATGATAGTGTAACTTGCCTTTTTGGTAGGGGATGAGGGTTTACTCCTTGATCTTGCTAGTCTCACACTTTGCTAATTTCACTATAATCAATCAAGCAAGCATAGTATCAAGTAGCATTCCAAACCAATATTCAAACAACATTTCACTCACACAAAGCAATGGATTTTAAGTCATGCATAGGAACATGCTTAAGATGGTTTTATTCACAAGGGAGGTCTCACTAGGCTTATAACTTTGTAAGGTCCAAATTGGTCATTTACCAAAATGGCAAAGTCATTTGCAAATGTGTTTTATACTTAAACCATTTTCAAAACCTTTCATCAGTTTATGTTGTGAAAATATTTTCTTATCAAAGCAAAACTTTATGTTTTTCACCAAATGAGTTGCCTTTGCAAAACTTGGTGTTTTTGGGTCAGTATGTTTGGTCCAAAACATTTTCTCAAAGTTTTCTCTATAAAAACATTTTCATAATAAAATCAATAATTTTATTTGGCTAGAAAATGGCTAAGTCAAATAATTCAACCCAAATTTTACCCAAAATTATTTTTAACACCAAGGGTTGGTTCCTAGGGTCAGTAAGGTCACAACAAACCATTTTGCAAAAGTTTTGACCCTAAAATCAATTTTAAACAATTTTTATACTCTAAACAAGTTCACAAAAGAATCTGCAAAATCAAGCAAACTAACAGATACTATTTCCTAAACTAAGGCCATGGTTGGTTAGGTCTTGCTCTCCTGAATCCAACGACATAAAATTTGTAATTTTTGGACGTGTGGATCCAAAGTTATAAGGGTTTGAAATTCACAAAACATTCTGTTTTCAAATCAGTTTTTAAACAGAACAGTGACACGCGGCGTGATTTCATTGGACGGTACCGCTTCGCACGGATCACGCTCTGTAGAGCGTTGGATCAAGTTAGATCGTATGGTTCTGGAAGCGTACCCCTTCGACGATAAGTGAACTAATCGTGGGCGCTAGATCTAGATCGAAAGGTGCTGGCGAGTTTGACCATATGTGGGCGGCGCTGACGGTGGCTAACGGCGGCGCACGGCCAGGCGGTGGCTCTGCAGTGGTTCTAGGAAACGAGGCAGACGGAGAGTGTGCTCACCAGGTTCAGGAGGTCACGGTGATGCTCGAGGTGTGCTTGTCGTGGCAGGGGGTGCTCTGGTACGGCTGCAATTGCTCGCCGGAGTAGGTGGCGGCGTCGGGCGGCTCTGTCCGTGGTCGAAGACGAGGCTACTGATCACGAAAAGACAAGCAGAGGTCATGGTTAGTTGCGCAAGACCGAGGCGAGTGAAGGAGCGTGAACGAGGAGGCTCGGAGTGGTCAGCGTTTACCAGGGAAGGTCGTCGGAGAGGTTGTAGACGGCGGCGCTGCGGGTCGTCGACGTTGCCGACGCTGTAGGGTACCCGCAGTTGAACGGAAGGCACGGGCAGAAGCTCCAGGGGCTGGGGTGTGTGTGTGCTTGGTCAATGAGGCAAGGGGAGGTCTGGTTTCGCCGGAATCGTCACCGGAACATCATCGGACAGAGAGCGGTGTGCGGCGCAATTCTTCCAGCCTGGGGGCAGAGAGAGGGAGTGGTCTGGGGGAAATGGAGGAGAAGGCGCTGGCGCTTAAATGGGCGTGATCGCTGCGAGGTTTAAGTCACGGAATTACTGCGAATTGATCGCGAGGTTTGAAGACAGCAACGGCAGCGAGGAGAGGCGTGGTTATCGCGGGGTTGAAGACGATGAGCAGTAGAGGTGGGGTCCACCGGTCAGTGGGAAAAGAAACGAGGAGGAGGTCCACCTGCCAGTGAGGTGTGGGTTTCTTCTGGGGTGAAGAAAAACGTTTCGGGGGCGAGGATGAGGTGGGCTAGGTGGGCTGCTGTTGGGTTAGTTGGGCCAGATGGTGGGCTGTTCTATTTTTTCTGTCTAAATCTTTTTCTATTTCTAAATCTATTTTTCTGATTTGAATTTCATCCAACTATTCAAGCTTTCAAATAATTCAAACAATTGTAATGAGTTTTTGGTTCTGTTTATCAACATAAACCAAATCTCAAAATAAAATAATATTTTAAGATCCCTTCATTAATTTAATAAAAGGGTCCTTTATTTATTTAATATGGTTTGATTTACTTAATAAAATTTTCATTTGAATTCCAAACACTTTCAAAACCAAATCAGTAGGTTGTTTGGAAATAAAGAATATTTGGAAATTTGTTTAAAACAAAATAACATCTTTATTTTAGGATCCATTTAATAATTAAATAAAATGGACTTTAGTTATTACATCAAATAGAATTTATTTTATTAAGAGATTTATTTTAAAACCTAAAATAAAGCCAAAACACTTTAGTAGGTTTTATTTGTGAATATCAAATATTTGGGAAAACTTATTTTAAATAATTTAATAAGTTTTGAGGTTTCAATTTAAATTGGTAATACCTTTTATTTAAATAAGGTTGGATATTAAATCCCTATTAATTTATTTAAACAACCCTTTGCTAGTTTTTATTAAAAATGTTTTAATTCCCAAAGCTTGGCCAAGGTTTAATTTGGCTTTATAAAATATTCTTTATTTATAAACTTCTATTCCATTTGAAAACAATCTTTTCATTTAATTGTTTCAAAATAGTATTTCCAAATGTTTTTATTTTTTCCTTTTATAAAATGTTTATTTATTTAGATCCCTTTAGGTTTTATTTAATTCAAATGGGTTTGAAGTTCCAATTGAATTTCAAAGGTTTCTTCTGGCTCTGAAAATCAAACAAAGTTTTATTTTATTCATTTATTTTCACATTACAAGATTTGGAAAATCTTGGGATGTGACAGGCTACCACCCTTAAAATAAATCTCGTCCCGAGATTTGGGGAGGCTAGGGTTACAAACATGTTCAAAACAACTAGGGTACTACCACCCTTAAAATATTTTTCAAACAAAAATTACATATTGTCCTTCTTGGGATCCTGGGGTAAAATTTTCTCTAAGCAAACATTTGCATTGAGTCCTTTGTTTCCATTCTTGACTCATGGGCCAAGGTTGAGCTTCTCCATAGGTTTGTTCAACTTGTTCTTCATCTTTTCTGGACAATTGCTTGCATAGTGTCCTGGATTCTTGCAGTTGAAACAATGGATATCTTGGAGTTCTTTACGTTGCTCTTGTGGACATGTTGCTACATAATGGTCTGGTTCTTTGCAGTTGTTGCACACCACTTGGTCAATTCCCTTATTTTTCTTGTTCTCTGGGCACTCACTGGAGTAGTGTCCCATTTCCTTACATTTACGGCATTGCACAAGGTGCATGTCCTGTCTTGGTTTCTTGGGTTTCTTTGATCCTTTGAATTGGGTTGTCTTGTTTGGGGGTATGAGTGGTCCTTTTCCTTTGTTAAACTTGGATCCTTCTTGTTTCCTTTGTTCCACCATGGCATAGATGGGGCATTGGTTAGGAACATGGTCATTTCCTTCACAAAGGTAACAAGTAGCTTGAGAGATGGGACATTGTCCAACAGGATGATTTTCTTCACAGTTAGGGCATTGACCTTCATGCTCCCTGGAAGTATGATCCTTGTCTCCACAAATAATGCAAGCTGGGGCTCCATCTAGAACAACATTCTTGTCATCCTTGTTATTATAAACTCCTTTAGGATAGCTTTCTTCCATGTTGATCATTTGATTAGTCACCTTAAGCATCAGTTGGGATTGTTCCTCCAAAAACTTCTGCAGTGCTGGATCTTTATCACTATTGTTGGCTATGAACTGAGCTGTCAGTTGGTTCAACTGGTGTTGGGTTGCTATGAGCTCCTTCATGCTATCAGCTTGTTTGGTGTTGGTGTCATCAACCTTGGAGTCTTTGGGGGTAGTCATCTGTTTGGGTTGAAGGAAGATTAGAATAGGCAAGATATTTCTAAGGAATCAATTCTAATCACACACATCACAATTCACACAAGCAATTGTGCATGCAATCACAAACATCTTTTCACTCAAACAATAAGGTTCAAGCACACACTTAGGCAACAAAATATTTTTGCTACACCACATATGTTGGTGTGTTTGACTAAACTAAAATATGGTGGTCCATCTATATGGTTCACTTGTGATCTTTTTCTTCCTTCTTGATTCTTCTTGTATGAGATCATGGTTTCCTTGAGAAAAGCTCTTGGTCACAATACTTCAAAGTTGTTGATGGCTCCTTCTTGTTTTGCATTCCCTCAGTCTCTAACTCTTGAGTGAGATTTCCTTGTTTCACTTGTGGTCCTTAATAGTTTCCAAGTTGGAAGTCCTTGGGGAATATGCTGAAGATGTTGAAGTCATTAGAGTTGATGAAGTTGAAGAAATCCTTTACACATAGTGTAGTCTTTGGTCATGGGGTAGGCTTTTCCATCAAGTTGAGTAGAAGAGAAGTAGAGTTGAAACCAAAATGGTTGAGGAAAAAGTTTACAAGATTGTTTGTAAATATGTTTGGAACAAATACAACTCCTACTTTTCTAAGGGGTTTTGTCCAATCCTAGGTTTACAAATCCTACAGGCAACACAATGCTCTAATACCATCTGTAGAGGCCTCAACCTGATACAAGGTAGATTCCTCCTGTGTTTACAATGCTAGTCCCTGGATCATTAGCTAGCATCCACAGTTTAAGATGTAATATCAAGATACAAAGGTCCTAGTATAAATTTATAACCAGAAACAACATAGTTTTATTACATCTTACATAGCACATTTGGCTATTATATTACATTGCAGCGGAATAACTATAAGTATGGGTCCTTCATCTTCAAAGTGCCACAGGCAGATGTTGGTTGTAGACTTTGTAATCCTAATCAAACAATCTTCATTCAAATCAATCAAACCTGCAACATTACAAGTTACAGCCACAAGGGTCAATACATTTTGAATTGTATTGGCAAGCTTCACTTCTATTATAATAAGAGTGGATCCTATTAATATATGCATATTTGGCTAAGTAGAGTTTAAGGCTTATTTGCATAAAGCTAAATTTATCCTATCTTTTCAAAAATGGTTTTGGTCCTTTGTCAAATATCTTTTCCAAGTTCCTTGAACTCCTTGGTAGAAACTCAAGTGTTCAAGTCCTTGTCATAATCTCTTGAGCCACTTGGTAACCCCAAGTGCAACAAGTTTTATCAAACCTCATGAGTTCCTTGGTAACCCCAAGTACATCATGCTCTTGAGCACCTTGGTAACCCCAAGTGCAACAAGCTCAACAAAATCTCTTTGAATTCCTTGGTAGACACACAAGGGCATCAAGTTTTTATTTTAGAAGTTAGAATGTCGAGATCTCCCATAGTTCAAACTTTAGTTGCTTAGTATTGTCCATAACCGGGGACACGGCTAAGTACTTAGATTTTATTTATCTTCTGCAGAAGGAGTACACTTTACCCACATGTCACAATCCCATCTTGTTGCCACCAGTGGCCTACTGGATTAGTGCTCACCAAGATGGAGTACCGGCAGACTGAGAGTGTGACGAAGTCTTTCCATAAGGTCCTCCCATACATCATTGCTAGCTTGTCTTCAGCCCCCATGAAGCATTCCAGATCCCCATGTCCGGTAACTAAAGACAATGTATGAGTCTTCCTAATGTAGTTGACTAAGCCAGAGCCATAATAGCATGTGGTTGCACACGAAAGCCACAATTGGAGAAGCATGTTCAATCTCTAAGTCTCCTAGGTGGTTTTCTTTTGGAGCACAACACAAAGTGAATCCCATAGACATGGTTCCTTTTGTTGCCACCTTCTCCAAAGCTTAAAGTGTCCACCACCTAGGTGGTTCATTGAGTCCTTGTTTTATTATGTAAAACACAAGTCCTTTTCTCAACCTTTGTAAAATCTCAACATGTATCTCTTTTCAAAATAAAGCATGGCTAAGCATGTACAACTACAATATTTTCACTAAGGAGTGTATAGGGGATCCTATTAGGATTTAGCATAGCATAAGTATAAAGATATCTTTTTCATGCATGTTTTCATAACCCACTAAGTATAATGAAAAATAGTAGGACTTTTGTATGATAGTGTAACTTGCCTTTTTGGTAGGGGATGAGGGTTTACTCCTTGATCTTGCTAGTCTCACACTTTGCTAATTTCACTATAATCAATCAAGCAAGCATAGTATCAAGTAGCATTCCAAACCAATATTCAAACAACATTTCACTCACACAAAGCAATGGATTTTAAGTCATGCATAGGAACATGCTTAAGATGGTTTTATTCACAAGGGAGGTCTCACTAGGCTTATAACTTTGTAAGGTCCAAATTGGTCATTTACCAAAATGGCAAAGTCATTTGCAAATGTGTTTTATACTTAAACCATTTTCAAAACCTTTCATCATTTTATGTGGTGAAAAATATTTTCTTATCAAAGCAAAACTTTATGTTTTTCACCAAATGAGTTGCCTTTGCAAAACTTGGTGTTTTTGGGTCAGTATGTTTGGTCCAAAACATTTTCTCAAAGTTTTCTCTATAAAAACATTTTCATAATAAAATCAATAATTTTATTTGGCTAGAAAATGGCTAAGTCAAATAATTCAACCCAAATTTTACCCAAAATTATTTTTAACACCAAGGGTTGGTTCCTAGGGTCAGTAAGGTCACAACAAACCATTTTGCAAAAGTTTTGACCCTAAAATCAATTTTAAACAATTTTTATACTCTAAACAAGTTCACAAAAGAATCTGCAAAATCAAGCAAACTAACAGATAATATTTCCTAAACTAAGGCCATGGTTGGTTAGGTCTTGCTCTCCTGAATCCAACGACATAAAATTTGTAATTTTTGGACGTGTGGATCCAAAGTTATAAGGGTTTGAAATTCACAAAACATTCTGTTTTCAAATCAGTTTTTAAACAGAACAGTGACACGCGGCGTGATTTCATTGGACGGTACCGCTTCGCGCGGATCGCGCTCTGTAGAGCGTTGGATCAAGTTAGATCGTATGGTTCTGGAAGCGTACCCCTTCGACGATAAGTGAACTAATCGTGGGCGCTAGATCTAGATCGAAAGGCGGTGGCTACGGGTGCATGACGGCAGGCGGTGGCTCTGCGATGGTTCTAGGAAGCGAGGGACGGAGAGTGTGCTCACCAGGTTCAGGAGGTCACGGTGATGCTCGAGGTGTGCTTGTCGTGGCGAGGGTGCTCTGCGGCTGCAATTGCTCACGGAGTAGGTGGCGGCGTCGGCGGCTCTGTCGTGGTCGAAGACGAGGCTACTGATCACGAAAAGACAAGCAGAGGTCATGGTTAGTTGCGCAAGACCGAGGCGAGTGAAGGAGCGTGAACGAGGAGGCTCGGAGTGGTCAGCGTTTACCAGGGAAGGTCGTCGGAGAGAGGTTGTGAAGCAGCGGCGCTGCGGGTCGCCGACGCGTTGACAGAGGGGTACCGCAGTTGAACGGAAAACGCGGGCGAAGCTCGAGGCTGGTGTGTGTGTGCTTGGTCAATGAGGCAAGGGGAGGTCTGGTTTTGCCGGAATCGTCACCGGAACATCATCGGACAGAGAGCGGTGTGCGGCGCAATTCTTCCGGACGAGGCGAGAGAGAGTGGTGCAGGGAAATGGAGGAAAGCGGCGCTTAAATGGGCGTGATCGCTGCGAGGTTTAAGTCACGGAATTACTGCGAATTGATCGCGAGGTTTGAAGACAAACGGCAGCGAGGCGTGGTTATCGCGGGGTTGAAGATGAAGCGATGAGAGGGGGTCCACCGGTCAGTGGGAAAAGAAACGAGGAGGAGGTCCACCTGCCAGTGAGGTGTGGGTTTCTTCTGGGGTGAAGAAAAACGTTTCGGGGGCGAGGATGAGGTGGGCTAGGTGGGCTGCTGTTGGGTTAGTTGGGCCAGATGGTGGGCTGTTCTATTTTTTCTGTCTAAATCTTTTTCTATTTCTAAATCTATTTTTCTGATTTGAATTTCATCCAACTATTCAAGCTTTCAAATAATTCAAACAATTGTAATGAGTTTTTGGTTCTGTTTATCAACATAAACCAAATCTCAAAATAAAATAATATTTTAAGATCCCTTCATTAATTTAATAAAAGGGTCCTTTATTTATTTAATATGGTTTGATTTACTTAATAAAATTTTCATTTGAATTCCAAACACTTTCAAAACCAAATCAGTAGGTTGTTTGGAAATAAAGAATATTTGGAAATTTGTTTAAAACAAAATAACATCTTTATTTTAGGATCCATTTAATAATTAAATAAAATGGACTTTAGTTATTACATCAAATAGAATTTATTTTATTAAGAGATTTATTTTAAAACCTAAAATAAAGCCAAAACACTTTAGTAGGTTTTATTTGTGAATATCAAATATTTGGGAAAACTTATTTTAAATAATTTAATAAGTTTTGAGGTTTCAATTTAAATTGGTAATACCTTTTATTTAAATAAGGTTGGATATTAAATCCCTATTAATTTATTTAAACAACCCTTTGCTAGTTTTTATTAAAAATGTTTTAATTCCCAAAGCTTGGCCAAGGTTTAATTTGGCTTTATAAAATATTCTTTATTTATAAACTTCTATTCCATTTGAAAACAATCTTTTCATTTAATTGTTTCAAAATAGTATTTCCAAATGTTTTTATTTTTTTCCTTTTATAAAATGTTTATTTATTTAGATCCCTTTAGGTTTTATTTAATTCAAATGGGTTTGAAGTTCCAATTGAATTTCAAAGGTTTCTTCTGGCTCTGAAAATCAAACAAAGTTTTATTTTATTCATTTATTTTCACATTACAAGATTTGGAAAATCTTGGGATGTGACAAATATCTACTATGAAAATTAATATTTACACTTGCACGACCTCCACAATAGTTTCCAAGTAAAAAAGATGTAGATTTATCTTTGAATTGGCCTATGAGGCAATGACCATTTCATGGATGTGATGTATTTGAATGAAATTCGATACTCGGGCATCAAACTTCCACTCAACATTATACTCATGTATTTGCAACTGACAATGGAAATAATTCACTTGCCCTTTCCAACATATACATTTTTAATACCATATAAGACAACTAGAATATTAGCATGAGAAGATTTTAATACCATATTTGGATTATAAAAATACACTTGGTCTTCTGCAATCTTTGACTATGATGGTCAAACCAAGATCCAACAAAAGATGTGTCCATAGGTTATGTTTGTCGTTTTGTAATTAGGAAAAATGATGATAATACAACAAGAGTATCAATTCCAACATGCTTGATTGTTCTAAGATGAATTAACCAATAAGTTTCTGTATTTTTTATCAACAAAGGAAATCTATAATTTGAACATATAGAAATTTCAAACTGATTTTGCAAAAAATCTTTCAAAAGTTTTCTACTGAGATGGTTCAGCGTATGATTAGAAATCATAAGAATTTATTTTCAATTTTATCACACAGTTCAAACAAAAAGCTTATGTTGGTCTAATACTTTGGAAAGATATGTTGGACTCATGAATTTGTATGTATTTTTCAAGGTGTAACTATTCTCTTCTGTCTTATATGGTTTATAATCTTTTAAGAATTTTATGGACATGGCATTGGAAATGTAGTTTTGATTATTTATGTGCCCTTTTAATCATCTTCTATTTTTTACTTAAAATATTTTGATCCAATCAAATACTATGATGATGCTACTGAGATGTCAACAACCGATATTATAGAATCCGGTGGTGCCATTAGATTTAAAAAGATGATTTAGTGAGGACATGTAGTAAACTCTCAAACCAAGTTGGCATAGTCATGTTATTACAACTAATACATCAAGGGAATTTAAGAGTTTGAGATTGTAGGAGAGTGAAAATAAACCAGTTATAAGCAATGTTCAAGAATATGGAGAGATATTGTTTTTGGGAGTTCATAATATCATTCGTCCATAAACTAAAAACTCATCTTATGTTTTTTGCGCCATTAATATAATAATATTGTGTTGAAATACATATTTTAAATGTTTATTGAAATGTAAATTTATTTTTTGAAAATGTTCAATTCATTCAAAATGTTGCCCTCGCATTTGCGAGGGCCACCTGGCTAGTTTTTGGCAAAATAAAACCAGCCTATAAGCTCATATACACATGTATATGTGTATTGGCTACCTTTTTATGTGTAGAACACTGCTAAAATGGAAACATACAGACATTCCCAGCCGTCACACGACGCGTGCTCCCTACCTGGGCCTGACTTCACATTGTGCTGCTGGCGCTACTAATTTTCTCAAAAAGTCCGGCACAGATGCCTAGAAAGAGGTTTTTTTGTTGACAGCCTAGAACGAACAGTTAATTTCTCATTTTCTTATTATCTCCAGCTAAGAATGGATAATCATTGTTTTGTACTGGTCAATTCATTGTAGAAACATTTTTATGTTTAACATTTGACTGATATGTATTGTATATTTGTATGTGCGAAAAATGATGAGTTAAATTCTATGTTTCTTCACCCATAGTTTTTCTTGTAAATTTTTCATTGTTGTCACTGTGTAACTAAATAACATTGTTAGTACTATGAAATATTTGTAGTTTTATTGATGATATTCTTGAAAAAAAGTTCTGTAACTTCGCATACCCATTAAGTAAATCCTGGCTCCACCACTGATCACCGCAGAGACGATGAACATGGAGATTTGGATGAGCACCAAGAAACTGACAACTTGGGTGAACAAAGCCATGCGTGATTGTTTCTTACTTCGGTTAGTCAAGGATAGCGTTAAAATTTCTATGGTTAAAAATGACTATTGAAATGATGAGCAACCAGACCCGTTTATTTGTGCGGCTAGATTTTTTATGCAATGACATCACCTTTTGGTTAGTCAAAAACTTGTGAATGGGAACCTGAAAATTTCTCTTTAGTCAAGAATGGTGAGTAGTGACTAGTCAAATAGTGAGTTGTTTTTAGATTAACTTAGTTTAGAAAAATACAATGATAACGGTGCTAGCAATATAAATTACACACGAGAAACTAGATATACACTAGACGGGTTCACACACTTCGCTACGACGTCTTCCCTGCGTTGCTCCATTCGTTGTGGTGTGTGGTGTGCCATGGCGTCGGTATTCTATTCGTCTATTGCAAAAACTCAGTTTTTATTTTGTGCGAGGGGTCGTTTTAGTGGGCAAGATAGGTTGGCAGTCTTAGTCATCGTTTGGCTGTGGTGAATGGCAACCACAAAAAACTACTTCACCAACATGCCTGAAGCCAATAACTTTGTATAAAGAGTGAAGAACCTATCTCTATATTGTAATGACTATGATATTGTATTATGTAAAATATATAGGAACAAACAATTCAAGACATTTATGTTCCTATATACAATATATTTTAGGACGCGAGCAAATTCTATAGGAAAATATGAATTATTAAGAGCATAGGTGAACTTACAATATAATCTCCTTCATATTCAGCGAATGTTTGATAATTCGCTTCAAGCATGGTGCTAGTGTGATCTGATATTGACTCATGACATGCATGCAAAATCACATGACAAAATTGCATGCACAAGAAATACCAGAAGATATATTCAAGAAATGATAGATGATATAATAAAGATAACTTGGTCTGCAAATAATAAACTCGCATCCAACCTCAAGCATTCAATTTGGTAGAATATAGAGGTGATTTTTTTATTCATTCAAGATCAGTAAAGTAGATAGTGTCACCATGAACTTGCAAACCAAAAACCTCTACAGCCTTAGCAGTAGTGCCCAACAAAGTTTTTCCTAAATCTAACACCAACTCCTTGTGGGAGAATTTATCCAAAAGACCAAAGTTAGATTTCTGTCTATACTTACTACCCCACATCAGATTCATAGCAAAAAAGAGACAGGAATCACAAATAACATACACTAACATAAATAAACTTTACATGCATACGCACTCTCGCACACACTGATGCTTCTTAGAACACAAATAAAAGCTAATATGGCATGTAACTCTCAAATACGAATGGGTATATCCTAAAATTGGCATCATCATCATGCACCTGCAGCAAACCAACGGTGATATCAATTACTAAGATGCAATGATGGCTACTGATGTTTCAGAAAGGATCAAGGGGGACTTTTCATTGGTGCTGTAATATACTTGTATTCAACTGGGCGGGATAGCTGAGCAATATACCCTGAGCGCTATTGGCACCTCTGGTAATCACGAGTGGAACCTCAATTGTATGTGCCATTATGGAGAGCTTGAATAATATTAAACAATGAGCTCGTGATATACCTCCTTCTCGAGCTGCCGCCACCCTGTTCATGCATCATATATGAATTAGAAGGTTGCATGGCACTTTCTAATGCATGAATGTGTGACTCGATAATCATATTCTTAGATTAGGGTCAGTTGTACATCAATAAATTAGATGTGCATAGCTATCCACATTCTACCTCGATTGACATAAGGTGTTTTGCTTTTTCTGTGATAGATTGTTTTGGAAGTCCAATTCCACATCTACGCATAGCCTAGCATTAGGATATCAAATTAATCTGAATAGAAGAACAAAATCTACAGCAAAAGCATGCATTTTTTTAGTGACCCACTGTCCGCAATCCTGCAAATATCATACCTAAATGTGAAGTTTAGGAACCCCGGGTGTAACTAAAATAATCTAAATTTACAATGTCCATGGATTATGATAATTTAATTTTTGTACATGGATAAAGGAGCTATGACCCCCATTTAAAAATAGACCTCAGGAACAATTCAAAGAACGTCTACCTCCTTGAAGATAATTGACATGGGTATGTCCTACGGGTGCTTGATGTTAGTCTACCCGGTACAGCTATGAAACTCTTTGAGGAGATACTCTTCTCTCGCAATAGCTCGCTCTGTCTTGGACTTCCAAACATCCGCATGGCCACGGATAACAAGGATATCCTTCTCCAAGCTTCGGATGCGGTCACGCAATAATGGCAACTATGATGCCTCACTCGTTTCTGGACGGGCAACAACCAAGGCAACTGACGAAGCACTGGATCAACACTCAAAGGGCTCTAAAAGACGCACAAATGAAAAAGTATAAGGATAAGAGGAACTGATATTAGTACAATAAGAGGCATATATACACATTTAAATAACCATTGTGTGGTACAGACAATAGTCATCGAGTACAAGACATTACATGTGCGGCAGAAAAAGAAAATGTCAAACTACAAAAGCAACTACAAAGCAGAAGGACCCTAAGGAGCAGCCGCATCCTGAGAAACTTTGGACTCCGAGGCTCTCGCCTTGACCACCCATCGCTGCTCTAACACATATGTGGCTAGAAGATCAATGAGGCGACGGCCATGAGGCGAAGGAGGCAAAATCTACCTCAGTGCCATCCGTTGCCACTGGCATCTTGGAGGTGACCTGGCTTAGGTTCAGCTGCACGCCAGACGCCATCTCCATTGCCAGGCCAAGGGTAGCGCCCTTCTGGATATTTTGATAATGTACAGGCGCAACACCCGTCAAGGCATTCGCCAAGGAGTCGACATCGTCAAGGGCAACGCCCTTACGAAAGATATCTTGGTAGAAGCGTCCGAGGACCTCCTTAGCCTTACCCAGCGTCTCGACGGTAGAGCTGCAATGATCCTCAACCGCTGCAACCACATCCACGATGGGGTCCCCATGATTCAAGAAATTGCGATCAAATGCAATGCCAGTGGCATCTGCAGATGCATCAAAGACGGTTCGGGTCAAACGAAAGAAACGCACCAAAAAAACTTAGGAAAACAAAGAGTATGGTGACTCACGAGACAATGCCTTGGTAGCCGCCATAAGATCCTCTGTCATCGCCTTCTCCCGAGATGCAGTGGCAGCTGCAAGTTGTTCCTCGCGCTCCCGGGCCTCCTGCTTACATCGCTCAAGGGCCTTCGCAGCATCTTTCACCTTGGTTTCTGATACGTCAGAAACGTATCTATAATTTTTATGCTCCATGCTTATTTAGTATCTACTTTGCTTTGCTTTGTCTACACTTTAAGGCGTTTTTATCTATTTTCTGGAACTAACCTATTCACAAGTTACTGTTGGAGATATGCCCAAGAGGCAATAATAAAGTGGTTATTATCATATCTTCATACTTATGACAAATGTTTACATACCATGCTATAATTGTATTGACAGGAAATATTAATACTTGTGTGATTTGTAAACATAAAAGAGTCCCTAGTAAAGCCTCTTGTTAAACTAGCGTGTTGGTTAATATATGATCATGGTTTCCTGATCATGAACATAGAAATGTTATTAACAACAGGGTCATATCATTAGGAGAATGATGTGATGGACATTCTCCTATAGTTAAGCGTAACATAAAGATCAAGTCATTTAATATAGTTCATTTGCTATAAGATTTCGGATACATAGTAACCTAATTCCTTCGACCATGAGATCATGCTTATCACCATCACCGGAAGGATGCTTTGATGACATCAAACACCACACCGTAACTGGGTGGCTATAAAGATGGCATTGAGTGTTCGGAAAGTATGGGTTGAGACACATGGATCAAGAGTGGGATTTGTCCATCCATATGACGGATAGATATACTCTGGGCCCTCTCGGTTATTGATCGGAGAAGTGTCTCGATCACGTCCGCATAAATTCACGAACCGTAGGGAGACACACTTAAGGATTCGATGTTGTTGAGTAGTTATGGAATGATGAGTAAGAGAACGAATGTTGTTCGGAGTCTCGGATGGGATCCGGGATATCACGAGGAGATCTGGAATGGTCCGGAGAATAAGATTCATATAAGGAAAGTCCTGTTTCGGAGTTGGGGAATGATTCCGGTGTTTTCATCGGGAATGTTCTAGAAGGGTCCGGAAGGTCCGGCACTCCGGAGGGGAAGGGTACATGAATGTGTCATAACAAGTTGGAATGATTGCATCATGTACTAGGTATCATGGCTGGGAAAAATAAAGGGATAAATCAAATCCTAGTTTGAAAAGTCAAACGCCAATTTGAAAAGTCAAACGGCAAGTTTGCTTGGTGGAGGGAGAGTAGGAAACCTACTTAGGGAGGAAGTCCTACTCCCTCCACCCGCCGGCCAAGGAGGAGGAGTTGGAGGATGACTCCCTCCTCCCAACCGCGCCTCCCTCCCACCTATAAAAGAAGGGGTAGGGGTGCCCCCTCTTCTCTACACCCAACACACCCAAACCCTAGCCCCAAGTCGCCGGCCACCTCCTGCTGCCGCCGCCTAGGGCCTCCTCTAACTCGGTGAGTTAGGGTTTCCCCAAACCCTAGCCACCGGCCAAGCCCTCCCCTTGGTTCCCTCTAAACCCTAGATCACCAAGGCCTCTCTCATACTCCACCATACTCGCTCCGGCTTAAGGCGAAGCCCTGCGAGATCTCCCCTCTACTTCCGACACCACGCCGTGGTCAGGAATCACGAGGAGAGTGCTACAACCTCCGCTGCCTGCTGGAACAAGGGAGAGGAAGGTCTTCATCGATCTTAACGTGTGACCATTGCGACGCAGCGCTTGTGTAAAGGACCGTCTACGCGATCTTGAGATCGGAAGTGTACGACTACATCACCCACGAGAATCTGCTCTCGTTAACCGCTTTGGATCTTCGAGGGTTAGTATTCTATCAACTCGTTGCTACAATCTAGTAGATAGATATTGGCTTGATCATAGATTAGATCTTGATTGTGTGTTCATGCGGTAGAAAATTTTTGTTTTCCATGCTACGAACCCCTACAGTGGTACCAGAGCCGTGTCTATATGTAGATCTATTGCACAGGTAGAACACAATGGTCATTGTGGGCGTTGACGCTTTTGTTGTCGATTGCTTCTTGTGTACTTTGCATCTTGCGGGATGGTGGGATGAATCGGCCCGGGCTAACCTTACATGACATCGTTCATGAGACTTGCTCCACGCTTGACATGCAACTTGTATTGCATAAGTGGCTTTGCGGGTGCCTGTTTCTCCCAACATAGTTAAGATTCAAATTACAATGGGTGATTGACAATACTAGTATCAATGTTGTGGTTCTTGTTCGTAAGTTAGAACGACACTTATTGAAAGCCCCAAACCACGTAAAACATGCAAAGAAAATTAGAGGCGTCTAACTTTGTTTTGCAGGGGTGTGCTGTGATGTGATATGGCCATGATTGTGATTATATATGATGTATGCAATGTTCCTTATTTTAAGTTGGCAACCGGCAGGAGCCATATGGTTGTCTTTTAAATTCCGTTAAGACCTGCATGTCTATTCAAAGAAGTTGTAATAGTTGATGCTAGTGGACGGCAACCATGAAGCGGCGCCATTGACCTTGACGCCACACCAGTGATGATGGAGATCATGTTCGTGCTTGAAGATGGAGATCGGAAGCACAAGAAGAAAGGCCATATCATATCACATATTATGAATTGCATGTGATGTTAATCCTTTTATGCATCTTGTATTGCTTAGTTCACGACGGTAGCATTATAAGATGATCCATCAAGCACAAAATTTCAAGTTTTAAAGTGTTCGTCCTTAGTAAGCACCGTTGCTAAAGCTCGTTGTTTCGAAGCACCACGTGATGATCGGGTGTGTTAGATTCTGCGAGTGTATACAACGTGAGCAAGCCAGATTTGCTCATGCGGAAGCTAAGGTTTGATCTTGACGAGCCTAGCATGTACAGACATGGTCTCGGAACACGGATCACCGAAAGGTAAAGCATGAGTCATATAATTGATATGATGAACATTTTGATTGTTCGCCATTGAAGCTACATCAACTCTCGTGATGATCGGTTTTGATGTGGTGAATTTGGTTCGTGTGATCACTAAAACAATGTGAGGGATATTGTTTTGAGTGGCAGTTCCAGCAATATGATTAAAAGTTGAACACTATTTATCATAAATTAAATCAAAGTGAATTTGCATAGTTGTTGTAGTCATTGGCATCCGTTTACCACCTTGCGCTTAGTCATAATTGAGATGATAGAACTATAGAATTCTGGTTAGTTACTTTACGAACTGGTATCGTATTGTTTTGAAGTGTTAATCTAAAGTTTAAAATTCCCATTGCAAACTTTCAGTAAGTTTCGATTACTCTGTGAAATTTAATAGTTGGTATTAAATCAAGAGTAACAATTCTAGTGTTAGTATATAAGTATCATGTTTATCTTCATGATTCTTGATATTCAAAGGATTGTCTTAATATCAAGGTTATCTAGGATCTGAAAGAGTTGTTTCAGAAACCATGATGTGTGGAAGATATTGTGATATCTGAAACAAAGTTTTGGTTGCAACATGATAGAGTATAATATGGCAAAAGTCATGTTCTCATATTTGATGAGAATTTGCAAAAAGGTTGGAGACACTAGTTGTCCTAAACCTCCAAAAGGTTTTGGAGAGCAACATTATACTCGTGATTCACCGTTATAAGCTAAAAGTAGCTTGATCATGGATGATTCTATGATAAGGGTGAATATTTGATATAGGTAAAATGTTTACTACACCAAGAGATTACTAAAGAAAGGAATTTGAAAGAACACCAAACATTTGATGATGGTAATCTACTTCAAAGTGCAAGTCCAAATACATTGGTATTTAACTATACACGCTTTGGACTATGTGTCATGTGTATGGCTCCACTATTGATGTTGATAGATTCTTTCAAACAGAAAAATAAATACTGAAAGAGAATCTCATAAATATATGGCAGAAAAGAAAAGACTAGAATTGTTCAGTTTAGGTATATAAAGGATATACGTGTTATGGCTATATTGTTTGCTTGTTAAACAATGTGGTTCTTAAGTATTTGATACTGAATTTTTTGGTATGAATCGTCATACGAAATAACAGAATTCATGAACTACAATGGCCTAAGTAACTAGCAAAAGAATATGTGATGATGTTCATCGAGAACAAATAAAGGGTTATTGTGTTGCTCGTTAAAAGCTTTCCTTCAAGATTTGTTTTATCAGGTATTATGAGATCAAAAGGGTTGTTCAAATAATTGCCGTAATCCATAAAAGATGGATGATTTACAAATCTCGTTGGAGAAATCGCATCCATAAAACTAGTGGTAAAAATGTCGAAAGACAAATTGATTAAAAGATCACTTAGAAAGTGACATCGCCGTTTAAATTATATTGGAAAGAAAACATGAAGAAACTCCATGTGGATGGAATTTTGGAGTCTTTTGATTTTTGATCAAATGATGCTTGTGAAACTTTCCTAGAGATAATTAAAACTTCGTTCATAGGCCAAAAGGGAACGAATGACTAGCTTATTGGAACTTGTACATATTGTTGTATGAAGTCCATTATGTGTAGTCAAGAGCGATGGATTTCAACTTCATATGCTTCCTCCGAAAATTTGAGTGAATATATGAATATTTACTTAATAAGGATGAAGTATGAAACATTTGAAAAGTTCAAAGACTTTCAAGATGAAGTGCAAAATCATTGTAACAAGAATATAAATAGTTTATGATAAGATCATAAAGGAAGATATTTGAGTTACAAGTTTAGCATAATACCTAAGATTTAAGGAATCGTTAAATTGGATTTGCATTTTTCGAAACACCATAAGAGTATGGAGCATTCGAGATTTGTAATTAAACCTTGTTTGACATGGTAAGATCAAAGGTGTAATTCATAAAACTGCCATTATATTTTAAAGATTAAAAGCTTTAGAGACTACCATTTTTCGACTGAAAAGAGCTCCATCATAATCCGTTGAATTGACACCATATAAAGTTATGGTTTGGGATAAAACCCAAGTTGTCCTTTCTTAAACATTGGTATGCTATGCATAAGAAAGATGTTTGCAACCAAAGTCGGATGAACCTGTCTTTGTATGTTATTTCGAATAACTGTTAAGTACTCCTCCATAACATCGAAGATAAAAGTATTTGTCACTTACAACGTCAAGTTTCTTTGAGAAGAAATTTTTCGTGAAAAGATAAGTGGGAGGACAATAGAACTTTGATAAGGTTAAAAGAACCTTAGCTATATGTGCAAAGTTGCGCAGCACCGAAAAGTGTTCCGGAGGCAGCAACATTGCTCATGGCTCACGTGCCTCAAAGGTTGTGGTTACGGAGGTCAAAGTTTCTATTGAACCAAGTAGGTCGAGTAAACAATCAAATACCAAGATTTGAGGGTTGAATCATTATTTGAGAATAATGAACGGACTACATGCAAAGAAGCGATGATGGGCCCTGACTCCGTAAAATGGCTTGAAGCCATAAAATCCGTGATAGTTCCATACATGAGAAATCAAGTTTTGAACTTGAAGGACCCTCAAGAAAGGTGTAAGATCTTACAGTTGTGTTTGGATCTATAAAGAAATATACATGAATGTTGCACATCTATGAAATAGTCGACATGTTGGGAAAGAATTCACAACAATGTTCAAAGGTTGACTATGACAAGATTTGATCTTTCATAGCGATATTTAGTCTAGACGGATTAATGTAGCAACCACTACATATAATTTTTGTTATGTGGTAGTTGAATAAACAAAACAAGTTCTTCTAATAGAAGGGTTACCTAGGACGTGTGCATGACACGGTCCAAAGGGTTTTGTTAATTCAAAGGATGCTAAATGCATATGCGAACTTCAATGGTTGAAGTAAGCATAGCGGAGTTGGAATTTTCATTATGATGAAACTGTTAAAAGAGTTTAATTTCATCGGAGACAATGAAGATGCTTGCATTTGCAAGAAATTAAGTGGGAGCGCTAAGACATATTTCTAATACATTATGTGGAGGACATATTGTTGATTAGAAATGATGTATCTTTTATTAACACATATTAAGAATTTCATCCTGATGAAAGACTTAGGCAAAACCCAAATATTTGGCATCAATAGACGCTAATATGGTTGTGCCGAAAGTACATAGATGATATATTGAATGAGTTCAATATAGAAACTACAAGAAAGGTTCTTGTCGCACAGAAAGGATTGAATGAGTTCAATATTGATGATATATTCGAGTGTATTGACATTTGGTAAGTGAAACAAAGATTCAAGTATAGATTGAAACTTGATGTATAAAATCGCAAAGAGTATTTTATCAATCATGCTGTGATGTGTACAAATCCAGATATGTCCTATCAAACTAGGTTTTATCAATCATGTTATTATAGCAGCTAAAGAGGGCATTTGTGTCAAGTAGTTTGTTATCAAACTAGGTGTAGTCCACAAGGGGATAATACTATGAAGATATATTGTACGAAAATATTATCAACATGTTTTAACCCCAAAGAACTAAAAGTCTCACCAAAGGACCAAATTTATACAAAGCCATCTCATTAGAGAATGAGTGATGCGTAGAGACGCAAAGACATGCAATTACACACGGACCTGGAAGTGTCAGATCCGGAGATCAGTTGACCACTAGCAATCGTGTACATACAACACCGGAAAGCCATAGGTGTTGAATACACAAAGGTTTGAAACTAGATTATTGACTCTAGTGCAAGTGGGAGACTGTTGGAGATATGCCCAAGAGGCAATAATAAAGTGGTTATTCTCATATCTTCATACTTATGATAAATGTTTACATACCATGCTATAATTGTATTGACAGGAAACATTAATACTTGTGTGATTTGTAAACATAAAAGAGTCCCTAGTAAAGCCTCTTGTTAAACTAGCTTGTTGGTTAATGTATGATCATGGTTTCCTAATCATGAACATAGAGATGTTATTAACAACAGGGTCATATCATTAGGAGAATGATGTGATGGACATACTCCTATAGTTAAGCGTAGCATAAAGATCAAGTCATTTAATATAGTTCATTTGCTATAAGCTTTCTGATACATAGTAACCTAATTCCTTTGACCATGAGATCATGCTTATCACCATCACCGGAAGGATGCTTTTATGACATCAAACACCACACCGTAACTGGGTGGCTATAAAGATGGCATTGAGTGTTCGGGGTATGGGTTGAGACACATGGATCAAGAGTGGTATTTGTCTATCCATATGAAGGATAGATATACTCTGGGACCTCTCGGTGGAATGTCATCCAATTATCTTGCAAGAATGTGACTGGCTCACAAGGTACCACATACCACGGGAACTAGAAAAGAGTACTTATCGGTAACGAGGTTGAACTAGGTATGCAGAGATACCGACGATCAAAACCTCAGATAAGTAAACTATCGTGAGACAAAGGGAAATTGGTATCGTATGTAAGTGGTTCATTCGATCACAAAGTAATCATAGAAATATGTGGGAGCCATATGAATTTCCAGATTCCTCTATTGGTTATTGATCGGAGAAGTGTCTCGATCATGTCCGCATAAATTCACGAACCGTAGGGAGACACACTTAAGGATTCGATGTTGTTGAGTAGTTATGGAATGATGAGTAAGAAACCGAATGTTGTTCGGAGTCTCGGATGGGATCCCGGATATCACGAGGAGATCTGGAATGGTCCGGAGAATAAGATTCATATAAGGAAAGTCCTGTTTCGGAGTTGGGGAATGATTCCGGTGTTTTCATCGGGAATGTTCTAGAAGGGTCTGGAAGGTCCGGCACGCCGGAGGGGAAGGGTACATAACTGTGTCATAACAAGTTGGAATGATTGCATCATGTACTAGGTATCATGGCTGGGCAAAATAAAGGGATAAATCAAATCCTAGTTTGAAAAGTCAAACGCCAATTTGAAAAGTCAAACGGCAAGTTTGCTTGGTGGAGGGAGAGTAGGAAACCTACTTAGGGAGGAAGTCCTACTCCCTCCACCCGCCGGCCAAGGAGGAGGAGTTGGAGGAGGACTCCCTCCTCCCAACCACGCCTCACTCCCACCTATAAAAGAAGGGGCAGGGGTGCCCCCTCTTCTCTACACCCAACACACCCAAACCCTAGCCCCAAGTCGCCGGCCACCTCCTGCTGCCGCCGCCTAGGGCCTCCTCTAACTCGGCGAGTTAGGGTTCCCCAAACCCTAGCCACCGGCCAAGCCCTCCCCTTGGTGCCCTCTAAACCCTAGATCACCAAGGCCTCTCTCATACTCCACCATACTCGCTCCGGCTTAAGGCGAAGCCATGCGAGATCTCCCCTCTACTTGGAGCACCACGCCGTCGTCAGGAATCACGAGGAGAGTGCTACAACCTCCGCTACTCTTTGGAACAAGGGAGAGGAAGGTCTTCATCGAGTACCGAACGTGTGACCGACTGCGGAAGCACTGCCGGAACGCAGCGCCGGAAGGACCGTCTACGCGATCTTGAGATCGGAAGTGTACGACTACATCACCCACGAGAATCTGCTCTCGTTAACCGCTTTGGATCTTCGAGGGTTAGTATTCTATCGACTCGTTTATACAATCTAGTAGATAGATCTTGGCTTGATCATAGATTGGATCTTGATTGTGTGTTCATGCGGTAGAATTTTTTTGTTTTCCATGCTACGAACCCCTACAGTTACCACAGTGTCAGTTGCATGTTTTCCTCTGTGTTTGGTTCCAGAAAGGCAGAAAATCTAAGTCCAAAGGGGAGACGGAGAGGCGAACCAGGGCCGCCACCCCCCTAGGCGCGGGTGGGCCCACTCCGCGCCTGGGTAGGGTGTGGGCCCCTGGCCGCCTCCCAGCCTCGCCTCTTCGCCTATAAGAAGCCCCCGATGCAGAAACCCTTGGAACTCGATCAAAACTCCACGAAACCTTCTGTAGCCGCCGCCACCTCCGTCCCTAGATCGCGGGGGTCTGAAGTTCTTCTCGGCACCCTGCTGGAGGGGAGATCATCCCGGAGGCCTTCTCTCTGGTATGAAGTGTGAGTAGTTCCACCTTGGACTATGGGTCCATGTATTAGCTAGATGGTTGTATCTCCTTCTTGTGCTTTCATGTATAGATCTTGTGAGCTCCATTCATGATCAAGATCTAATCTATTTGTAATCATGCATATTGTGTTTGCGGGGATCCGATGGATATTGAGATTACTATGTCAGATTGATTAATGGTTTTGTCTTTATCATTATATCATGTCTGTGTTGTTTGTGATCTTGCATGATCTCCGTTGTTAGTAGCTATCTTGGCCAAGTAGTTGCTAGTGACTCCAAGAGGGGGTATTTATGCTCGATAGTGGGTTCATGCCTCTAGTTTCCAAGGGAAGTGATAGAAATCTCTTTGGTTGTAGATGTTTTGTTGCTACTAGGGAGAAAACAACAGTCTCTTGTTCATGGAACAAGTGGATTGTTTACCTTACACACTTTGCTTAAAGCAGTTGTCTGTTGCTTGCAACTTAATACTGGAGGGGGTTCGAATGATAACTTGAAGGTGGACTTCTAGTAATAGATGCAGTTGGATAGCGGTCTATGTATATTGTTATATTTCTCAATCGAATCTCATAGGATCTTTTGGTCTGGTATTGCATTGTTATGCCTTGCTCAGTTCATTTGCCCTGCTATAATTTGTTTACCCTTCATTCCATGTTATTTATCTAAGGAGAGCACCTCTAGTGAACTATGGACCCCGGTCCAATCTTTACCATTGACACATCTTCCACTCTTACATGTTTACTTGCTGCAAACCATTAGATTCTACACCATACGTGTAATCCTTTGTTACAGCAAGAGCTTGACAACCTCACTAATTCGTTGGGGGAAAGTCTTGAGTCTATGTTGTGCAGGTTTCCGCGTTGCTTACAACACCTGTGTGACGTTTCCTTCCTCCTGCTGGTTCGATAACCTCGGTTTCTTAATGAGGGAAAACTTGCTGATGTGCTGCTTCACACCCTGCTGTTGGGGTTCCCAATAGGCTCCACGTCAGCCATCAGTTTCCGCCTGGCTATGCCTCTTCCCGAGTGCGTCTAGATTACAGAGGGCCTCGTTGTTATCATCTAGGAAAAGCGAAAGGAAATAAGATCAGAGACAACATTAATCATTGACACCTAATGAAAATAGACAATAATATACACACCTTGGAGCTGATGGATGTTTTCCTCCAAGGTGAGGTATTGTTGCCCGAGGCGGTTCATGTCGCGAATGAAGGGCTGCAGCAAGAAAGAACCAATCATGTAAATAAATGGCTCAAGGGATCACCCGCGTCAAACGGATAGTACTCACATGGCCACCCGAAGACTCCGAAGGAGTAGCTTGTGTCTTCCGAGTAACAACCGCACGAGTCCTCGGCTTTGAGGAACTCGATACGCCATCACCGGAGTTTGCCAACATCTTCGGGGAGGACGTCACAGGATTTGTGTGTATCATCTTTGACTCCACGGCTACCTCTTCAGTCTCATCCTTCATGGATTCACCTGAGGAGGACCCCCTACTACAACAAAACGAGAAAATCACTCAAAACATCAAGAAGGCTAAAATTCAGCGCAACCAAAACACAGGAGCATCCGATACTTATGAGGGGATATCGGAGGGGATATCCGGGCCGAGGGGCCATAGCCTGGATGGGCACCACAAGAATAGGGGAGGTAGCACCTTCATCCACATAATGCCGCTGCAAGAAGGCGGGCCCTTTTGGTGACGGCGGCATCATGGCATCCGAGCTTTCGCTTCGGGCTCTCTTGCGAGAATTCCCTTCGCTATGCTCGGGGGCTTCCTCCATCGGCAAATGAGCAGGGGGACTGTGGAATCATATTACGCATCCCTGCCATCTAGCGCAGACATGTATTTCTCAGGAAGGGGAGGCATCATGCTCTCCACCTTAAGTTCCTATGGAACACCAAAGGCTGACATCAAAATTAAGAACAAAATACACAAACAAAAAATGTATTACATGCAAGTAAAATATTCACCTGAGGAACTTCCTTCTTCGCGTTAAAGGGGGCAGTCAACGACTTCCCCGGTAACTCCTCGTCGGCCTAGAAGCATAGCAGGGGTCGAAGCGCCCGATCGAGGTCGGTTGAGGACAACTCCTCATTCGATACTCTCGTCAGGTCACTGGCACCAGAGTACAGAAACATTGGGTACGCCCTTGCCTGGAGGGGTTGCACTCGACGCTTGAGGAAGAACCAAATGATGTCGACGCCAGAGATATCCTTGCCTCACACCAATTGGAGCTCCTCCACCCGCGTGTACATCTTGTCAACCACTTCGGTTTCACCATCAAGAACGTCATTTGTGTAGGGGTTCGTAGCATGGAAAACAAAAAAATTATACCGCATACAAACAAATAAGCCAAGATCTATCTACTAGATTGTAGCAACGAGTCGATAGAAGAACTCACCCTCGAAGATTCCAAAGTGTTTAACGAGAGTAGATTCTCGTGGGTGATGTAGTCGTACTCTTGCCGATCTCAAGATCGTGTAGACGATCCTTCCAGCTGCGTTCGGCGCTTCATGATCGATCACCGTTCGTGCTTGATGAAGACCTTCCTCTCCCTTGTTCTAGCAAGCAGCAGAGGTTGTAGCACTCTCCTCGTGATTCCGGCAGCACGACGGCGTGGTACCGGAAGTAGAGGGGAGATCTCGCAGGGCTTCGCCTTAAACCGAAGCGAGTATGGTGGACTATGAGAGAGGCCTTGGTGATCTAGGGTTTAGAGGCACCAAGGAGAGAGGGCTAGGCCGGCGGCTAGGGCTTGGGGAGGGCCCCAACTCGGCGGCTAGGGCAAACCCTAGGGCGGCGGCGACTTGGTGGCCGGCGGCTAGGGTTAGGGTTTTGGTGGAGAGAGGTGTAGGTCTAGAGGGGCACCACTGCCCCTCCCTTTATAGGTGGGAGGGCGCGGCCAAGGGGGAGGGAGTCCTCCCCCAAGTCGGCCTCCTTGGCCGGCGGTGGAGGGAGGAGGACTTCCTCCCCAAGTAGGTTTCCTACTCTCCCTCCACCAAGCAAACTTGCCGTTTGACTTATCAAATTGGCGTTTGACTTTTTCAAACTAGGATTTGATTTATCCCTTTATTTTTCTCAGCGATGATACCTAGTACATGATGCAACCATTCCACATTTTTATGACACATTCATGTACCCTTCCCCTCCGGAGTGCCGGACCTTCCGGACCCTTCTAGAACATTCCTGATGAAATCATCGGAATCATTCCCCAACTCCGAAACAGGACTTTCTTTATATGAATCTTATTCTCCGGACCATTCCGGATCTCCTCGTGATATCCCGGATCCCATCCGAGACTCCGAACAACATTCGGTCTCTTACTCATCATTCCATAACTACTCAAACAACATCGAATCCTTAAGTGTGTCTCCCTACGGTTCGTGAATTATGCGGACATGATCGAGACACTTCTCCGAACAATAACCAATAGAGGAATCTGGAAATTCATATGGCTCCCACATATTTCTATGATTACTTTGTGATCGAATGAACCACTTACATACGATACCAATTTCCCTTTGTCTCATGATAGTTTACTTATCCGAGGTTTTGATCGTCGGTATCTCTACATACCTAGTTCAACCTCGTTACCGATAAGTACTCTTTTCTCATTCCGTGGTATGTGATCCCTTGTGATCCAGTCACATGCTTGCAAGCTAATTGGATGAGATTCCACCGAGAGGGCCCAGAGTATATCTATCCGTCATATGGATGGACAAATCCCATTCTTGATCCATGTGTCTCAACCCATTCTTTCCGAACACTCAATGCCACCTTTATAGCTACCCAGTTACGGTGTGGTGTTTGATGTCATCAAAGCATCCTTCTGGTACTTGGTGATAAGCATGATCTCATGGTCGAAGGAATTAGGTTACTATGTATCAGAAAGCTTATAGCAATTGAACTATTAAAATGACTTGATCTTTATGCTACGCTTATCTACAAGAGTATGTCCATCATACCATTCTCCTAATGATATGATCTTGTTGTTAATAACATATCAATGTTCATGATAGGGAAACCACAATCATCTATTAACCAACAAGCTAGTATTATGAAGAGGCTTCACTAGGGACTCTTATTTAGTTTACAAATCACACAAGTATTAATGTTTCCTTGTTAATACTGTTATAGCATGAATGTAAACATTTATCATAAACACAAAGATATAATAATAACTACATTTATTATTGCCTCTAGGGCATATCTCCAACAGTTTGACCACAAGCGTTTTCGGGTGATCACCTTGCTGGCGTCGAAGGGGGCCAACACGTAGTGCTGGCCATCGAGCTTGGAGTTGCGGATGTTGAACCACTTGTTCCTCCATCCTTGGACAGATTCGCAGAGGTGGAAGGTGAAATATTGAAGATTGGGGTGGATGGATATTCTGCACCCACCCAGGGCATACACCCCACCAGTTCCGGACTGCCTCTTCAGGGAATAAAGTTTCCCGAAGAGGTTAAAATGCGGCTCGATTCAGAGCCAGCACTCGCATAGCGTAATAAAGCATGCGACATGCAAAAGGGAGTTGGGCGACAACTCATGGAGTTGAAGCCCGTAAAGAAAGAAGCCCACGAAGAAATCCGTGGGCTGGAAGGGAAACACCGCTGATGACGAAGGCGTAGAACATTACCCGGAAACCTTCGGGTGGATCCGGGGTCACCTCTGACTTGGGGATAATGGTGTGCCCTTCTCCTGCGGGATCAGGCACGCCTCACACAAGTGATGCAAGTCCACTTCCCTCATCGTCGACCGCCGCCAGCCACCATCGATGACATGGCCGGCGGTGGTGGTTTTCTTGGAAGCGTCGGCGACGCTCGTCCCAGCGGTGGCAGAAGAGGACTTCCTTGGCTTGCCCATATTGCTAGCTCGGTGCGTGGCACGATGAACATGAAGAAAATAAGAGGGAAAGGTGCAGAGAATGTCTAGTAAAAAGGGCGGGTGATCTTTGGAAATGGAGGAAGCAAATCAACGAAGGAAGAAGTGAATGGAAAAGTTGCCACAGCTCCTCGCAGTATAAAAATGAAGACGGCGATGCAGGGCCGTCGATTCATCAACCCTAAAACGTGTCCTTCATCGCATCATACACGTGGTGCATATCGTCCGAACCATCACGAGCACACCGTCCACTACGCATGAAAATCGAGGCAACATGGTAACTATCGCGTAAACTATGTGTGACTAGTCAAATCCCAGTCAGAAAGTGGGACACACGATCGTTTCGTCCCATTGTCTTTGCTGCTGCAGACGGTTGAGCTCACCAGGCGTCAGCAATGACATAAGCAAAATCAACGGCCAGCAACAACTCTAATATTTCGACTCAAATTAAAAGTACTTACTCGAGTCTGCGACTCAACCAACTACTTGGGGGCTACTCCTATCAGGAGCGCTGGTTGCGCACTTGAAAATTTGGTAGGGCCCTGGGTCAGTCGAACGAACTCACAAAAGCTTCGAGTCCTTCTTTGAGTCTGCGAATCCATTACGGACTCGGGGGCTACTCCCATAGGGAGCATTGGTCGCGCATTCGAAAAAGTGTCGGCATTTATGGTATTTTTGCAAGGTCATCCAAAGAACTTCTGGATCGCCGTAACACACAACTAACAACTATAATTCTCTGCTCGAGTCTACGACTCGGACAGACACTCGGGGGATACTCCCATAGAGAGTGCTGGTCGTGCATCCTATGAATTAAATAATTGAGATCCTTTGGATCCTTCATGATTACAATAAAGCATACATCATAATCAGTAACTCTTCTCAAAATAACGCTAAGGGAGACAACGTCACCTTGGTCACTCGAAACGCCTCCGCAGTGATAAACTTTAGGATGATGTGTCTACGACGCAAAGGTAAGACCTACAGATATATCTGATGGCCTCGCAACACACCTGATTGTGTTTTTCTAGTAATATTTCATATCAGCAGGAACTATAAAAAATTCTGACAGATGCGTTGGGTATATAACTTAGAAACACTGGAATTTGACTCCTATAAGACCTCCGTGGCCTGGGTCGAATTACGCCAGCAATTTTCTGGATTCAATTCCGAGGACTCGATTCTAAAGTAGATAGCGTTGTTTTGCCCAAAGGCAGTGAACTGACCCTGATCTGTCAGGAGATTCAGGCACATATCGACAATCCCTATGAATCAACACATTGACCCGAAACTTGTTTGGATGAAAGCACTCGAAAGACTTAAGAGTCTCCAATCGAATCTACGATTCAAATGAGCACTCGGGGCTACTGACATGGGTATGCCCTACGGGTGCCTAATGTTAGTCTACCCGGTCCATCCTGGCAGAAGCCCATACAATCACTAGCTCTGGATGGCAAAGCCCAGGAAGGATTCGGGTGACCTAGGCCCATGAAGGATGCGATCCCTTGGAAAACACGGTCAGCTTTTAGATAGAAATTCAAAGGGTTAAACCCTAATCTGTAACCTACTCGACCTATCTAGTGACCTGGCCTCCCCATATAAAGGTCAGGAGGGCACGACGATGAGGACCACACCTCATACTCTAGCACACAATCTGCCAGATCTCATCTGTGCACTCCTGTAGCCTTCGGCATCACCATCAATCAAGAACAGGCAAGCAGGAGTAGGATTTCCTTCCGGGGGCCTGAACCTGGATAAACCTTGTGTCCCCGCATTGGTCATTCTGCGATCTCCAGCGTCCTCTCCTTCTCCAAAACCCAAGTCCATAACAATGGGCATTGACGAGTCGAACCCTCGTCAATAACAATAGAACTCTTTTTTCCATCAAGCACAATATCCATGCACGGTACACTACTGTGTGATAAGATTTACCTAGAGATAAGTATTTAAGTAACAATTAAAATATAGGAAAAGAGTAAAAAAAATATTTGAACCTTAGTACCTAGTGGACATTAGATCAAACATCTGCAACGTAGTATAGATATGGTCTTGCACATGTGTCATTCCAATTTATCCCCGTGCTTGAGACAACGCCACCGCGGTAAAAAACTGAAAAGTCACATGAGAATCCGTTGGAAAGAAATAAATTAGCAGATGCAGGTCTACCCAATCGCCATTAAACGACTCTCGTGGCTAATTTGGGATGAAGGAGAGGATCGAGGACGCGCCATGGATGGCAAACCCCTCCCTTGTCTAATTTTCCGCCAACTGAAGAACCTCAACGTGATGGAGTGAGCAAGCCACTGGAGGAGAAGAGGGAGAGGAGCCATGGTGACACTGGAACGTCCGACTGTCCATCACTAAGAACAACATGATTCGACCTGCGGAGGTGCCCAAGTCCATCACCGTGAACATCTCAACCCCTCAACCGGGTCAAAACACCAAAGAAACCAGGGGAGACGATCCCGCACCCCATGAATCAACACAAGAAAAAACACCCCACCAAAAATACATCCTGAATGACAAATCTAGGCCCACAAACAAAGGGCCACCCATCAGGCGACACCGAACACCCGCCCGACCTTGGAACAACACAGGCGCAAACCCATCCACCGTCCACGTGAAGAAGCACAGAAGCAACACCTCCGTAGGCCCACAAACAGTGACAATTGCACCAAAAGCACACATGCACGATCGGCGGTTCAACCAAAAGCCCCAAACCAGAGCCTTTGTCGGTTTTCTAAGTGCACTGAACCGCTCGCGCCAAAATAAATCGGTAAAACCGTGATCCGATAGCTGGCTTTACGCGCTAAAACAGGTTTCTGGTTTGACTGGTTTAAACGTATGAGCAATTAGAAAAATATATATGAAGCGATCAGATATCATATTCAGTAGCAAATCTTTAGTGGCAAATCTAAATACACACCTTTTTATCCTATTATCCACACATATTGCCGAATTCAACGTACGGGACACCAACTGCTCGCAGCTTTGCTCTATATGCAAAATGCATGTAGCTACTTGGTCGTTGATGTCTTACTGCTAACTGTGCTAACTGGGAGCCTACGTGAATTAATATGTGTCAACACCCGGATTTTTAATCTGAGATGCCTGTTATGCCATACCTCGCAATTTCAGAATTACCATTTTTACGAGACATAACAGAATTGGTATCACAGTATATCATCCATTACAAACCATAATAAAGGTCTTACAAATAAATGATCTCATGATCCAGTCTTAATACAATCAACGCAACGGAAATTAAATGTAGCGGGGCTTCATCTTCAGGGTCACAGGCAATGCTGGCGATGGGAGATGATCCTAGTTCTCATAGACCTCCTGCTGTCTGTTATCCTGGTAGTCCTCCTCATAGTCTGGCCATGGGAATATTCAGGAACAAAGCCATGAATAATCTTTAAGTACTCACAAACTATCACTAACAAGTAAAGTAGTTCGACTAGGAATCCTAAGCTCTAGGTTTATTTGCAAAAAGTCAGTATTATTTCATACTGAGTTCAGAAGTAAAGAAAACTAGTTTACTGTTCTACAACACCTAAGTGGAAACTTAGTTTTCATGTTCACAACCCTGTTGTGGTCAAGTAAAAGTCATAGTTCATTTCACAAGTCATTTTGAAAAACATCTGACGACGGAACAGTATGGCCACTCCAAATGTCCATGACCGCAGACGCGACTATTCGAATAGTTTGACACTCTGCAGAGGTGGTACACTTTCACCACAATATTCTACATCCGTCAGGGATAACCCTGAATCATCATACTTAGTATGCGGATAATCAATCCTAACCTTTCAATTACACACTCTAGTACAGGCACCTCCCCTATAAGTTTGGCCTCCCAACCATGACCATCTGTCATCTTGGGTACTGCATAGGTGGACATTCATCACGAGGTAGCCTCAGCTCAACCTCTTTCCGCAAGGAAACCCATACTAAGAAATATAAACTTCTAGTTAAGCCCTACCCAATTCATGTATTGTGGTTGTATGGTAAAATTGGAATGGTATCGCATCTAAACCCAACCATCAATTTTTAAAAAGGGCTAAGGCTCATGCCTCAATATTTTCATCATCAAATCATCTTGTGTTCATAACACATGTCAAAACATTTCAATAGAATGAATCTTAATTCTAAGGTTTTCATAATCCTTTTTCACCAAGTATTCCCATCTAAAGTGATCAACTTTTATGCTTAGCACTAGCCACTAAAGTTGAGGATATTCACTAATGAGGAGTGCTAGTCAAGTGTAACTATCCAAATCTAGTCTTATGCTTTGTGATGACATCTAGTTCTTAACTACTTAGGCCTAGTTTTATGCTCTTTATGCTATCTATAGTATCTTTCCAAAACTCACAAGTCATTAAGTAAAGGTAAAGAACTTTGGTAGAGATAAAAGAATAAAGCTTGCAAGTAAAACTGGGAATTGGTATAATCAAGGTTGCATAACCAAGGCATGCGTAATGCATCCTACATAGGTTATTTTGCATTAGATAGCTTGCATAGGTGGGTACTATCATGCAAAGTTCTAGCTTGCATAGTTCACTTGTAGTGTTAGGCTTGCCTTGAGTAGTGCAGTGGTTGAAGTTTTCTTCTTCATAGTAGTAGTACTCCTCCTCCTCGTAGCCTTGGTGGGTACTAGCGTCTATAAATGAATATGAGGTACACAATCACCAAACAATACTTAACTACCTCTAGTTGGCACACAAAGGCTCACACTAGATGATCTAGCATCATCACAAACATCACTTGAAATAAAGACCTAGTCTGATTTACATTATTTTGGAAAAGTAATTTCTACTTATTGAAAACTACTTAAGATTTAATATTCCCCAATTAAAATATGGGATCGTGTTGACACATGTCATCACCACATATTCTAATACTTGGGAATGTGATTTAAAGTGGTGGACATATTTTATAATGTTTAAAGTTACTATTTTATACAATTAAAGTGACTAGAAATGCCTATATAGCATTCTTTTAGTACTAGCCCAATGTCACTGCATGTAAACCTAAATATTTTTACATATTCAGACAGATCTTGTCAAATGTGATTTTTGAGAGTTGGAATCAACTCAAAAGCATTTATGGTTGTTTTTTGAAAAATGTTTGAATGTGGAAAAGCTCTGTCTTGTTATTTTTACTATAGGTGATCTATAATTTCAAATGGTTTGAATCCAACGGTCTTGGATAGGTAACTTGAATACCTTTCTAACAAAATTGGAATCATGAAATTTGGTTTAGTAAATCTATCTGAATTAATTTTTGAATCTACTAACAGAATCTAGGTTTAACTAAAATGGAAAAGGATTATTTGAATCCTTTGATCTTTGGGGCGGCCCAACTGCCTTTGCATGCGCATAGTAGGCTGCTGACAGGGGGTCCCGCTAGTCAGCGGCTCTATCTAAACGAAATGGTATGTTTCAATCTAGGCCCTGCGATTAGACTAAGATCTACGGTCGACGTTCGTCGTCTCCGTCGCACAGCTCCAATGAGACTGAACCCTAACAGCGACGGTGGGGGTACATGGTGGCTCACCTAGGCTCCATCTAGGGTCGGCGATGGGGGCGAACGACATTGTCGACGATGGCGGTTCGAATGGTGGTCGCAGCAGCTCATGGGGTGGCTCCGATCGACGGCTCCTCTCCTCCTCTGTATCGGCGGACTCCGGCCAAATTCCGGCAGGATGGTGCTAGCCTTGCTCCGTGGAAGGGTCAGGGGTGGTTCTGAGAGAGAGGGGAGTGAGATGGTGTGGATAATGAGGGCTGGGGTAGCCTCTATTTATACACCGGCGAGAGGTACAGAGCGGCATGGGTTGGTTCCTCTGGCGACGTCGTCGCAGTGAGCTAACGGCATGGCTGAGGGTGTAGGACGGTGCAGTGTTTCTTGGCGATCATCACGGGCTTAAAGGAAAGGCACGGGCGGATGGTCGGGAGCGGTCTGTGCTCTGTGCAGGAATGGAGGCGTTCGAGATGGCGTACAGGGGCTACTGGTCGCGCGGCGGCGAACGGGCATGTCTGAGAGGTAGCTAGTGTCGCGGCGAGTGCAGGCACGCGCGGTGAAGGCGAGGTGTGGCGTGTGCGCGTGTGTCGGCTACGGCGCTCTGGCGCGCTCTCGGCATGGCGACAGAGAAAATGGGAGCGGCGTTCTTGGGTGGTCCATGGCTGGGCTGCGATCGAGGGGTGGACAGGGAGTGGCGGTGGATGGTGCCTGTCTCCTAGACATCGTGGACGGGCGTGGGGCTGCATGTGGCGAGTTTCCCATGGTCGACCGGCAAGGATGGCTTGGGTGGCGCGACACTGGTCCAAGCAGTGAAGGGGGTGCTGCTTCAATGCAATGCTGGGCACTAGGGGAGACCAGGGGAGTGAAATGGGGACAAAGGTTTGATCAATTACTTCTCACCACAGTAGAAGTTAGGCAAGGTTGATCTGTGTCCACCAGGTGTTTGATGAAATGGCCACATAAATTCAAGTTTTGTATTTTTTGATGAATTTTGGTGAGTGATCTTGTCATAAGCTTGGTAGTTTGTGGTTGCTAGGTTTTGCCAAGAGGAATTGGTTTGGTTGGTTTTTGAGAAATGGCCATCTTAGTATCTATTAAGGATTGTTTTTGAATGCCTCTCAAATGGATTTGAAAATAGTTTATGCAAGATTGTGAGTTTGCTTGGGTTCACTTTTACTTGGTCTAGCAAGGGGTGAAAATAATTGGATTTGTTTCTGTTAGAAATCTTTGACTAGGAACACCCAAAGTGGTCTAGTGAATAAGTTTGGCCAAAATGACCATTTGCTTATATTTCTTATATTTGATTTTCTCTTCATTTGATTTTGCTTGGGAATGATCTAGATGATATTGTTTTCATCTTTAAACCAATCCTTATCATTCATAGAAATCAAACATGGCAATTGCAATTATTCATGCATTAATCATACACACACATGCATTCATATTAATTTTAATAATAAAAGTTTTTGTTAACCCTAAACTTGGGTGATTAGAACTAGATAATCTTGTTTAATATTTTGGGGTGTTACAAACCTTCCCTCCTTAAAAAAAATCTCGTCCCGAGATTTAAGAAAAAGAAAACTAGGAACTAAAGAGATCTGAAAACTCGGTCCTCATGTAATCTTCTTGCTCCCAAGTAGCTTCTTCTTCAGTATGGTTACTCCACTGGATCTTGAGAAACTTGACACTCCGGGTTCTGGTGGTTCTAAAGGCTTCTTCCAAAATACGAATGGGTACTTCACGATAAGTTAGGTCCTTGTTGATCTCTATGGTTTGGTGATCAATATTCTTGTAAACTTTGGTATTCTCCGGAACTTCTAGGCATTTGCAAAGTAACAAGATATGGAACACATCATGCATGGTTGACATCTCCTCCGGCAGTTTCGGTTGATATGATACTTCTCCTCGACGATTCAAAATCTTGAAGAGTCCAATATATCTGGGGCAAGCTTTCCTTTGAGTTGGAAATGATGCATTCCTTTCAAGGGTGATACTTTTAGATACACAAAATCTCCGATATTGAAGGCCAGGTCTCGACGTCTCTTGTCAGCATAAATCTTCTGGCTGGATTGGGCAGTCTTGAGGTGCTCACGGATCTTGTGAAATTTCTATTCGGCTTCTCTTAGGATGTCGGATCCAAAAATCTGACTCTCTCCTAATTCCGACCAATTCAGTGGGGTACGACGCTTCCTTCCATACATGAACTCAAATGGGGCCATTTGCAAACTGGCTTGGTAACTATTGTTGTATGAAAATTCGGTGAAAGGCAGACATTCCTCCCATTTAGATCCATATTCCAACACACAAGCTCTCAACATATCTTTGAGTGTCTGATTTACTCGCTATGTTTGTCCATCAATCTAAGGGTGATAAGTTGTGCTGAAATCTAGTTTGGTTCCTAATCCTTCTTGGACTTTCTTCCAAAATCTCGAGGTAAACTGGGTTCCTCGATCCGACACAATGTTCTTGGGGATTCCATGCAAACTGACTATCCTAGCAATGTACAACTCTGCTAGCTTTGAGCTTTGATAAGTGGTCTTGACCGGTATAAAATGGGCTACTTTGGACAGTCTATCCACTATGACCCAAATAGAGTCATTTCCCCTACTAGATGTAGGCAAACCGGTGATAAAATCCATTCCTATAGAATCCCATTTCCATTCCGGAATCTGCAATGGTTGCAAAATTCCAGCGGGTCACTAATGTCCCGCTTTGACTCTCTGACAGATATCACACTTGGCTATGTAGCTTCCGTTTTCTCTCCTCATCTTGTGCCACCAAAATTGCTCCTTCAAATCTTGGTACATCTTCGTTCCTACCTGGTGGATGGAATAAAGAGTATTATGGGCTTCTTGCAAAATAGATTGTTTGAATTCTAAATCTTCTGGCACACAAATACGTCCTTTGTACCACAAAACTCCTGCTTCATCTTCGGTGAATCCAGGTATCTTCCCTGTACCGATACGATGTTTGATTCTGTCGATACTAGCATTTCCTTTTTGTGCCTCCTTGATCTGACGGATCAAAGTGGGTTGAAGTTCTATGCTAGCCAAAAACCCTTCACTAACTAGATCCATTCTGAAATTTTCCATCTCCTCATGCAAACTTGGCTAGGCTTGTTTTATCATGGTGTTCAATCGACATGGCAATCTGCTAAGAGCATCTGCTACCACACTGGCTTTTCCGGGGTGATAGTGAATGTCAAGGTAATAGTCCTTGATTAACTCTATCCATCTCCTTTGCCTCATATTTAGCTCCTTTTGGGTGAAAATATACTTCAGACTCTTGTGATCCGAATAAATCTCACAGCGGTTACCCATGAGGTAATGCCGCCATGTCTTCAAGGATAAAACTACGGCTGCTAGTTCGAGGTCATGGGTAGGGCAATTCTGCTCATGTTGCTTCAGTTGTCGGCATAGATAGGATATGACTTTGCCTTCTTGCATCAACACACATCCGATACCAACCTTGGATGCGTCACAATACACATCAAAAGGCTTCTTGATATCCGGCATAATCAAGAGTGGGTCTAAAATCAATCTCTTCTTGAGCTCTTGAAAACCTGTTCACATTTGTCTGTCCATTCAAACTTCTTATCTTTCTTCAACAACTGGATCATGGGTCTTGCGATGCTCGAGAATCCTCCTACGAACTTGCGGTAATATCCCGCTAATCCGAGAAATGCGCGAACTTGGGTTTGAGTGGTTGGGGCTTTCCATTCTTCAACATCCTTAATCTTGGTGGGATCAACAGCAATTCCTCCTGTCGACACGATATGTCCTAGGAATCCTACTTCCTTTAACCAAAACTCACATTTGCTAAACTTGGCATACAATGAAAATTAATAGAATTTTTTTTCTTCAAATCCAAAAAATTTCTCTTTTTTTATAGATAGGTCGTCGATTCGGCATTGGATAAAAAAGGGCAGGGTGCTCCTTTTTCTACTGATGCTCTATAAGGGCTTCAAGGATGGTCCTCAGGTGTAGCTCATGGTCTTCTTCTGATTTGGAATAGATCAGAATATCATCGATAAAAAAACGACAAACTTATCCAGGAAGTTCATAAAAATCTAATCATGAGTTTCATGAAATAAGCGGGGGCATTGGTTAATCCAAAAGAGATGACAGTGTACTCACACAATCCATATCTGGTGGTGAAGGCAGTCTTTGGAATATCCGTTGAGAGAATCTTGAGTTGATGATAACCAGTTCTAAGATCAATCTTAGAAAACACTTTGGCATCGGTCAACTAGTCAAACAGATCTTCTATCTTCGGTAGTGCTTATTTGTTCTTAATGGTGATATCATTTAGCTTCCGGTAATCCGTGCACAAACGATTACCTCCATCTTTCTTATCCATAAACAAAACAGGTGATCTCCATAGCGGCACACTTGGTTGAATCAAATCTGTCTCCAGCATAGCATCCAGTTGCTTCTTTAGCTCCACTAACTCAGACGGGTTCATACTATAAGGTCTCTGAGCTATGGCTCCAGTTTCAGGGATCCCGATCTGGGGGCATACCGGGAAATTCATCTAGGAATACGTTAGGGTATTCACAGACTACTCTGACTTGGTCAATGGTTGGTTGGGCTAGACTCTTGTTGCACTTGAATTGACAGGGCAAAGTCTCAAATACATGCTCTACTGATACTCCAGTGGCACTAGTCATGGTTATGGCTTTCTTGGCACAGTCGATTAATCCTTTATGTTTCGACATCCAATCCATTCCTAGTACTACTTCCAAACCTTTGGTTCCAAGTACTATTAGATTAGCATAAAAATCTATTCCATGGATTCTGATAGGTACGGCCTTGCAAATTTGTCTAGCTTTGGTGGTTGAACCAGGTATTTGAACTATCATAACATGCTTCAATTTTGTTGGTTGAATCTTACTAGTGCATGCAAATTCTTCTGTAACAAATGAGTGCGATGCTCTAGAATCAAACAACGCTCTTGCAAGTACTGAGTTAACAGAAAACATACCCAACATGACATCTGGCGCTTCCTGAGCTTCTTCAGCATTCATGTGAAACAGAGGGCCTTTGCGGTTGAGTGAGTTCCCTAGGGCAAATCTCCTTCCAGGCTAAACACGGTGTTGTTGCTGAGCTGGTGCATTCACATTGGTGGTTGCTGCAAGCTTCTTGGGGCACTCGTTGGAGTAGTGACCCTTGACTCTGCATTCAAAATAAGTAATCAGATACTTGTCTTTTCCTGCAACAGGCACGAAATTGCTTCCAGTCCTGGGGCAGTATTGTTGTTGTTGGACTTGGGCGGTGCACAGTTGAAATTGTTGGAGTTGTCGGGGTTGTTCTGGTTTCCTCCGGGCCTTGGGTTTCCTCCTCCACGGTTGGGATAGTTCGGACGGGACATAATGGGTCTATTTTTTCTCGGGGCATATCTTGCAGACGGGTTAGGGCGATACTTCAGGGTATGGTGGGATCCTGGTTGATGCATAATTCGACGCTTGCGATTCTCGTTGTCTTGGTTGATCTTTCCTTCCATCTGGATTGCAGAATCCACTAAGGCTTCCAGATCAGTGAAGGGAATGTTGACCAGCACTATCTTCATCTCATCATGCAAACTATTCAGAAATCTCTCCTTTTTCTTGGCTTTAGTACCAATCTCATCAGGGGCATACCTAGACAAAGATAGAAATCTATCACGATACTCTACCACAGTCATCCTTCCCTGCTTCAGCTCCTTGAATTCATCCCTCATCCACAGAATCAAACCCGGCGGCACATGGGTTCGGCTGAACTTGAGTTTGAATTCATCCCAAGCCATCATATGTCCTCCATTCATGGTACGAATGCTATTCCACCAAGCTCTTGCATCACCTGCCAGATAGTGGGTGGCAAACAGTACTTTCTCATTGGCCTCCACTCCTGTGACCTCTAAGTTGTTCTCCATGGTGCGGCATCCTTGACATCTAATGGCTCTTCAGACTTACTAAATATGGGGGGATTGGTGTTTTGAAAGTTCTTGAGCTTGGATCCATGGTTATCCTGGTTTTCGTGTCCTTGATTATTATGGTCCATCTGAGCTATCTGTTGAACGGTGGCTAAATTAGCTTGACGTTTAGCTCTTCCAGCTTCACGGTCAGCAACCAACATCTGTAGGATTTTCAGCATTGGATCCTGAGATGAACTGCTTCCTCCGCGAGTCATCTGAAGATTGAGATAGATAGTGAGACAAGAGGGAAATTTCTAAGGTTCATGGATTTGTTTTTGAAAAGATTTTAAAATTTGAGTTTGACTCTGGTTTTGCCAACTAGCAATTTCCTTTTTATTCATTCATTCATAGCACCCCATACAAACACACACCACACTAAGGTAACATATGGTTTTAGGAACCATTTTGTGAAGCTACGATACAGTGGGACTGGATACAACTCACACCTACGATAGTGCTCAAGTGCTACTAATCATCAGAACCGGTGGCTTCTTCATCATCAATGAAGGCGGAATCATCATCATCAGTGTGGAAGTCCATGTCGAGGTCCTCTAGGTAGTCATCATCATCACTGAGGTAGGAGTAGGGATCTCCACTGATATCTTCCCCTTCGTTCTCCCTCTCCTCAAGCTGCATGTCCTGCTCATGGACGGTCTCCTCCAAAGATGACACCTTGTGACGAAGGCGGGCAATGATGCGATCCTTCTTGTCACGCAGATGGCGAAGTGACTTGCTCCTTCACAAGGATGGCGAGGGTCTGGTCCTTCCTGACTGCAATGGCATGGTTGTGGTTGGCGTAGGCGCAGGCGTTGTCCAACTCCTTCTGCCTATCATACATCATGAAGTCGAGATGATCCACCTGATGCTTCATCTCTGGATGGCCTGGCACCTCCATTGGTTGTCCCATAGAATCATGCCTTGCGTAGTAAGCAAAGCGAGTGACATTGATCTGGTTGATGTTTTGCCCACGCAGATGGGCAAGAGTCTCCTGCATAGCCCTGGTGAGTCCGTCTAGCTAGTTGTTATCCCTCAAGATGAATTGGATCCTTTCTGAGGTGGGTGCCTCCATCTTGCCTCTGAGCTCGACACCTATCAGCCATTGTAGTTCTCATCCTTGCTGATCATTGAGCTGTGCCCCATAGAACTCGGGGTGCGGGCGTTCAAGAAATTTCGAGAGTTGGCTTAAGTCGCGCTCGAAGATGAGTTCTCCTTCGTTGCCCAATTGGTAGAACTTTCTATACTTGACTTCCATCTATAAGAATGTAGGATGAGTAGGTTAGTGGGGTGATCAAGTGTGTCAAATTTTATGTAGGATTGCAAGAATTTTTTAGGAACATGAATTTTCTTGAAAGAATCTCTGTGATAATAATGAGAATAGGTTTTCATAAATACTCACTTCTTTTGTTTTGAAACTAAGTTTTTGATTCAAGCATCCATTCCAACTAGGGTCTCCTATGCTACTTATGGCTCTGATACCAACTTGTCAACACCCGGATTTTTAATCCCAGATGCCTGTTATGCCATACCTCGCAATCCCAGGATTACCATTTTTGCGAGACATAACAGAATTGGTACCAAAGTACATCATCCATTACAAACCATAATAAAGGTCTTCCAAATAAAGGATCTCGTGATCCAGTCTTAATACAATCAACGCAGCGGAAATTAAACGTAGTGGGGCTTCATCTTCAGGGTCACAGGCAATGCTGACGATGGGAGATGATCCTAGTTGTCATAGACCTCCTGTTGTCCATCATCCTGGTAGTCCTCCTCATAGTCATTCCATGGTAATAACTAGGGACAAAGCCATGAGTACTCTTTAAGTACTCGCAAACTATCACTAACAAGTAAAGTAGTTCGAGTAGAAATCCTAAGTTCTAGGTTTATTTGCAAAAAGTCAGTATTATTTCATACCGAGTTCAGAAGTAAAGAAAACTAGTTTACTGTTCTACAACACCTAAGTGGAAACTTAGTTTTCATGTTCACAACCCTGTTGTGGTCAAGTAAAAGTCATAGTTCATTTCACAAGTCATTTTGAAAACCATCTGACGACGGAACAGTATGGCCACTCCACCTGTCCATGACCACGGACGCGGCTATTCGAATAGTTTGACACTCAGCAGAGGTGGTACACTTTCACCACAACATTCAATACATCTGTCAGGGATATCCCTGAATCATCATACTTAGTATGCGGATAATCAATCATAACCTTTCAATTACACACCCTAGTACAGGCACCTCCCCTATGAATTTGGCCTCCCAACCATGACCATCTGTCATCTTGGGTACTGCATAGGTTGACATTCATCACGAGGTAGCCTCAGCTCAACCTCTTTCCGCAAGGGAACCCATACTAAGACATATAAACTTCTAGTTAAGCCCTACCCAATTCAGGTATTGTGGTTGTATGGTAAAATTGGGATGGTATCGCATCTAAACCCAACCATCAATTTTTAAAAAGGGCTAAGGCTCATGCCTCAACATTTTCATCATCAAATCATCTTGTGTTCATAACACATGTCAAAACATTTCAATAGAATGAATCTTAATTCTAAGGTTTTCATAATCCTTTTTCACCAAGTATTCCCATCTAAAGTGATCAACTTTTATGCTTAGCACTAACCACTAAAGTTGAGGGTATTCACTAATGAGGGGTGCTAGTCAAGTGTAACTATCCAAATCTAGACTTATGCCTTTTGATGACATCTAGTTCTTAACTACTTAGGCCTAGTTTTATGCTCTTTATGCTATCTATAGTATCTTTCCAAAACTCACAAGTCACTAAGTAAAGGTAAAGAACTTTGGTAGAGATAAAAGAATAAATCTTGCAAGTAAAACTAGGAATTGGTCTAATCAAGGTTTCATAACCAAGGCATGCCTAATGCATCCTACATAGGTTATTTTGCATTAGATAGCTTGGATAGGTAGCATGCAAAGTTCTAGCTTGCATAGTTCACTTGTAGTGTTAAGCTTTCCTTGAGTAGTGCAGTGGTTGAAGTTTTCTTCCTCGTAGTAGTAGTACTTGTTGGAGATATGCCCTAGAGGCAATAATAAATGTAGTTATTATTATATCTTTGTGTTTATGATAAATGTTTACATTCATGCTATAATAGTATTAACAAGGAAACATTAATACTTGTGTGATTTGTAAACTTAAATTGAAGTCCCTAGTAAAGCCTCTAAATATTACTAGCTTGTTGGTTAATAAATGATTATGGTTTCCCTATCATGAACATTGAGATGTTATTAACAACAAGATCATATCGTTAGGATAATGATATGGTGGACATACTCCTATAGATAAGCGTAGCATAAAGATCAAGTCATTTTAATAGTTCAATTGCTATATGCTTTCTGATACATAGTAACCTAATTCCTTCGACCATGAGATCATGCATATCACCTTTACCGGATGGATGCTTTGATGACATCAAACACCACACCGTAACAGGGTGGCTATAAAGGTGGCATTGAGTGTTCGGAAAGTATTGGTTGAAACACATGGATCAAGAGTGGGATTTGTCCATCCATATGACGGATAGATATACTCTGGGCCCTCTCGGTGAAATGTCATCCAATTAGCTTGCAATCATGTGACTGGCTCACAAGGGATCACATATCACGGGAACGAGAAAATAGTACTTATCAGTAACGAGGTTGAACTAGGTATGCAGAGATACCGACGATCATAACCTCGGATAAGTAAACTATCGTGAGACAAAGGGAAATTGGTATCGTATGTAAGTGGTTCATTCGATTGCAAAGTAATCGTAGAAATATGTGGGAGCCATATGAATTTCCAGATTCCTCTATTGGTTATTGTTCGGAGAAGTGTCTCGATCATGTCCGCATAATTCACGAACCGTAGGGAGACACACTTAAGGATTCGACATTGTTTGAGTAGTTATGGAATGATGAGTAAGAGACCGAATGTTGTTCGGAGTCTTGGATGGGATCCGGGATATCACGAGGAGATCCAAAATGGTCCGGAGAATAAGATTCATATAAGGAAAGTCCTATTTCGGAGTTGGAGAATGGTTCCGGTGTTTTCATCGGGAATGTTCTAGAATGTTCCGGAATGTCCGGCACTCCGAAGGGGAAGGGTACATGAATGTGTCATACCAAGTTGGAATGATTGCATCATGTACTAGCTGTCATCGCTGAACAAAATAAAGGGTTTAATCAAATCCTAGTTTGAAAAGTCAAACGCCAATTTGAAAAGTCAAACGGCTATTTTGGGAAGTGGAGGGGAAGTGGGAAACCGAGTTGGGGAGGAGTTCCTCCTCCATCGCCGGCCCACTAGGGATCCGAGTTGGGGAAGGACTCCCTCCCCTTGGCCGGTGCCTCCCACCTATAAAGGGAGGGGCAGGGCTGCCCCTCCTAACACACAAGTTCTCAACCCCAAAACCCTAGCCCGGTGCCGCCACCTCTTGTTGCCGCCGCCTAGGGCTCCCCTAGCCGCCGACTTGGGCAAGCCCCAAGACCTAGCCTCCAGCCCTAGCACCTCCCCCTTGGTGTGTCTAAACCCTAGATCGCCGAGGAGCTCTCTCATAGTCCACCATACTCGCTCCGGCTTAAGGCGAAGCCCTGCGAGATCTCCCCTCTACTTCCGGTGGAACAAGGGAGAGGAAGGTCTTCGTCGAGTACCGAACGTGTGACCGACTGCGGGAGCGCTGCCGGAACGCAGCGCCAGAAGGATCGTCTACACGATCTTGAGATCGGGAAGAGTACGACTACATCACCCACGAGAATCCTCTCTCGTTAAACACTTTGGAATCTTCGAGGGTGAGTTATTCCATCGACTCGTTGCTACAATCTAGTAGATAGATCTTGGCTTGTTTGTTTGTATGCGGTAGAAAAAATTTGTTTTCCATGCTACGAAACCCTACAGTGGTATCAGAGCCGTGTCTATATGTAGATCTGTTGCACGAGTAGAACATAATGGTCATTGATGCTTTTTTTGTTGATTGCTTCTTGTGTACTTTGCATCTTGCGGGATGTTGGGATGAAGCGGCCCGGGCTAACCTTACATGACATCGTTCATGAGACTTGCTCCACGCTTGACATGCAACTTGTATTGCATAAGTGGCTTTGCGGGTGCCTGTTTCTCCCAGCATAGTTAAGATTCAATTTACAACGGGTGATTAACAATGCTAGTATCAATGTTGTGGTTCTTGTTCGTAAGTTAGAACGACACTTATTGAAAGCCCCAAACCACGTAAAACATGCAAAGAAAGTAGAGGCGTCTAACTTTGTTTTGCAGGGGTGTGCTGTGATGTGATATGGCCATGATTGTGATTATATTTGATGTATGCAATGTTCCTTATTGTAAGTTGGCAACCGGCAGGAGCCATATGGTTGTCTTTAATTTTGTTAAGACTCGCGTGTCTATTCAAAGTAGTTGTAATAGTTGAAGCCGGTGGACGACAACCATGGAGAAGCGTCATTGACCTTGATGCAATGCCGGTGATGATGTAGATCATGTTCATGCTTGAAGATGGAGATCGGAAGCACAAAGAAGAAAGGCCATATCATATCACATATTATGAATTGCATGTGATGTTAATCCTTTATGCATCTTGTATTGCTTAGTTAACAACGGTAGCATTATAAGATGATCCCTCATGCACATGAATTTCAAGTCATAAAGTGTTCACCCTTAGTTAGCACCGTTGCTAAAGCTTGTTGTTTCGAAGCACCACGTGATGATCGGGTGTGTTAGATTCTGCAAGTGTATACAACGTGAGCAAGCCAGATTTGCTCATGCGGAAGCTAAGGTTTGATCTTGACGAGTCTAGCATGTACAGACATGGTCTCGGAACACGGATCACCGAAAGGTAAAGCATGAATCGTATAGTAGATATGATGAACATGTCGATTGTTCGCCATTGAAACTACATCAACTCTCGTGATGATCGGTGTTGATGTGGTGGATTTGGTTCGTGTGATCACTAAAACAATGTGAGGGATATTGTTTTGAGTGGGAGTTCACCTAGATTAATTTAACTATTAATTAGAACTCAATTTGTCATGAACTTAGTCTGAACTATTGCAAATATGTTGTAGATCAATGGCGGCCCCTACCATCAATTTTAATGCGTTCCTAGAGAAAGAAAAGTTGAAAAACAATGGAAGCAACTTCGCGGATTGGTTCCGCAATTTGAGGATTGTCCTCATAGCTGGTAATTTGACCTATGTCTTTGGATGCACATTTGGGTGATCCACCTGCAGCTACTGCTACCGATGAAGTAAAGAATGTTTACCTCGCTCGGAAGACTCAGTACTCCACAGTTCACTGTGCTATCTTGTATGGTTTAGAATCGGAGCTTCAGAAAAGGTTTGAGAATTTAGACCCACATGATATTGTCCGTGATCTCAAATTGATCTTTGAGACTCATGCGGCAATTGAGAGCTATGAGGCTTCTGAAAAGTTCTTTAACTTCAAGATGGAAGAGGGCAGCTCCGTCAGTGAGCATGTGCTTAAGATGTCTGGGCACGCAAACAAACTTCAAAGCTTGGGTATAGTGATTCCTAATGCTTTGGGGATTTACCGTGTCCTCCAATCACTACCACCAAGTTACAAGAACTTTGTGATGAACTACAATATGCAAAACATGAACAAGCAGTTGCCAGAACTCTTTGCCATGTTGAAATCTGCAGAAGTGGAGATCAAGAAAGAGCACCAAGTGTTGTTGGTCAATAAGACCACCAAATTCAAGAAAAGCAAGTCTAAGCAAAATGGACACTTCAAGAAGGGTGGTAAGAAAGTTACCGCGCCGACGAAGAAGACCAAGGTTGGACCTAAGCCTGATACTGAGTGCTTTTACTGCAAGGGAGAAGGTCACTGGAAGCGGAATTACCCAAGGTACTTGGCGAATTTGAAGAACGGCAACATCAAGAAGAAAGGTATATCTGATATACATGTATGTGTATCTCACTAGTACTCGTAGTAGTGCCTGGGTATTTGATACTGGTTCGGTTGCTCATATTTGTAACTCGAAACAGGTGCTGCAGAATAAATGGAAGCTAGCGAAGAACGAGGTGACGATGCGCGTGGGAAACGGATCAAAGGTTGATGTGATCGCGGTCGGCACGCTACCCCTTCATCTACCATCGGGATTAGTTTTATACTTAAATAATTGTTATTTGGTGCCTGCGTTAAGCATGAACATTATATCGGGATCTTGTTTATTGCGAGACGGTTACTTGTTTAAATCCGAGAATAATGGTTGTTCGATATATATGAGTAATATGTTTTATGCACATGCACCTTTGATAGATGGTCTATTCTTGTTGAATCTCGATAGTGGAAATACACATATTAATAACATTGAGGCTAAACGTTTGAAATCGAGCGATAACTCGACCTATATGTGGCACTGTCGTCTTGGTCACATTGGAGTGAAGCGTATGAAGAAACTCCATTCCGATGGACTTCTTGAATCACTTGATTTCGAATCACTTGAAAGATGCGAAGCATGTCTGATGGGTAAAATGACTAAGACTCCATTTTCTGGCATGATGGAGCGAGCTACGGACTTATTGGAAATCATACATACCGATGTGTGTGGTCCAATGAGTGTAGCATCGCGTGGTGGTTATCGTTATGTTCTTACCTTCACGGATGACTTGAGTAGATATGGGTATATCTATTTCATGAAACATAAGTCCGAAACTTTCGAGAAGTTTAAGGAATTTCAAAGTGAGGTTGATAATCAACGTAACAAGAAGATTAAATTTCTACGTTCTGATCGTGGAGGTGAATATCTAAGTTACGAGTTTGGCGAGCATTTGAAGAAATGCGGAATACTTTCACAATTGACACCGCCGGGAACACCACAGCGTAATGGTGTGTCCGAACGTCGTAATCGAACTCTCTTAGATATGGTTCGTTCTATGATGTCACTTACAGATTTACCGCTATCATTTTGGGGTTATGCATTAGAAACAGCCGCATTCACTTTAAATAGGGCACCATATAAATCCGTTGAAACGACACCGTATGAATTATGGTTTGGGAAGAAACCTAAATTGTCGTTCCTTAAAGTTTGGGGTTGCGAAGCCTATGTAAAGAAGTTACAGCCGGACAAGCTTGAACCCAAAGCGGAAAAATGCGTCTTCATAGGATACCCGAAGGAAACTATTGGGTATACCTTCTATCATAGATCCGAGGGCAAAATCTTAGTTGCCAAGAATGGATCCTTTCTGGAGAAGGATTTCTCTCGAAAGAAGTGACTGGAAGGAAAGTAGAACTCGACGAGGTTGTCGAACCTTCTCTCGAACTTGCGAGTAGCGCAGCACCGGAAGAAGTTCCTATGGTTCCTGCACCAATAAGAGAGGAAGCTAATGATGATGATCATGAAACTTCGGTTGTAGTTGCTACAGAGCCTCGCAGGTCAACGAGAACTCGTACCACTCCAGTTATGAGTGTCATGTTGGTGGACAACACCGATGACCCTGCGACATATGAGGAAGCGATGATGAGCCCAGATTCCAATAAATGGCAAGAAGCCATGAAATCCAAGATTGGATCCATGTATGAAAACCAAGTATGGACTTTGGTGGACTTACCGGATGGCCAGAAGGCTGTCAAGAACAAATGGATTTTCAAGAAGAAAACAGATGCTGATGGTAATGTTACTGTCTATAAAGCTCGACTTGTCGCAAAAGGGTTTCGAAAAATTCAAGGAGTTGACTATGATGAGACTTTCTCACCTGTAGCGAAGCTAAATTCTGTGAGGATTATGTTAGCAATCGCTGCATATTATGATTATGAGATATGGCAGATGGATGTCAAAACAGCATTCCTCAATGGAGACATTGATGAAGAGTTGTATATGATGCAACCCAAAGGTTTTGTCGATCCTAAAGATGCTAACAAGGTATGCAAACTTCAAAGGTCCATCTGTGGAATGAAGCAAGCATCCCGAAGTTGGAATCAACGTTTTGATAAGGTGATCAAAAGTTTTGGTTTTATACAAACTTATGGAGAAGCTTGTATTTACAATAAAGTGAGTGGGAGCTCTGTAGCATTCTTAATACTATATGTAGATGACATATTGTTGATTGGGAATGATGTAGACCTTCTTAATAGTGTCAAGGAATATTTGAATAATAGTTTTTCAATGAAAGATCTTGGTGAAGCAGCTTACATATTAGGCATAAAGATTTATAGAGATAGATCGAGACGCCTAATATCATTGTCACAAAGTACATATTTGGACAAAGTTCTAAAGAGGTTTGGAATGGAAGATAGCAAGAAAGGGTTCTTTCCCATGTTGCCCAATACGACCTTGAGTAAAACTCAAAGTCCGACAACGGCAGAAGATAGAGAAAAGATGAGTAAGACTCCCTATGCCTCAGCCATAGGATCTCTAATGTATGCCATGTTATGTACTAGACCCGACATTGCATATGCTGTTAGTTTAACTAGCAGATATCAAAGTGATCCAGGAGTGGATCATTGGATAGCGGTCAAAAACATCCTTAAGTACTTGAGAAGAACTAAGGATATGGTTCTTTCTTATGGAGGTGATGAACAGCTCGTTGTTAATGGTTACACCGATGCTAGTTGGAACACCGATCCGGATGATTCTAAATCACAATCTGGATATGTATTTACTTTGAATGGTGCAGCAGTTAGCTGGAGGAGTGCAAAGCAAAGCGTTGTGGCGAGATCTTCAACTGAATCAGAATACATGGCTGCTTCGGAGGATTCACAAGAAGCGATATGGCTGAAAGAGTTCATTACAGAGCTGGGTGTGGTTCCTAGTGCGCTGGACCCAATGTCTATCTACTGTGATAACATGGGCGCCATAGTCAATGCGCAAGAACCAAGGTCACACAAGAAGCTGAAGCACATCAAGATGCATTTTCACGCTATTCAAGAACATGTCCAAGATGGGGACATAAAGATTTGCAAAGTACACACAGATCTGAATGTGGCGGATCCGTTGACTAAACCTCTCCCGAGGGCAAAACATGACCAGCACCAAACTGCCATGGGTGTTCGGTATATTACCATGTAATCTAGATTAGATGACTCTAGTGCAAGTGGGAGACTGTTGGAGATATGCCCTAGAGGCAATAATAAATGTAGTTATTATTATATCTTTGTGTTTATGATAAATGTTTACATTCATGCTATAATAGTATTAACAAGGAAACATTAATACTTGTGTGATTTGTAAACTTAAATTGAAGTCCCTAGTAAAGCCTCTAAATATTACTAGCTTGTTGGTTAATAAATGATTGTGGTTTCCCTATCATGAACATTGAGATGTTATTAACAACAAGACCATATCGTTAGGAGAATGATATGGTGGACATACTCCTATAGATAAGCGTAGCATAAAGATCAAGTCATTTTAATAGTTCAATTGCTATATGCTTTCTGATACATAGTAACCTAATTCCTTCGACCATGATATCATGCATATCACCTTTACCGGATGGATGCTTTGATGACATCAAACACCACACCGTAACAGGGTGGCTATAAAGGTGGCATTGAGTGTTCGGAAAGTATTGGTTGAAACACATGGATCAAGAGTGGGATTTGTCCATCCATATGATGGATAGATATACTCTGGGCCCTCTCAGTGAAATGTCATCCAATTAGCTTGCAATCATGTGACTGGCTCACAAGGGATCACATATCACGAGAACGAGAAAAGAGTACTTATCAGTAACGAGGTTGAACTAGGTATGCAGAGATACCGACGATCATAACCTCGGATAAGTAAACTATCGTGAGACAAAGGGAAATTGGTATCGTATGTAAGTGGTTCATTCGATCGCAAAGTAATCGTAGAAATATGTGGGAGCCATATGAATTTCCAGATTCCTCTATTGGTTATTGTTCGGAGAAGTGTCTCGATCATGTCCGCATAATTCACGAACCGTAGGGAGACACACTTAAGGATTCGACGTTGTTTGAGTAGTTATGGGATGATGAGTAAGAGACCGAATGTTGTTCGGAGTCTCGGATGGGATCCGGGATATCACGAGGAGATCCGGAATGGTCCGGAGAATAAGATTCATATAAGGAAAGTCCTATTTCGGAGTTGGAGAATGGTTCCGGTGTTTTCATCGGGAATGTTCTAGAAGGTTCCGGAATGTCCGGCACTTCGAAGGGGAAGGGTACATGAATGTGTCATACCAAGTTGGAATGATTGCGTCATGTACTAGGTGTCATCGCTGAACAAAATAAAGGGTTTAATCAAATCCTAGTTTGAAAAGTCAAACGCCAATTTGAAAAGTCAAACGGCTATTTTGGGAAGTGGAGGGGAAGTGGGAAACCGAGTTGGGGAGGAGTTCCTCCTCCACCGCCGGCCCACTAGGGATCCGAGTTGGGGAGGGACTCCCTCCCCTTGTCTGGCGCCTCCCACCTATAAAGGGAGGGGCAGGGCTGCCCCTCCTAACACACAAGTTCTCCACCCCAAAACCCTAGCCCGGCGCTGCCACCTCCTGTTGCCGCCGCCTAGGGCTCCCCTAGCCGCCGACTTGGGCAATCCCCAAGCCCTAGCCGCCGGCCCTAGCACCTCCTCCTTGGTGTGTCTAAACCCTAGATCGCCAAGGAGCTCTCTCATAGTCCACCATACTCGCTCCGGCTTAAGGCGAAGCCCTGCGAGATCTCCCCTCTACTTCCGGTACCACGCCGTTGTGCTGCTGGAATCGCGAGGAGAGTGCTACAACCTCCGCTGCCTGCTGGAACAAGGGAGAGGAAGGTCTTTGTTGAGACCGATGTGATCGGGGAGCTGCCGAACGCAGCCGGAAGGATCGTCTACACGATCTTGAGATCGGGAAGAGTACGACTACATCACCCACGAGAATCCGCTCTCGTTAAACACTTTGGAATCTTCGAGGGTGAGTTATTCCATCGACTCGTTGCTACAATCTAGTAGATAGATCTTGGCTTGTTTGTTTGTATGCGGTAGAAATTTTTTGTTTTCCATGCTACGAAACCCTACAATACTCCTCCTCCTCCTCGTAGCCTTGGTGGGTACTGGCGTCTATAAATGAATACGAGGTACACAATCACCAAACAATATTTAACTACCAATAGTTGGCACACAAAGGCTCACACTAGATGATCTAGCATCATCACAAACATCACTTGAAATAAAGACCTAGTCTGATTTACCTTATTTTGAAAAATAGTTTCTACTCGTTGAAAACTACTTAAGATTTAAAATTCCCCAATTAAAATATGAGATCATGTTGACACATGTCATCACCACATATTCTAATACTTGGGAATGTTATTTAAAGTGGTGGTCATATTTTATAAAGTTTAAAATTACTATTTATACAATTAAAGTGGCTAGAAATGCCTATATATCATTATTTTAGTACTAGTCCAATTTCATTGCATGTAAACCTAAATATTTTTACATATTCAGATAGATCTTGTCAATTGTGATTTTTGAGAGTTGGAATCAACTCAAAAGCATTTATGGTTGATTTTTGCAAAATGTTTGAATGTGGAAAAGTCTTATTTTTACTATAGGTGATCTATAATTCCAAATGGTTTAGTAAATCCAACGAGCTTAGGAATGGTTTAGTAATTTGAATACCTTTCTAACAGGCGAGGCACGGCGTGTGCGCGCGTGTCGGCCGCGGCGCTCTGGCGTGCTCTCGGCATGGCGGCAGAGAAAATGGGCGCCGCGTTCTTGGGTGGTCCATGGCTGGGCTACGATCGAGGGGTGGGCAGGGAGTGGCGGTGGACGGTGGCAAGTCTCGTAGAAATCATGGACGGGCGCGGGGCTGCGTGTGGCGAGATGCCCATGGTCGACCGGCAAGGATGGGTCGGGTGGCACGACACTGGTCCAAGTAGTGAAGGGGGAGCTGCTTCAATGCAATGCTGGGCACTGGGGGAGACCAGGGGAGTGAAATGGGGTGAAAGGTTTGATCAATTAGTGCTCACCACAGTAGAAGTTAGGCAAGGTTGATCTGTGTCCACCAGGTGTTTGATGAAATGGCCGCATGAATTCAAGTTTTGAATTTTTGGATAAATTTTGGTGAGTGATCTTGTCATAAGCTTGGTAGTCTGTGGTTTCTAGGGTTTGCCAAGGGTAATTGGTTTGGTTGATTTTTGAGAAATGGCCATCTTAGTACCTATTAAGGATTCAATTTTTAAATGCCTCTCAAATGGATTTGAAAATAGTTTCTATAAGATTGTGAGTTTGCTTGGGTTCACTTTTACTCGGTCTAGCAAGGGGTGAAATGAATTGGATTTGTTTCTGTTAGAAATCTTTGACTAGGAACACCCAAATTGGTCTAGTGAACAAGTTTGGCCAAAATGACCATTTGCTTATATTTCTTATATTTGATTTTCTCTTTATTTGATTTTTCTTGGGAATGATCTAGATGATATTGTTTTCATCTTTAAACCAATCCTTATCGTTCATAGCAATCAAACATGGAAATTGCAATCATTCATGCATTAATCATATACACACATGCATTCATATTAATTTTAATAATAAAAGTTTTTGTTAACCCTAAACTTGGGTGATTAGAACTTGATAATCTTGTTTAATATTTTTAGGGTGTTACAATATGCTTCTCAACTATATGGCAAATTTTGCAAGTTGATGCTTAAATAGCTCCTAAGTGCTTTGTTACGTTGTTATATGTGAATTATTATGCTAAGTTGCAAGCCTGAAATATTCTTGTATACATAATTATTTATTATATCATTTATAAGTAAAAATATATTATTTTATAAATCTTTAAAAAAATATTAAACCGGTGAACCAGCTGTCTGACCGATAAAACCTAAATCGGAGCCTCACGGATTCGATCACTGGTCCGGTTTTTAAAACTATGACGAAAGGTGTCCTAAAATGCCTCCGTGCCCACCAAGCTTAAGCTATAAAATTTTGTTATATGTGAATTATTACACTAAGTTGCAAGTCTGAAATATTTTTGTATACATAATTATTTATTTACTATATCATTTATAAGTAAAAAAATATTACTTTATAAATCTTAAAAAAGATATTAAACCGGTGAACTAGCGGTCCGACCGATAAAATCTAAACCGAAGCCTCACCAGTTCGATCACCGGTCCGGTTTTTAAACTATGACATCAGGTGCCATGAAATGCCTCCATGCCCACCAAGCTTAAGTTATACAATTATGCAAACTACTACTACCTCCGTACCAAGGCTTAAGGCGTATAACTTTTTTCAAAAATCAAACTAACTAAATTTTGACCAAGTTTTTAGAGAAAAATATTACTATTTACAATACCGAATTCATACCCTTCCATACATCATGAATAAATCTGGGAGCGGTTCTTCTTTAACCGGGTCTGACGGTTTAGTTGCATTTTTTTAGAAACACAGTACATTCGTAGACACTCACAACACGTACATACATCCACCCCTATGAACGCACACACGCACACCCTACCCCTATAAGAACCTCTGAGAGACTGAGCTGGCGGATCAAGTCTTGAAATTGACGACGTTACCACGGGTGCCTCGCTGTCGACGAGAACGTCACCTCCCACTGAAAGAATATTCCGCCTTTTCTACAATGCACAGTGTCAAACCTGGGGTTTAAACTCTGGTGGACTGGGGTACAACCACAGGTTGGTTTGCGTTTAGTTTTGCATATGGGATCCTTTGATTTGGGGGTTGGTCGAGAAAACATGTGGGTTTGGTTCAGTTACGTCTCAAAAGAACATGGGTCCGGTCAGGTATGGGTGTGAATGGTTGTGGTTCCAAACAGTCTCAACTTGTGGTTCCAACCCGGTTCTTGAGATTGGGGCTATGTGTGTTGCTCGAGCCGCCATCTTTCTCTGCGACCGCCGCCAAAGCTCGCTGCCCCGCCCCCGCGACTACAAATGCTACTTCTCATCTGACCAAGTCCTTGCATCCCCAAAGAGCTGGGGGGTCTTAGGTATTCTCTCCTCCCGTCACATGAATGTGGCGTTGATGCTTAGATGGGTGTGGAGAATCCTGAAGGATAATGGAGGCCTCTGGCTCCGGTTAATAAGAGCTAAATACCTCTGGGTATGGCCACTGCTGGCTTGTGAACGTCGGGAGGGCTCTTAGTTTTGGAGAGCCATCCAGGACATTAAGCCAGCAATACGGAAAGGGCTATCCATTTCCATAGGTAATGGGAGGGACACCCTTTTCTGGATGGACCCATGGCGCGGTGCTCGCCCCCTGCGTCACGAGGTTCTAGAGTTGTTTGCGATCTACGCAAACCCCATGCTCCCGGTAGCGGAGGCGCGCCAGGGAGGGGAATGGAAGGTGGCATTCCGGCAGAACCTTGGGGAGGCCGACAGGGTTTCCTGGGATGAGCTGAGGGACAGCCTCCCGCTGTCCCTGGCTCAGGCCCCAGATGACCTATCTTGGAGGCTGGTCCCCTCGGGGACCTTTTCGATTGGTTCAACGTACAAGGCCCTGTTTAGTGGGTCCGCTCTGTCTTGGGTTTCTCCGCTTTGGAAGACCCCCCTGCCCCTGAAGATCAAAGTCTTTGTCTGGCAGTAGCTGCGTGACCGGCTACTCTCGGGTGTAGAGGTGGCCAAGCGACATGGTCCTGGCAACGGCCAGTGCGCTTTGTGCAGTCCCGGAATCGGGCTTACATATCTTCTTCTCTTGTCCCGCTGCTCGATTCCTATGGAACTTCATCCATGAGGCTCTAGGGCCTGAGTGGCAGGCCTCGGACCTAGGGGAGTTCCTGGAAGCCGCCGCAAACCATACCGGGAGGAGGAGGCGCCTCTTCTAGTTGGTGTTTGCGGCGATGACCTGGACTCTATGGAATATACGGAATAAGATGGTCATTGAGCGTATCTTCCTGCACTGTGCCTCTGACTCGGTCTTCAAATTTATGGCCTTTTTGCAGCAATGGTACCCGTTGTGTAGACAGCGGGATAGGGAGCGGCTGGACGAGATGTTGGAGCACTTGATCGCGGCGGCCCGCCGACTTGCTACTCCGTCTGGCCACTGAGGGCTTCCCCTGGAGGTTGATGAGTCTTGTATTTGTGTGTGTGTTCTCCTCTGCTGGTTCTAGGCGCTGCCTTGTATTCGTTGAGGGGTGCAACTTGTGTGTGTTGCGTGTGTGGATCACTTTGTCGTTGGTTTGCTGTGAACTTTGTATAGATGTTGCTTTATTTATAAATCTGGGCATGAGCCTGTTTCGAGGAGGAGGTCAGGGTTTTCTCCTCCTCTGTCACTTCCAGGAGCCAGAGTAGATGCAGCACAAGGGCAAGGTCAGGTGGCGGCGGTGAAGGAGGTGTGTCTGGTGATCCGGCAAGGAGAAGAGGTGGCGGCGCAGCCGAAGCAACCTGCGGCCATTACCTATCGAAGATCTACCGGAGGTCACCACGAATTATACAGAGGTCACCAAGATCTACCGGAGTGTAGAATTGCGGAATATTATCTGTATTGATATTGCAAGAGGTGATTACAACGTGAGCCCTTGGGCTGTTTATATAGTACTAGAAGACTTGGGGGGCAAGAAGACTACTAGAAATATAATTGGATTACAAACTTAAACTACCAAATATAGTCCAAACCGTGATATACTGTAACATTCCCCCGCAGTCGGATCGATAGTGACGCGAACGGTCTGACTGGAGTATAATCCGAAGGCGGATATGGGAGAGGATGTCGATGTCGATGTAGCCGGAAGTAGAGCATTATAGTCGTGGTCGATGATGCCATTGGTGATGTAGTCGCCGTTGATGAAGTCGATGAAGTTGATGATGTCGTTGTGTTGTGGTCGATGTCGTCGTTGAGCCGAAATAATTCATCGTAGTGGTTGAAGTAGACGTAGTTTGAGAAGTAGCTCGACCCGCAATGCCGAGCTTGCCAGACTCGGGAGCGTGTCGGAGACGAAGGCACGCGTCGGTGTTGCCGATACTGAGCGTGCGAAGACAGGGACCATCATGAGCCATGCGCACCAGAGCCGGATTGAGGAGCAAAGAAAATTTCCGTAAACGGTCGGTATAGAAGTTGTCCGCCGTGTCGGAGTAGACGAAGTGGCTGCAAGAAGAAAATTGAGCACAGACTTGTGCAAATAAAAAATTAGACCGCGACTCTAGCGGCAAGGTCGTGGTGGACGAAGACGACGAGGTAGTTGTTGATGGCGATTGAAATTGTTGCGGTAGTTGATTTCGGGGATTAGACCCGTATTTTCCGCTTGTATGAGCACGGCGTCGCTCGTGTAGAAGAACTTGTTGGCGTTGACGATGACCACGATTGGTGGTGGCGGCGACGATGAGACGATGTTGTTGGTGTAGATGGTTATCGGCGATGATGACCACGGGTGATGAAGGTGCAGCCCTTTGTTGACGGCGAGGCGCGTACTTGGGGACTTGCGTCCCGATTGATGTGGGTGAAGACGGGTCGGCATGGTGACGACGTGAGGATGGAGAAGCCGACGTAGCGCGTGAAGGCGTCCCTTGGGGCGCCGCGCGGAGCCTCCTTGGCACGATCGTTGGCGATGATTTGCCGGAGATGAGTCGACGCCGAGGTTGAATTAGAGGCGCGTGATGACGACACGTGGTTGTGAACGATGCAATCCGATCTATGATCGGTGAAAGAAGAAGAAATGCCGGTCAAGCGGCCGGCGAGAAAAATTTGGCGAAGACAGATCTAATCTACTATTTGCGCGGCCCCTGGCGGAGAACGATCTCCCCGGGGCGGCGCGGCGGAAGCGGTGGATAAACCCTAGGCAGAGCGAACCGCTCTGATACCATATAGAATTGCGGAATATTATCTGTATTGATATTGCAAGAGGTGATTACAACGTGAGCCCTTGGACTGTTTATATAGTACTAGAAGACTTAGGGGGGCAAGAAGACTACTAGAGATATAATTGGATTACAAACTTAAACTACCATAGTCCAAACCGTGACATACTCTAACATGGAGAGGTGTGTGGCTCTTCCCTAGTTTTCTTGCCATGTATATTTTGAGATTCAGGTCACCAAGAACCTGGAATTTATTGTGTTCCTAAATCACACCATTGAATTCGAATAAGAGTGAGTACATATCAGTGTATATCCTACTTATATACTGGAGTTGTATTAGTATTGTTAGTCCTGACTCTGTACTAATCCCAGGTCATTTTGCGAGCCGCGATCTTGATTTTCTTTTGACCTCATCGCCATATTTGATTATGCATGGCTTTCTGCTCTAGTATATATATACATGTATGACTAAAATAGTGAAAAGACACACCTCCACTCTGCATGCATCGTAGACGATAGAGAAGGGACCAACTTATCAATCCGCATCAGCAATGACTTAACGAACTGAAGTGGTTCATCTAGTGTGCTTTAAAAATAAATCTTGGGGATCAATCGTCTGTCAACTTGTTGTTGTATATAGGCTCATTTTTTTTCTCTGATGACCATAGTGCAAATCTTGCCTTGCAATCAACTTTTATAGTTAGAGTTGTATATCAGTTTGATGGTAGACATGCAGATTTTGCCATCAGTCTATTATTTGAACATTCAAATAGGCAAGAAATGATGCTTTGACTGAAATATGTTGTGTGATATACTACTTGATAGAACTGCAAGTACCAAGCAAATGTATCTTTTTTCCATATCTTGCCTAGTTATATGCTGGCCAGAACATGCTCTTCGTTATTTCTTGAATTCATGCTCAACATTGTTGTTTATGTTGACAATTCGAAGTACCAAGGATGTGGCTAATGTGTAGAGTTACACTCCAGAACATGGAGAGTACAAGCGTTTCAATTTTCTCCTTGACTGTTCTGGCTAGTTGTGGTTCAGCTAGTAGAAGGTACTTTGATGTTCCTAACCTTGTTTTAAGATTCAAGGTAGATCCCATAGCCAGCTGTGTAGAGTTACACTCCTATTCATGCATTTGGGGTCCATTTTTGTTCTTGTTGTGAGTCCGTCACACATTGAGCCCCCAAGCAACCGACCTTTTCAATGGTAATGTTCTAAATTGGCAGCTTTTTGTACTTGTTGTAAGAACGCATTGCTAGTACACAGTACATCAACCACACAATTCATGCATTGGCTTATATTTCAATGATTATGTTCTAAATTGACAGTTTTTCTTTTCAGTTTGTTGGAGAATTTGACATAGAGAACCATGGATGCATTTGAGGAACCGAGGAAGCTTGTTCATGTCATGAATAGTACACATCAGGAAAGCAATTCACTGTCGGCAAGATCTATAGAATTTGGTTCAAATATAATGTATTGCTTATGATGACTGTTGTATGGTTGTTCGGATATACTCTATATGGTTGTTGCTTACATGCTTATGAGTAAACCTGGAAATGGTTTTGTATTAACCGGGTTAAAGAGTAAGTATACAATTAATGAAAATGTGTTAAAAAAAAGCCTGATCAACTCGGACCGTTTGAGTCTAGCCAGGCGCACTGGTCTGGACACGCCGGACCATGTATCTTTGCCGCTGGAGATACCTTAATTAAAAAACTAGAAGTGCTTCGAGAACTGCTCTTGATCAGATCAACCATGGCACCTTCCTGCACACACCGCGTCATCGTGAATGGACGAGCCATGCACAACAGCACGGGTGGATAACTGAATTCAACCCATCAGTTAAAACCATGGTTCCTGTGATCAGTTTAATTTGGTTTAGAGTTCGCAAAAAAAATTCAATTTGGTTTAGGTGAAAATTTCTTGCGGTTTAGTTTTGGCTGGGTTGTCTAACGCGTCACGTGGGTTCAGTTTGGGTTGGGTTTGTCTAACGCGTCACGTGGGCTTAGTTTAGTTATGGTTGAGTTCCCCAACCATTACCAGATTTACCGAGAAACATATTTTTACATGATATCTAGATAATATTGTAATTTTTGATAAAAAAAATTTAAAGTTTGGTCAAACTTTATATGAATTGACTTTTTAAAAAATTTATATGCCTTAAACCTTGGGATAGGGGGAGTAGTATTAAACTAGGACATCTATCGATTTTGCATAACGATAAGCGTGTGAACCAACAAATAAGACAATTAGAACACATGTCGGCAGCATTCATGTGTTTGCAGCTTGGCTTCTCAAAAAAAAAACTTATCGCCTCTCACCAGGTGCTACCTTTGCAGAGCCGGCCGCCTTCCCCCTCCGCGCGCGTGCGCGGGGGGGGGAGGGGGGGGGGGTTGGGGGTGTCAAGCTTGTCGAGATGGAGAAACCAAAATATGGTGTGACTAAACAAAATAGTTTCATTGTTTTTTTATGTACGCTTGTGGGCATACATTACTTGTATTTATGACTGTAGCAATACAAAGATGATACGCATACAAATAATAAAAAACAAAAAGAAAACAAACGATTGGACAGCTATAAACCATTATCGCCCCAACTACTAAGAACCCAAATTCTTTGCCATTATCGGAGAAGAAGAAGATCACCAGCAGGTGGTCCACACTTTGGCACCAAAGAAACCCCTAGCCATGAGGCGTTAATGATCCACAATAACGACCAGCTACGTAAGACTGGATATTGTCTGCTGCTAAGGAACATAGGCCAGAGGAGCCCTTTGAGCATCTTCAACGCCGGATCCAGGGCCAACGTCACACCGCTTATCAAGCGGTCGGATCCTCCATCATCCACCACAAACCAGCAGCAATCCGCACCGCCGCACTCCAAGGCCGTCATGACCAGATCGGCGACGAGATTAACACCGCACAAAGCCGGAGCACATGTCTGGCAAAACCATATCCCACAGACTTCTTGATGCCGTAGACGTCGCCGAGATGGGGTTGAAGCCGGAGTACCGTTATTCGATGAAGCATATTCACCGCCATCTGAGTTACGGCACCACGACACCACAAAAACGCTAACTTTACGGACATTGATGGACGCCAAGCATAGGTCCTTGTCCCCACCCCCTCCCGCCAGCGTGAGCGGAAGCGGAGAAGGCGAGGACCCGTCGATCGCTGGCGGGAGAGGAGACGGCGGCTAGGGCTTTTCAAAAAGGACGGGTTCCGCTTGCAATTTGGTTATTCCTAGGGGTGCCATGATCCTCCTCGTATATATTTCGTAGGACGTGAGAGCATTAATCATGATCTTCCTCATATTTACTCACCCGTTCAGAAATATAAGATGTTATTTCTCAATAGAGGGAGCACGTATTTCGTAACCGGCTCACCATGGCTGTGTAATGATACGATTTTCCTTCTTTACATCGGGTTGGCCATTTATATATTTCTGAATAATAATCTCAATATATGAGCTAACTTTATCGTTGCACATCACTACCGATGCCTTCCACGAACGCCATCAGATTATGATCTGACGAGCCTCCTTTCCCCAGAGCCTCCGCGACCGCACGCTTCCACCCCGCCGCCGTGCCCCGCGCGTCACCCCGCGTCACCTCCTCCACTCGCCGCCTCAGCTCGGCCGCGCGCAGCACGCCGTCGCTTCCCACCTCCGCACGCGTCCCGACGCGCCACTCGTACTCGACGAGCCACGCGTTCATCCGCTGGTCCGACATCTGGGGCACGCACACCATCGGCACGCCGCTCGCCACGGTCTCCAGCACGGAGTTCCATCCGCAGTGCGTCACGAAGCAGCCCACAGCCGCGTGCTCGAGCACCTGCACCTGGTCGCACCACTCCACCACCATGCCGTTCTTGATCCGCGCGTCCATCTCCGGCTCCGCCTCGGCGAGCTCCGCCTTGTTGTCCTTCCGGACGACGCAGAGGTACGGCCTCCCGCTCTCCTCGAGGCCCAGGAGGAGCTCGTCCAGCTGCTCCTTGGCCATCCTGGCCAGGCTCCCGAACGAGACGTACACCACGGAGTTGGCCGGCTTGGCGTCCAGCCATTCGACGTACCTGGCGTCGTCCTGCTTGAAGAGGCAGGCCTCGTCGCCGGCCGGGAGCACGGGGCCGATCGAGAGCGAATTGTAAGCTCCCAGAGCGGCGAGCGTGGCTTCCTCGAGTTCCTGGCACGTGTTGATGATAACGGTTGCTTTGGGGGTTTCCCTGTCGAGGGCGTCGAACAGGTCGCGGGTGGTGACGTAGACGCAGTGGTAGAAGTCGGAGGGGTCGGTGGAGTCGGTGACGAAGGACGGGAGGTCCCGGATGGCCTGCGGCGGGAGGCCCGGGAGCCGCACGAGGAACGACGGGTCGTGGCGGTGCTCGGCCACGACGGCCGCGTGGCCGTGGAAGTAGTGGTAGTAGATGGCGAGCACGGCGGCGGGCTGGATCCAGTAGAGCGCGGACGGCACGCCCCTCTCGCGCGCGACGTCGGCGGCCCACGGGAGGAGCATCGTGTAGACGACGCGGGTCACGGGCCGGCCCCGCGCGGCCAGCGCGTCCACGAGCTCCCCGACGCTGCGCGCGCCCGCGGCGTGGAAGGACGCCATGTAGTCGTTGAACGAGGCGGCGTCGCTGCTCCGCACGTACCCGGTGTCGGTGCCGTCCGAGAACGGGAGGAGCTCGAGGCGGCCGTCGTCGTCCGGCGCGTCAGGCGTCGCCGAGAACATGCGGCGGTGCCCGGCCTCGGTGGTGGAGAAGGTGACAAGCGCGTCGGGGGCGGCGGCAAGCAGGCGTCTGGCGAGGCGGAGCGCCGGCGCGATGTGGCCCTGGAGCGGGAAGGTGAGCACGAGGAAGTGCGGCCGCGGAGACATGGCCTCTTCTCCTGACCCCTCTCTCTCTGACTTGGCGTGGCTTTCGCTTAGCTCGAGATCGGCGATCGATCAGCAGCGACTGCAAGCAAGCGACTTGTGTGGAGGGGCGAGAGAGTGAGGTCCCGTGTGCTCGTGAGCAAAGCACGTTGTCACGTGCCTAGAGCCCACCATTCAAGAATACAGCCAACAGAAGAGAACAAAAACATCAGAAGGTTTGCATAGTTGCGTTTTGTACATTGCTTCCTAAGAGCTAACTCTAATGGATGCCCTATTATAGGGCAGGCCAAAATGATTTTAGGGCAGCCATTTTGACGTTTTAGGGCATAAATATGTCTTTTGGCTTTCTACTAGATGTTGTATGTTAGGGCAGCTACTATGTAGCAGATGATGAAAATAAAGGAAATTCGCGTTCAAACATCGGTTTCAAACATAGTTCAAACTTTGATTACAACTACTACATTGCATTAAACATTGGCTTTTATTTCATACTACTGCCTAGATAATACTCCTCCGAGTTGTTGCTGGACCAGGAGAAACTAGAGCACACCTCTGATGAGCGGATCCATGCCGTCTGAATCTATCCTCGAGGACAAAGTCAAAGACCCAACGGTACACCGCAACCGCGCCTACGTTCATGTCTGTTTGGGTTTGCTTAGCGGTGGACGCAGACTTCCATGCATGTCCGCGTGTCCTCCCCTTGTCCTCGTGGGGCCCACAACTTTGGAAGAGGGAAAGTTGTGGGCCATCGACACGTACATGTCCTCGTCCTTCTTAATGCAGACCCTTTGTCCCTATCGCTATCCACTCCACTCCTAGTCCCCACTCTCGCACGCTCAGAAACACTACCCATACCCTACCATGGAACTTCCATTGGCCACCACAATGGTGAAAGGCGGCAAGGGTTGGTCCATGCCCGACTGCAATGACCACGAGGCGGTGGGGGGTAGACCATCGGCTCAGCAAGAGATTGCAAGGGAGCAGCCGCTAGCGTCGCCATCATCATGAACTCGTGGAGATCCACGCATGTGCCCTCCCACTTCGCCTCCTCCTCCAGCAAGCAGGCGTCGATGGCGGCCTAAAGATCCTCCTCCTCCTCGATCATTGGCCGCTCCACCATCAGCTCGTCCTTGATGGCGTGGAGCAGCGACATCTGGGACGATGACCGCGGGTCCATGTGCGCAGTCTGTGCGTTGCAGTACTGGGACGAGTCCCCCATACTGGAATGTGACAGGGGAAACACCCAAGTATACGCCTTCTCCTCCTTCTCCGTCTCTGAGTCGACCTCCTCATAGTCCACATCTTCGTCCAAGGCCTTGAGATGGGCCTCGATGGCTTGTCGCCGAGCATCATGCTCGACCTTGATCGCCGGTTCCACATCAGGGAGTGAAGGCCATAGGATGGATATGTAGATCCAGAGGGAGGAAGGCCCAGCGACAAAGGATCTCCCCACGTCGCGCCATACCCCTTGCTGGAGTGATCAGCATAGGCTCACGCGCTTGGTTTAGATGCCACCGATGAGGAAGGTGCACATATGGCCATGGTAGAGGCACGCCCGCTTCCATGAACTGGCACGCGACCTCCACCTCCACGTAGATGCGTCACTCAGAGAGGGGCGTGGGTGGCCTGCGTGGAGGCCGTGGCGGTGGCGTGCGAAAGAAACAGTGGCCAACGGGATCGCGAGAGGACCCCCCCCCCCCCCACACACACACACACCACCCTAGATCTCGATCGAGATAGATGACGACTAGGCCCTGGTGGCGACGCCGACACCCACGGCCGTGCTGCCTTATATTAGCTATTTTGTTATTTTAATTTTAAGTTAAACTATGTCCTTATTAATGCATATGTATAACTATATTTCTATTTTCATTTTGTTTTTGTATTTTTATTGTGTGCAAGATTTTTTAGGTGTCGTTGGGTATTTGGGTGCACTAGCTACCTTAAACAGACACATCGAGGACATGAGTCTCTGGCATGTCCGCCTATCGCCGCAAAAGGATCGATTCGAAGTGGTTTTTTGGGTCCGAAATACGGGTCACCATTAGAGATGTCCTAACTTCATCAATGGGCAAAATACAGCCCCGGATCTAACCCATGGCAGGGTTGTGCCACGGCCAAGGGCCTAGGCCGGGGGGCCCAAAAAAATTTAGCGCTAAACAACAGTAAACGGGCCCAGGCCGGAGGGGAGATCGATCGACCATGAAACTGAAAAGTCGCCCTGCCGGCTACCGCGATCGTAAAGAGCTGAAGACGTGAACTCTCGGTCTCTCGCGACCAGCCCTTGCTGGCCTGCTCGCAACCCGCGAGTCACCCAGCCACGCCACGCCCTCGCCCACGCCACGCGGCCACCGACTCTTGACCTTGCACGGGCAGGGCAGGACGCCGGAACCTCCGGAGCGCTCCCATCCTCGCCCATCGTCGCCCCTGCCGCCACTGCCATCTCCTCCTGGCTCCTCGGCCAACCCTCAGCCCACGGCCGCTCCTCGCCCAATTATTCTGATGCTTGCTGCGCTGCGGTAGCTCGTCGCTGAATCAACGGTATGCTGCATACTGAATTGATGCTTGCCAAGGTGCTTTAATCCCCGCCTGCCCTGCTGCCCTCGGTAAGTTTACGCATAATGGCCCTAATCCCTTCTTATTAATCCGTGGTTTAATCCTTCTAATTACTCCTTCCGGATTATAATTTTACAAGTGAAATTGGCATATATATCGTCTATATATCTAGTTATACTTTTATATATATATATATATATTGTTATTAGAAACCCTTTTATTCGATTTTGCCCAAGGGCCCTGAAAAATATAGAGCCGGCCCTGGCAAAATGAACAAGCAGTCAATCACGGCAGGGAGCAGGGACGGCGATACTGATGGTGGGCGCTTGCCGTCCAGGTTCTCCTGATCCTGTTTGTCTGATTGATTGATTATTTCTCTGATTACATGAGTAGTGTGGGGTTTGCTAACTTAAGGAACAAACACTAGCTACAAGCCGGCCAGCCACACCAAACCACATCCATATGCGAGTGAAAGAAACGAGGACACGTGGTGGGAACGGGTCGTCAAACCACATACACCCCTCCTTTTGTTAAGGTGTACAGTAAAACACTCCGAGGAAGCCAACAAACAAATCTCACCCTAGCATTTTCTTAGACCTGGTAGCGATATTCCACACTTGAGATGCTATTAGGACGTGTTTGGTTGACTGCTACGTTGGCGTTGTAACCTTGCAGGCTATCGTCCAAACGCATTTTGTTGTTTCATGCATTTGTCCAATGTCCTAATAACTGTCCAGATCTATTTGGCACTTTCTAGTTCGTCTGTCTTCACAACTATTAGACTATGCACTATGTGACGCAGATTCAATAAAAAATGTATTAGATTTTTGAGTTGGTATATTTTTCTTCCTATGTAGGTTCGGTTATTTCATGGGTCCAAGCTGACACATCACCATCGTTGTCCTCATATTTCCGTTTTTCTAACATTCTTCACATCTAACTTCACCATGGCTCGATGAATGGCACTTGGTGGAAACAAACAGCAGACCTTCGCAACGCTCCCGCTAAAACCAAACGACCAGAAAAACATGGGTACGAACGACCGAATACATTTCAATCCAGCAATCTTCAGGCTTGATGCGCCCATGGGAGTTTGCCGGGGAAGCCTTCCGAAACTCGACACTCCAGCCAGATCAACGAGGGCAAGTACCAAGCAGATCTTCTTCTTCGCAGGAGGAACCCTAGGACTACCTTCATTATTCGTGCCGATCCAGCAGTCCCCACACCGCTGGCGGCTATCGGCAATCAGAACGAGCGGGGCAGCCAGGCTATGTGATCTGTTACTCGTACTAGCAACTGTTTATGGGGGAAGGCAACACGGGAGGAGTTCCCAGTCTTATCTTATAGAGTGAAAATTCAAGGTCTGACCTTAACTGAATGTGTCTGGCAATGGCCTTGTTAAAGGCATTGTTTTGCGAGCGAGGACTTTTTCCACGGTGAAAACCTATGATCTTTGATCGGGCAATGACGACGCTTGTGCACTCTTTTCTTCTTGAAGACGTTGTTATTGGAGTGAAGGACTACTGATGTTGTTCTGGTGGTGTCAGTGTCGTTGCTTTAAGGAATAGTTTACTATAGCGGGACTTTTCCTTTTTTTGTAATTTTTTTTCTTTTTTCTGGGTTGTGTGCATCTGTAAGGCCGCTAGGGCATGCGTTTTTGCAGAGGCTGGGTGTAATTGATATCTCCGTGATATTAATATATACTCTTTTCCAAAAAAAAGATGACACATGCACTAGCCTTTTTGCATGCAATCCTAGCTGTTTCTCTCTCGTCCCACTCTCTTAACGGTGGGTCAGCCTGTCATATGTTGTAGTATGAACCGAACCACAAACATGAGTCGTTTCTATTATCAGAGCTATTGAACCGATTCACTGCTATGTGTTGAATTGAATCATAGGAGCCTTTGAATCGCTTTAAGCACACATAGTATATGGTCTTAGCCGACAATGTTCTCTCAAACAAAAAAACTATTAGCCAACAATGAATGCAATCCATGTTTGAAATATGACCATTTTTCCTATAATTTAATCCACTAATGATCTTTACACTAACACTACCTCGTTTTATCTGGCACCACCTTTTTCCACTTAATATCAAATATTATATTGTGACGTTTTGCAATTCAACGTATTTGAAAATCAAATGCATCATAGTTTTGTGAAACACATTTCACAAGTTCTTATGCCAATCTTATAATGTCGAATTTCATTACTATTGATCGAATTGTAGTAAATTGATTATCTTTTATTTTCAATACCCTTTGATGCTGAAATCTTTGATCACATCAAATAATTTCATGCTCGTGTTTCATTTGGTTAACTCTTTTATTTAAATCAACAACTAAATGATAATCACCACTTTTGTTAAAACTAGGTATATTGAACATGTATTTTCTTTCAACAACTCATCAAACACTTTGTATTATACAATACGCGGTGTTTCAGTTATCTTGCCGAACACGAGCCTGATTTGTATGTGACAAGAGATCAAACATCTACAATTTTCACATACTACTATCATCATAACCTTTGAATTTTAAACGATGGTTTCATCCAATATGAATATATAATTAAGTTGGGTATTTTCAAGGCATTTTAATATTTTACAGATGTTCATGCATTATCAATTTGTTTTACAACACGAATAATTCACACATAATCGAAAAATATACGAACACGAATAGAAATCATCCAAAAAAGTAAAAAAATTGTTGTGTTACAAACTCATATGAATAACCGTCTCGCAAAGTACAAGACACACTAATAAAGTTCATAATCCATCGATTACAATAATTATTCAAGACGATAAACTAAATGATAAATATCGAGGGAGGGTGTCGTAGGCCATCATCATCATGCTTGCCATAAACACACAACGTCACCTCCTCTCCAGCAAGCAGATCTCATGCAGAAGGACCTATTTTTATAAAACGGAACAAGTATCAGATACTTCAATGCTGCAATAAGTGTTTGCAAGATTATAGCATTTATAGAATTGTATATCATATATACCTTCATCATCAATGATCTCTCGAGCAATGGGTTCAACCTTTACATGTCTAAGTGTGATATGAACTCATGGAAATCGTGTGTTTTTACATCACCTCTCATGACACAAGTCTGGACATGCCATTGGTAGCTAAGAGGCAGCGACCGTAGCAATACGTCTATCGCAAAGGCATCAGTCATCCAGTAGTACAAGAAACGAACCAGTCTCATGTGTGTATCATGCATGCACTCCAAGTGACTCTCCAGGCAAGTGTGTTCCTCCATCTTCGTGGAAAGAAAATCTCCAGGCAGCTCATGCTTCCACATGTGTACCTGGTCTATGAACCCCGATCTCAGCTGATCCACCATCGCATATAGGTCAAGATCACCCATGAGTGGACGCAGTTCGTCCATCATCCTGTAGCGCATTATCACTTGAATGAAGGAGGACATCTCACGACGATAATAGCGGCCTTCCCGTTGTTGTGCGGGTCTCATAGTATTCTGGCCGATCCAAATCTATCATGTAGCGTATGTAGTCGGCCACGTTGTTCTCACTAAGGAGGACATTTAGACGCACCAGCCACTCAGGGCAGTTGGAGCCATCAAGTTTGAGCTTCTCAACAGCTACCCATTCAACAATCTCAAAAGAAGCTTCACGACGAACCATATTCTACATTTATAATTGCAAAAGGATTTAGACTAAGTTTATAATTTGTGAGTTCAATTTAAAAAGAACTCCACTAAAACTATTATTCTTGATACGCCCAATTTGCATCACCATTCTATATCATAATTTACCTCTATTCATTGATATTTGTCTTATTATGAGGTATTACTTATGGCTTTTCATCTATTTATGCATGTTGGAAGATTCTTGGAGGATGGACTGTCGGAGTGTGGATTCTGATGGAAAAGAAGGCGTTTCGGTGCAATTTCGCGAAGATCAGAAAAATACCAGAAAAATATGGAAACATATTATTTTACCTGAGGACGAAGGAAGCCAGAAGGAGGAGTGAAGGAGGGCCGCAGGGGGCCCACACCCCCTAGGCGCGGGCCCACCTGAGGCCGCGCCTAGGGCAGGTGTGGCCTACCTGCCCGGCCTCCGACTCTCCCCCTTCGCCTATAACTTCCCTTCGAAACCCTAAGCCTCGAGGGCGACCACAGATAGATTTCCGCCGCCTCTGGGGGCGAAAAACACCAAGAGGGAAAGATCTCTCCGGCAGACAAATTTCTGGCGGGGGAATTCCTTCCCGGAGAGGGGAGACCGTCGCCATCAACACCATCATCAAGATAGGCTTTATCGGGATCATCATCATCCACACCACCATCTCCATCAGCACCATCATCACCACTTCGTCTCGCTGTAACAAATGTGTTGGATATTGCTTTAGTTCTTAGGAGAAACTTTCCCGGTGTTAATTACTATTGTAGTTTATGCTTGTGAGTGGAACCATTGGATTATTGTTTATGTTCAGATTGTTATCCATTACCATATCATCTTTGATCTTGATCCATATGATGTCTCGTGAGTAGTTCGTTTAGTTCTTGAGGACATGAGAGAAGTCATGTTGTTAGTAGTGAATCTGTGATGAGTTATTATTCAATGGTTTAGTATTTAAGTTGTGGTGCTATTCTTCTAGTGGTGTCATGTGAACGTCGACTACATGACACTTCACCATTTATGGGCCTAGGGGGATGCATTGTGTATTTGGCTACTAATCGCGGGGTTGCCGGAGTGATAGAAACCTGAACCCCCGTTAGGACACCTTTGCACAAGGGAGTGTAGGATCTCAGAGTTTAAGGCTGTGGTTAGATGTATATCTTAATTACTTTCCTGTAGTTACGGATGTTTGCAGGGGGTTTAATCACAAGTATGTATTAGTCCTAGGAAGGGCGGTATGTTAGCACAGGTTCACCCACACAACACTTACAAACACCAGAGAAGAGTACTCAGCTATTTGAAGCGAAAGCACTTGACAGAATTCCCATGTGTCCTCGAGAATGTTGGGTCCTTATAAGTATTTCCACCGGCTTGTCCTTTGCTAAGAAAGGATTGGGCCACTTGCTCCGTTTGTTTACTGCTTTTGTTACTTGCTCCTTGTTTTGTTGCCTTGTCAGAAAACCACTAAAAATCCGTTTGCTAAGTATTCACAGGGATTTCCTGCTCCATACCACTGTTCAGCACCTTCTGCTCCTCTTTGAGATCGACACTCCTATTTATAGAAAGTACTACGATACACCCCCTATACTTGTGGGTCATCAATCCCCAAAAATGTTTTAGTGATAACACAATCCTAATTCACTACACCGCCCCCGATCGTCTTGGCCGGCGATATAGTTCCAAATGTGGATGTTGAAACGTCGATCACATCATTCATGTGACTCATGCTCGATCTTTTGATCATCTCATGGTCTGAGGCCATGTCTGTACATGCTAGGCTCGCCAATTCAACCTTACATGTATGGCTGTGCAATATGTCTTGCACCAACCGTATGCCAAAACAGATATGTATGACACCCGATCGTCACGGCGTGCCTCATAACGGAGAACTTTTTGTGGTTCACACTAAGGAAGAACACTATTTTGGTATTATGATTTAGGGATCATCTTATTAATGCTACCGTCGAGTATCTAATACTAGAACACAACAATATGCATAAATAATAAACATCTAATGTAAATGCAATGCGATATGGTCCTTCGCGCTGTGATCTCCATCATGCGCCTCCGGATCTAATGCCATGGGAACCAGGGTACCAGCGCCTTCGACTTGTAGTTCACCATCATGATGACCATTACTACTACTTAGCAACAGAAAATAAACTATTTTACCTTGACTATGACCATATCACACCACAACGCCCCTGCAAAATAGAGTTAGACGTTTCTACTTTATATTTGCATATTTTACGTGGTTGTTAGGCCTTTCGCGCAAGAATCATTCTTACCTACAAACTTAAACCACGACGTTGATTAAATAGTTGTATCTAATACACCCTTGTCGGGGCCCTCTATCGTAAAAGGCATACTAACTAATGCGAGAGAGACAGACACCCTCCAAAGCCGTACTTGTAGACCAGTCTCGCGAATTAACGTGTAATGTCGGTTGGGGGCGCTTCATAAAGCATTGCTACGTCATGCACAAGTACACGTGCGAGGGTGACAATTATAAAATCAATGCCCACACGCTACAACTCGTGTGTTCTACCTGTACTAGCAATACTTAGCTCTGTTGGGATTGCGCGCCTGAAAACAATAATTTTTCCTATGCAAACAACCATAATGCAAGGATCTATCTATTAGTAATGCACTAACAGGAGGGGGTTTTCAAAAACTTACTGTTACGAAAAGCTTTGTCACTCGAGAGAGTGTGATGATGTAGTCGTACTAATGCCAACCTCAGGGTCGTTCTGAACTCCGACGGCTCCAGCAGCTCCGAGAACTCCTAGCGCCACAAGTGCAGCACCTCCGAGGTAGTCACAAATGTCCGGTGCTTGCCGATGACTCCCGATCCTCCGATACAACAAAGATTGTGAAAGTAGATCTTCTGGATTCCGAACCCCATGGCGCGATGGCGCTCCACGGTGAAGAAGCCTCCCATTCGCGCAGTCCAGGCGTGGGACCATGATTTTGGGAGAGATATGGGAGAGAGAGAGAGAGAGAGTTGGCTGGAAGATTTTCCCAAAGCTAGGAAGCTTTTTATTATTTTCTAATGATTTAATTTCCTCCATATGACTCTTATTATATATGGGGAAGGGGACCCAAAAACCCCTTGGCCTAGCCATGTGGGACTAAACAAAGGCGAAGAGGGGGAGAGGCTTGGCCAGCAGGCCAAGGCCCTATAGGCCCTGGACGGGTGCCCTAGGGCCCAGCCGACCACCTCCTCCCTCTCCTCCCTTTTGGGTTTTTCCCTCATGGGCCCTTCCCCTTAGGGAATTGGCCCAATAAGGAATTTAACCATTTTAATTTCTTTTTATTTTATTAAATAAATAATTAAATCAATATTTAATATCTATTTACATATTATTTAATTTCTGTGGCTATGGAACTCCTTCCATTACACTTAGGACATCTTTCAGACCTCTTCGGAACCCTTCTGTTTTCCCCTCTCTTTTCTTTGGTGATTCCGATGATACCAAAATGATCTTCGAGCTTCGTCAAACCCTTAAATGTGTTACCCTATAGTTCGGTAACACTCCATACATGATCGAGACCACTCTCGGACCAATGATCATCAGCGGGACCTGGATGCCCATAATGACCCCTGTGCATTCCACGAAAACTTTTTCATTGAACCATCAAAATTGTGTCCTATTACTTTTGTCTCTATGATACTTGAATTGTTCAAGATTTCATCAATGACATCACCATGTCGTGTTCAATCTCGTTACCAACAATTGCTATTTTACTCGTTCAGATAAGTGATATCCCTATGACCTAGTCACTGCTGAACCAGCTCATGGATATAACTTATCCGAGTGGGCCCAGAGTATCTTCTATCACGCGGATGGATAAATCCCTCTCTTGACACATATGCCTCTATCTGCCCTTTTGATGTACCTGAACACACCTTTATGATCACTGATACGTCCAAAACATATCAACTTACTCGAACACTTTTGCTATTGTTTCTCCTCTAATTTGTGTGATTTGGATATAACTAACACAAACCGACGCTGTTTTCAACAAAATTGATTAGGTGTCTCGTTTTTGTGCAGGAAATCAACTTTCAGGAAAACTCCTAGCAAATATGCCGAAAATCCTATTTTCCTAGAAGACTCATGGAGTCTGAAGACGGAGGTGAGAAGATGCCATAGGGGCCCACACCACCCCCAGGCGCGGGCTAGGCCTGGCCGCGCCTGGGCATGGTGTGGTCGCCTCGGACTCCGCCTCGACCTCTCCTTTGACCTACATATACCTTCTGACCTAAAAACACCGGGGGGTGGACAATTTCTAGAGAAGATTCTGCTACGCCGCCACCAGAAACCGTGATTCGGAACCAGAAACTCCTTTCTGGCACCCTGCCAGGACTGGGAATTGGAGGATATCATCGCCATCATCATCACCAATGCCTCTCCATCAACCATCCATGATTCCCCCATCCATGAGTGAGTAATCCCCTGCTGTAGGCTATGGGGATGGTAGGGATTGGATGAGATCTCTCATGTAATTGCATAAGATTGTTAGGGCATGGTGCCTAGTATCTATTGTTAGTGCTTTTTGACATTATTGCAACTTGTTGTACTTAATGCTTGTCACTAGGGCCCGAGTGTCATGATCTCATATCTGAACATGTTATTGATTCATGATGATATTATTGTTTGTGATCTTACCTGCAAGTTGTATACACATATCATTGTCCGGAACCCGAGGCCCCGAAGTGATAGAAATTGGGATAACCAGAGGGGATAGCTGTGATGTGAGGATCACATGTTCACGGAGTATTAATGCTTTGCTCCGGTGCTCTATTAAAAGGAGCACCTTAATTGCCAGTAGATTCCCTTGAGGCCCCGCTGCAAACGAGCTGGCAGGACAAAAGATGTTGTGCAAGTTTTTCATTGCAAGCACGCATGACTATATATGGAACCCATGCCTATGATTACTTAGTACCTGGATGCTTTATATTCATTATCTGCAAATGCCTTTGTCTTGATTATTACATGAATTGTCTTGTCCATGCAACGCCCGTCCATCCATCCCTATGCCTACCGCACTTTAAATCCTGTTGTTTATTACAATTGTTACTATTGTCCTTATTTTACTACTTCTGTTATTTTGCTGTTGCTACTACAAAACTGCTACTACTGATAAACTATTGCGAGTAAGACTGTTTCCAGGTGCAGCTGAATTTACAACTCATCTGTTAAGGCTTATAAATATCCTTTGGCTCCCCTTGTGTCGAATCAATAAATTTGGGCTTTACTTCCCTCGAAGACTGTTGCGATCCCCTATACTTGTGGGTCATCAAGACTATTTTCTGGCACAGTTGCCGGAGAGCATAGCTTTATTTATAAGTTCACTTGGAACTATTACTGTTCAATGCTATCCATTCATCATGGGTGAAACTCGTGATGGAAAGGTTCCTATATTACCATCCACTACAAGAAGAGGTACAATTCCGAACACCTCTGTTGCTCTTGATTCACCATCTGTCATGAGTAAGCTCCTTACACCACCACCACATACACATGTTACACATACTGCTACTTCTGTTGAATCTGAAACTGCTTCTGATACTTATGATGCTACTTCTACTGTGCTTGATGAGAGTGGTTCATTAGGTCCTTTCCTAAATGCTACAATTGCTAGGACTAAAATTTGAAACACTGAAACTCCTAATGAAGATATTGCTACACTTGTTAGTTCACCTGAGTCTAGAGAGTATCCTAGTTATGATCTTGATGAAGGTTATATTGAAATGACTGATGAATTTATTGAAGAATGTCAAAACACTTATGGTGCAAGTGCTATTATGAGTCTTCTTGAGAGACATACTATTAGAAATAAATTATCTCATGATGTTATGTTTTCCACATCCCCCATAAACATTAAAGATAAGGATTATGATTCCTCTCTTGATTTATCTTATATAACCATTGTTGAGAAAGAACCTTTTTTATGGAACTGAAAATGAAAGTGATGTGGCACATATGCAAGATCTCTCTACTTTGAGTGGTTTGTTTTCTAATGATATTAAGAAACGCACGTACTCTGTTGCTAAAATTTTCCCTTTTTCATTGAAAGGTGAAGCTAAAGCTTGGTTTATCTCCTGGATCTATTGATAGTCCTGATGACTTGATTAATACTTTCTTTCAGAAATATTTCCCTCCTAGTGCTCAACATGCCATTTTGCAGGAACTTTTTGATTTTAAACAGGGAGAAGAGGAGAAAATACCCAAATCATGGACAAGGTTGTGTTCTTTAATTAAATCATAGCCTGGATGTCCAGTGATGTCTACGCACTTCTATTCTTGTAGATAGTTGTTGGGCCTCCAAGTGCAGAGGTTTGTAGAACAGAAGCAAGTTTCCTTTAAGTGGATTACCCATGGTTTATCGAACTCAGGGAGGAAGTGGTCAAAGGTATCCCTCTCAAGCAACCCTACAGTCAAGATACAAGAAGTCTCTTGTGTCCCCAACACACCAAATACACTTGTGAGGTGTATAGGTGCACTAGTTCGGCGAAGATATAGTAAAATACAAGAGGTAATGGTGCCAGAAAATAGCTTGACGGTGAGGTAAAGACTAAAGGCAAAAGGATGGAAGCAAGAAAACATGCAACAGATCTAGATGTAAACGGTGTTTCAATGCTTAGAAACAAGGCCTAGGGATCATACTTTCACTAGTGAACACTCTCAATAAATATAATCTCTTCATGATACTACCCTGAACTACTTTCCGGTTGGACACTATAATCCATGGTAGGGCTATAACAACACTCCTCAAAGTCCGTCTTCCCCAATCTAGATAACCCCACACTGTCACCTTGAGCGCTAGATGGTTCCAACAAACACCACAATTTCATAGAGACATCCAACTCCAAATATAACTCATAACAAATATATATAATCTAGCTTAAGTGCCACACACGGCATGCACGCTGTCACTTTTACACACGTGGGGAAAAGCATAGATCTATTAAAGCACGAAGAGTATTTATGTAGACTCAAGCCTATGCTGTCACTTTCACACACATGGGGAGAGCACAGATCTATTGAAGCACTTGAGTAGCCGAGCAGATCTACTTGATTACAAAGCTCATGACCACAACATGATCATGCATAGAGAGAGATGAACACATAGCTATCGGTAGAGCCCTTAGCCTCGAGGGAGAACTACTCCCTCCTCATCATGGGAATCAGCAACGGTGATGGAGATGGTGGTGGATATCGATGGAGATGGCTCCGGGGGCACTTCCCCGTCCCGACAGGGTGCCGGACCAGAGACTTTCTGTCCGCCGAATCTCCCCTTCGGTGGCGGTGGCGCTGTGGAGATTTTCGTGGCTTTCTGGTCCATTTTTTAGGGTTTCTGAGTCAGGGGCTTCTTATAGGCGAAGGAGGCAAGGTCGATGGAGGTCCAGGGGGGCACACCCCCTATGGGCGCGGCCAGGGTGGGCCCCGCGCCCACCTAGGGTGTGGCCACCCTGGTGTCCTCCTCCGTCTCGTCTTTGATTTTCCATATCGCTCAGGGGAAATATGAACTTTGGCTTTTGTCCCATCCAATTCCGAGAATATCCATTTTTTAGCTTTCTGAAACCAAAAACATAAGAAAACAGGGCAACTGGCACTATGGAATCTTGTCAATAGGTTAGTTTCAGAAAGTGTATAAAAATACCTCAAAGTGTAGAGAAAACATAGCAAAGTGGATACTAAACAAGCATGGAACATCAAAAATTATAGATATGTTTACGACGTATCAAGAATCCCCAAGCTTAACTCCTTCTCGTCCTCGAGTAGGTAACTGATAAAAAGAATAATTTTTGAGGTGACATGCACCATCACGATCATGATCAAACCATTGTAAAGCATTGAAAGCTGGGATCAAAGAACTCTAAACATGTGCATGAAATATGGAGTTCTAACAATAAGACAAAGTAACTATGCATGCAACATGAAAGGCTACAAACAAAGATCATTAATAACATGCATTAAAAAATGTTTGTTTGTTTCACATACAGAAAACATAGCATAGTGGCATTCATCTTGTCCCTCTTAGATTAGCAAATAGATGCATAGGACACCTTCAAAGTTCATAAGAGTGACTAGATACAAATAGCACAAGAACAAGTAATAACAACAATATGCATCAATCAATAAGTTTTGGGACAATGCACATAGAACTAAGAATGGCAACTATGCTCTCTTAACTGGTGCCTAAGGATCGAAGGTGGAGACTCAATATAATGGTGGAAGAAAGGCCCTTCATAAAAGGGAAGCAGGGATTTCAAGTCTCAAAAAGAGCTTCCAAAAATTATGGTACTTGTTAGCTTTCAGCCCTCATTGCCCCTATCATAAGGATCTTGAAGTGATTAAGGTTAAAGTGAACAAACTATGGAGTATATGCTTGACAAAGTATAAGTTGGCAATCTCATGTCCCTTGAATACGAGGGCCACACCTCATGCTACCCAACTTCAGTCACATGTAAGTTCTTACCATAGTAAGTACACACGTATCATAGAGAACCGCCAATGGGATACCCCTTGCACATGGTACAGGAGCTTTCCCATAACCAAAATGACAAGGCAAGCAGACAATGAGCATCTCAGCGATCTTTTCATTTACTATATGCATAGCTTTTTATTGAGGATGCTTCATAGATAGCTCACTATGCTGATGCTGCAAGTTTCCACCATGATTAGACATGGCTTAGGCTAGCGGCTTTGGCGTTTCTCTAACACAAAATACATAACTCCATGGACTTACAAGCTCCCTCTTTATTTCACACCGGTGACATCCATAGACAAAAGAGCATGATATCATCTGAGTACAAAGTACAAGTGCAATGTTGAAAACGTTACCCATGACAGCATGGTTCTGCTAATTCCAACATATAAGTGCAAGCATATACAACATAGACAACACAATGGTTCAAGTTTATTAGGGGCAAAGAATATAAAGTGTGCCATCAAGTTTGTGAGGGCTTTAATCACTAAGTTTTCACATAACAAAATACATTTTGATTGGAAGATAGCTGAAAACAAGAATATACTTGGAATGGTGTAACACACCATGCATAGGAGTTAGTGGACACTTTGGAATAACTTGGTTTCTTGGGAGTTGGAAGCATGAGTAGAACTTACTCATACAAGTGGAGGCTAGCAAAAGACTGGGAGCAACCAACTAAGAGAGCAATAATGGCCATAATCATGCAGAGCGACAAAACATTACTAATCAAAGCATAGAGTGGTACTACAAGTCTAGGACTAAATGATCATACAGGCTATGGTGACTTGTTCATAGTCATAACATGGTGTGAGCATGTGCCAAGTCAACCCAAACAAAGCATCAAAGGAGAATATCACGATATTATGCTTTTGTATGCTAAAAGAACGCATGATTCCTTCAAGGCACACTAAGCAATCCCAATTGTTTAGAACAAGACATGCTACAACAATAATCACTAGGCATAAGGTCAAAAAAACACCTAGCATGTCATGCTAAAGTCTAAATCATAGTCAATGCAAGCTCCTCTTGCACTTTCAAGCAAGAACTTTCTACTCCTTTCCAACACCAATTGACTTATTTGAAACAACTTAGAGAGAACGGAGGTCCAAACTACTTTATTCAAGCAAACTAAAAAACTAAGCAAAGCAAACAAAAACTAAGACGCTCCAAGAACAACACAACAGTGCATGAAACAATAAAAACGAAGTGTCTAGACAGACCTGAGCTTTTTATTGATGAAGAAGGGGATGCCTTGGGCATCCCCAAGATTTGACGCTTGTACCTGTTGCATATTTCTTGGGGTGACACTATGGTGGCATCCCCAAGCTTGAGCTTTTATCCATTCTTCATCTCATTACATCATTCTCTCTCTACACCTGAAATTTTTCTTTTATAAAAAACTTCACACAATCTTCATTAACGACATTAGTGTATTCAAAAGATAATAGACCTTTAGGCAAAGCTTTGGAACAACAAGACTTTTCACTAAAAACACAAGCTACTGTAGCAACTCCTTCAAAAAGCTTAATTCCCCAAAAGAGAACTCAAAAACAAATTGATAAGAAGCAAATGCAAATAATGGCAGAAATCTGTCAAAATGGACCAGTAGGTAGAAAACGATTTTTTCAAAAATCTTATGTTGCCCAAATAGAAAAGTGTTGAACTAACTAAAGTTAGCTAACATACTTGGGGATGTATTTGTAAATTTTTAGCTCAATCCGACTTACAGATACTTCTCGCGAATTTTTATGGTGGAGGACAGAAATCTGTTTCGGGACAGCAACTCCCCAAATCTTACTTCCCTCTCATTAGAGGTCATTCTTGGCACAAAAGGCAAAAAAAAGGATAAGGAGAGGTCATTACTGAAGTAATAACTTCCAAGACTGAAGGAAACTCTTGGGTTATCTCCCAACAAGTACTTTTCTTTAACGCCTTTAAGTTAGGCACGATAGTTTGAGAAGATGCTCACATAAGAAATATTAATTGAAGTAAAAGAGAGCATCAAGAAGCAAATTCAAAACACATTTAAGTCTAACCCTCTTCCTATGCATAGGAATCTTGTAAGAAAATAAATCAAAGAAGCACATAGTAACTAGAATGAGTAGATAAAACAAGAGAACTTCAAAACTTTCAGCACATAGAGAGGTGTTTTAGTACCATGAAAACTTCTACAACCATACTTTCCTCTCTCATAATAATTTTCAGTAGCATCATGAATAAACTCAACAATATAGCTATCACATAAAGCATGCTTTTCATGATCTACAAACACATACTTTCTATCAAGCTCAAAAATAGTGGGATTAAAACATTCACAGGTTTTATCCAAAGTAGATATTTTAAAAGGATCCACAGTAACATAACATTCATCCTCCTTTGGTAAGCATGGGAGACAATCAAATAATATAAGAGGTAAAGAGTTACTCTCATTAGAAGGTAGGCATGGGTAAATCCATTCTTCCTCCTTTTGTTCATCACTCTCCTCCTCTCTTTCATCTAATGAGCTTCTAGTTTCAACAATTTCTTCTTTCATAGGCTCCTGCAAGGCATTAGTCTCTTCCATTTGTGGAAAGCATCTATTTAAATATTCAAGAATATAGCCATTTTCTTCCTTATAATTATCAACGCAAAACTTAAGTATCTCATAGACCTCATATTCATAAGGTGCATCATCAGTATTTTCAAGCAAACTAGCAAGTTCAAATGTACCCTTGAAAGCAATAAATTCTTCAATTTGTTCCACATCATAAAATTCATAATTTACCTTAACATAAGAAGATATGGTAACATTATCATTATACTCACACTAAAAAGGAAGGTGTTTATACCTCCTACAGCAACAAGATTTATCAAAGCAATAAGTAACATTATAAGTAGAGCACACGTCTCTAGTATGGATGGCAATGGGTACCCGATACCCGCGTACCTGATGGGGCCCCGCTTTAAATGAGGCGGGTATGGTAAAAAATAATACCCGTGGGGCTAGTTAGTGGTTAGAAATCATACCCACCGGGTCTAGTGGAGGCGGGTATGGAGGTGCCAAACCCGAACCCGCATACCCGCGTACCCGCATATGATAAGTGGACCCTACATGCAAGTGTCAGTTGTCAAGCAAATCCCAATTATATTGTTGCTAAATGTATTTTTTGTTGTTGTATAGTCTATTTTTCTATAAAACTATTGTCAAAAATGCCTAATTATTGTCATTTTTTGGCGGGTTAAAATACCCGTTGGGGCCCCGTTTACCTGGCGGGTGGCAGGTATGGTGGGGAACTATACCCGCCAATGTAATCGGGGGCGGGTCGTGGGGCGGGGAAATGAGGCGGGTGCGGGTATGGGGGGCAGGACCCGTACCCGAACCCGGTGGGTGCCACCCGGAGTCTCTAGCAATAGTATTCAACTTATCAATTTGTTCCCATAAGTGTTTCCCTTTTTGTGACAAAAGGTGTTCCTTATAATAATACTTTTGTTCTTCCGTGAACCCACCTTGTCAATAAGAACTAGTTTCAAAGAAACCATCCATTGATAGAAAAGCATGACCAAGCAAGGCAATAACAGACAAGCAACTATAGAAGGAACTAATTTTTTTGTGTTTTTAATAGAGAAAGCAAACCAAACTATTTTTTTTTGGAGTTTTTGATAAAAAATAGGCAAACAAAACCAAGAAAAGGAAACTAAGAAAACTAAAAACAAAGTAAAGAGAAAGGAAGTGGAGGACTCCCCTTGTGAAGACGTCCTTGGCCTCCTCGGCAACTGCGCCAGAAAACTTGTTGATAACTCAGTTGATGTGGAGCCTGTTGGGAACCCTGAGAGCAAGGTGCAAAGCAGCACAACAACAAGTCTTCCCTCAGTAAGAAACCGAGGTTATCGAACCGGTAGGAGGAAGGTAACATCACACAGGTGTTGCAAGCAACGCGGAGACCTGCACAACACAAACTCAAGACTTTGCCCCAACTAACAGTGAGGTTATCAATCTCACCGGTTGCTGTAACAAAGGATTAATTGTATGGTGTGGAAGGTAATGGTGGTTTGCAGCAAGTAAACAGTAACAATGGAGAATGTATCAATGGTAAAGATTGGACCGGGGTCCATAGTTCACTAGAGGTGCTCTCCTTAGATAAACAACATGGCATGAAGGGTAAACAAATTACAGCAGGGCAATTGACAGGAACTGAGCAAGTCATAGCAATGCAATACTAGACAAAAAGATCCCATGAGATTCGATTAGGCAATACAAGAAGATACATAGACTGCCATCAAAATGCATCTATGACTAGTAGTCCACCTTCGGGTTATCATCCGAACCCCCTCCAGTATTAAGTTGCAAGCAACAGACAACTGCTTTAAGCAAAGTCTGTAAGGTAAATAATCCACTTGCTCCATGAACAAGGTTCCATTGTTTTCTCCCTAGTGGCAACATCACATCTACAACCGAAGATATTTCTGTCACTTCCCTTGGAAACTAGAGGCATGAACCCACTATCGATCATAAATACCCCCTCTTGGAGTCACTAGCAACTACTTGGCCAAGATAGCTACTAACAACGGAGAGCATGCCAGATCACAAACAACACAAACATGATAGAATCATAAAGACAAAACCATTAATCAATCTGACATAGTAATCTCAATATCCATTGGATCCCCGCAAACACAACATGCATGATTACAAATAGATTAGATCTTGATCATGAACGAAGCTCACAAGATCTATACATGAAAGTACAAGGAGGAGATACAACCATCTAGCTACTACATGGACCCATAGTCCAAGGTGGAACTACTCACGCATCATACCGGAGAAGAAGGCCTCCGGGATGATCTCCCCTCTGGCAGGGTGCAGGGAAGAATTTCAGATCCCCCCGATCTAGGGACGATGGTGGCGGCGGCTACAGACGGTTTCGTGGAGTTTTGATCGGGTGCCTAGGGTTTCTACATCAGGGGCTTCTTATAGGCGAGGAGGCGAGGCAGGGGGTGCCCGGGGGCCCACACCCTGCCCAGGCGCGAGCCAAGCTTGGCTGTGCCTGGGGGATGTGGCCACCCCGTGGCGCCCCTCTGTCTCGTCTTCTGGATTCGTGTCACCCATGGTAAAATATTGACTTTGGCTTTTGTCCCGTCCAATTCCGAGAATATTGATTTTTTGCCTTTCTGGAACCAAAAACAGAAGAAAACAAGCAACTAGCACTGTTGCAACTTGTTAATAGGTTAGTCCCACAAAACATATAAAAATACCTCAAAGTGTAGACAAAGTAAAGCAAAGTAGATACTAAACAAGCATGGAACATAAAAAATTATAGATACGTTTACGACGTATCACCTTGGTTTGCTTCACCCTTTGTAGCTTTGGTTTGTTATTCGAAAATCCCCAAAATGTTTTTGCTTTGATTGCTTTTGCCTTCAGTTCTTGCTTTAAAAATCGAAAACCCAAAAATATTTATTGTTCTTCTCTGGTTTTGTAAAGTTCGTTGCAGGGTTCAGTAGTCCTCAGTGACTCCTTGGAGTTTGGTTTTCATATTATTATTCAAGCCACACAAGTGAAAGGCAATGATGATTTATGACAATTTGAGCTATGGTAAGAGGTTGGTATGAACTCGATTTGTTTTCATTTTTGTACATATAGTCATCATTGTGGGCATGCTTAGTCTATTCATGTAAGGTATATATTATTTAATGGATGCCTAATAGTTCTTGCTCTCTTATGATTAGTTCCAATCTACTAATAATTTGTAGCATGTCATATAAATGTTTGCTTGCATTGTTCTATTCATGACCTGGTATGATATTGTGGTATCCTCCTCTGAATGTTTTATTTGAATCGACTTGGCATATGCTCACGCATGCATATGACTAAACAAAAAGTCAGTTAAGCCTTGATGATTTATTTTGCCTCAGAGTTCTTGTGTCACTTTTATGCCACTATTAATTTTCTTTTATCGCAAGCATGATTATGACAGTTATTGCTCTCTCGATTGTCTCTCCCTTCCTATTGCTAGCCTTCACTTGCACTGAGTATGAGCTCTACTCGTGCATCCAACTCTCCAAAACCAAAATTGTCAAAAAGTGTCCACCATATCCACCTATTAGCATCATTGTTGTTCCTTGCATACTATTCATGCTTTGTTTTCTTCCAAATAAAAATGTCTGCTTGCTATGAGAAAATTAGTTAGTAAAGCTCCCATGAACTTGATGGCACATTTTATTTTTTGCATATAATAAACCTGAACCATTGTGACTATCTATGTAGTTATATGCTTGCAAAGTATAAGTTGGGAGTTAGCAGAACCATATTGTCATGGGGAACGCTTTCGACATTGCACTTATTCTAATTAGTTGATATCCTGTTCTTTTGTTTATGTATCCCGACGGTGTGAAATAAAAGGAGAACTTGTAAGTCCATGAAGTTCATATATGTGTTAGATAAATGCCTAGGCGGCTAGCCTAAGCCATGCCTAATCATGGTGGAAACTTGTAGCATGACCATAGTGGCATTCTATGAAGCATCTAAACCTACGCAAATAGCAAATAAAAAGATCACTGAGATTCTCACTATCTGTTGCCTTGTCATTTTGATATGGGATAGCTCCTGTGTCATGGGGCAATGGGTATCCTGATGGCGGTTCTCTATGATACACATATACTTACAATGACAAGAACTTGCTTGTGACCAAAGTTGAGTAGCATGAGGTTCGGTACTCGTACGCAAGGGGCATGAGATTTTCAACTTATGGTATGTCAAGCATATAACTCATACTTGACCTCACTTTAACCTTAACCATTTAAAGATGCTTATGATAGAGGCAATGAGAGCTCAAAGCTAATGAGTACCATACTTTCAACATTTGGAAGCCTTTCAAACTTTTTAATATTTTCTTTAACTTTTATGTCGAGTCACCATCTTTTCTATGAGCACCTTCTCGAGAGCATGGTTGTCATTCTTAGTGTAATGTGCTTGTCCCAGAACACGGTTGATTGTGACATAACTTTTACGCTTGTATCTTTGATATTTTTACTTCTAGTCTTCACTTAAACTCCAGAGGTGCCTTGGCATTTATGTTTTACTCCAAAAAGAAAGGCAAGCGAGATACCACTTTATCATATCTTATTATGAGCATTACAATCTTGCATATGCTTATGTGTCATGTTTCTTATTATTATTGTGTTGGAATCTCTTCATAGCTTGCATGACTATTGGGTAGACTTATTTGCATACTCCTTATTATGAATTGCCTAAGTATTTGATCATATCCTGAGAATATATACATCTTATGAAGCAAAAGTGTTCGTGAAAATTTCTTTTATCGCACTCAGTTTTCAATTGAATTGCTTCAGGACAAGCAATAAGCTAAGCTTGGGGGAGTTGATACGTCCAAACCGTATCTACTTTCTCGAACACTTTTGCTATTGTTTATCCTATAATTTGTGTGATTTAGATATAACTAACACGGACTAACGCCGTTTTCAGCAGAATTGCTTTGGTGTGTTGTTTTTGTGCAGGAAATCAACTTTCAGGAAAAATCCCAGAAAATATGCCGAAAATCCTATTTTCCCAGAAGACTCACGGAGCCAGAAGACGGAGGGTAGAATAGGCCAGAGGAGCCCACACCACTCCCAGGCGCGGGCCAGGCCCTGCGCGCCCGGGCATGGTATGGTCGCCTCGGACTCCGCCTCGACCTCTCCTTTCGCCTACATATACCCTCTGACCTAAAAACACCAGGGAGTGGAAAATTTCCAGAGAAGAGTTCCGCTGCGCCGCCACCACCGAAAACCGCGATTTGGAACCAGAAACTCTGGTCTGGCACCCTACCGGGACAGGGAATTAGAGGAGATCATCACCATCATCATCACCAATGCCTCTTCATCAACCATCCATGATTCCCCCATCCATGAGTGAGTAATACCCCGCTGTAGGCTATGGGGATGGTAGGGATTGGATGAGATCTCTCATGTAACTGCATAAGATTGTTAGGGCATGGTGCCTAGTATCTATTATTAGTGCTTTTGACATTGTTGCAACTTGTTGTGCTTAATGCTTGTCACTAGGGCCCGAGTGCCATGATCTCAGATCTGAACATGTTATTGATTTATGATGATATTATTGTTTGTGATCTTACCTGCAAGTTGTATACACATATTATTGTACAGAACCCAAGGCCCCGAAGTGACAGAAATTAGGATAACCGGAGGGGATGGCTGTGATGTGAGGATCACGTATGTTCATGGAGTGTTAATGCTTTGCTCTGGTGCTCTATTAGAAGGAGCACCTTAATTGCCAATAGATTCCCTTGAGGCCCCGCTGCAAACGGGCTAGCAGGACAAAAGATGTTGTGCAAGTTTCTCATTGTGAGCACGCATGACTATATATGGAACACATGCCTATGATTACTTAGTATCTGGATGCTTTATCTTCATTATCTGTAAATGCCTTTGTCTTGATTATTACATGAATTGTCTTGTTCATGTGACGCCCGTCCATCCATCTCTATGCCTACCGCACTTTAAATCCTACTGTTTATTACAATTGTTACTATTATCCTTATTTTACTACTGCTGTTATTTTGCTATTGCTACTACAAAACTGTTGCTACTGATAAACTATTGTGAGTAAGACTATTTCCAGGTGCAGCTGAATTGATAACTCATCTTTTAAGGCTTATAAATATCCTTTGGCTCCCCTTGTGTCGAATTAATAAATTTGGGCTTTGCTTCCCCCGAAGACTATTGCGATCCCCTATACATGTGGGTCATCAATCACTGTTTCACAGAGTGACGTTTGATACGAACAAGACACTCTCGGATGAGAGTGATTAAATATGGTCTTACAGTCTAAGGAAGAAGTCACCATGTTTCCTAATTATCACAACTTAAACTTTGTGACATGGTCGTGTTACAATTTTTAGATTGGGCTTGTTCACCATCTCATTCTCCCAATGAGGTGACTCCATTGTCAACTGGCATGAATGCCACATGATCAGGAAACATTGATCATCTGTTAATCAATGAACAAGTGACTAGAGATTTACCGGGAACTTCTAGTTGTTTACATATCACACGTGTATTGATGTTTTCTTTCAATAGAGTTATAACATGATATAAAACCTAATTATAAACTTCGTGAAATATGGTAATAATCCATATTATTATTTGTCTCTAGGGCATATTTTCAATAATATGTTTTTTCTAATATAGTGCGAATTATTTGCTACGATGTCTCTCGTCATGTCTCTGTTGAAATCCCCATCGAATTCTAATTTTTGCTACATTCATACATTTTATTTGCTACAACCGTTTTGTGGTCTTGCTATAATAGCGCAATTTTTTTGCTACGAGGTTTCCGGCAAGGTCTCCCGAAGAATGTCTCTGGCGAGTTCTTTTTTTGCTACATTAACATATTTTTTGATAAACTGTTTTGTGGTTTTTGTTATAATACCATAAAGATTTTGCTACAAGGTTTCCCAGCGAAATTCTTCGGCGAGGTTGTTTTTTGCTACACTGGCATACTTTTTTTTGCTATCAATCGTTGTGTAGTTTTACTATAATAGCGTAAATCTTTTACTACGAGGTCACTTAGCATAATTCTCTGGCGAGTCTCCGGTGAAGTCGGGTTTGCTAGATATGCCTAATTTTTTTGCTGCAAAGACTTCATCAAGGTCTCTGGCGAGATCTATCTTTTAATTCTTGTCACATGGGTGAACCATTTTTGCTACATGTAGCAAAAACGAGACATTTTATAGAAAAACAAGACTTTTTTTTGCAAAAAGCGGAATAGAGATTGTTTTTTCTGGGACGCGTGTCACACTGGGAAGCATAAAAATGCGGAAAAATTATCCCGGGTACGCATAGTGTTTCCTTTTTTGAACACAGGAGTGCCCCCGAAGGGGCAAGAACCTTCATTAATTATAACAGTGGGTGTACACAAGAATTACAAGGGACCCCATAAAATCGAAAAATAACACATGAATCCCTATCATTTGTAGATATGACCTTGCTAAAAGATTTAAGATTTCAATCTAGTACTATCTCTTCCCCACCGTGGAGCCGAGAGAGCAGCCCGCTGCATCCATGGACGGAGACGGGGACGATACCACTTGTCTTCGGCCCAACGAAGCCCTCAGCGTCCATACTCAAGCAGGGCCTCCCATTGGAGGTTGATAAGATGTCAGAGCTCGCCAAGAAATTCCACTCCAACTCTGACGCAGAAGATGTGCTCCAGGAAAAAGAGGTTCTTGAACTCCGACGCCATTCTAGCCCAATGCCGGCTCTGCAACCTTCCTCCCTATCTCCACCATGGAGCTCAAGGAAGAGAACAGAGGCAGGGCTAACAGAAGAGTTGGATAAGCAGAGGCACGCCAACACCACAACAGGGAAAGCGACTCACCGTCGAAGTCAGAGTGCCTTGGAATCGGGGAGGCGAGCAGAGAAGATGGCAATGGTGATGTGATGGCTGTGAAATATAGCCGTCCACATCCACATTTAAACTAGATATTATTCATATTTTTTATGAAATATCTCTCTAAATCCTGCCACTAATGCCTAATGATCAAAGAGGTATGCAATCCTGTCTTTCTATTTTTCCCATGCGTAAATAATGACGTTTGATGATGGGAATCACAACATTAAAGTCAAAGATACGAGATTTCCAACAACTCAAAGAAACCAGGAGTCGTGGAAAGGAGGCAGAAGCTTTAACGACCAACTATACGGCGAGAATAAAATTCTGGCCGTATAGTTTCCACCGACACTGCTAGGTTAAACAGAACAACTTTCGTGAAGGGACCCCAATATAAAGAGGCCTCGGGCGACGAGAAAAGAGCGCCTGACTCCACCAGACGACATCAAGCCATCAGAAACCACACCGTCGAAGGAATAGATCTAGATCTAATCTCCAAACCCTTCTCCTCCATCATAGCCATATTTCACTACTTGTAATAGTAGATCTCATCTCCAATTGGCGACATTGTAAGACTATTACTATTAATCTCATGATTTCCATTACAATGTTTATGATTGTTGATTTCATCTCTATGTGTGAGTAATTATCCTTGGGCTAAGGGCTTTGGCATAGCCATGAAGTTTGTGCATGTTATTTATCATAGATGGGATCATGTATTAGTTTGTACGACATGATGATTATTGCACCCTTTCTTGTCTCAATCTAAGGATTTGTCAGGTACCAAAGACCCCAAGGATTGATCCAGGTATAGGGAGTATGAGTAATGATTAATCTGCAGGATGGGAATCCCATTGACGGAAAGGGTAGTACGATTGTATGTGAGGGATTTACTTGGGATTAACGGTGACATCACTATGCATATCATTAGTTCTCTTTCTTCTATGGATGATACTAGTATGTTATTGCTATAAGCGGTTGCGGAGGCAATAACTATTATGGATGCACTACCCACATATAATTATCTTGCTCTAACAATTACATGCATACTTTATTATTATCTTTTATTCCCATCAGATGTTTTGCACAACTACAGGTGAAACCGAAAGTTCCAGGCCCTCTCTCTCCATCATCAACAACAACAAAAGATCGCAAATTCTTGGTCCGGTAAAATACAAAAAGAATTCTAAAACTTCTGAAGGTATGTTAAAGTAACTTTACTATGCTTTCTGCTTCCGAGGATTCGATAAACTAGGTCTACTAGGGAAAAGAGCTATACTGCATCCGTAATCCGGATCGAATGTATTATGGCGCACCAGGAAGAGGATCTTATTTTGCGGGTGAGCGGTGGTCTTCTCCAGGTTCGGCTCCCACCATGAGAGCACCTTCGCCAGGGGAAGAGAGACCGCTTCAATCAGGGCAAGATCCCACATGCCCATCTTGAAGCACCCATGGTTGAACTTATTTGGAGGGATGCTCGCCTTTCTCTGAGTCGCCGACACTGACGCTTGCCACCAGCGTAGAACGATGGAGCAGAGGAAGAACGAGGTGTGGCAGATCTAGCCACCAGAGATCCCCAACCGACCCTCAATCGCCATGAAGGCAGATACCATGAGGACAAAACTACAACTACTGCTATACACTGGGTGGGATCCTCACCCAATCTTGACTCCGGCGATCGCCGGAGAATAAAGGGGAGGGGCTAGGCGGCCTTGGAGCGAGAGACCCTAGGAAGAATGGGGAAGGCGGAGGAAGACACCACCACTTGATGGGAAGTTGTGTTAGTGTTTTCCTTTTAAATTAGCAATGTGAGACTTTTATTTCCACCTCTTGTCATGTGATAAATGAGCCACACATTTTTTTAAGAAACACAGTATTATCGTAGACGCTCACAACACGTACATGCACCCATCCCTGTGAACGCACACACGCATAGCCTATCCCTATGAGCACCTCCGAGAGACCGAGTCGGCGTATTGGGTCTTGAGATTAACGAAGTCACCACAGACGCCTCGCCGTCGACGGGAACGTCGCCTCCCGTTGAAAGAATATTCCGTATTTTATGCAACACACAGTGTCAAACTTAGGGTTTAAACTTTGGTGGACTGAAGGTATAACCGCCCTCCTAGCCACCCAACCATAGGTTGGTTTGCTAAATGAGAGCTTTTAGGATTTTCACTCACTAGGGATTATATATTGGTTAAAGATTAGGGGGTGTTTGTTTGGGCTTTTGGTGGCTTTCCACTAAAAAAAGCCAAAAAATCGTACCAAACGGAGTAGCTGTGGGGTGGGCTTCGGCCGAAGTGGTTGCAAAAATAGGTTATACCAGGAAGCACGTCCCGGGGTGCTTCCCGCGGCTTCCCGCGAGGCAGCGAACCGTTTTGCCAAAATTTACTAGCCAAATGCCACCGCCAGACGCGACCCCCCACGCGACCCGTTCAGCAATACAGTAGCGAAAGATCTTTTTTTAATCGTTCGACGAGAGCCCCACGCGACCCGTTCCTGGCGCGATTCCAGTCGCCGCCTGCTTTCCTCCCGCCGCCGCCCTACCTGCCCCGCCTTCCCGCCTCCATACCCTCCTCCGCCGAGCTCCTCCTTCCTTCCCGCCTCCATACCCCCCTCCCCCCGCGTCGAGCTCCTCCTTCCTGCCCGCCTCCATACCCCCGTTCCTACCGGTAGCCGTTTGAGATCTACGGTCGCCGGAGCAGCTAGCTCGTCACGCGGCATACCTCATCCCTGGCCAACGTCATCACAGCCAAAGGTGAGGCCTCATCCATATGATACAGCCATGGTCTGGCCAGGTTAGCATCAAATATTCTATTGGCGCCGGTCCTTTCCTGCGACCTCTTCTCCGATCGTGGGTTCTATGTTGGGTTAACTGGGGGATCTCAATGCCAGGTTAGCGGTTAATTATATATGGTTCGACGTTGTCTTTGTGTGTGCGCTCAAGGTATGATAACGCCATGTTGGCATGTGTTATTGTGTAGGAACATAGGAAACAATGCAGGACAGTGCTTGTGGCCAGTGGATCGATGCATATGCATGGATCATCATGCAAGGACCTAAGATCAGTAGTTTCGTTTGGTGCAAATTTTGCTTGACATGGTATTTGTAGAAATTTCGTTTGGTGCAATTTTTTCTTGACATGGTGCTGCTTAAAAATTTGTTCACATGTTAGTGCTAGAAATTTTGGTTCACATGATACTGCTAGAAATTATGTGGCTTGCTATGCTACTGCTTGTATTGCTATGTTGTTTGATGGAAATAAAAAGCTATATTTCGTAAATTTTTCTGTTATAGCTTGAGATTCATTTGCAATGTCAAAGGCGGTTTGGAACCTATACTACACTAGAGTTTTCTACGATATTTGTATGGAGGAAGTGAACGACAACAATAGGGAGGGGGGTTGCTTGAGTAGAAAGGGTTACAAAAATCTTGGGGACAAATTTGCTGAGAAAACAGGGGATAGAAAAACGCAGAAGCAATTCAAGAACAAATGGGATTCTATGAAGAAGGATTACACGGGGTGGATGGAATTGCTAAATGCGACCGGGCTAGGTTGGGATCCTATAGCAAAAACTATGGATGCAGATGATGATTGGTGGAAGAATCACCTAGTTGTAAGTTATCATGTCTTTACTTGCCTTTTCTTCTGTATTGTTGTTATGATCATTGGACTGATATCTTTGTAATGTTTTTATTTTCAGATTCGTCCTGACCATGCAAAGTTTAGGAATGGTCCACATGCCAACTTGGAACAACAGGATGTTATGTTTAGGAAAGCTCATGTCACTGGAGAATCAGCTGCCATTGCAGGCGAGGAATAAGAAACTGGCAATGAAGCTCCAATAATGCTTGATGATGATACCTGCGGGCAAGCTAGCTCAAAGAAAACAGGAAAGCGCAAGCATGTAGAGAAGGAATTTTTCTCGGCATACAACAATGCATTGAACACAATTGTTTCAGGGCACACTGAGGGCAGTTCTTGCAGGAAAGGTGATGAGGTCCCAACTATGAGGGAATTTTTAGGGATGGTTCGAGATTGTGGAGTGCTTGAAGGAACTGCTATCATGTACACTGCGGGAAAGCTAGCTATGAACAAGGATCAAAGAGAGGTGTTTGCGGCATTTGCAACAACTGAGGGCAGGCTCAATTGGCTCCAGAGGACACACGATGAGATGAACAAGTAGTGTGTGTACCATTTATTATCCTTTTTATTTGGTCGAGACTATTTGTGATGATTGTAAAACTACTACTTATTATTCGATTCCTATTCCACTATTGATATTATTTGGTGATAATATTTGTTGATTGATGCGTGTCTAGTAAATTGTTGTGTGAAGCATTTGTTGATTGATGTGTGTCTAGTAAATTGTTGTGTGAAGCATTCGTTGATTGTTGCATGTCTAGTAAATTGTTGTGTAAAGCATTTTTTGAATTTTTTTGACTGCAAGATTGTGAGGCAAAAGCCCCACAACAATTTATTAATAAAAAACAAAGGAAACAAAGTCAAAAGAGATACTTACAAAAGCTAAAGCTAAAAGTAAAAACTACTACTAATTACAAACAGGATCATTAAGCATCTGTCTTGATCCCTAGTGCAAACCATCTACCCAATCTAACAGAGAATCTCTCCATTTCTTCTTAATTCTATATTGAAGCAGATTGATGTCATGAATAAATCTTGATTTCCATTGAGAGAAAGATGGCCTCTGATGATTAAATATTTTATCATTTCGAATTAGCCAAATATTCCAGCAAGCAGTGATCAAGACCTCCATGAAAAACTGATGACCAAAAGATCTTTTAGCTGCTGCTACAATCAACTGCAAATCTCCAAGTGGTAACCAAACAATCTGTAAGTAATTCCATATTATAGCACTAAAATTGCACTCAAAGAATAGATGGAATCTGTCCTCATATGCTCTGGTAGGGCACAGTTCACAATGTATATCATCAGTAACATTCCAATGTCTCCTCTGTAATAAATATCTGGTGTTCAATATGTCCTTCAGAAGTAGCCAAGCAAACACCTTAGTCTTCATGGTACAACAAGATTTCCATAACCAAACATAAACCTTAGGGGCCATTATATTGTCAAAAATGCACTTATATAGTTTACTTGGGGCATAACTATCCCCCCATCTATAAGTCCAGACATCCTTCTGTGTAGAAAGTGGGTTAGCCACCATCACATTCTGAAGCTCTCTCAGATCCTGAAAACCCTCAACAGATATAGGCAAATAGAATAAATCATGGATATCATCAGAAGAATAAACCTGGGCAGCTGACAAATTCTCATTGAGCACAAATGAGAAAAGTTTTGGATATCTTTCTTTTAAAGGCCTGGTGGGTCCATTTAGTTTCCAATTATCTGACCAAAACAGAAAATAATCCCCTCTACCTTGGTGCACTGCCACCACCCCTCGAAAATTATCCACTTGTTTCAAAACATCTTTCCACCAAAAAGAACCACATAAGTTTTCAGCATGAGGCACCTTATCTGTGTAATAGGCATGTTTCACTAATTGGACCCAAGGTATATCTTTACTATTGTAATATTTATCCAGAAATTTAATGAGCAGAGATGCATTCTTCTTCTGAAAATCGATAACACCAAGTCCACCTTTTTCCTTTGGCAAACAGACGATGTCCCATGCAGCTAAAGCAGGCTTTGGCTCATCATGTTTCTTCCTCCAAAGGCATTGCTTGAGTATTCGATCTAACTGCTTAGTTAAACCTTTAGCCAGTTGCAGGGAGCTTAGGAAGTGTAGTGGCATAGAAGACAAGGCAGAATTAATGAGTTGTAATCTATCCCCCTGAGATAAAAAAACTAGAGCTAGAAGTGAGTTTCCTTTCAAGTCTACACACCAAAGGTTGCATTTCAGATATAGTTGGTCTAGTAGTGCCCAAAGGCAGCCCCAAGTAGGTAAAAGGCATAGACCCCACAAGACATCCAAACTCTTCTGCCAGCTCCTTCACCTGGTCATCAGGGACATTGATGGGAACCAACATTGATTTGCTAAAATTAATTTTAAGGCCAGTAGAAAGTGCAAATTTATGCAATAAAACCTTCAGTGCCCTAAGCTGATTCATATCAGCAGGCATAATCATCAAAGTGTCATCTGCATACTGTATTATTGGGTAGTCATTCTCATTGGTAGCAATAGGCAAACTGATACCACTAGTGCAAAATAGCTCATTCACTGCAGATTGCAGCAGATCAGATCTCAGAGTATATAAAATTGGAGACAAAGGGTCTCCCTGTCGAACACCCCTCTTGCATTTAAACTGCTTACCAGGGATCCCATTGAGCAGAATAGAAGAGTTGCCAGATGACAGGATTGCTTTCATCCAACCAATCCAAACTGAATTAAAACCTTTATGCTTCATAATTTCCAAGATAGCCTCATGCTCAATGGTATCAAAAGCCTTAGCAAAATCCAGTTTTAAAATAATGATAGGCTTCTTAGAGGTTTGACAGAGAAACAAATACTCAAAAGACCAAGCCAGGCAATCTTGAATTGACCTATTCCTTAGAAACCCATATTGATTTTTGTGAATACAATCCAAAATCTTATCATGGGGTCTATTGGCAACCAGTTTAGTTAAGAACTTGAGACACACATTGGTTAGATATATTGGTCGAAAGTCATTAACCTCAATAGGAGCATGCTTTTTAGGAATAAGAATAATATATGAACCATTGATATTCTCAAGTTTCAGAGTTCCTTTATGAAAATCCTTGGAAATTTGGTAAAAATCAGACTGAATGATAGGCCAACACCTCTTGACAAAAAGGCCATTAAAACCATCCGGCCCAGGAGCACGGTCAACAGGCATTGAGGTCACCACCTCATCCATCTCCTTCTTAGTAAAAGGAACAGTCAGATCATCCACCCCCTCCACTTTTTGTAATAGATTACCTAAGTCAAATTGCATAGATATCCCCTCAGAACATCCCATCTTATCTTTATAACTCTGCCATAATAACCCAGCCATAGACTCATGATCGGAGTGTTCAACCCCATTCTCATCTCTTAAGACAGAATTGGCATTTCTTCTATATCATTCAGTAGCCATCGCGTGGAAAAAATTAGTGTTATCTTCCCCTTGATGTATCCATCGTATTGTGCATCTTTTACGCCAGTAATTACACTCTGCAAGTAATAACCTGTCCAGGTGCACCTTCACAATCTTCCTGAAGTTGAACTCAGTACGAAATAGAGGCCTAAGCTCTTCAAGAGAATCAAAATAAAAAATGACCTCATTGCCTTTTTTGATTAGCCATTTCAGTTTAGAGAGACTGGTGTGCCATTTCCTCAGATCATGTCTCAGAGTTCTAAGTTTATCCACTAGAATGGCCGAACTATAAGCTTTAAAAGACTGCTTACTCCAAGAAGAGGTCACACAATCTTGGAACCCAGGTAGGTCAACCCAGAAGTTATCAAACCTAAAAATCTTAGCTTTAGGTATATTGGTATCAATATTAACCACACATGGAGTATGATCAGACCCAGTTCTAGCCAAAGGTAGAACCATAGAATTAGGAATCATATACCCAATTTGTGCTAGTGAAAAACCAATCCAACTGTTCAAGTAAAGGCATGCTTTGCATATTAGACCAAGTGTATGCACGACCTTTTAAAGGCAATTCAAGCAGTTCTAGGTTCCTAATGATCTCATTAAAAAGGAACATATCATTTAAATCTCCACCAGGTCTATTTCTGTTATCAGGTGCTCTAATAAAGTTAAAATCCCCAATAAGCAACCAATTCTCATTTGAAGGAATATGTAAATTATATAGCCAGGAGACAAACAAATCTCTCTCTACCCCAGAACATGGCCCATACACAGAAACAAGCGTCCAGGAATCATTATTATGTGATGATGTGAATCTGATGATCACACCAAAACGTTGAGTATCAACCAATATGCCATTAAAAATTGCAGAGTTCCATAGAATAATAATTCCCCCCGAGGCACCAACAGAAGGTGCATGAGCAAAATTATCAAACCTCTTGGGGCAAAATTTGCGAATAAAACGCCAATCAAAAGATTCACATTTGGTTTCTTGCAGAGAAACTATGTCACATTCACTCTCATTAATCTTGTTAAAAACTGCTCTTTGCCTAACATCAGCATTAAGCCCTCTCACATTCCAACATAGTACACGCCATTTCCTCTTAGTAATGTGATCATTAAAAACAAAAGCTGTTCGAGGACACAACTTGAGACATAGTTTCAAGTACCACAAACCACTGACCACAGAGCACAAACTATAAGCAGATCATAATACTGACACTGATAATGACATAACTGTCCCAACCTGACACTGAACAAAGACATAAACAACTCCAGACACTGACTTGAAATACTGACTGGACAAACTTGGTTCAAAATAAAGACAGACAGACTGTGATATACCATTTATGGATAATGGTCTAACCCTCCCAAAGCTGCACCTACACATAACTAAACTTTGTCCTTCTTGTCATCAGGATTGGCTTCAAGCTTCTCCCTCGTGAGGTCCTGCTGATCAATGCCAAGCTGTGACCCCACAGCCTGCATTATATGCAAAGGGGTAACCGGTAAAGGCACCTCTTGAGACTGATCAATGTCATCATCCCCCTCTGAACTTGGATCTGATAAGTGTGGTACTAGCAAGGCCGCACGTCCATGCTTCTTAGGTCTTGCAGGAGTATCAATAACAGACTTTGGCCTCATCCCTTGAGAAGCAAGCAAACTTCTGGTGAATCTTCTCTCAGAAGATTGAAAATCAATTTCTTCTTCTTCATCACTTTGGCTTTAGGAGTATTCTCAGTAGATGCCAAGAAAATTGGCTCCCTCTGATCAGGCTGCACCTGCAAAGAAATCTGAGTCTCAACTGGCTTTTGCTTATAAATCTTAAAAACTTTGTCACTGGAGGGCAGATTAGCACAGATGGGAGGAACCCAATCTTGTTGAAACAGGTCAGTCCAAGGAAAGAAAGCTGCAGACCAAGATCTCTTAGCTTTTAACATCTTAAAAGGAGGTGACTGCAATGCTAAGGGCAGCTAAGAAGATAAAATCATTGGGAGCATTCCATCAAAGAGCCTTCTCCATAACATATCAGGAGGCAGAACAGGTCCAACAGTATGATGTACATGTCCCACATGCAGAAAATCATAGAAAACTTGGTTAGGTCCAATTGGCCCCAAAGGGTTGTTATTTGCCACTTGCCCCAAACCCAACTGAAGCTCCTGTCCAATAGGAGCCACATCTGAAGAGTTTGCATGTACAGAATCCTCAACCACAATAGATTCTTGGGAATCCTGAGCTTCCTGATCCTCTTCCATATTGTTTTGATTCAGTGGATCCTGCCCATTAGCCTCATGATTCTCATTATTATCTTGCCAATGAGCATGGTCCCAACCAATTTCTGGGAATTAAGGTCCCACCCACAAATTGTTATTAGCAACCAAATCACCAGGGAGGGGGTGTGGATTGCCATCAGGAGGCATCTGATCCACATCAGGAGGCAGGTTATCAGCAAAGTGAGCCGAGAGAATAAAAACAACAGCAGTCCAAGATTCATTAACCCCTCCCACTGAGGCAAATTTACCAAAGTACACATCATGAGGCACCAAAGCAGGGGAAGGGAAAGAAGCATAAACAAGAACTCTATCCTTGATTGGGTCATTATTATTCCAGTAGTGAAACTTTCCGAAAGTGGATACAGCATTAGCAATGTGCTCATCAGTTCTGTAATCTGGGGGCACCCCCAAAAACATCAGCCAACCATGTCGAAAACCATGTTCAGCTCTATGGCTCTCCGTATCATTAGAGAAAATAAATCTGACAAAGATCCCGTTCAACTGATAATGTACATGGTTAACAAGAGCATGACATGCATTGGGACCACTAAGTTGGAACAGACCAACACCAAAGACACTAGGCTGATCCTCCACCACATGGCGATTAAGCGCACCAACCAGAAATTGATGTACCTGATTCCTCCAATGATCAATAAGAGCAGCAGGCGGCCTCGGTTCCACAATGGCAACCACCCAAGATTGATGCAAGGGAGTGGGGTCTTGTGTAGCATAGTAGAAAGAACGAGGCAACCTGGTTACTCCACCATCAATGATATCATGTCCCCATGGTAGCCAGACCAAAGGATCCACCTCCCAACTCGCCATAGGAAAGCAATCTGGAGGAAGAGGAGAGGGTAGGGGCGGCGGAGAGTTCTGCGGAGGACATGCCTCAGAAGCGACAAAACCTTTAGAAGTTGTAACGACCGGGGTCTTTAGCACGGACTCTCCAGAGTCAGGGTCAGGACGGTCAGCACAAGATTTTTTAGGAACACATCTTTGCAAACTTGAAGAGAAACGGTTCAGACAGACCTGTTTAACATGACCATAATTGAAACATTGTTTACACCTGATTTGATGCTTACAAACCTCGACTTTATGGCCCATAATCAAGCATTTGCTGAAGTCCCAAGCTCTAAACACAATATCATCAACAACATCTTCGAAGCCCGTGGGATTCGAGTAAGTATCTTCATCAGACTCTTTTAAATCAACCGAGTTGGTGACCGCAGTAGTGACATTAAGGATTGGAACCGAAGCCTCCGAGACAACATCATCTAAACTGACCGAAGAAACTGGATCACTCTTGTTTTCAGAAACTTTATGAGCATAACCCTTGCAGGCAGGATAAGACCGCTCCTCAGCAAAGATAAGACGCCTAGATATTGAAGCATTGGACTTAATAATAGATTGAGGCTTCCCCTTATAAAGAGCTTGAAGACCAAGTTGCATCCTTCTTTTGGAGGGACTGACTAAAGTCCATTCCATATCAGATTCCAACTGCCATTCTTTGAATTCTCTTAGCCAGTTTGGCCCACCACGGCCCCAAAGATGAAAATAGCATTTAAACTTGGAGCAAACATATTTCCTCATTTTGAGAATGTGAAAAACCACCACCTTGGAAGCCACACAGAAGGAGAAAACTCTGTCACGAAGCAAAGAGACCTTGAAAAGCTTGCCAACCCCACCAATAACTGATTCCAGAGCCAAACTGACAGTGAGCTCATCCAATTTGAAACAAGCTCTTCCAAACGAAATCACAAGAATGAAATTCCTAGCCTTGTCCAAAGGGTGCACCTCAGAATGGAATTTAAACCGCACATCTTTTGAGAAATTAATACCATGAGATACATTTAATTCCAACGAGATCGGAACATCATTAAAAGAGGAGGCATCAGATAAATTAGACTGAACCCTGTCAATAATCTCCTTTGAAGGCAAAAAACAGTCCAGATCCTTGGCCGAATCAGACAGGATAAGGCCAATACAAACCACGTGCTCAGGAAAATAAAGCTTTTCACCAATGCTGAAATTGGATCTAGGAGGCACTAAAAGATGTCCAACACGATAGCCCTTTGCATTGAAAAGAGAAATTTTACCGCTTTTCGAACACAGCTCAAGAGTACCATCATAAGCCTTCATTCTGCCACAATCCAGATCATGTAACATAGAGTAAGTGATCTTCCAACACTTGATCCCTCCAATATCAATGCCAGATGTGACAACCTCACGGGGGCTTGTTGGAGCTGGAGACTGTAGACCCCGATCAGAGCCAGGGACACGTACCTCGGGATCCACAACCATGCATGTGTGCTCCCTATTTGGAGAGATGGAACACGATCCCACAAAGGCAACATGTGTTTGAAAGAGAACCTCCGCACCCAGAGAGATCAACTCACCAGATCGAAGAGGGCGCCCGATGATCCCAAAACCCTTGGAAGCTTGCAGGGTATCCAATTGGACCAGATACTAATCATACCTTTCGAAGGTTCAACCTCCAGATCTGGATCCACAATGGGCACATACGTGGCCTCCCAGCACCACGTAGGAGAGACCATTGTCGCACAAGAAAAACGAGAAGCGCCAAGAGAGAGGTGGGGGAAGGAGAGGATCCCGGCGAGGGATCACCGGCGACGAGGAAGGGTTAACTTACGGTGGGACGAAGAGGAGAGCCATTTATTTCATTGGCTAGGTATGGCTATGTAAAGCCGCCTTTCTTAGGAACACAAAGCATTTGTTGATTGTTGCATGTCTAGTAAATTGTTGTGTGAAGCATTTTGACATGTTATAATTTTCTCTTTGCAGATGAATGATGGTGACGATGATCGTGAGTACGAACTAGAAAGGACACGACAGTTGCTCGGAATGGCTCATGATCTTGTCGTGTTGGGGTACTATGGTAATCTCTATAGCTAGAAGTATTTAAATAAAGAACCTAAGAGGATTCCGGAGCAAACTGGGCTTGAATGGGTGAATGAACAACTTGGAAATAGGAAAAGATGCTACAAAATGTTTAGAATGTACCCTGATGTGTTTCATGAATTGCATAACCTTCTAGTTTCTAGATATGGGTTGGTGTCAACTAGAGACATGTCATCTGTTGAATGTCTAGCTATGTTTCTATGGATGGTTGGAGGACCACAGTCATTTAGCCAAGTTGAGAACCATTTTAGTCATTCAACCGAAACAATTCATAGGAAGTTTCACATGATTTTGAATTGCTTGAACAAGTTGGGTAAGGATAACATAAAGCCAGTAGATCCAACTTTCAAGGATGTGCATCCAAGACTTCAAGATGCACGCTTTTGGCCTCATTTCAAAGATGCCATTGGCGCCATAGACGGGTCACACATTCCAGTTGAAGTACCTGCAGAAGAGACGGTTAACCATATAGGAAGGCATGGTTACACATCACAGAATATTCTGGCGATATGTGACTTTGATTTGAGATTCACCTTTGTTGTTGCTGGATGGTCTGGTTCAGCGCATGATACACGCATTCTACAACGCGCCATTGTGAAGTATCCAATACAGTTTCCGACCCCTCCTGGTGGTAATTTTCTATATCTTTGTCTACATGGTACACATATTTACAAATGCATTGTCGTAGTTGTTTAGTTTTTTTGTTTATATGCAGATACATATTACCTTGTTGATTCCGGTTATCCCAATAGAAAAGGGTTCTTGGCTCCTTTCAAGGAGAACACATACCACATACCAGATTTTCGTCGAGAAGGGAGACCAACAAATAGGGAAGATATTTTCAACTATCTACACTCATCCCTACGGAATGCTATCGAGCGTGTCTTTGGTATCTTGAAAAACAAGTGGCACATATTGAAGTATATTCCTTCTTATGGTCTGGTTACACAGAAAAGAATTATTCTTGCTTGCATTGCGCCTCACAATTTTATTAGAGACTCCAACCTACGAGACAAGCAATTTGATCGGTGTGATGCAGATGAAAACTACCTTCCTAAGGTCCAAAGGCAATAAGTAACATCAGGTGATGATACCGCTCCGAGTGGATTACACACGGTTGACATGAACTCAACACGCGATCGTATCGCTACCGCATTGTACAATGCTAGAAGAAGATGATCGGTTTGATAGGTGTGGATGTATCTATGTTCATTATGAAGCTATCTTATTTTGTGTAATGGTCGGATATATATTTTGGACAAACTACTATATGACATATGATATTTTAATAATGACATATGCGTTTATGCACTTTAGTAGTCAAATATACATGTTATATAAATTAAATGAACATTACAGTCAATTTCTTAGCATACAAATGTAGAAAATGCAAGAAATCGCAACCTTAGAAGAATTTTCCTCAGACAACTGTAATAGCCTGCCAGCCACGGCCCAAACAAACAGGGTTGGCCTAGTAATTTCAGCAATCCGGTCCTCAGGAAGTGGCAAATTTTGCTAACCAAAGCCTCACATTGCCTGTCCAAACGTATAACCATAAAAAACATGTGATCAGTCGATTCTAAAAAAAAATGTCGTCTGTGATCAGTTCACCTCCATTGTCAACAACCCACTTCTCGAAAATAATCATATTGCTCGGCTGAGCGCCTCGTCATCATCTCGCTCTCAGTGTCACGTCGCTATGCGAGCTCTGCTCTCCCGCATCCTGATCTCCACCACCGCTTCCTTCTTCCACTCCTCCTCCCCCGCCAAAACCCTAGCCCCGACCCCTAGCTTCGTCCCGCTGCGCCTGGTCCGCCGATTCGCCGCCATGGCCGCCGCCGCCGCGGATGAGTTCGTGAAGGGCCGCGTCTTCCCCAACGGCGTCGCCGTCATCACCCTCGACCGCCCCAAGGCCCTCAACGCCATGAACCTCGGTGCGGATCGCCCCTCCTCCCTCCTTAACCTGCCTGGCTGGGTGTGCCTTGTGGCGTGATTTGAGCAGGAATACCTCGATTTACTCGCGCGATCCTCGCTAGTTTCTTCAGTTGCGGAGAATTAGTTAGGTGAAATTGGTGTTACAAGTTTGGTGAAGTTCTTTTAATTTCTATTTGTGTTTAACTAGTGTGCCTGTACTGGATTCTAGTTGGATTTATAGATTCCAAGTAGTGACCAGACAACATCTGAAATAATTTCGCTGCTAGTCGAGTGAAGTTTGAGATCAGGGTATTGACACTCACAGTGATAACTCGCAGCATCTGGTATTTTGTGTGAACTCACTAGTTTATTGACAGTAACAGTGATAACTCGCAGCATCTGGTATTTTGTGTGAACTCACTAGTTTATTGACAGTAACAGTGATAAATTACTTGTATGTTTATCCTGTAAAATCACAGCATACAATAAAGGGTTTAGTTATATAGATTATGCTCCAGTTATGGTATTCATCACTCACAAAGGTATCATTTTGTATTTTCCTATGAGCAGAAAAAATAATTTCGAACTAACATCCTTAGGTTTCTTAGCAGTAGTTTTGGTGTGTTTGTTCGCCACTAAGTAAACCTTATCTTTACATGAACTGACTTGCAAAAATTTGAGTAGAGTGGCACTAACTCTCTTACCCCTGTATAATAAAATGACAGGTTATGAATGGAAGCATAGGATTGAAGGCAGATTAAATAATTGTTGCTTGTATGATAATGATTACATTTATCCCTGTTATGCAGGTGGTTTATCTTAACTAGTCTTATCTAAATGATACTAAGGCTATGAGGAGACATGATTTGGTAGCTGCTACTGTACACATGCATAGCATGTATACAGCCATATTAATTGTTTGCAATATAAATCCTGATTATGTATGTCCATAAATGTTGTCTACTTACATCCTCCCCACAGATTGATACCTTACTGAGTTCTACTCACATACTTGTTATCTTAAATGGTTGCAGAAATGGACCTTAGATACAAGGCATTTCTTGATGATTGGGAAACAAATCCAAATGTGAAGTGCATTCTTGTGGAAGGCAGTTCTTCACGTGCTTTTTCAGCTGGTATTTTCTCTCACCATTTTGTCCCCCTCTTTTGTGGTGAATAAGCTATGCCTTTGAACATGTTGTATTGCCTTTTTATATCCGGAGCATTGGAGATGTTTTCAAATAAAATTCATGGCCAATGCAGGGATGGATATTAAGGGTGTTGCAGCAGAAATTCAAAAGGACAAGAGTACATCACTTGTGCAAAAGGTCTTTATTTTCATGTTTTTTCTGATCCAACTTCATATTTAGACTGGATGGTTCTTTTACATGTGGCAATGGTATATGTTGTTGTCTCTATGTTGGTAAAACTTGCACGAGATAGTGACTACTGCTTAGTGTAAATTGCAGGTGGGGATGTGAAGAGACTTGCTAATGATTGCGCAATGCCAGAGATAATAGAGGTCTAGTATAAGACCTTGTTGGTATCTGAGAAATAAGTTGTACTGTAACAAAAATATAGTTGAAACTATATTCCAATCTGAAGGGACAATTTAACAGAGTTAGATTTTGAAATTCACAACCAACTTTAATAAGTAATGCAATATTTAAATAATTGTGCGCCGTTCTGAATTGCAATGCAGTACCTAATTCATTGTATGAAGATATGTTTCAAAATTAAAATTTAACCATTGATTCAGCCATATAACAGAACATATGAATTCAAGGTCCTATTGAGATAGGAGAATTGAGGTATAATTTTGAAGATCAGTTTGAGGACAAATCCAAACAAAATGTTAACTCCAACAATTAGTTGGCTGCTGATCTCTAAATAACTTGACAATGATGGTGTTTTTTTTGTGGATTCATATCACGTGATAAGTAAAAAACTGAGCCATTGGCCATTGCCATTCTATCAGTTGATTATCATAACATGAAAAGCAAAAAGACAAAACCAAGCTACATGCATTCTATTTGTTGATTCTGATTACATGGAAAATGAAAGAAGATAATGAGCTGTAGTTTACCAGACTGATATTTCATTCAGGTATATCTTAAAGAAGGTTCAGTTATATGTCATCTTTAAGTCACTATCTATTGTTTTAACACTATCTGCTTCTTTAACCCGGCCTCTACAATCGCATAATAGTCTGCAGTGACCTTAACTGCTTGTACGTTGTTGAGAACCCTATCTTATCTTATTTTCGAATAACTAATGTTTAATTGACACAAATCTGCTCGTCTTCCTACTACCTTGTCTTGCACTTCTCAGTCAATGTGTTCCTTTTTTGTTGCATGATTAAAGAAAATATGCAGTGCTAAGATTTTGTACCCTGAGAATGTTTAATATACATAATTCTGCATGCCTTATACTCTTACTAGTATCTTAGCTTGTCCTCCTTGGTGTGTTTCTTTTGAGTTGCATTGGTAAATGAAAATAGCTGATTGTGTTATGCACTTATGCTGTTCTTTGTCCAGTATGTCATATGAATCATTACGAGATACACTATTCCTTTTCAGGTTTTCACTGCTGAGTACTCTTTGATTTGTAAGATACACGAGTATGCAAAACCTTATATATGCTTGATGGATGGAGTGACCATGGGGTTTGGAATTGGATTGTCTGGACATGGCCGCTACCGCATAATTACCGAGGCAATTGTTTGCAACTTCATTTCTCTTGATTCTAATGAGTTCTGCTTTCAGCTTTTGCTTTTTGAAGACTGATCATGTTTCTCCAATATGCTTCTATTACAGAGAACACTCATGGCCATGCCAGAAAATGCTATTGGCTTGTTCCCAGATGTGGGCTTTGCTTACATTGGTGCAAAAGCGCCAGGAGGGGGTGCAGTCGGTATGCTTTTACACCCCCTCCCTCTTGTTCTAGTAATTCGTAGGTGGTATTCTGCTCCTAATTTATTGTTTAATCATCATGCTTTTCTAGCCTTTTTTAACTGCAGATGTTCAAACCTCTTTTTGTTTCTCTGTTGTCTCCATTTCTGTTGTTAGTGTTTTAAGATGAACATTTTTAGTGGAGCATAGTCAAGTGAATGTTTAGTGGAAATTCTCCATTTTCTGTATTATGGAAGAAGTTTGACAGTTCTAAACTCTGACTCTAGTTGATGTTTCTGTAAATACTATGACATTGTTGTGGCTTTCTCTGTCCCCAAATGGGTAAACTGTGTTCAAATCATATAACAGTCCTTACTTTCCTTTTCACTAACCACATCTTGCTTCTTTCAGGAGCTTACCTTGGGATGACAGGAAAAAGGATATCTTCACCTGCTGATGCTCTGTTTATAGGTCTTGGAACCCATTATGTACCTTCCGTGGACTTGGGCTCCCTGAAGGAATCCCTCTTGAGTGCCAAATTGTATGTCTCTAACTTGGCGAAAACATAGTAAACACATTAATAAACAATTCTAGTACTCCCTCTGTCCAGAAATAACTGACTTGCCTTTGTCCAGATTCGAATGTATCTATACACTAAAACATGTCTAGATACATACAAATCTAGACAAAGTGAAGTCACTTGTTTCTGGACAGAGGGAGTAACTATTTTCTGTAGTTTTCTGTCTATGTATTCATATCTGAAGTTCCATGACACAATATGCTTGCTATATAACTGTACTATTTTGGTGGTATCTTGACATATGTAGCTTTCTTTATCTTGCAGCACTGCTGATCCTCACAAAGATGTTGAGTCACTTCTGACTGGGTACAAGAAGGAACCTGAGTCAGTGTCCCAGTTAGAAAAGCTTTTACCAAATATTGTTTCTTCTTTTGGTCCTGATAAATCAGCTGCTGGATCCGTCGAAGAGCTAAAAAAGTGTAGTCAAAGTGGTGATACTGAAGGTAACCTTTTGTTAAGTTCTTTCAAGGCACCAAGACAACCCTTATAAAATAAAACAGTGTCAACTACATTTTTGTTTGAAAATGACCCGTGCTATATACAAATTAAATCCAGTACAGTACTGATATGTATTGTAATTAGTCTTTCCTTTGTTGGCTGCAGTGGCAGAATGGGCCAATGATGCTTTAGCAGGACTTAAGAAAGGTGCTCCATTTTCTCTTTGTTTAACACAGAAGCATTTCTCCCGAGTTGCATCATCATACGGGAATAATGAAAACCATCTATCTAAGGTAGTCTCTGGTATCTTGTGCAATTGGACATTTATGCTCACTATTTCTGTAATTTTCTAATTGTGGCGCTTGGTTCATTCAGTTGGCTGGTGTTATGAAGTTGGAATATCGCATTGCCTTGAGGTCGTCAGTTCGAGATGATTTTGTTGAAGGTGTACGTGCTGTCTTAGTTGACAAGGACCAGGCAAGTTACCCATTTCTTAATTTGTTCCATCCAAAAGGGTTTTAAGGTTCACCAGAGGCACGGACTCACACAGTTAGATGTGCGTGTGCATGGTACATGTGTTAGTCACCACTTTTTCCATGGGCCTCCATCTACTGATCTTTGCTCTAAGAATATAGGAGGTCCGACTACTTGGAACATTTACCTTTCCACTACCACTGTTAGGACCATAATAAGTGCTACAAAAGCCAGAATTGTACATATAGTTGCATTCTGCAGTGGGGTGCAATAGTAAGGTCCTTCTTTGTGGGGAGGAAGTTGATTATTGTTTTTGAGTGCTTAAGTTCAGAGTTGCCATAAGCTTAACCCTCTTAGCCTGAATGTAATCTTGTCATGGTGTGATCTGCAGACATAGGTTGTGTGCAGGCTGTAGAGCACACATAGGTTGTGTGCTTCCTGTTGTGAATAGGGCAGATGAGTTGTGTCCTGTGTGAGTAAGCAATGCACATAGGTTGTGTACCGAATAGATAGGCATGCTGCAGTGTGTTTGCTGTTAGAAGTAATCTTGTCAATGTAGTTGGCTAGTAGAAGGAGCTAGCTAGGTCATGAAGTATCCAGGGTACGTAGGGAGAATTCTAGAATTAGGAATATTCTAGAGTAACATATTTAATAGTATGAAATGTCTAGAGTTTGTAGAGTATTCTAGAAGTATGGTGTAGGGTTTAAATTGTGCCACATGGCAACAATCTAAAGGGTCATGTACAAGTATAAATAGGTCCTAGCATAGGTTGCTGGGGCAAGCATGGGTTGCTAAGTTCAGTAGGCATTTGTTGCTGAGTAGTGTAGCATCCGTTGCTGCAAAAGCTAAGGCCCCGTTCGGGGCAAAGGATAAGAAAACTTAGGAACGGTAGAATCATAGGAATAGGAAAAGGATAGTAGTTGGTTTCCAAAGGAATGCAAAACAAAGGATTAGAAAAGAGTTGTGGTGTTTGGACGATAGGACGAAACGTAGGAACGGTGGAAAGATTAGAAAACAGTGCACCAAACCTACTTGGCAGAGTTACACTTGATGAAAGTCTATTCATACACGGAAATCTAAAAAAGTGGGTCCTACAGAGAATTAGGACCAGCTGTCAGTAGCAGGAGGGGGCTGGTTTCTGCGTCCAGTAAAGATGGGGCAGCATCTCTTGCCTCATTCCTATGCGAAGGGTGGAGAAAAAATGAGCTCAGACCTCATTTTCGTTTTCCCGTGAAATCTGCAGGAAACCTAAGGCCCCGTTCGCTTCACAGGATTTCTGCTGGATTCCTACGGGAACGTTGTTCCTCTGGAATTTTTTTCCTTTGCAAGTGTTTGGGACAAGGGAATTGTGAACAGTGTTCTAGAGGAAAAGGTACTGGTTTCGATCGATTCCGTGGGATTGGAAACATCCACTCGGACCGGATTTTTGGGGCGGAAGCCCGAGGCAGGCGCTCGCTGCACTGCCTGGATAGCGCTGTTTCATTGATCACTGGAATTAAATATTCGATTGATGTGGGCTATAGGTCAGGTGGAATACTGATACAGTCACTGTGCAGCCTAATAAAAAACTGAATAACTCTAGGAGTCGCAGGACATAGAAACGTTTTGGCAGCCAACCCGAACACACTCTCCAGTAACTTTCCCATGGTTTTCTGTTCCTCAGTTTTACAGTCACATGCCTTCTCTATTCCTACGGCACTGTTCGATCCAAAGGAAAAATGAAGGAATTTTGAAGGCATTATTTCCCTTGGAATTTTTTTCCTTTGGTGTTGTTCGGTTTGAAGGAATTGTGAGTCAGGATTCCTTTGAAAAGTTAGGATTTCCTTCAGATTCCACGGGTGAAAAAACATCTGATTAAATCAAAGGAAACGGAGGAGGAGAGCTCAGACACTAGGCCCAATGCTTGCATGCACCTTGTCAGTGACCCTATACGTGCACATTCCTTACAATGTTTTATTTACTTTATTTGTCTGTATAACAATTTAGATGTATTCTCGCCAAGTTTCCTTGGGAATTTCTGCCTGTGACCCGAACAGCTCCAGTTTATCCATTCCTCTGTTTCAAAAATCCCGTAGTTTCTCTCTTGCCACCGAAACCCATTCCCGTGCAGTTTATTTATCCTTTGTTTTCTGACCCTGTACTCCGAACGCAGCCTACGTTTCCATTCATTCCTTTGTTTTGTACACCTGTGTTCCGAACGGGGCCTAAAGGAAAGGAAATTTTCCTGCGTTTTACTGTTAACCATTCCTGCATTCCGAACTCGCTAAAGGAAATAAATCCTATAGGAATCGATTTCCTTTGGTTTTCCTACAAATTTCCTTTGATCCGAACGGACCCTAATAGAAGAAGGCAATGTTGAAACTTCTGTTTGTTCTCCTCTATAGTGCTAGTCCCTCATTTTCTGCTTTTACTCAAAAGAGAGAACAGAGAGGGAACTCTAACAAACCCTGCCAGAGGTGGCATTAATTCGACACAGTAAAATGTTAGATCCTGGTATCATTTTGTCTTGCAAACTGTAGTGCAACTTGGACGTTCTTTCTGTTTTTCTTGCAAGATGAAGTAGAAAGCTAACTTCATTTTCAAGCTAGCAATGATAAGCCAGCACACATTAATACGCATCAGGCATTTATATGTTCATTGTGGGGAGTTTTATATATTCAATGTGGTAGTGGTTCATTGAACTTAAAAGGGATCAGTTGCATGCTGCTAATCTTTATTGTGACTTTGCAGAATCCAAAATGGAATCCACCAACTCTGGAAGAAGTAAACATGGATGAGGTCGAATCAGTTTTTGAACCATTAGCTGCCGATGCAGAGTTGAATGTATGATTTTCTGTAGCAACCCAGAGTTTTATGACTACATGGACATCCTTTTTTGTTCGGTGATGTAATTGGAAATTGAAAACATAAATACGCTGTTCAGTGATTGAGCCGATAAATGCTTAAAGTACGTTATCTGAAACAAATTGGAGTGTAACCATTTGAGTTGGTGACCGATTTTCATGTTGATGTTGAGCTGAAACATAAATAAGCTGGACCGAATGTACCTTTTGATGTCTGAGTAGCGTTGTGTCCAGCCTTTGTGGCTTGTAAGCTGAAGATAATTGACTACGCTTGAGCTGCTGTTACTTGTATTTTATTTCACTGAAATGCAATGGAGCTGTGGCCTGTTGCTCTGAAATAAATTCTCTAATAATGGATTTGATAAAAATGAACAACACAAGTGTTTAGGTTGACCTTTTTCTTCGGGCTTTGGCAGTGCCACTGGTCAGAGCTTCATACCATATGACATGTGCTACATGGACTGGACATGACAGTGCTCCAGCTTGGCACATACCCTCCTCCGCCGTGCTTTGCTGACATGACCAGAGTCTTGGTTTAACGTATAAGCATCCCAGATCATTTTGTTGAAGCACAATTTCTCGTGATTGGCTCACATAATAAGGTGGTTCTGGTCCCTCACCTTGTAAGGTAGATTGGGTCTCATGTATCCATGAACTTTCCGATTCCTCTCATTCTCGTCAACTGGTCTCTCCACACTCCTTATTTCTCTCTTTCGAATGAACTTCTGCTAGCTGGAATATATTTAGCTGCTCTGTGTGCAACAGAAGGCAATATATATCTCAGCGTGCTAGAAGACATTGACTAGGAGCTGAGTGTTTGCTTCTCCATATAATCCCAAAAAGTTCACGCAACACTTAGTTCATGAATACACATTTATACCTACATAACTTGTCCTTTACCATGTACTAACAGTAAAAGCACATTTATTTGTGTGATCATGGATGACAGAGGTTTGGGTAGGTTGGTTTTTACTCTCTAAAGAGATACAACCATGCACATGTCATAGTACAAAGAACACCACAAATATATAAGAATAAACCTCTGGCTTTTGCTTAGAAGATGCAAGAGCAAACTTCTGGTTTCTCATATGTGACATGCCACACATTTTCCCTGATTGGGCTACTTTTTCAAGACATTTGTAAGAGGGTTGGTTCGATACATGCGTAGGAACGTCTCATTTCCCCAAACAGGAATACTACATACTTCTTGTCGCCGGTAGAGATGAAAAGGCAAGCCTAAGGCACACCACACTGCAAACGTGAAACGAGCAAACTAGCCAAGCAATGGTCCGATCTTAACCAGTTGAACACTGGATTCAGCCCTCGTTTTTCAATGGAACTAGATAATATCCCGCGCGTTGCCGCGGGAGATGTATAACATCCATAATGATGATTATATGATATTTGGTGCTATATATAGTGCAAGAGAAATATGAGACACTCTAAGAGCTTGTTGTACAAAAAAGTTAAAACTACTAATCAGAAGAGGTTGTTGTATAAAGAATGTCAATTAACTTTGTTCATCATCGAAAATAGAATCTATTTTTTATGACAGCATCTGTAACCCTCTCTATGTGAAGATGCATAACTCTTATAATCTGTAAGGCAGGTTGGCAACACGCCTTAATATGTTTTTGTTGGCTTTAACTAGCAAAGATGCTGTCCTACAGTGCATTCTTGAAAGAACACACCTATATGAGCTTGACTATAAACGTCGCGGTCTATGAGACTTGGGTGATCTCTAGTAAACTCATGAAGAGACCAGGGAGTATGACGCATATGCTTCAACCCGCAGGGTAGGCTACTGGCAGCCAGGTACTAGTTATGATTTTGAGTGAAATTTATTGGCACCAAACTTGCAATTCAAGGTTCGTTCATTGTTCAAGTTGTTGATAGACATAGTTCAAGATTCTAGGCGGAAGTTCAATTTAACAGTCTCTACTGAAACACTGGTATATAAACAAGTAGCAATGATTGGCAAATCTTTAAATGAGCGAGATCTGGTGGGGGATTGTTAGAAATAATGGGCTAAATCATTAGACCCATGTGTGATTTTTTTCCCTAAATCTCAAAACCCATGTAAATGGAAGCCCATATGTGATTTGGCCCAAGTTGGTGGTAGCTCACATGTGTGTGTGGCAAGAGCTGTGGGAGCTAAAGTTTAGTCCCACATGGAAAGTTGAAGGAGAGTTACACCACCTTATAAGGTGGAGTGTTGCACCACTTTGTAAGTGAGTGACAATAAGAGAGCTACACGCGCGCTCTTCCTCCGACGATGCCGCCGCTCGCACGCACGCACGCTCACCAGCCGAGCTTTATTTTGCTGCTCAGGAAAATATGTGCGGTTAGACAGACATGTCAACAGTTAGCGGATTTGGGTCGCTCCCGGATCGTGGGCTATCTGTAACCGACCCGAACGTGCGCGACGTGGGCTTGGTCCACTTCGTGTCCTGTACGGGATTTCCGAGCCTCTCTATATAAACGTCTGTGCGGCTTCCACAACGCACGACACCAAACAAATCTCGGGTTTTGCCATCCTCTCTGCTTGCGCCGCCACCATAGTCTACTCCATCCCGCTTGTCGGCGTGCACCGGCGGTCGGGAGAGCAGGTCTCCGGAACCAGGAACCACTCGCCTTTGTGATCCTGTACGGGAGAGGGCGAATAGGTTTTTGGGAAGCGCTCTGCGCGACTGCTTAAGTTCGTCATCACGGCGCGTCTTCCCGGTCGTCAAGCCGGACCTCGTGCGCGTCGTATTCAACGCCGACTTTATCAGGCTACTGCACTAACGGCGACTACATCGACAACCGATCAGTACGTACACTGTCAACAGATCTGTTGTTTTACTATAGCTGTTAGTGCGTATAGTCTGCTACTGTTCATGTATTGTAGTATGTTAGAGATTCACGTGATTGTAGCTGCTATTGTCATAATTTATATTCTAAAATTAATCGTCGAAATTATGCCTAATATTCTAACAACCATCCAACAATAGAATTTGAGCTGAGCGCAATCTGAGGATGGGAGACCGCAAGCAGCTGCCAAATTGATTTTGCAAAGAGGCACCCAAAGGACCAGGTGCGCATCAGACTGTAACACCTGATCACAGAAGCAGCAATGGGCATGATGATTGCATCCTCTAACATGCAGCATGTCAGGAGTCCATAAGACCGATTGATAGACAGTAGCCAGATGAAGAATCACACTTCAGGTTCAGCTCTAATTCTCCAGACTTTGGCAAGATAAGGAGAATGAAATTTTTTCCCCAAAAATTGAGCTTCATAAGCACTCTTTGCTGAATAAAAACCATCCGCAGAGAGGCTCCAGGAGACAATCTATGAGTGTCAAGCAAAATAATCCTTGCAACCATGGATCCACATTGGTTTCTCCAGCTTCATAGAAACATCAGTTAGTTAAATTGCTAATGGGGTAAGGGGCACCATATAAATTTCAGATCAAAAGGATGAACATACAATGTGCATATAGGATAGCTGATCTTGTGTTCAGAAAAAGCCTCCATCAGGCGCTCAACAACTCAACCAATGAAATTTCTAAAACTGCAATATAAAATAGCAGAAAAGCAACACCATTTTTTCACAGAAGAAATGCCCAACATGACGATCAGGAGACTTGAGTTAACATCATGTAATCAAATCAGGTGAAGGGGCAACACGTCCAACAGCTTTCGAGCCGGAGCGCAACCTGCCAGATTGATAAACATATGTTTGAGGATTGAAAAATAGAAAGGGGAATTAAAATCCAGAGAATCAGGAGCGGGCAGCTACCAGCGTGGATATCAGTGCAGAGGAGGTGATGCGAGCAAGCAGGATTGCTTGATGCGAATGGCATCACGGGTAGGTTTTTAACAGGGAGTCAGTGGCGGCTCAGTTCAGTCGAGCAGTTTCTACTGGATGAATGCACGGATGGAACAGTCAGTTTCATGAGCAGACATGTACTTTTAAAATTGATAATGGGACATGCATTAGGTTCGGGGAAGATAGTTGGTTAGGAGCGACGCTGCTCGCCTAACAATATCCTTCTCTTTACAATATTACGCATAGGAAGAATGTTCCCGTGTCCCATGTTTTATCCCACAATCCGATTAATATTACTTTTAGACGTAATTTAATAGGTAACAAATGAGATGCATGGCTGCATTTATGTGAGATATTAATGGAAATAACTTTGACAAATGAGCCCGATAAATTTCTATGGAGGTTAACCGAGGATAGAATCTTCACTGTTAATCGATGTATGAGGATCTTATGAATGGTCATCCAAGTTTTCCCACTAGATATCTATGGAAACTAAAGATATCGACGAAAATAAATTTTTTCATGTGGTTTCTCAATAAGAAAGTGTTATTAACAAAAGATAATCTCGCAAAGAGAAATTGGAATGGATGTAAAAAATGTTGCTTTTGTGACGCTGACGAAACAATAGAACATTTATTTTTATCATACCCTTTTGCTAAGATTTTGTGGCGTATGGTGTTTTTTACTTTTAACCTACCGCCTCCAACCAATATCACCAATATGTTTGGGAATTGGCTAAACGGGGTAGACAGAAAAAGTAAAGCAAGAATACGTATAGGCATTTCGGCCATGTGTTGGTCAATTTGGAAATGTAGAAACAACTGTATTTTTAACAATATTGGAGTTCCATCTTTTTTGCAGGTTATTCTTATGACGGCTTACTGGATTCAGCTCTGGGCACTTATGTCGCCCGAACACCTGCGACAACCCATGGTTTCTGGGTGTATCCGTCTTGTGGCGGTTACTACGGATTTTTTCAACCATGCTTCATGGCGTCATTCTAGTAGATTGACTCATGTCTAGCTACTCCCTTAGAGTCTGATCTCGTGTGAGAATTTTTATTTTTTCCAAGGGTTGGTGTTTGTATCAACCTTGTATGCTCTTTGAGGTGTAATACTTTTGGCTACATATTGCGACTTTCTTTAATAAATTGTTGTGTGCATCCTAGGATGCAGAGGCCGGGGAATCCCCCATTTCGAAAAAAATGAGGCCACGACGCGATATGGAAGCATTGTGTCTAGGAGGACTTTATTAGTGATTAAGCCCACAAGGGACGTTTCGAAGTCCATGCACAGAAACATACATGGAAACAGGAGTCGATACAGCTCTTTCATACGACAAAGTGAGGAGCAACGCCCGGCAGCATGGTGTGGAAAAAAAGGGGTGATCATGGCTGCATGAGAAGCTAGGAAAATCATGTAGTGGGATGTTCCTATTTAGATATAGTGATTAAGCCCACAAGGGCCGTTTCAAAGTCCATGCACAGAAACATACATGGAAACAGGAGTCGATACAGCTCTTTCGTACGACAAAGTGAGGAGCAACGCCCGACAGCATGGGGTGGAAAAAAAGGGACGACGTGGCTGCATGAGAAGGTAGGAAAATCAGGTAGTGGGGTGTTCCTATTTAGATATAGTGATTAAGCCCACAAGGGACGTTTCGAAGTCCATGCACGGAAACATATATGGAAATAGGAGTCGATTAAGCTCTTTCGTACGACAAAGTGAGGAGCAACGCCCGGCAGCATGGGGTGGAAAAAAGGGGTGACGTGGCTGCATGAGAAGCTAGGAAAATCAGGTAGTGGGGTGTTCCTATTTAGATATAGAAGATTTCCATATATGCAGTGGGATCAATGCTATCTTCATGGTCAAAGAAACGATGTCATTGAGTGCTGTAGGAGAACATCGTACCTACTCTCGAGCAGCGAGCAACTCAAAATTGATTAAATTGTGTTTCTCTGTTTCTGTGTTTGTTAGTTCCTGGAGCTCCTGCTGCAATCTTGAGGGAACATGCATGTTTTCTACTCCTTTGAGAAAGCACAGCTATGGACCAGAACTATGGGGTATTGCAGGCCGAGGTGCTCGCGCTACTCCATTCAATACTGTCATGAAGCATGGTGATCACCTTGCATATCTTTTTTTCGAGGACCCGGAGGAGATCTCGAAAATATGAGGCTAGCTGAAACAGGTTCTAACATGCGTATATATCTCAAGAACAAGTGACGTATCAAACTTTATTAAAACTGCTGTGGAAAGCTTCGCCACGCAGAGAATGGTGCTGGTAAGCTCTTTGGGTGCTTGAAGCTGCATGATGATGGAAGGATAAATGTGCTTTCATTTTCAGCTCTTAGGCTTGAGCTGGAGGTAATTCATCGTGCTTGGGCTGCTGTTACTTACTACTACTTCATTTCACTGAAATGGAATGGCGGTGTCAAAAGAAATTCAACAATTGATTTGATCGAAATGAACAACACATATACTTCCTCCGTTTTAAAATATAAAATGTTTTAGCTTTGTAAAGCAAATGTATCTAGACTTGTTTTAATATGTAGGTTCATTCAATTTTAGGGTGAATCTACACATAAAAAAAGTCTAGATTCATTTTCTTCACAAATCTAAAACATCTTATATTTTAAAAAGTATTTAGGTTCCATCCTTTTCCTTCTACAGTGCCACTGGGAAGATCTTCATACCATATGACATGATGCGCTACGTCTAATTTGTAAATACATCAGGGTGGACTGAAAAAATGGCGTTGACTAGAGGGCTGCTACTCTGAAGCCCAGCCTGGCACACACTAGGTCTTTTTTTTAGTGTGATCTTTGTACGGAGTAAGGTAGTTTGGTTCTCTAGTACTCATAAACTTCCCCATTCCTCTTATTCCCATCAACAGGTCTCTTCACACTCCTTATTTCTCTCTTTCTAATGAACCTCTGCTAGCTGGAATACATGTGGGTTCTCTAGGGTAGCCGAAAGTAGTATATATCTCAGTGTTTTGTTTCGACATACCATCCCAAAACAATTACACAACACTTAAGACAAACATTTGTATGGTTGTACCTATGTTTTTTTTTCCAAAAAGGGGATAGAGCCCGAGCCTCTGCAACGACCGATGCATATAGCCTTTATTGCGTTATTTAGTTTATTACAAAATAGTCATACAATGCCAGCTCACGGGCTACATAAAGTTAAGACATGTACCAGCCATCTAAATAAAGCTAAAATCAAAAAAGTGTGCGCATCAACATGATATTCTATTATCAAAACGCCACCCGCACAGGCTGAATAACTCCCGGACAACCATTTCCAACCGGCTGCACCCAATAGCCATGGCAGACATGCGCTCCTCGGGCTGTAGAAAATACCACATACAGATCAAATGTGTTGTTAAATGAATAACATGCATAAAAGAAGATTTCTTGATCTATTAAAGGTCATGTCATCACTTACATTCCAATTCGCCTAGATTAGGGCACAAACTCCCACTCGAATTTGCACCTTCTCTAATTTATCAACCCCATTAAGCCAATTTGTAAATAGATTATTAATATTTGTTGCCGGAGCTAGATTAAATGTCATATGCACTACAATCCATGGATAAGTGCTGAATTGTCTCATTATCTTTACTATTAAATCTAAATATGCGGTGGTTTGTGGTGTCACACTTCACACTAATTACATGTCAAATGCCACCCCTAACTAATTTACCTAGACGCTCTCCCAACAAACGTACCCCATCCGTCCAAGAATAGATGTCTTAGTTTTTTTAAATTTTGGATGAATCTATATCCTGAATAGTGTCTAGATTTATCTAAATTTTGATAAATTTGAGATATCTATTTTGGGACGAAAGGAGTATTAAAAATCTCTCTCACCCTATAATGTCTCGGGCATGTGGAGTTTGTTAAAATATGTCACGTACATGCAGACCTATTTGTTGGTTTCCCCTAGCATTCTAATCTGGATGTACATCTTTTTTTAATCACCTCCTTTGTTTTAGCTCATACATTAACGCGTACATTCCTCCATGACTCGTGAATATCTAGCTAAACAGTTTGGGCTTGTTCAGCTCGTAATGGCTGGGAGCTACTTCCCAACTTTGATAAAGCTGTCAGTTCTGCAGAAGTATGTTTTGGCAAGTGGTCCTGACTCATGAGAATAAATTTGTTCAGTTCTACAGAAGTATGTTTTGCCTGAAGGTTTGCTGCCCGTAGAAGTATGCTTTTTTGCAGTGTGGCTTTTTGTGGGCTGGCTGGACTAAAGAATAAATTTTCTGAAATGCCCTTGGTCTTGTACACCATGATGATTTCCAATACTGCCTATATTAAATGATTTGTATTAAATACACGACATCATTAAGAAGTTGGAATAACAAAAATCTAAACACTACCACATTTGTTAGTTTAGTTCCTTTTTTTTGACCCGGAACTGTGAGGCAACTGCCCCACAGCAGTTTTATTACTCAGAACTCACACTTCCAATTACAGAGAAAGGTAAAAGAAAGAAAAGACCTACCTAAGAGTAAACATATATACACAGGTAAACTATACAATGCTAAACAAGCAAAACCAAAACCTATGGTAGGTTTCCAATCCACGCCAATAGTGCGGCTTTGTTCTTCGCCTTAATCCTATGCTGTAGTAACACTAATGGAAACGAGGCCTTTAACACCGGTTTGTAGAGGCCTCTAACAGCGGTTCCAGAAACTCTGTTGGGGGTTCAGTGTTAGAGCCCCTCCTTTAACATCGGTTCTTATACGAACCAGTGTTAAAGGATGGCGCACGTGGGGCTTCCGCAGCGCTCAGCCCCCCTTTAACACTGGTTCGTAACACGAACCGGTGTTAAAGGTTCTCTGCCGCGGCAGGAAAAAGACATAAATCTCTGCCGCGGCAGGAAAATGGCATAAATCTCTACATGCGAGTTCTACGCCGCCCGATTCAGGCGATTTACGTGCGCGGGGACGGGGGGGGAGGGAGAATCGATCGGGAGAGGTATACACATACATCATCGTCGGTACATACGAGTATATGAATAATTAAACAACTATTATTATACACAAACATCGTCATTGTGTGGTATTCTCCGTAAACGTTGGAGCATCAAGTACAAGACAAACACGTTCAAGCATATATACAACACTCATTTTGGTGGATATCTAAAGAGTTCTCTGCCAGGCGTGACGACCTCATCAAGTATGAACCCCGCCAATTCCTCTTGAATGGCTCGTATGCGGTCAAATGGTAGGAGTTGGTCCCGCATCCGTTCGATCTAAATATATATGAAGAATGGGGTCAATATATATATAATAATAAAACTCAACACAATTATGGTAATAAAATAATGTTGTGTACTTTGTTTACTTAATCTAAGTTGTTCTAGTGCGGCTTGGCCCATCGCACATATCGTGTTGCAAATGAACTCATAAACATAGTATCCACATAAGTTATTGCCGGGTCCCTGATGCGCGCACTTTACGAGAATAGAGAGTTCAATCAAAATAATAATCAATAAAGCATGATATAATGGAATTGGAAGCAGAATCAAAGAGATACACAGATCTAGCTAGCTAGTATTACTTACATTTTGCTCTATAAATTTTAGTTCTTCTGACCATTCACCCACGGCCCTGCCCGTGAACCTTTTTCAAACCCTGTCCGGCAAAGAAAATGGATAAAGGAGTAATTAATTACTTGTTGTTACGAAAGTTGCCGATCTAGTGCGATAATATGATTGAAATTACCTCTGGAGCATCTTTTTAAAGTCTGTCCATAGCTCTTGGTATTTTCGTAACGAGTCCATGACAAAGACTTTTCCCGAGTCGGGTTGAATGACTAGAAGAATAAAGTGGAACCTACGCATGCATAACTCATCATCAGTTACACTTAACATCGAGTAAGCCGAAACAGAATGTGTACAAGAGAGGGTAACAGTACTCACGATAAGTTGTAAGGCAATAGTATTTCCCTTTTGGTTTGTTGTCTCAGTAAAAACGTTAGCAAGAAATCTTCTGTTTGCCCGGGTCTGTGTCTTACCACTTCTTCATGAACTCTATTTGGGTCAACGGACCCAATGTCAAAAGGGCCTCCTTTCATGCATTTCATAACCTTTTTCCTGCATAATAGTATATACATATATGGTGAGCATATATATATACATGCAATTAATGAATTGAATGAGATAAGATAGAAATTACAGAAATAGTACTTACACACAAGAAAGGCTGATGGCAGCTTTGTCGAATTTCTTCTGATTGAATAGAAAATGCAAGTCTTGAATGTTGAAGGCGGTCTCGTCGTCTCCGCACAAGAAAATCTGATCTCTTATATGCGCCTTGATCCATTCTTCCTTTCTCGTCTTGCAGAAATCAAGGTATGACTTGTGCAATCTTCGCATCTTTGTTGGTAGATTCTTGAGCTCCTCTTTCTTGACAAGATTCTTCCCATACTTCCATGGCTGTATGGGGTTGACATCGCCTTTGGGCAAGTTGTCTCCCATGATGTTCAAGTATGCAATGTAAGTCATCCCCATCTTATTGGCCTTTCTTTGTATCTCTGCCTCATAATCATTTACAGGAGGAGAGTTCTGTGTGTCGAACACTTGGAGCGGGGCGCATGATTGGTTTTCCTGCTCTCCGAGCATGGAAACTGTTTTCTGGGATGCCGCACGACTGCTACTTTCAGTCTCCCTCCGCCTTGCATTCCCCTTCAAAATCTGGCGCTCGTAGTCCAACACAAGTGGGGTTTCAGGTTTCAAAAAATTATTGTAAAACTTCTCCACCACCGTCGGATCTAGTTTCTCCTTTGGATCGGCCCGTCTAGGTGCAAAGAATTTCTTGACCTCTTATTCCGAGATCCTATTGGTATCCTCGTCGCTACGATTCCACGGTAATACCGGCAATGGCTTGGCGGAAGGCTGCGGGACGTAGTTTCTTGAACTCTTTGGCATACGGTTTCCTGCGGATTTCTTCGTGGCAGTGCTAGTGATGCTCTTTATGGCAGTGCTCTTCCGCTTACACTGAGGAGATGGCTGAAGCGCCGGAGATGGCTGACGCGCAGGAGATGGCTGGCGTGCCGAAGATGGCTGACGCGTAGGTGATGGCTGAGCGACTTAGGAGGCGAGTATTCTCGATGACTCGAGACGGCTGAGGCGGCTCGGAGGCTAACGCCATGGAGATGGCCTCCAATTTGGAAGCACGATGTGTTCCTTCTTCCAAAGAATGATTGTTTTCACTGCAAATTTGAGTTGAGTTTCCCCTTCACCTGTAGCATATGGTCAAGCTGTGCTTCCTCATATTCCTTCACAACCTCATCCACCCCGACAATATCATAGCCATCTGGAATCGGTCGGCAGTGGTAAGTTCCACCAGCTACAGGAGGTAAGGCATAGCCGACCGCCACCTTAATGGATAAGCCCATTAATCTCACATGCAGCTCAGCGTGTTCACTCTTCGTGATCTCATCCACGGGGTATCGAGGACTCGCCATTTCAAGCGTGGGCTACACGTTCTCCGTGGAATCCACGCTCCTTTTTCGCGCAGAGTCTGGGCCGCCGACAGCTTCCAATGCAGGCTCTTCGTGCCGCTAAGATGGGACGATAGCTTGCTGGCTCTTTTGTGCATTCACTTGCGCCTCTATCTGTGTCATCCGCTCTGTACGCTCTTTTTCTTTTCTGCCGCACCATCTGTAAGAGTCGCCCCACTCGGCAAACCCATCCTTCCACGTCATACCCCTTGTGCCTCATGCAAGTCCAGGGTGTTCTTTTTTACCGATGGCGCGTGTGAGCTGGTCATTCTCTCTGTTGGGATGGAATGTCCTGGCGGTTGTTTCCTCATATGCCGTGACGAGTTCAGTGACGGGTTTGGCAAGGAGGGTTGGGAAGATACACAATCCCGTTTCTGGGTCCAACCTTGCCCCGATTCCGTAGAACCAAGTCTTTGCACGTAGGTCCCACCCATGTGTCTGGGGTGTGATTCCTCTATCGCGCAGGGCCTTCTCAGCTTCCTCCCACTTAGGCCTCTGAGATATGTAGCCACATGACCCTGTCCTTTGGTGATATTCCTTCTTCTGTGCATTTAGCGTATTAGTTTTTGACCTCTTTGTAGCTATAGAACCTTCCTTGTATGCCACAAATTCGGGCCAGTGAGGTCTTATCTTTGCATAATACGCGTCTTCGAAATATGGAGTCTCGCGAGCTTTGACAAATTTGTTCAATTTTGTCTTCCAGTTGCGGAAAGCGCCAGCCATCTTATTTAGAGTCCACTCTTTGACCTTTTCCTTTATAACCGGTTTATTTTCATCCTCCTCTGGCGGAAGGGTGAAATTTACTAACAGCGAATTCCAAAGCGTTTCTTTGGATCTTTCATCGACAAAGGTACCATCGCCCTTCTTTGGCTTATTCCAATATTCAATTATGATTGGGATTTGGTCCCTAACAAGAACTCCAGCCTGACGTATAAATTTGTCTGTGGCCTTCTTGGGCTCCATCGGCCTGCCATCAACACGGACTGCTTCTATAGTGAACTTTGCACGATCTTTCAACTGATGGCTCGCGCCTCGCTTGCTCTTTTTCGTAGAAGAAGATTGTTGCTTGCTGGTTGATCCGGAGGGCTAAAAGAAGAAAGAAGCGTTAATTAATACATATACATATATATACAAATCAATCGGTGGAAGTCAGCAGAGGCTTAATCCATACATATACTTCGACGGACTTTGTAATCACTAAAGTGCGTTCACCGGAGTCGTCATCTTCTCCATGACTACTTGAGCTGTCATCATTTTCCTCCAAGTTAAGATATTGTGAGGTGTCCTCGTGGATCAAGTTCTCCATTATTTCTTCCTCTTCAAGGTTTCTACTGACTGGATCTATAGTTTCTGAAACAATAATATTATCACACAAATATCAGTAATACATCTATCGAAATGCTCGAGCAAGGATGATGATATGACAGGTTAAAAGTATTAAAATGTAACCCTAATACATGCTTGGTTATTCCAAACCCTAATTCGGAGAAACCCCGGATTCATATGAGAGGATACATTCGGAAAACCCCCAGATTTGGAGAAACCCTAATGCTATATTGACAACGAGAGGTGTACTAGGGCGGCGGCTGGCGGCGCTAGGGCGAGAGCGGGGCCGGGATGCTTGGGGGTATGCGTTCGAACCAGCACGATATGGGCTACCTAAAATGGGTGACTCAGCGAGGGCAGAGGATGATGATATGACAGGTTAAAAGTATTGAAATGTAACCCTAATACATGCTTGGTAATTCCAAACCCTAATTCGGAGAAACCCCGGATTCATATGAGAATATACATTCGGAAAAACCCCGGATTCGGAGAAACTCTAATGCTCTATTGACAACGAGAGGTGTACTAGGGCGACGGCTGGCGGCGCTAGGGCGAGAGCGGGGCCGGGATGCGTGGGGGTGTGCGTTCGAACCAGCACGACGTGGGCTACCTAAAATGGGCGACTCAGCGAGGGCAGAGGAGGTCAGGGTCCACGACATTGGAAAAGTAATCGGTCAAGTGCAAACCGATTGAAAAAGTGAGCCCTAAGCCGACCACATGCAATCGGCCTGCTCCTGACCATACACATACATATACACATACACATACACATACAAAAAAAATATAAATATATACACACATACACATACAAAAAATATATACATATATACACATGCATATACATATATACACACATACACATACAAAAAATATATACATATATACACATACACATACAAATATATACATATACATCATACACATACAAGTTAACCAAAAGTCACTAACTAACACTAACTAACCAAAAATCACTAACTAACACTAACTAACCAAAAAACACTAACTAACACTAATTAACCAATAATCGGCGGCGGGCACAGAAGCTCACCTGCGGGCGGGCGGCGCGACGTGGGCGGTGCGGCGCTGGTGGGCGGTGCGGCGTGGGTGGGCGACGCTGCGTGGGTGGCGCGGCGCTGGCCGGGATGGGGCGGCGGAGGGGCGTCAGCGGGTACGGCCGGTTGGCGCACGGAATAGCGCGGGGCAGCGACGGCGAGACGGGGCGGCAGTCCCGGCGACGCTCTCTCGCGGGACGGCGACGGCGAGGGCATGGACGGCGACGCGCTGCAGCATCCTCTGCTTTTCTTCCTCTGCGCGCGCTTGATCTGGCTGGGGGGAATAAGGAAGAGGCGCGCGTTATAAATCCCCCCTTTAACACCGGTTCGTGGCTGGAACCGGTGTTAAAAGGGGGGTGCGGGCGCGAAACGAAATAAGTGCCCCCCTTTAACACCTGTTCGTGGCTGGAACCAGTGTTAAAGGGGGGCATTTATTTCGTACATTAAAGGGGTGGGGCTTTTTTAATTCAAAAAATAGGATAGAATTTAGAAAATTCATTTCTTTTTTATTTCAACTCAGAAAAATATGAATAATATATCATAATTTTCAGAAAAATAAGATCTATCCATTCATCTAAAAACATTTTATAGTTACTGTAGATGAAAATTTCAAAATGATTAAAACACTTACATATAAATTTTGATTATTCAATTAAAACAAAAATAAAATAGTCAAACCCTGAAACTTTGAACATAAGAAATATTAAGCATCTAAAAAGGAATCTAACCCTATTTTATTAGAGAAAATCATATTTTATTTTGTATTAACATTTTTGAATTGTTTGGATATTTAAATGCCGTATCTTTTGTATACTTTGGAATCTGACAAAACCTCGCTAAACTTGCATGGGATTTTTGATAAAAAAGCATACTGTGAACCTAAAAATGATTTTTGTAAAAAATCATGAGCATCGTATCATGTACCTGTAGTTCATATCTGACCCACTTCCTATCGATTCGGCAGGAATTTGTCTTTTTCACCAGAGGTGGATGAAAAGGTTTCAGATCCCCCTGTTGGTACATTGTCCATATAAGGTGGTCTAGTATTTTTGTATAATATGGTGGTAGTTTTTTGAATTAGCCATTTGGTGGTTGCTTCACAAAACCGTCAGTTTTTTATGATCAAAAAATGGAAAATGCCTTTTTGGTGCGACAAAAAGGAAAACTTCCTCTTGCAACATTGTTTGCCATCCCATGATGCACATGTATGCACAATATGGCCACATTATCACAAACTATGCCTTAATTATAGCCATAACATTGGTCATTTGACCCGAAAGCCAAGAAACCTCGAATGAGATAAGTCATTTTGTGAAGGTTTTTTTGAGACATAATCAATATACCAAGTTTGATATTTTTATTATGATAGAACTGGAATTAAAGTACATAATGCAACTAACGGTAAGTTACATAAAGCACGACTGAAAATTAAGATACATAAAAGAACTCAAAATTAAGATACATGTCCAGATTAAGTCACAATCGCCGAACTTGTTTTGGAATGTTGGAGTGATTCAGTCATGCTCCTGCCTACACCTGTAATACTCGCCACTGTAGTCGTCGTACTCGCCGCGGCCATCATCGCTGTCGTTGTCGGGGTCGCCGTAATTGAACCTTGAAGGCTGAGTACGCGTGGGCTAGACTTAAGGGTAGCGCATACGGGGTTAGAGTCGACGACAGTGTCGTAGGCCATGACGATCTAGAGAGTCCGACCGCGCCACCATAGCCGACGGCCGACCTCGTTGAAGTTCGTAGGAGGTGGGACGTCCTTCTCGTGCCTGGCGAGCGCCCTCTCACGCCGATCCCCGAAGAAGGCTTCCCAAGTCGAGAAATAGTCGGGATGTCATCTGGGATTCCTCCGCTACTCCGGCGTGAGCTTGAAGTAGTAGTGGTTCGTGATGGCCATCCGGCGCGCCACACCTATAGGGACAGGAGGAACCGGCACTCAGCATCCAGCCGACGGGGACACAGTAGCCCGGCGGGCAGGGGTAGTTCGAGGCGCAAAGCGCCTCCGCCTCCCTAGGGGTTAGTGGTACGGTGAAAGCCATGAGAAAGAGTGATGAGGTTGCAGATATGAGTCTAGAGATGTGCAATGACAATGGAGGCCAACCCTACATATATATAGTGAGAAATGGCAGGAAGATAACTGGAGGGAAGAACTGGCGGGAAGAAAAATGGCGGGAAGAAATAGCAGGAAGAAAAATGGCTCATTTAATACATATACTGTTAACAGAATAAATATGACATTGATTTCCATGTTGAGATACATATGTGTGCCAAAAATGGCTCAATTAATACATATAGTCAATCTTATGATCGCGTCGGCCGTAACCATGGAGTATCAGCACCGTTTAACATGATGGTTGGGTCAGTCTTCACTCTGAAGGGCGGAATTTCATCAAACTTATTATAATCTTCTGACATGTCTGTCTTGTCCTCCACTCCCACGATGTTTCTTTTTCCTGAAAGAACTATGTGATACTTTGGCTCATCGTGTGATGTATCTATTTGCTTATTTTTTCTTTTTTTTTGGTTTGGTAGACATGTCCTTCACATAGAAAACCTGAGCCACATCATTGGCTAAGACTAATGGTTCGTCTAAGTTCTTGTCTACCTTCATAATATTGTTGAGATTCACTGTTGTCATTCCGTACTTCTTGTCTACCTCAACCCCTCCTCCTGTTAGCTTGACCCATTTGCACCGAAACAAGGGGACCTTAAAATTAGGTCCATAGTCAAGTTCCCATATTGTAACGCCCCCGAATCGGGCTATGCAGATCTCAGCATTTCTCGCCAAAATCCGCATAGAAGCGATTCAAAGACGCTCACCAGACACTTTCGTTTGGGTGGGGTTTGAATACAAGTAGTTACATCACAGTAGTTTACAACAGAGTCCACAAGAACTTATATATACAACAACGACTCAACGAGTCAAGAATACAAAAGATACAATACGAAGATACAACTCAAGGAGAAATCAAGATAGTATCCGAGTATAGACAAGATCCAAATGGGACTAAGAGTCCTAAAGAATAACCAAGCGGTGTCCAACCCTGCCTAGGCCAAGCCGGAAGGGTAACCTTGCTAACGTCGTCAATCACATACCTGTCAAGCCAAAAGGATGCCCGCAAAGGGCAAAGGAAAAACAGAAAGAGAGCAATCAGTACTGAGGCCATTACACGACGAGACTAGAATTCGGCGGTCCTCGCCTACATAGGTATGGTGGGCTCAATGGCAGCAAATCTTGCACTATGTAACTTATAGAGACACGCTACAGCTTCGTCTATTAGAGCGAGATAAGAGAGCACTACACGGTAACTATATATAACACCAAACATAACCCATCCAAAGATTTCCCCCTCGAAGACCAGTCGAGGAAGTCCCCTTGCGGAATGCACACGGTGGCAATTTTAGTTAAGCAGGTGTTTAGTTGGTAAGGCTAATTACTAGTCATATTATTAAGAAGAAAAATCATTAGTGGAGTTGTCTATGATCATGACACTATACTCCTGAGGCGTCCATAACCGTGGACACACGGCTTCTCGAAAAGATTTATCCTGCAAGGGTGCACTACTGTACCCAAACACATGCTCAATTGTAACACCCTCAGAATCGGCCCTATGCAAGTTTTAGCGAAACCCGCCAAACCCGCATAGAAATGATTCAAAGGTGCCCACCAGGCACTTTCGTGCGGGTGGAAAACGAAGTAATAACATTACACAACAGTCCTCGATGGGACCCACAGAACAGATATATATACAACACGACTCCATGAGTCAAGAATACAGATATACAGTACAAAGATCCAAATCACCTTGAAAACGATGGAGCGTCCGACTACGGACAAGATGCAAATTGAGCTAAGAGCCCTGAAGAATAACCAATGGCGTCCATAACCCTGCCCAGGCCAAGCCGGAAGGGTAACCCTGCTAACGACGTCGATCTCAAAACCTGCTTAAACAAAAGGGGTGCCGACAAAGGGCAAAGGAAAAAGAGAGAGCGGTCAGTACTGAGGCCAGTACACGGCGAGGCTAGAATTCGGCGGTCCTCGCCTACATAGGTATGGTGGGCTGAGCGGCAGCGCAGCTTGCACTAAACAACCTATAGAGACTCGATATACTGTCGGCTATCAGAGAGGGGGTAAGAAAGACCTATTCAGAACCATCCTGATACTACCACCAAACATACCCATCCTGGTGTTTCCCCCTCGATACCAAACGAGGAAGTCGACCGAGGAACTCACACCATTGGCAGTTTTACTCATTCCGTTGTAGTTGCGGCAATTACTAGTCAAATATAGATAGCATGAGTCATCCTGATATAATAATCAGTGGGAAGTTTTAATTAACCATTCCGTTGTGGTTGTAATACTTACTAGTCAGATACATATAGCATGAGATATCCCAAAACCCAGCAGTTGTTGGTACTTTTATTTAGCCATTCCGTTATAGTTGCAATACTTACTAGTCAGATACAATGGTAGCAAGCGACAACCCAATCAAGCAATTGTTGGCAGTTTTATTTAGCCATTCCATTATGGTGAAGCTGATTACTAGTCATTATAAAGTCAAATTTATAGCACTACTTTAGTTATAGTTGTCTATGATCGAGATACTGTGCTCCAAGTCGTCCATAACCGCGGACACGGCTTTCAGAAAGTTTTACCCTGCAGGGGTGCACAAATAGCAACACACACTCGATCAACCTCGGAAAAACCAAATAAAAACCCAACGAGGCTTTCACGACAAAGCAATCACAGGATTCAGAAATTTTTCAGGGTGCCACCCCATTGAGTACACCCGCAACAAAGTTAGCTGACTCCGAGACGGACTCAAGGTTTGCGCCAGTGGTTGTAAACGACTGGGAACCCGAAAATGTGACTGGGCTTGTCGATACCACGAAAACACTCCGCTTACCTAAACAGTACAGGTGCTCCTCGCACAATCGTAAATAAAGAAGTAAAGCATGACATAAGTACATGATAGTAAATAAAACCTCAAACTAGTTTGTGGCCCCAAGAAATAAGAATGAATCAAGCTCTGGCTCAGGGGGGTCCCATAATCCTCCCGGATGTGGATAGCGCGAATATTCAAGGAACAGGTATCAAGTACTCGGGGTCCTACGGGACACAAGTGGACGGTTAAAAACCAAATAACATCTATTGCCCACCTGTGCCTCTGCATTTACCTACTTCAATTTTAGTTGTTAAACAGTAATTAAAGTTATGATCAACTCCAACCTTAAACATGCGGCAATACTCCAACAACTGTGGTACTGGACGACACGCAACAGCACTTGAGCAAGCGACTACGACGCGCAAGTCCAACTATCTACCAAACAACAGGTAATAGGATGTGTCCAAGGCAATATAAGGCTGCAAGGGATATCACGGGTACGAAAACTAGAGCAACGCAACACAGATAGCAATAGATCAACAGGAGGGAATAAATACTATAAAAGTAAGATAGGTAGAAAGGGGGAGATGCTCGCCTGAAAACATTGTCGAAGGTTCATCCGAAGATCGGGACGAAGCTCACATCAACTCATCGATCTTATCCGCGAAGAAGCAAAACACTAGAAGAAACACCGGATGCACTATTTAATACTACGGCAAAAGATCGGGCATGATGCATGTATGATGTAAGACGTGGCAAGCATGCGATGCAATTAGGCCATATTAACGGAACCGGGGTCCCGACAAATATTTAAATGGTTCAAGTTATTTATCTACCCCGCAAATTAAATGTTGTAATAACAGGGCAAGATAAGTTACCGGTTCGCTACACAAATTTAAATGAGGCCAATATAAGACTAGATTTGCCCGCATATGGGCCCCATATTTAATTATATGGTGAATCGGCATAAGGCCCCCAACCCACATGACAAGTATGCATGCATGAACAATTAAATATGCGACAAGTTTTATATATAGCATTTATAAAATAGGTCTCGGGAAAAGGTTCACACATTGGGTCTCGGCGATCTTGGTTCCGGGGTACGGGGTTCGGTCTCAGGGTTCGACGGGGACGAGGTTCGATGGGATCGGTCTCGGACAGCGGAAGTCGATCTTGTCGTTCCGCAAAGAAGGACTTGGTTTGGCGTCGGGAACATCGGATCCGCCCTGGTTGGTGCCGATCTTGTCGTCGCGAAGATCTTGTCGAATCCGCGGTCGTCGGGCCATGTCATCGGTCTTGTCGTTCGGGATGAAGATCTTGGCGTCCTTGAGGACGTACTTGGCGTATCCGTGTCGACGTCCTTGGCATCCGGGTTCTCGGGCATCGCATCCGGGAAGGGGAACTTGTCGCATCCGGGGAGATCTTGATTCGGCTTCGGTCGAAGTGTTCGGAAGCAGATCTTGGTGTAGGGACGGTCCTCGTCGGTGATTCTTCGGGTCTCAACGTCACTTGCCGACCTTGCCGACTCGAGTCAAAGGAGGTCCTGGTTGTAGCACCACACCGTCAACACACCTTGTCGGCACATCACCATCTTTACTCGGTCACCTCCATCACAACTCCAATCTTCCAACATCCACACCCCTAGTCATCAGGTCACAAGACAATGACGCGATTGGGCAACTTGCAAAGTGGCACTTGGGAACCTGCTGCACTGAATCCCCAACAGGGCACCAACACAGAGAAGCATGCAAGGCGGCCGACGCAGGAGGGGGTCGCGCAGGCCGGCGGCATCAGCGGTGGCTTGAGGCCGAAAACAAGCAGAGGGGGGGAATGGTGGCGAGGCAGAGCCCTCGTGCTCACAGCGGCACCGGGGAGGCGAGCCCATAGAGGGGAAGGGCGGCGGCGCAGCTCGGGACCAACGAGATGGAGGCGCGGCGCCAGGGGGAGCTCGGGTGGTGGAAGAGAAGCTTGTGGCGGCAACCGGCGGCGCGTCGCGGGGCTGCTGCGGAAGGCGGCCGGGCTCCGAGTCGTCGGCATCGAGGGAGACGGGGATGGAGCCCCAGTCGGCGTCGTAGAGCACGGAGGTGGGCGCACGTGGAGGAGCACGACGGCGTCGCCCGGGCGGAGGTAGGTGAGGGGAGGGAGCTCGGGGAGGAAGAGGCGAGGCGGCGGGAGGGTCTGCGACGGTCGGCGACCTCGGGAGTTGGGGAGAGGCGGCGGCGGGGATGACGACGGCCCTGGCGACGGCCGACAAGAGGAGAGGACGGGTTGGGAACGGGGCGAGCAGGGGCCAGACGAGGGGGATGACGCGGGGTGGGGGGCTCGGTTGGTGGCTCGATCTGAAGAGAGTGGTGAGGTGTCGCCAAGGGATTGGAGGGGGTGAGGTGGAGGGGGGCTGGGTAGATTAGGACTAGGTAGAAAAAGGGTTTAGGTGGACCGATGTTGTACTGGGGGTGGCCGACTGGGTCGGATCGGCCCGGTTTGGCTGCCCCCTAAAAATAATTAAATATTTTATTTATTAAAAACAGGGCTTTTGCAAACCGTTAGCAGACAAAACAAAATAATCCGGAGACCCGGGTTTTAATTTGAAAACAAGACGGGGCGTTTAGAAAACAAAAACATGCTTTGCGAAAATAGTTTTATGCAAACAAATGCAAGATGATATGACGATGCTCAAATGCAATGAAGCATGATGACATGAGCATGCGGTCATGATGATGCAATGCACAAAAACAACGCGATTTTCTAGTAGTGGTTTTGCGGGATGCCACATCAATCCTTCGGGCAACATATCACGCGTGCCATCCGAATCTCACAACAATAACTGTTTCATAACTACACGCATATCCAGAGGCATCGCCTACTGTGGGGAACCAACCAAGAGGTACGACGATTCTCAAGGAAGGCACATCGTTTGCGCCTACTGGTGGATCGGGCCCTGCAGGATAACTTGTACACACCGTGGGTGCCGTCACTGTGTACCGCGATTTATGTATGCAAGCCATGGCAATCTACCAAAACATCAAGTCCGAAGACATATCAACTCACCCATGTCCGAGGACATATTATGCGTATGCACCAAATGAAAAACCAATTTCGTAACCCTCTGGATATATGAATAGCGCCGGTAGTTGAGGGGGATCCCAGACGCCCCACGTTTGGTTAGCGCGATCAACTCAAAACTGGTATCGTAGAACGAACAGGTCCTAGGTCAGCTTAAGCAGTTTCCAAAGGTGGTTCCTGCCGGGGCCTTATCATTAGGTGAATCCATGACCATAACCAACATCACCAATTTAATTATCTTATCACCATCAATATCTAAGTATCGTGTTCCACCTGTATGAGAGCTATACTGAGCATGCCTACGACTCGCAAGGGCAAATCTAGCTAATCAAGCAAGGCAATAGGATAACCAAGGCAATATAGTGGAGCAGGTAAATAAAGAAATGGTACTATAGCATCAGCAATAAGGATAGCAATAGATCAATTGGAGGAAGTAAAGGCTATAAATGCAAAATAGGTAGAAGGGGGAGAATGCTCACCTGAGAGATAAAGTCGAAAAACTGAAGGCTTGTCGTATCTCGCATCGACTCATCGTCCTATCCGGTGAAGAAGCAAAATACTAGAAGAGGCAACGGATGCAATATTTAATACTAGGGCGAAAGATTCGGCATGTTTATGATATGATGCATGGCATGTCAATATGCGGTCTAAATTAGCAATGTTAAGCGGAATTGGAATCCCAACAAATAAATAATATGGGTTCTAGTTGTTTATCTACCCCACAATTTAAATGTTGACTTAACAAGACAAAACATGGTATCGGTTCGCTACACAAATTTAAATGGAGTCGAGATAATATAAATATAATCCGCATATGGTCTCCATATTTATTTATTACGTGAATCAATTAAATACCCCAAACAATAAGATATGTATGCAAGCATGAATAGTTTAATATACAACTAGATACATGGAAAGTTTATAAAAATAAGGATAGGTCGAAGTCTCACGGTTTGGGATCGAGGTGACGAAGACGGTCTTTGGAATGTAGATGAAGTGGTGGAAGAAACCAGGAAGTAGATTTTTCTAGAGTGACGGCGGCGGACGATGTGTTGAAATGGGGCCTAACTTAATAAAAAGGAAGGCCCACAGAACAACAACGGATCAAACATGTTGATGTAGTAGAAACCGGAACCGACACTCTCGTAGGCATTTAGTCGAACACATGGGAGACAAGAAAGATACATACAGAGGTGTCGGGCTGACGGATTACCGCATCAAAAGAAACTGTCGGTGGCAGATTGAAGACAAAACACGACGGCACGCTGTATCCATCTACCCACGGACAAACAAACAAAACGCACGCGAAGCTGATCCAACGCGGCATAGAGGAGAGTACCAGGATGGGCAGTAGGAGACAAAACAAAACATGATATGTGAGCGCTATGATGAGGACATGTCTCAAGCGAACATTAGCTCGAACACCTTACATCCAGGCGCAACAAGAGGGGTGATGACCTTCGTTTGGTGGCCTCTAGGCACTGGGAAATAAGACCGGAACAAGTAGAAACATACGCGCACGCATGGCAAGCAACAGCAAGGCGCTGGCCCGCGGGATACAAACGGCGAGGCTGCTCTGTGTGGCCTCCACGAACAGGGACAGGGTGTGCGGCGACCCGAGGCTGCCCAAACTGCTGATCGGCTGGGTAGGGGTGCATGCGCACGGGGGCAAACAGAAGAGCCGCGCACAGCGGTTGATCGGGGAGCAGGTGGCCTGCACGCGAACAAGAGAAACAAGGGAGCAGTCATATGGGAGATGTGGAGCAGCGAGCAGCCAAGCTGTTGTCGCGGCGATGGGGTTCTGGTATGCGCAGGCGGCCAAGCAGAATGGGGCAAGGCTGACAGGGCTAGCTATTTGATGGAGCTGCATGCGAAGATTGACAAAGACACGGGAAGTGCGAGCGTAGCAGCATGGAATCCGGTGGAGTTGGAGATGCACGGATCGATTGGATCATGGGTAGCTAGCTAGCTGAATCATGCACATACATGAATTAGGCAAGGAAGCAATGAATAGTACGTAAAATGGACATAATTTTGTGGAAGTGGAGATGGAGATTTTTCAGATCTTATCTCGAAGCAAGCGGTCGGGATTTTTGGAGGACAAGGGGGTCTTGATTTTGGCAGAGTTGGGGGCTAGGGTTGGATAAGGAAGAAGGGGAATTGGGTATTAGACTAGGTGGGGCTAGTTTTGGGCCAAAACTTTAGATGGGATTTTGGACCTAGTTTTATTTATAAAACAAGATAAGCCTTTTACTGCGAGAAATATTATTTGTTTTAATTTTAAAATAAGAACGAGAGACGGGTTTAATAAAACCACAAGGATATTTAGTAAAACAAAATATGGTTTGATAAAATAATTTTACGAATAAAATATGCATGATGATGTCATGATGATGCATAAAATAAAATAACAATCAATTTCTAATTTTTAATATTTTCCAGGCATTACACATATCTCCTTTATGAACCCATAATACGTGGTCTTTTGCCTATTGTCTTCTGCTGCATCGAAGCGGACACCACTGTTTTGATTGGTACTCTTTTTATCTTGGCCTATCATGTAAAATGTATTCCCATTTATCTCGTACCCTTGGAAAGTACATACAGTCGAAGATGATGTTCTGGCCAACAAGTACAGCTGATCCCCAACAGTGGTGTTATTCGTGAGAAGTCTTTGCAGCCAGCCGCCAAAACTCGCCATGTGTTCACTTATAATCCATTCATCAGACTGTGCCGGATGTTTGAGGCGTATAAAATTCTTGCGTTCATTGATATACGGGGCAACCAAGATAGATCTTTGTAAAACCGTATAGTGTGCTTGATTGAGAGAATGCCCGTCCCTATATATCATTGCTTTACATCCTAGGGTGCCTTTTTCACGCAGTCTCCCCTCATGTCGTGATTCTGGAACACCAATCGCCTTAAGGTCAGGAATAAAATCAACACAAAACTCAATGACCTCCTCTGTTACATAGCCCTTGGAGATGCTTCCTTTTGTCCTACCATGGTTATGACATATTTCTTTAAGACTCCCATGTACCTCTCACAGGGGAACATATTGTGTAGAAATACAGGACCGATAATGGTAATCTCTTCTACTAGGTGAACCAAGAGATGCGTCATAATATTAAAGAAGGATGGTGGGAACACCAATTCAAAGCTGGCAAGACATTGGACCACATCTGTCTGTAACCCTGGTAGGCTTTCTGGATCGATTACCTTCTGAGATATTGCATTGAGGAATGCACATAGCTTCACAATAGGTACTCTAACATTTTCAGGTAGAAGCCCCCTCAATGCAATCGGAAGCATTTGCGTCATAATCACGTGGTAGTCATGAGACTTCAGGTTTTGGAATTTTTCTCTGCCATATTTATTATTCCCTTTATATTCGACGAGAAGCCAAACGGGACCTTGATACTGCTCAGACATTCAAAAAAGATTTCCTTCTCTGCTTTGGTAAGAGCGTAGCTGGCAGGAGTTAAGTGGCATCATTTACCCTTCTTGTTCTCAGGATGCATAGGCTCTTCAGGGTCTTTCATACGTTGCTGGTCCTGCCGTGCTTCCGGTGTATCTTTTGTCTTTCCATACACTCCTAGGAAGCCTAGCAGGTTCACGCAAACATTCTTCGTCACGTGCATCACGTCGATTGAAAAGCGGACCTCTAAGACTTTCCAATAGGACAGGTCCCAAAATATAGATTGCTTCTTCCACATGGGCGCGTGTCCGGCATCGTCATTCGGAACAGATAGACTGCCAGGACCTTTTCCAAAGATTACTTCTAGGTCCTTGACCATACCAAATACCTCCTCACCGGTACGGAGGACAGGCTTCCTCCGGGGTTCTGCCAGACGTTTGAAATGCTTGCCTTTCTTTCTTACTGGATGCAGGTTCGGAAGAAATCGACAATACCCTAGGTACACAATCTTCTTACATTTATCCAAATATACACTTTCAGTCTCGTCTAAACAGTATGTGCATGCATTGTATCCCTTGTCTGTCTGTCCTGAAATATTACTAAGAGCAGGCCAATCATTGATGGTTACGAAAAGCAATGCTCGTAGGTCAAATGGCTCCCCTTTGTGCTCATTCCACATACGTACACCTGGTTTGGTCCACAGATGCAAAAGTTCTTCAACTAATGTCCTTAGGTACACATCAATATCGTTGCCGGGTTGCCTCGGGCCTTGGATGAGCACTGACATCATAATGAACTTCCTCTTCATGCACAACCAAGGAGGAAGGTTATAGATACATAGAGTCACATGCCGTGTCTGGATCAGCTCTGCTCACCAAAAGGATTCATGCCATCTGATTAGACCAAACCTTAAGTTCCTTGGCACACGCGAAGTCCGGGTACTCTCGCTCGACTTTTCTCCACTGTGACCCATCAGCGGGGTGTCTCAACATCGCGTCTTTCTTACGGTCTTCTATGTGCCATCGCAACAACTTGGCATGCTCTTTATTTCTGAAGAGACGTTTTAACCGTGGTATTATAGGAGCATACCACATAACCTTGGCAGGAACCTTCTTCCTAGGGGCCTCGCCCTCAACATCGCCAGGATCGTCTCGTCTGATCTTATACCGATGCAAAGGCATACCGGGCATGCATCCAAATTCTCGTACTTCTCACCGCGGTAGAGGATGCAGTCATTAATACAGGCATGTATCTTCTGCACGTCTAATCCTAGAGGGAAAACAACCTTTTTTGTTTGGTATGTACTGTCGGACAACTCATTATTTCTTGGAAGCAGATTCTTCATTTTTACCAACAACTTTGAAAATGCGCTGTCAGTCACACCGTTCTCTGCCTTCCATTGCAGCAAATCCAGTGTGGTACCTAGCTTTTTGTGGCCATCTTCGCAAGTTGGGTACAACAATGTTTTGTGATCCTTTAACATCTGCTCCAGCTTCTCCTTCTCCTTTTCAGTTTCACATTCTTCCTTTGCATCAGTAATGGCCCGACCAAGATCGTCATCAGCGGGCCCATCTGCTGCCTCTTGATCTTCATTATCTACCCCCGTTGCAGTATCATCATATTCAGGATACATATTATGATAGTTGTCATCATCCTCTTCTTCTTCGTTGTCTTTCATCACAACCCCCTTTTCTCCGTGCTTCGTCCAACAATTATAGCTGGGCATGAAACCGGATTGAAGCAGGTGGGCGTGAATGGTTCTGGTATTTGAGTAGTCTTTCTTGTTCTGACAGTGAACACACGGACAGCACATAAAACCATTGTGACCATGGTTTGCATTAGCCACAACGATGAAATTTTGGAGGCCCGTAATGTACTCGGAAGTGCGTCGGTCACCGTACATCCATTGCCGGTTCATCTGCATTAATATATAGTATATCAAAAATTAATAGGGAGATGACCATTTATATAGTACATCAATGACACATGAAAGAATAAAGTTGCCAACCTCGACCGAGAAGGAAAGAGCAACGAAAAAACTTATTTCGAGCTCTCGGGCATTTCACCGAACACCTCTTGAGCATAGGAAAAAAACACAAACTAGCACACCTCTCACCCTCTTGCTAGGCTCCAAAATGAGAGAGTGAAAAAAATGAAAGAGAGGGGTGTGGGCTGCGGTGTGTTATATAGGCCCGGTGTTAAAGGGGGAGGGGGGCTGCGCGGGCCACTGGTGCAGGGCCTTTAACACCGGTTCGTGGCTTGAACCGGTGTTAAAGGGGGTTCTCCTTTTTGCTCTATGGACCACGCTGGTACGGGCACCCCCTTTAACACTGGTTCGTAGAAGAACCGGTGTTAAAGCCCATTTCCGACCTCAACCAAAGGCCTCGTTTTCACTAGTGTAAGGATATGTCATGCACGAAATTTGCTTTCCACTTTGCAAAAGAAGGGCTTTCCTGGTTAATTTTTTCCGTTTCTGAGTAACCAAATATTTCAGCAAGCCAATATGATTACTTCCATAAAAAATGGCTATGCCAACTTCCTCTTTGCCCATGTCATAGACTGCTGAATGTCATCATTTTTATACCAGGTAATCTGTAAATAATTCCATACACGGACACTAAATTTGCACCGGAAAAATAAATGTAACCTGTCTTCAACTCTTCATAGGCTCGTGTGGGGGCACAGCTCACAGTGTGTGTCATCTGTCATATGCCAATGCCTTCGCTGCAACAGGTCACATGTATTTAATCTATCTTTATTAGCAGCCAAGCAAATACATTCACCTTCATCATACAACTAGACCTACAGATCCAAGAGTACATTATAGGCGCCTGAATATGCTGATGGATAAGCTTATAAAACTGTCCAGGAGAATAGTCCTCTCCCCCTATATGACCAGCTATCATTCTGATCCGAAAGAGGATTTGCCTCCATAATTGACTGCAACTCGTTCAGTTCCTGGTAAGCTCCCATGGAGAGAGGTAGATAAAAAAGTGAAAGCAAATCTGTCTCTGAATATACTCTCATCGCTGACATAATCTCATTGATAACGAACGAAAATAGACGAGGGAACCTGCATAATTGACTGCAACAGGTCTAGTTTAGCTCCTTTTGCAGAAGTCTACAAGAGATTTATATAAAGGAGAAGTAGGTCAGAATTATATTCAACATTTCAGATGAAAAACGTTCATGCATATGCGCTCATGAAATAACCGTAGAAAATATGCAATCAAGAAATTGTACAAGCAACTCATACATATACCATCTAAACCAGGGGGGCAAGGGAATACAAAAACTCACCTCTAAATCATGGGAGAAGTAAAATCTTAGCACAGGTGGTTTCAGGAGCCAAAGGGGCATGAGGATAGAGAGATTTAGCACTAGCTCAAGGGAGGTGATGCTGGAGTTGGTGGAGGGCATGAGGTGTTAAGTGTCACAGCTTCTTGGGAGATGATGTTGTAGTTGGGGAAGTAGACAAGTCTGTGAGGAGAAACAATGTTGGGCTCCTTAACCTAGGTGAGCAACTAACCCGTGACTACTTGTGTCTTTTGGCAAGCAAAAGCTGTGCCAAAGGGTGCTTAAGCTTCTACATGGAAATGTCTCTAAAAGGACAGTTTTTTCTCTGCTATTGTTATTCGTGCCTGTCCTGAAGGAGGTGCCTTAAGCACTTTCACCATAGCTTTTATCTCTCCAAATATGACTCAATTAACTGAATGTGACCTAATTAACTATCTATATCTACATGATATACACTTTTAATCATTGGGCATAGAGATAGAGCCGTAGACACCATCATTGGGGTGACATCTTTAGAAATGAGGGCCCTACTCTGTGTGTGATAGTAGCCTTTTTTCCTCGAAACAGGCTTTCGCCCAGCTTTATAAATAAAGCACATCGGTGAGATCGCTGCTGGGCCAGACAGCACAACGCCCAAGGACAGACACACAACACGATACACGATGCTGGGGCAGCAGCACACACACGCCAGAACTAAAACAAGGAAAAACAAAAAGAACCGGAGACAGAGACGGATCGACTAGATGAGGAAGACCGCAACCGCTGCGCCCGCCGAAAAATGCCCACCACGCTCCTTGCCCCGACTCGTCAAGCACCAAGCAGCACCCTCAAGAGGGAAAGGTCCGCTTCCTGCATCAGAAACTGGCCCTAAGTTTCCGGCACACAGAGGGGAATGGATGAAGGGAAGCCACGACGCCCTCCAGGAAGGAAGATGCCACCCGCGGGCGGCACCACGTCGGTGTCGGTCGAGCCGACAAGGATTTCTCCCGAGAACCCTATCCATAACCCTCGGACGAGCCGTCGCGCCACCACCAAACCTTGCCTCCCACGAGCATGCGCCACTCCGGTTCCGACTTCGTCATCATCGTCTCACCAAGCAAGCCGACGCGAGGACTGCAAATCGCGGCACAGATAGAAATGGAACGGGACCCGCAGTACCACGGCCGCGCGGGAGGGAACTTCCTCCACCGCCTCAGGCGGTAGTCGACCGGACGCGGCTGCAGACAAACCAGTCGGCCATAGGTCCGGTCGGGCCTAGCAGGCCCGTAAAGCCTTCGCGAAGGCAAACCAGTCCCATGGCGGTCCGGTCGGGCCCCGACGGGCCCGTAAAGTCCGCCACCACGCTGCAACAGGCCAGCCGAGGACGCCAATGATCCCGTCTACCCTAACCTGCCAAGATCTATAGCACAACCAAAGCAAAGCTGGTCGACCCGCCAGACCCAGATCCAGGTCCAAATGGACCCGATCGGGTCGCCATGGCCACACCGCCCCGAGCTTTGCCTGCCGCGGATGCACTGCGCTGCCCCGCCGCCCATGACCGCGCCACCGCGCTGGCTTGCTCCCTGTCGACGCAGACCCACCCAGGAGACGAGCCGAGGCAGCACAGGGCCAGATCGGGCCCGGATGGGCCCAGATCTGAGCCGCGCCGCCCTGGCCGCCAGCTCCCGTGCGAGCCCCGCCACAGCCACCACAGGTCGCCGCGCCGCCGCCGGAGGGCCGCGCCGACGCACCCCTAGGCCAGTGCGCCGCCCCGGCCGAGGCTGCTGGCCCATGCCAAGCTGGCCTTGACGGCGACGCCCTCGGCGGGCGAGGAGGGAGGGAAGGGGAGGGCCTAAGCGGCGGCGGCTGGAGCCTCCGTCGCCCACGGAGCGAGGGGCGCGGGTGCCCGTTTCTTGAGTTTCGCACCCCTTAGCTAGGCCTCACCATTCTGTAAAGCGATCGATGGTAGCCTTTTAAAGCAGGTAAGTTGCAATGACTACTCTCTTCTCTTAATCAGATTATGTAGGATACCATGTTCTATTGTTAAAGCTTTGCAAGAGTTTAGGATTTTTGGATTATTAATTCGAAACAGTAAAATGTTAGATCCTGGTATCATTTTGTCTTTCAAACTATAATGCAATTTGGACGTTCTTTCTGTTTTTCTTGCAAGATGAAGTAGAGAGCTAACTTCGTTTTCAAGCTAGCAATAATAAGACACAGTAGCACACACTAATACGAATTTGTTTTGTACATTTTACTGAAGGTATGACATGTATCGGGCATTTATATATTCATTCTGGGGCAATGTTATATACTCAATGTGTTAGTGGTTCAGTGAACTTAAAGGGATCAGTGGCGTGCCGCTAATCTTTATTGTGACTTTGCAGAATCCAAAATGGAATCCACCAACTCTGGAAGACGAAACATGGACGAGGTCGAATCAGTTTTTGAACCATTAGCTGCCGAGGCAGAGTTGAATGTATGATTTTCTATAGCAACCCAGAGTTTTATGACTACCTGAACATCCGTTTTGGTTCGATGATGTAGTTGGAAATTGAAAACATAAATACGCTGTTCAGTGATTGAGCCGATAAATGCTTAAAGTAAGTTATCTGGAACATAAATAAGCTGGTGAAACATAAATAAGCTGGACTGAATGTACTTTTGATGTCGTGTAGCGTTGTGTCCAGCCTTTGTGGCTTTGTTAGCCGGAGGTAATTCGTCACGCTTCAGCTGCTGTTACTTCTACTGTATTTCATTTCACCGAAATGGAACAGGACTGTGGCCTGTTGCTCTGAAATAAATTAATGGATTTGATAAAAAAGAACTACACAAGGGTTTAGGTTAACCTTTTCCTTCAGGCTTCGGCAGTGCCACTGGGTAGGGCTTCATACCATATGACATGTGCTACATCTCTGAACATCACAGTGGCTAGTGGCCTGCTATTGTGAAGCCCTGTGGCGTTTAAGTGCTCCACCTTGGCACACACCCTCTTCCACCACGCTTCGCTGACATGACCAGATTTTTTTTACAATCAATATCATATATATTTATCGTAGCATAGCAAATAGTATATGGTAAAGATACATGATCTGTCTTCAGCAATTATAAAATAAAGTCTAAAATAAATTATCCAATCATCGAGGTCTTCAAACTCTCTTTTTTCCATGCAATTACAAAATAAAGTCTAAAAAATTTTATCCAATCATCAAGGTCTTCAAACTCTTTCTTCTTTCATGACACAGTCCGATGCTTTTCTGAAGAAAAACGCATAAAAAGACATAGGTACCAAACCATAGACCTGTAAATAGTAGGGTTCTCCCATAATTTTAATTTGAGCCGCAATGCCAAGAATAATCATCCAACATCGGCAAGAGTATCAACACTAGTATTTTAGGGAAGACGAACCGAATAGCCTCATCGACGTCGCTGGGGAGTCGAGAGTATGAATCACCATTGTCGAGAACATGATAGCCGGGAAAGATATTGCAAGGACAAACCTCCTCACGACAACCAACAAAAACCATCCAAGATCGATCCGGCGAAGCAAGATCTGAAAAACCATACCTAAAGAAATTTGATCTTCCAACTTCACCATTGACGTGGAGAAAAAACTCCCGTCGTCGAACGAAGGGCTGGAGAACACTTATTGTAGACGATGCCAGCGAACCATACCTAAAGACTCAACTCATAGATCAGGTTCCCCGCTCCTCCCGGCGTCAGCGAGGCTGGTCAAAGGAGGGATAACCGACTATGGAGGAGGAAGAGGGTAAAGGCGGCTAGGTTTTGGTAAAAGGGAAGGAGGCGGCGCCCAGGACATGACCAATTCTTGGTTCAACGCATAAGCATCCCATATCATTTTTGTTTTGTTTTTGGAACGGTTAGGGGCGAGAAGGCCCTGGAAGTTCACTATAATCGGTGGATACAAAGTTACAACAAGGCCCCTAAGAAATAGGGGAAAAGAAGATAAGGCTAACTCTTCTAATGAAAAGACACTGTGAAAAAGTAGCAAAAAGCAATTGGACCCTGGTCTTCTCCACCGCGTATACATGTCCTCAAGGCTTCGAAACCATCGTCGCCGCTGGGGAACATGCCACTTGGGGCGTCGTCGGCCGTGGATCCCTTGCCGAGGTCGACGATCCTCCGTCTTGGCACGTTGGTCTGAAGGAAGGAGATGTTGGGCCACCGTCGCGCCCAAGGATGGAGTGGCTAGATAGCGGCGACGCACAACGAAGGCCGTTTGGGAACTCCAGGAATTGCAGCTTCCAGCGTGTATAGCTCTCCCCGCACGCAGTCGATGAAGCACATGGTCCTCTTCCACCTCCCTATTCATCACCATGACCACAAGGAAGAGGAGAAAGTCACCCCCAAATCCGCATGAATCGAAGCCCCGCTCATGAGCTTTATTGGACGGGATCGTTGCACCGCCTCTTCCACCTCCGACTCCCACCATGAGAGCACTAGAAGTAGAGTAAGGCCGAGCACCACCGAAATACATCTCTCCCACAGCCAGAGCACCCCAGATGACGGCAAACAAGACCCTAGCGGCCAAAACTAACCCTAGACTACACCTACTGACTACAGAGGCACCGCCCCTTCGCCAAGTCTGTCTAACCATGCCGTCGGAGAAGGGTTGGGTTCGGCCCGGATCTTCACATGCGACTCAAGGAGGAAGAAGTGGGAGAGAGAGGAGATGCGGTCATATGCACCGTTCTTCCAATATGTAGCATTGGCTCACCAGTAAGGTAGTTCGAGTCTCTCGCGTGGTAAGGTAGTTTAGGCTGTCGATGTTTGGTGGAACGATGCGTACCCTCTCGGGGCATCGGCTGCATGTTAATATAGTAGGGAAAAGCCCTCTACGTGGCTGTGTACAACTTGTATAAGTGTCCGTGCGGAGTACTACTCCGTGACATACACGTATAGACATAGATAGCATACATACGATAACATCCCCCCTCAATCTAAACCACGAGAGAGGTTTAGATTGCACTTAAACTCACCTAATTCCTTCACAGGAAGAGCCTTGGTAAATCCATCAGCAAGTTGATCCTTTGTAGAAATGAACTTGATATCAAGACGATTCTCAACAACACGTTCACGAACAAAATGATAGTCAATCTCAATGTGTTTTGTACGAGCATGAAAAACTGGATTTGCAGAGAGAAAAGTGGCTTCCAGATTATCACACCATAAGCATGGTCTCTCATAAAGCTTCACACCAAGCTCAGTAAGCACAGCTTCAACCCATATCAATTCAGTAGTTGCATTTGCAAGAGCCTTGTACTCAGCCTCAGTGCTAGAACGAGACACAGTGGCTTGTTTCCTAGCACTCCAGGAAACCAGGTTTGGACCGAGAAATATAGCAAAACCTCCTGTAGAACGTCTGTTGACATGGTTATACCCTACGGGTACGTAACTTCAGCATACCTAGTCCAGCCCAAGGAAGGCCCATGACAAACATACGCTGGCCCATGAAGATTTTAGGGTAGCCAAGGCCCATGATGTCTTCGGATCCTTGGAGAACAAGACTAGAGGAGATAGGAAACTCAAAAGGGCAAACGCCCTAGAACTTGTAACCGACTAGGACTATGCCCGAGACCTGCCTAAGTCTATATAAAGGCCAGGAGGGTACGTCCTAGGGCAACTCAACCAGCCTCGACTCATACTTTCGCACACATCCGCGCCAGATCGAATCTGTGCACCCTGTAACCTTCGGTTCCGCCGTAATCAAAGAGCAGACAAGCAGGAGTAGGGTTTTCCCTCCGGGGGCCTGAACCTGGGTAAATCTTGTGTCTCCTGGTTGCTTGTCTGTTAACCGTGCCACGATCTCCAGCATCCCCATCTTCTCCAAAACCCAAGTCCATAACAATGGGCATTGACGAGATTAAACCTCGTCAATTGGTGCCGTCTGTGGGAATTGGGGCTGCTGATTGTGCGGTCGTGATGGTTCCGACCCGATCGATCTACAACTCCGCGGCGACGGAGAATCACCTCCTCTTCGGCGCTTTCGAATTCACCGCCCACTCGCCGGCCACCATGAAGGATTTCGAGCCCGTAGGCGCCGGACTCGAAATTTTGTTCGGGAGTTTCGCTTCGTGTGGGACAACCGGCACCTCCGCCTCGAAGGGTGCCCGTGGCCGATCAGGCCCGCTTCGTGGGCTCCACACCCCGTGCTACGCACGTCACCATCAACAGATGAGTTCTACAGCAGCAGCAGCTGCAACTCTGATCTGTGCGATCCACCTTCGGATGAAGGGACCTACGGTTCCGGATCCGAAAGCTGCGGCAGCAGCCAACCAATCTGCTGGCGCTATCTGTGCGCCGCGGTCATCCAAACTGACGAGGAAACGCCTAACCCGCCGCCCAACCCCAACCCGCAGGACGGAAACGGCGATAACGGGGAAAGCGGCGGCCACCTCATCCAACTTAGCAAAGAAGGATGGGTCGAAGCACGCCGCGCCGTCGCGGGCGAAATAGTCCTACATATGGACTCCCCACGTGATCTGCTGAGGGCATACCACTACCTCCTCATCGAGGAGCACAAGAAACAAGTCGAGATGCAGAAGACGCTCGACAAACGCAAGCAAGCAGCCGCTGAGTCCAGTGCGCGACGAGCTGCGCTCTCCGCCATGGAACCCGGCTCTAGCACAAACAGGAATCAGGGAAACAAGCATCGCTCTCGGATGAAAAACATGGACCCCAAGGAGCGGCGTGACGTGACCCGAACTCTCCATACATCATTCATGGATATGGACGCTGACGGCAACATCACCCTGAAGACGCCACAAGCTGCGATCATGGCAGCCACTGCGTATCTCGCGGCTCACCCACCTCCGGAGGGGGACCCGAAAAGGGCCATGCATAAGTCCGCACTTACCGGACTAGGACTAATCGGAGCTGCGCTCCATGAAGACGCTCCTGCGGAGCCAAAGAAGAAAGCTCCGGCCAGGCGCGACCAGAGCCCCACACCCTCATCCGAAGAGGAAGAGGAGCACGATCTTCCTCGAAGGAAGAAGAGCTCCAACCGCCACAAACGCGACTACGACGCTAGAGACAAGCTTACACAGTGCAAGATCGACAAAGCACGCGCCAAACGCGCATGCTCATCTGAATCTGAGATGGATAAAGACGAAGGAGAACTCTGCGGAGCCCGATGCTTCAGCAGATCTGTTCGGCGAACACAGATGCCACGCAACTTCAAGCTTCCTTCGGATACTCCGAAGTTCAACGGTACGCAAGATCCAAAGTCCTGGCTGAGTGACCACCTGTCATCCGTCAAGCTTCATGGAGGCAACAAAGAAACCGCCATGCAATGCCTTCAGTCAGTGCCGGGCAGCGCTGGTCCGCTCACAGCAGCCTATCATCAGGATCCATCCGAAGCTGGGAGGAGCTCGCCTACAGCTTCATCCGAAATTTCAAAGGCACCAGCAAGAGGCCTGCCTCAATCGAAGAATTGCGAGCCTGCACTCAAAGAACAGGTGAATCTATTCGCTCATACATACTACGCTGGTCTACGACCAAGAACTCCACAGCACACATCTCCGAAGAGAGGGCCATCGACGCCTTCAGGGACGGCGTCAAGCGCCCAGACTTCAAGGAGGAACTTGGGCGTGTAAAGCCCAAGACACTCGACCACCTCATGGAAATCGCCAACAGTTGGGCAGATGGCGAAGATTGCATCCAGCGACCGCAGTCAGATGAAGAGGACGACTACGGCCGAAGACGCGACCGCCGCAGCAAGAGGAGATCGCGCGTCTACGAGGACCGCGACGGACCCGACATGGTCGCGGCCGGCTACGCCGACCGTCACAACGACAACAGCCGCAACAGCGGAGGATATCGCAGCGGAAACTTCCGTGACAACGGACGACCAACGCAGTCGTGGCAACGCCGCGACCGCGATAACGGACCCTCAACATTCGACAAACTTTCGGGTCCATGCACCATCCACTTCTACATCGACAAACAGGATGGCAAAAAGAAAGCCAACCACATGCTCAAGGATTGTCGCGAGTTCCAAAAACTCAGCGAAGGCATGATGCAGATGAGGCAACAAGGTCCAATTCCTGCGTTCGGAAACGCACCTGCGCCAGGTGAAATAGCACACGGAGCTCCTCCACCGCCGCCTATTGGAGGCCAAAACCAACCAGTCGCACCAGCACAAAACAACGCCGGGGTCCCATACCCCCCCATCAAAAGGAGCACTCAATATGATACAAAAGGGACGCCCAACGAATAGAGTGCAGAAGAAAATCACCCGACAAATCAACTTGGCCATGGCAACTCCGCCTGCAATCCCTGAGTACCTCAGTGGATCGGAGTCCTGCATCACATTCACTCGCGCGGATCACCCTTGCCAGATCCCTCGCCCAGGCCATGCTGCCTTGGTGCTGGAGGCGCAGATCGGAGGCTTCGAGATGAGTCACGTCTTCATGGACGGTGGCAGTGGCATCAACCTAATGTTCGCAAGCACTCTAGCAGCTATGCGGATCCCGCAATGCAGCCTGGAACAATCAGACACAACGTTCCACGGCATTGTCCCAGGGAAGGGCATTTTCCCCCCTGGGCAAAATAGGGCTCGACGTCATCTTCGGGAAGCCGGAAAACTTTCGGCAGGAGCGCCTAGAGTTCGAAGTGGTGGACTGGCCGTCGCAGTACCATGCCATCCTGGGACGTGTAGCATTCGCACGGTTCCTGGCCGTCCCACACTACGCATACCTATTACTCAAGATGCCAGGACCAAGGGGCGTCATCACAATCCATGGGAGCTTCACCCGATCGGACCAATGCGACAGGGATTTCAACAAAATCTCCCAGTCTTTCGGCATGCAAGACGAGCTCATAAGGCTCCGCGAGGAGACGGACAATGGGCTACCCCCAGTCACAAGGCAGAACGCACCCGACATGTCCTTCGACTCCACCGTCAACACCAAGAAAGTACAGGTCCATCCGACAGACGCCTCCAAGACGGCGCTGATCGCCAACGACCTCAGATCAAGGAAGGCGCGCTCGTCGAATTCCTCCGTGAGCGCTGGGAAATATTCGCCTGGTGTCCTGCGGACATGCCAGGAGTTCCCAGGGAATTCTCCGAGCACGCACTCAATGTCTTCCCAGACACCAAGCCAGTCAAGCAGTCTATCCGAAGATTGTCGGAGCCACGAGCCGAAGCTATCGACAAGGAGATCAACAGATTACTCACAGCAGACTTCATCCGGGAAATCAAGGAAAGCGAGTGGCTGGCAAATACGGTGATGGTCCCGAAGAAGGACACGGATATCCTGCGGATGTGCGTAGACTTCACGTCACTAAATAAACACTGCCCTAAGGACCACTTCCCTCTTCCTCGGATCGACCAGATAATCGATTCGACTGCAGGTTGTGAGAAACTCTCCTTCCTAGACGCCTACTCAGGCTATAACCAGATTCGACTCAAGGTCGAAGATCAAGAGAAAACGGCATTCATCACACCGTTCGGAGTATACTGCTACAACACAATGCCTTTCGGGATAAAGAACGCGGGTGCCACGTACCAGCGATGCATGCAGGCCTGCCTCAAGGACCAGATCGGTCGCAACGTCCAAGTCTATGTTGACGATATAGTCATAAAAACCAAAGAGGCAAGCACACTCATCGACGATCTCCACGAGACGTTCGACAACCTTGATCGCTACAGGATCAAGCTCAATCCAGAAAAGTGCGCCTTGGCCCCTCGGTCACCGTGCGGTACTTCATCTCTCAACGAGGATCGCGAACCCGAAGAAAATCAAAGCTATCATGACAATGGAGAAGCCGAAAAACCTCAAGGGCGTTCAGCAGCTCGCAGGGCGAGTAGCGGCACTAAGCAGGTTCATCAGCCGCATGGGCGAGAAGGCCCTACCATTTTACCAGCTGCTGCGCAAGGTAGACAAGTTCGAGTGGACACCAGAAGCCAACGACGCATTCGAAAGCCTCAAGCGGCTCCTCTCCACCTCGCCCGTTCTGGTCACGCCAAAAGAGCGCGAGCCTCTGCTGCTGTACATAGCAGCCACGCACCAGGTGGTCAGCACAGTACTAGTGGTCGAACGACCCGAAGAAGGCAAGACCCACGGGGTACAACGCCCGATTTACTACCTCAGCGAGGTTCTCACTCCAACAAAACAGCGGTACCCGCACTACCAGAAGCTGGCCTACGGCGTGTTCATGACAGCTCGACGACTGAGCCACTACTTCCAGGAGCATCAGGTGATGGTCGTCAAAGAGGCGCCCCTGAACAGCATCCTGAATAATCCAGAAGCCACAGGATGCGTGGCCCTGTGGGGCATCGAACTATCACCCTTGGATATCGTCTACGAGAAGCGACACGCAATCAAATCTCAAGTCCTTCCGGACTTCCTGGTACACTGGATGGAGCTGCAGCTGCCGGACACCTCAGACATGTCGCAGTCCTGGACAATGCATTTTGACGGCTCCAAACACGAAGCCGGAGCAGGGGCAGGGGTCATACTGACCTCCCCGCAAGGTGATAAGATGAAGTACGTCCTTCAGATGAAATTCAGAGCGTCCAACAACGATGCCGAATATGAAGCCCTGATCCACGGCATGAAGATGGCAAAAATATGCGGCGCAACGCGCCTGGTTATCTACGGCGACTCCAACCTTGTCGTACAGCAGACGATGAATGAGTGCGACGCACACGCCGAAAACATGATCGCGTACCGCGCGCTATACAACGCACTCGAAGGAGAATTCGACGGCTGCGAGCTTCGGCACGTTGGAAGAGAGAGCAACGAGGAGGCCGATAGACTCGCCAACATCGGCTCCACTTGTGCAAAGGTTCCACCAGGTGTGTGCCTCGAACAGATCTGCGTGCCATCCATCAAGCGGAAATTCCCCAAGGGATCACCCGAAGAAGCAGAACACTCGGGGGCTACGCTACCCGAAGGTCATGAAGGACCCGAAAAGTTGGACACCGAAGTTGCTATGGTCAACCTGACGCAGGTCATGGCAGTCGAAGAAACTTGGACACGTCCATACCTCCAGTTCCTGATAAACGGCGAATTGCCAAACAGCCCGACAGATGCCCGACGCATATCTCGTCGGTCAAAAGCCTTCACCATCATCAACGGCGAGCTGTACAAACGCAGCATTACGGGTGTACTACAACGGTGCGTCACCATCGACGACGGCAAGGCCATACTCCAAGATATCCATGAGGGCATCTGCGGCCACCACGCAGGCAGCCGCTCCCTCGTCGCCAAAGCTCTGCGAGCAGGATTCTACTGGCCAACGGCCATGAGCGACGCGAAGGACATCGTCCGAAGATGCAACGGGTGCCAACGGTTCACCGACAAACCGCACGCACCTGGGTCCGAACTTCGACCCATACCCATAGCCTGGCCTTTTGCCCAATGGGGCCTCGACATGATCGGCAAACTGCCAAAATCTTCGAAAGGAGGACACGTCTTCCTCCTGGTCGCAGTCGACAAATTCACCAAGTGGATCGAATCCATGCCAGTCACCAACCAGAAGGGCACAACCGTCGTCAAGTTCTTCGAATCCATTGTCTACAGGTTTGGCGTACCACACAGCATCATCACCGACAACGGATCGAACTTCATCTCCGAAGAATTCCAGGACTTCTGCGAAGGCCTCGGGATCAATATCACGTATGCCTCAGTGGCACACCCGCAAACAAACGGGCAAGTGGAAAAGGCCAACGGCCTAATCGGCGCCGGCATCAAGAAGAGCCTCATGAGCTCACTCGAGCACAAAGCTGGAAACTGGACGATAGAGCTACCGTCTGTCCTGTGGAGCTTACGGACTACGCCAAACAGCTCCACCGGATACACACCGTTCTTCATGGTGCACGGAGCTGAGGCCGTGCTACCAGCCAATGCGCCATCGAGCTCCACGAGTCGTAACACATACGGCCGAGTCCACGGCTGCACTCGAAGATGCCGTCGACACGCTCGACGAAGCACGAGATATAGCAGCAGCTAGATCAGCGGTGTACCAGCAGAGTCTCCGCAACTATCACAGCCGACGGCTGCGCCCAAGGTCCTTCGTCGAAGGAGACCTCGTCTTGCGACTCAAGCAAAAGCGACCGAACAAACTCGATTCACCATGGGAGGGACCCTACGCCATCATCGAGGTCATCCCAGGTGGCGCCTATCGCCTCAAGCACGTGGAGTCTGGAGTCGTATACTCCAACCCATGGAACGTCTCGCACCTGCGACGATTCTACCCATAGCAACCTACACCCTTTTACTTTCAATAAGGCTTTCAGCCAAGGCTACTCAGCCGAACCATGCACCTCCTCCATTACGATATAAATAAAGCTAAGTGTCTCTCCCCAACCTTCAGTTGACTACTTTTCTGCAACTTTACTACATACTACAAACGCACTCGGGGGCTCCCCCCACCTCACGATTTCATCGACTGAGGACCAAACGTGTACACCTGAGTAGCTGACTACGTCAGGCAAACAAAAAGGGCACGTACTCCATCAAAGCATTGCGTGCTCACAAACAAGCAAACCTTTACAACAAAGGGCACATAAATGCCCAGCCGCAATATACAAATTTTACATCTATCTGTTTATTTTCAGGTCCTATCTACTCTGAAGAATAACCTGCGCACGCTGCTCAAACAAGTCTACAATTTGTTCGGCATACTGCCTTACAGCCGCATAATACGGACGCATGTTCCACTCGCCACCATCTGGTCGAGGGGGTGGCCCATTCGCCACAGCAGCCAAATCTACGTCAGGGCGGTGCACCCTCACAAGAGACAAGGCAGCTTTCACCCCTGCGACGAGCTGCTGCCGCACCAGCTCCTTAACATTGCCGACATTCCGAAACTTCGTCAGAAGACTTGCAAGGGTCATTGGCACGGCATCCAACGGAAACATGACGTGCAGCACCGAGGAAAGTGATGTCTGCACCTGGCGAAGCACCCGCGAAACCTGGTAGACGCGATCCTGCACTGTCGCCAGAACTATGGCGCGATCACGGTCCATCCAGAAGAAGCCGCCGGCCTCCATGTCCTGTTGAGTCAAACAATTGACTCGAACAACAATACGCTCTTTTTCTTCCCTCGGAGCAATATTGGCACCTGCGACAACCGCACAAAACAAGAGTAAGGCTAGTAGGCTCACCCGAAGAATTGGGCTACAGCCCGAAAGAAGGATCAACTTACATTGCAGCTGCTCGGACAGCCGACCCAGCTCCGCCATCAGATACTCCTCTCTGGCTGCACCACGGTCTGCTTTGGATTTCCAAACGTCAGCATGACCACGTAACCCGAGCAAATCCCTTTCCAAGCTGCGCACGCGATCTCGAAGAAAAGCGAGCTGCGAGGAATCATCCAATGATGTTCGCAAGGGCCTCTCGGATGAAGTATCAACTGGGTCAGCACCTGAAGGACCCTATAGTAGCAGAAAAAGAAGGCACACAGACATTCAGCTAAGGATAAAAGCACAACTCAGAGGAATTCATTAAAATAAGGCCACTACGTGGCACAAGGATGGTACTACAAAAGATATTTACAACAGAAGGAGACTACAAACTATCCTACGTCTACTATGCCTCAGGTGCAGGACACTGAGTCGCCTCAGAACCAGACTGCCTAGCTTTGGCCTCGCCCTGCTGCCGCAGTGCATACTCAGACAACAACTCAATGAGCTTAGGCCCATATCGTCGGCAGCGAGCGGAGTAGGCGGCGAAAGCTACCTCGGATCCATCCGCAGCCGTAGGCATCCGAGAAGTAATCTGGGGCAGGTCCAGCTCCGCCCCAGACGCCATGGCCATCGCCAGCCCGACGGCCGTGCCGATGCCCTTCTGCTTGCGCTTGTACGCTGCAGGCGCTTCGCCCGACAGAGCCTCCGCCAGGGCATCCACATCTTCAAGAGACGCACCCTTCGGGAAGAGCTCCTGGTAGAAGCGACCAAGGACTTCTTTCGCCTTGGCAAGGGAGTTGACGACGGTGCTGCAGCGGTCTTCGACCGCCACAGTGGCATCATCTAGAGCACTCCCGTGCTCCAGAGCACCACGGTCGAACTCGATGCCTGCGGCATCTGAGACAAAAGAGAAGAAAACATGAAGAACGGCAGCATAGAAGAAGATCCGCAGAAAAATAAACAAGTCCAAAAGCTTGTACTCACCCGAAACGGCCTTGGCAGCAGCCATGAGCTTCTCCGCCACACCTTTTTCACGAGCAGCCGCAACGGTGGCCAGATGCTCCTCACGATCGGCAGCCTCCTGCTGAGGCTCTTGCTTGGCCGCCTTCGTCGACTCCAGCTCAAGGCGCTCGTGCACTGCAGCAGACTTTCGGCTTCATTGGCCAAGGCTCTTCTTCAGAGCATCAACCTCGCGGAGAGAGTCGTTATGTTCCTCTATATTTACAACAAGCAAGTGTCAAAGAAAAGGATACGCAAGAAAAATACTACAAGGCAGAGGAATACCTTGCAGCTGCCGCAGTTTTGCCTCTAGCGTCAGGCGCTCCTCCACCAGCTGCTTGGCCTCTTGGACAAAAGGCTGCAGGAAAAGGTAATAGCAGTAAGAACAAGACTTGGGGGCTACGCCCAACACAAAGAGGCAAAAATAAACATCGCCACGCGAAGATACTCGGGGGCTCCCCCCGTAAGGTCAAGTAGAAGAAACTTACGTGCTCCAAAGGCGAACCCGAAGGCCCGCCTGCGAAATTCTAGGGCGCAACCGCCAGCCTCTCCTGCACCGGAGGAACTGGCGCAACGTCACCAGAAGTCGCCACCGTCTGAGGAGGAGGCGACGCAATGTTCGACTCCCCCATCATCTCGTGCGCTCCATCACTAGAGCCGTTAGAGGATTGCCTGCACACGAAGCCCATCAACACAGGTGCAAACACCATCAAGGAAAAAGGAAAGCAGTGGCAACAAGAAAACTTACGAGCCCAACGCGCTCAGGTCGAAGATAGGAGAAGCCCTTCGGGCCCTCTTCTCTTCCTTCTTTTCTTCCTTCTTCTCCTCCTTCTTTTCTTCCTTCTTCCGCTTTGCTGGCGGGTGCGGAGCAACAGCTCGCACAGGAATGGCAGGAAGAGGAGAGGAAGAACCCCCATGAACATCATCATGATGCTCAAGGCCCAGAGGATTCCTGGGAGTCGGAGGAGTCGAGGCATCCGAAGACTCGCTGGAGCTCCGTGATCGCTTGCGCGAATGGTCCTCACTCGACTCGTCTGCATCCTCCGCTGGAGATCGCGCTGACGGTAGCTCGGACACGGAGTCCACGACTTCATTATCCGGGGCATTCGGATACCTTTCGGGCAATGGTGGCGCCATGCCCGGAACTTTGAAGCTCTACAAAAGGAGACGGAACTTTGTTAAGCAAACAAAGGGAAAAAGTACACAGCTGACAAAACAAAAGGAGAGCACTACGTGCGCAAATCTACACCTTCGGTACGGCCAACGTCGAAGAAAAGGGAGGAGTCTGCGACTTCCCCGGAATTTCTTCGTCTGCCTTGAACTTCAACAGCGCGCGAAGAGTCTTGTCAAGTTCCGCCTCGGAGATTTTCTCACTCGAAACCCTCGTCGGATCACGGCGCCCAGAGTAAAGAAACATCGGATGCACCCTCGCTTGGAGAGGCTGTACCCGACGCTCAAGAAACGTTCGGATGACGTTGACACCGTTCACCTCCTTCTCAGGAATCAGTTGGAGATCCTCCACCCGACGATACAGGGCCTCTATCTCCGCCACCTCACCGTCTAAGATCTGGTTTTTCTAGGATCTTTTCTTATCAATCAACTGGGAGGGGTCAAAAGGAACGAGACCAAAATCTTGCCCAGGCAGTACGGAGTCACGGATGTAAAACCATTTCCTCCGCCAGTACTGGACAGATTCGGACATGGAAAAGGAAAAGAATTGGACATTGGGACTGAGAGAGATGATGAAACCCTCAATGGGATACACACCATCCGAACCAGATTGCCTCTTCACGGAATAAAGCTTCCGGAAGAGGCCAAAGTGCGGCTCAATGCCAAGCCAACACTCGCAAAGCGTGATAAAACACGCAATGTGGAGAAGGGAGTTGGGAGACAGATGATGCAACTGAACCCCATAGAAGAAGAGCAGTCCACGAAGGAAGTCATGGACTGGATACGAGAACCCACACAAGACAAAGGCAAGAAACATAACCCGGTACCCAGCTGGGGGACGGGGGATTACCTCATTGCCGGGGAGTCTCATGGCCGTCGCATCTTGCGGGATCAGGCTCGCCGCTAGTTTATGGAGATCGCTCTCCATGTCTCCGACTCGCCACCACCATCGGTGGTGACGCGGCGGTGCCCTTCTTGCCTCCGGCGGCGCTGGTCCCAACCGCGGAGGAGGATTTCTTCGTTTTTCCCATGACGCTGCAGCGGTGGTGGCGTTGGCAACGACAAAGAACAAAGGAAGTGTGGAAGAAAAGCTCAGCGCGCAGCAAGAATCGCTCAAGAACAAGAAGACAGCAAACAGATGAACTGGTGCGGTGAAAAACAAAAACACGATTTCACCCAGGATTATAACAGCAAAGACGACGCACACCAGCCGTCCATCGAGAAGACCTAACGCCAACGGTAGATCTGACCGTACACGTGTCAACACCACAATGAACCGTCGTTACCACGCCGTCCACTACGCGCGGAAATCGAGGAGGCGCCGTAATCATCTCCACGCCCCGCGTGACCGGTCAATTCAAAGTCAGCAAGTGGGACCCACGCTTCGTCCCGTCAAGTCATCTCTGGCGCAGCAGACACTTGAGGTCATCAATCGTAAGCACTGACATCATCAAAAGCTATACAAGCACCACTTCGGCTACATAGCTAAAAGTACTCGCTCGAATATATGATTCGACTAAATACTTGGGGACTACTCCTATCAGGAGCGTTGGCCGCGCACCCGACAGACAAATGAGGACAAAATTACTTCTCCGAGTCCTACGTCGAGTCTGCGACTCCACTATGGACTTGGGGACTACTCCCATAGGGAGGATGGATTTAAGCATCCGAAAATTTTCGAGTCCTGCGGACCTAAAGACTGAAACAATGTTTGAACTAAAAGTCTCCGTTCGAGTCTACGACTCGAACAGACACTTGGGGGCTACTCCCATAGGGAGCGCTGGTCGCGCACCCTATGAAATCTTTGACTGCGATCTTCCGGATCCACATGCAAAAACTTTTTTTTGGCAACTCTGCCCCAACAAAACGCTAAGTGAGCAACAATCTCCTTGGCCACCCGAAGCACCTCCAAGGTGATAAATGTTTGGATGCTGCGTCTGCGACGCAAAGATAAGACCTACAGATATCGTCTGATGGCACAACGCACTGATCGCTCGCTAGCATGAACTGCATCAGCAGGTACGATGAAAATCCTGACGGACGCGTTGGGTACACCAATTAAAATCACTGGAATTCCTCTCCTGTAAGTCCTCCGCGGCCTGGGTTGAATTACGCCAGCATATGTTCCAGACCCGGGTTAAGGGACCCGAATCTGAGGAAGATCGTGTTGTTTCGTCCTATGACAGTTAACTGACCCTGATCCGTCGGGTGAGTCAGACACACGTATCAACAATCCCTACACATTCTCTTGAAAGACAGAGTTGCACCCGAAGGATTGAAGAGTCCTCAGCCGAATCTACGATTCGACTGATCACTCGGGGGCTACTGACATGGTTATACCCTACGGGTACGTAACTTCAGCATACCTAGTCCAGCCCAAGGAAGGCCCACGGCAAACATACGTTGGCCCATGAAGATTTTCGGGTAGCCAAGGCCCATGACGTCTTCGGATCCTTGGAGAACAAGACTAGAGGAGATAGGAAACTCAAAAGGGCAAACGCCCTAGAACTTGTAACCGACTAGGACTATGCCCGAGACCTGCCTAAGTCTATATAAAGGCCAGGAGGGTACGTCCTAGGGCAACTCAACCAGCCTCGACTCATACTTTCGCACACATCCGCGCCAGATCGAATCACAGACTCAGAACCTTCTTCGCCGTAATCAAAGAGCGGAACATAGCGGAGTAGGGTTTTCCTCCGGGGCCTCGAACTGGGTAAATCTTGTGTCCCCTGGTTGCTTGTCTGTTAACCGTGCCACGATCTCCAGCATCCCCATCTTCTCCAAAACCCAAGTCCATAACAATGGGCATTGACGAGATTAAACCTCGTCATCTGTCCTCAAGACAGCCTGCCCGGTCAGCGTCTGAAAAAGCACCGAGTAATGTGGAAGAGGACTTCCGAAAGGTAATGCCAAGAGAGGATGTATCCTTGACATAGCGTAGAATGCGTTTGGCAGCCGTCCAATGAGCAGTAGTGGGAGCATGAAGATATTGACAGACTTTATTAACAGAAAACAACAAGTCTGGCCGAGTAAGTGTAAGATACTGTAATCCTCCAACAATACTGCGATACCGAGTGCTGTCATCAGGACCTAGAGGTGTACCTTCATGGAGAGAAAGAGAGTCCGATGAAGATAAAGGTGTAGGAGCAGCCTTGCAATCCAGCATACCCACACGTGTAAGAATATCTTGAGCATACTTTTCTTGAGTGAGAATAAGACCATCAGCTGTTCTTTTAACTTCCATACCAAGAAAATAGTGAAGATATCCCAAATCTTTAATGGCAAAATAAGTGTTCAGATCCTGAAGCAAAACTGAGATAGCATGATCTGATGAGCTGGTCACAATAATATCGTCAACATAGATGAGAACAAAAATAGTAACACCATGCTTATCATAGAGAAATAGAGATGTACCAGCTTTAGAAGCAGAAAAGCCAAATTCATGTAATTTAGAGCTTAACCGAGAGTACCAGGCCCGTGGGGCTTGTTTCAAGCCATAGAGAGCTTTGTCAAGTTTGCAGATATGATGAGGTGCATCAGGATGTTCAAAACCAGGTGGTTGTTTCATATAAACCTCCTCTTCCAGAACACCATGGAGAACCGCGTTCTTGACATCTAGCTGCCGAAGACTCCAACCAAGAGACACAGAGATGGAGAGAACTATTTTGATAGTGGCAATTTTGACAACAAGACTGAATGTGTCTTCATAATCAATGCCATACCGTTGCTTGAATCCTTTGGCAACCAACCGTGCTTTATATTGATCAATGGTACCATCAGCATGTTTCTTGACACGAAAAACCCACTTGCAATCAATAATGTTCTTATTGTGACTTGGAGGAACAAGAGTCCAGGTTTTTTTTGGATAAGGGCATCATATTCTTCTTGCATAGCAGAACGCCATTTAGAATCTTTGAGAGCAGTAGGTAAATTTCGAGGTTCACCTGTAGAGGAGAACAAACCATATCGCGCAGTACCATCAGTGTATCGTTTGGGTTGGCGAATACCGTGTTGCAAACGTGTACGAGGGCCAGATGGTTGAGCCACACCAGAGGAATCCGCAGACAATCCAGCAGAATTCTATACAGGGGAAACCACATCAGTGTTGGCCGCAGACGATCCCAGCGAGACAGCTCTGCTGTCGCTGCAGGCAGACAGGGGGGTAGCCGTCTGGGAACCGGCACGTGGCGAGGTGGGAGTGGAGGCTGGCGAGGAGGTGACCCCTGATGCTGGGACGCGGCGGGCTGGGCGCGCGGCAGAGCCGCGATTAGGCATCGACGCAGGCGAGCGCATGTCCCCAGACGCGGGAGAATCACCTCCGGGATCTGCACCATCAGGAGCCGAGGTGGCAGGGGAATGTTCCCTAGAATCAACTTCGATATCCGTATTAATTTCGTCATTTAGCTCAGATATTTCAACGGAGGATTATTGAGGCTGTGGTGCACCGTTTGGGACAAAATTTTCTCCTGCAGCGTCATCATCCTATGGAGCATGGTTAGGGACAAGGACAGGTACAATAGTACTCAAGTAATCATCAATATTGTGGGCACCCTCATTAGATGATGGAAGAAGCAAAATAGCTTGTCGAAGAAGAGCACCGGCATTTGGATGAAGTGTTTCAAAGGGAAAAATATTTTCGTCAAAAACTACATCACGAGAGATGTAAACTCGACCAGTGGGGACATCAAGGAATTTGACACCTTTATGGAGTGGACTATAACCAAGAAAGACACAACGTTTGGAGCGAAAAGCAAGTTTGCGATTATTGTATGGACGAAGATTAGGCCAGCAAGCACAACCAAAAGTACGAAGAGCATCATAATTTGGGGTAATATGGAGAAGACGTTGAGTGGGGGACTCATGATTGATGACTTTACTGGGTAGCAAATTTATAAGGAATGTGGCTGTAAGGAAGGCTTCATCCCAGTATTTGAGAGGCATGGATGCATTTGCAAGAAGGGCGAGACCAACCTCAACTATATGACGATGTTTTCTTTCAGCAGAGCCATTCTGCTGATGTGCATGAGGACAGGATACATGATGAGTAATGCCAACTTTTTGAAAGAAAGCATTGAGTTTATCATATTCACCACCCCAATCAGTTTGCATAGTGACAATCTTCCTATCAAACTTGCGTTCAACATATTGTTGCCAGTTAAGAAAGGCTTGATAAACATCAGATCGCTTTTAAGCAGATAAATCCAGACAAATTTGCTATAATCATCAATAAAGCTTACATAATAGTCATGACGACCAACAAAAGTTGGAGCAGGACCCCATACATCAGAGAAAACTAGCTCGAAGGGCACAGTGGATCTACTGGTAGAGATGGGGTATGGCAATTGGTGACTTTTTGCCAGCTGACAAGAGTCACACACATATGGGGTACTATCTGGAGTGTAAGCTATTTTATTTTTCCTAAGAACTTGCTGAACAATGAATGAAGAGGGGTGCCCTAGACGACGATGCCACGTGGATGATGAAGGCTTTATGGTGAGGAAGGCATGCTTGGAAGACTCAGTGAAGAAAGGCATCAAGGGATAGAGACCTCCATAGCAAGGTCCTTTAAACAGAACGCGTCGTGTTGCTTGGTCCTTGATCAAAAAGAAGAAGGGATGAAACTCAATAAAGACATGATTATCAAGGGTAAAACGATGGACAGACAACAAATTTTTGGAAGCACTGGGAACATGTAAAGTAGAATTTAGATTGAATGAATTATGAGGGGTGCGCAAAATTGAATGACCAATATGACTGATACGCATACCTGTCCCTTCAGCGGTGCGGACACGATCCTGTCCTTGATAAGTATCATAGGTAGAGAGCTTGCTCATCTAAGCAGCAACATGATCAGAGGCTCCAGTGTCATAATACCAGTTGGAATCAACTCCAGCAAAGTGTGCATCTTTGTTTGGGCGATCCTTTCCACTACCACGATCTTCAGTATAACGCCACCAGCAGTCACGAGCAGGATGACCATGAATGAAGCAAATCTGACAAGTGGTGTCAACATATTTAGTAGGCTTGCGGTCACCACGACGACCACCATCATCACGCCTTTCTCCATCATCACGGCGGCGAGGGCGATCATCACGACGACCCTGATCATCATCAAACTTGCGTCCGTGGTATCCACCACCATCACGACGATCACGCCAGTCATCACGGCGTCCTTGATCATCACGCCGATCACGCCAGTCACGGCGATCACGGTAGTCTTGCTGGCGACCACGATCATTATCACGAGGCCGATCATCATAGCGGGGCCGATCATCATAGCGAGGGCGATCGGAACCATGTCCAGGAGGAGCACCACCACGACGAGCCATATTGGCCGAGGAGGAAAAACTGTTTTCTTCAGGTTTGTTCATGCGATCAAAATCTTGGACTTGGCTCAGCAGATCATCAACTATGGTGCCTCGATTGGCGTTGACAGCAGTGCGGAGATTATTGTAGTGGCTACCAAGTCCTTTGAGGATATACCATAGAAGCTCATCAGAATCAAGGGGCTTGCCAGCAGCGGTCAGTTCAGATGCAATGCACTTCATCTTGGTGAAATATTTTTTCTGCAGACAAATCGTTCTTACGGGTATCATTAAGGGCAGAGCGAAGTTGTTGTACTCGGGTCTTGGATGTGGATGAGACGTGGGCATTGATGGCCGACCATGCCTTGGCAGATGTTTCCAGTCCGACAACATGCGCGATCACATCAAGAGAAAGCGCATTAAGGATCCAGCGGAGCACCTGCTGATCGCGCGCAATCCAGGTGCTGTACTCCGGGTTCTCGATGGTCACCTTTTTTTTGTTGATATCTTCGGTCTCCAGGAGCTTCTCCGGTGCCTGCTCAGTACCCTCGACGAGGTCCAGGACACGGGCACCACGGAGAGCTGGGATGACTAGGGCCTTCCAGATGAGCGCGTTCTCGCGCGTGAGAAGCTGTGAGGGAGGGGACCTGAGTGCCGCAGCAAGGGCCGTGGCAGACGTAGCAGATGAGGACGACATGATGACGTAGATGTAGACCGCGACGCAGCTGCAACAGAGGAACCTGCAGTGACGGCAGCGTGGAAGTCGTGGTCGTAAGGCTTGGGATCTTGATGCGGTGGTGCAAGAGGCACAACGGCAGATGGGATCTTGACGGGATCTTGTTTTGTGATTTTGCTTGGGATTGTACGTGGCTGCAGAGACCAGGAATCGGTAGCTACAGGGAGGCTTGGGTCGTAGGTTTGCTTGACTTGGGATCGTACGTAGCAGCGGCAACAAGGGGCAGCGGCGGAATAGTTCCGACAATGACCGACCGTGGCGGCGGCGAAATATTTTCTAGGTTTTGTGTTTCGGCGGCTAGAGCAGGGAAGAGGTGGGCTCTGATACCATGTCGATGTTTGGTGGAACGATGCGTACCCTCTCGGGACATCGGCTGCATGTTAATATAGTAGGAAAAAGTCTCCTACGTGACTGTGTACAACTTGTATACGTGTCCGTGCGGAGTACTACTCCGTGACGTACTTGTATAGACATAGATATCATACATGCGACAAAACATAGGTCTCTAGTATCCATAAACTTTCTGATTCCTCTCATTCTCATCAACATGTCTCTCCAGTCTCCACACCCCTTATTTCTCTCTTTGGAATGAACTTCTGCTAGCTGGAGTATATTTGGCTGCTCTGTGTGCAACAGAAGGCAATATATATCTCAGTGTGCTAGGAGACATTGATTAGGAGCTGAGTGTTTGCTTCTCCACAGTGGCTTCTCCATATAATCCCAAAAAGTTTAGGCAACATTTAGTTCATGGATACACATTTCTACCTACATAACTTGTCCTTTACAATGTACTAACAATAAAATCACATTTATTTGTGTGATCATGGATGACAGAGGTTTGGTAGGTCAGCTTTTACTCTCTGTAGAGATACAACCATGCACATGTCATAAAACAAAGAATACCACAATTATATAAGAATAAACCTCTGGCTTTTGCTTACAAGATACAAGAGCAAATTTCTGGCTTCTGATGTGTGGCATGCCACGCATTTTCCCTGATCAGGCTACTTTTTCAAGACATTTGTAAGAGGGTTGATTCGATACATGCGCATGAACGTCTCATTTTGCCAAACAGGAATAATCTAAAGACTTAAGCGTGAGCAGCAGGGAGCTATGGCAGCGCTCCTGAGGCGCGTATAGCTGGATGTAGGCCTTTCAACATGTCTCTATTCTGTGCATTGGGCTTAGCCGCTTAGACATGTGTTCAACTGGAAATACCCAAGACGTTTCCAGTTCCACCCGACCACTCGCTGTAGCTCCAGGCTCTAGCCATGGCATCGCCGGCCACCAGCTCCTGCTTGCTCTTCCTCCTCACACTCCTCCCCCCTCTTGACGGCCTCCGTGCCACGCAGGCTCCGCTTCCCATCGCTTGAGCTAGATTCCTTCAAGGCCTCGGAGCCACCCAGTGCTACATACTTCTTGTGGCCGGTAGAGATGAAAAGGCAAGCATAAGGCATACCACACTGCAAACATGCCACAAGCAAACTAGCCGAGCAATGGTCCGATCTTAACCATTTGAACAATGGATTCAGCCCTCGTTTTTGAGTTAATAGCATAAAACTACCATTTTATGAGCTAAATTCCGGAAATCTATCAGTTTATGTTTTCGCAGCAAAAATCTACCACATTTATCGTCCGTTTTGTCAAATCGCACTAAACTCGTCCTGATCACGAATTGATACAAAAACTGACAAGGTTGGCCCACCCGTCAGGCTGACGTGGCAACGCGGGACGGCGTGCCGTTTTGCACGTAGGTACTCAAGTTTGACAGAAAATTGCGTAGAAGTTCAAATGGAAAAAGTTTAAATACGAAAAGTGCTTATAATTGTTTGAATCTTTTTTTACAAACTTTTTATTATTTTATATAATTTAAATATGCAAAAATATAAAAATTATTTTATTAATTATAAAAAATTATTTTTTAATTATACAAAAACTTTAAAAATTCATAAATTTAACTATATAACTCCAAATAATATAAATAATATGTCTAAATTTATTAAAAAATCCAAGGAATCCATTTCTTATATTTATAATGCATGAATCATATCCGTTCCTCTCGGATATTTTGTTATGCAAGTAATCATAATAATAAATGTGTGCAGTTTTATTTATTCTTATATATTTGTAGATGCACTAGAAATTGGATTCATGCTGTGACTTGAGCGAGTTCAAAAAATATTATACACGTGTGTCAGATATTGAAGCATCGGCATGTCTCATCACCGACCGTGACTTAGCGAGGAGAGAACCTGAGATGAAAAATAGTCGGATGGATGCCATAGTAAATTCACGTGGTACATGGTACGTGCGCGTACGATAGGCTGCAATGAGGCTGCAATGGATCGATCGAAGATGCGTGCATGCATGCACGATCGTGGGAAACAAAAGCCTGAGGGCGCATGCACGTACACCACCAGCAGCTTTGCTCAAGCAGCCGCCTGCATCTGCATGTACATCCGGCCTGTAGCATGCACCCATTTGAGGAGCCCCACGGAGACAGACAAACAAAGCATGCATTACCTAGGCAGAAGGCCCCAACAGTGCCGAGCGTTGTGGCTACGGTGCATGGCATACGACCTCTAGCTAGCGCTCGTGTGTGGTTGTTTTATTTATATTATTATGATTACTTGCATCTACAAATATGCAAGAATAAATAAAATGGCACACATTTATTATTATGATTATTTGCATAATCATAATATCTGAGAGAAACGGGTATGATTCATGCATTGTAAATATAAGAAATGGATTCCTTGGATTTTTCTAATAAATTTAGACATATTATTTATATTATTTGGAGTTATATAGTTAAAGTTATGAATTTTCAAAGTTTTTGTATAATTAACAAAATAATTTCTTATAATTAATAAAATAATTTTATAGTTTTGCATATTTTAATTATATAAAATAATAAATAAAGTTTGTAAAAAAAGATTCAAGCAATTCTGAGCACTTTTCGTATTTAAATTTTTTTCATTTGAATTCGTATTCAAAAGTTATAAAGGTTTTAATAGTATCAGAGACTTCTGCATAATTTTCTGTCAAAACTTGAGGACCTACGTGCAAAATGGCAGACGACATGCCGTCTCGCGCTGCCACGTCAGCCTGACGGGTGGGCTAGCCTTGTCAGTTTCAGTGTCAATTCGCGATCAGGACGAGTTTAGTTCGATTTGAGAAAACGAAAGCCAAATGTGATAGATTTTTGCTGCGAAAACGTAAACTGGTAGATTTCCGGAATTTAGCTTACAAACTGGTAGTTCTATGCTATTAACTCCTCGTTTTTCAATAGAATTCCGAAGTACAGTGGGATTAATGCTATCTTTATTATCAAAAAAACGATGTCATTGAGTGTTGTAGGAGCATATCATACCTACTCTCGAGCAGTGAGCAACTCAAAATTGATTAAATTGCTTCGTGGATTGTATTCTCTGTTTCTGTCTTTGTTAGTTCTTCGAGCTCCTGCTGCAATCTTGAGGGCACATACATGTTTTTTGCTCCTCCTTTGAGGAAGCACAACTATTGAGCAGAACTATGGTGTATTGCAGGCCGAGATGCTCACGCTACTCCATTCAATACTGTAATGAAGCATGGTGATCACCTTGCATATCTTTTTTTCAAGGACCCACGGGGCCACAAGAGGTCTCGAAAATATGAGGCCAGCTGAAAAACATGGTTCAGTCAACAGGTTCTAACATGTGTATGTATCTCAAGAACAAGTGACGTATCGAACTTTATTAAAATTAACTGTTGTGGAAAGCTTCGCCATGCAAAGAGTGGTGCTGATAAGATCTGTCTGTCTATCCAGGGTGCTTGAAGACATATGATGATCAAAATGAACAAGACATGTATTTAGGTTTCATCCTTTCCTTTTCCTTCTCCAGTGCCACTGGGCAGAGCTTCATACCATAATGACATGCGCTACGTCTAATTGTAAATACACTAGGGTGGACTGAAAAACATGGCGGCAGCTAGAGGGCTGATACTCCGGACTTCCGGAGCCCAGCTTGGCACACACGTACTAGGTCTTGGTTTTACGTGTAAAGATCCTATCATGTAAGATAGTTTGGGTTTGTAGTACCCACGAACTTTCCGATTCCATATTCCTTATTTCTCGCTTTCTAATGAACATCGGCTAGCTGGAATATATGCGGGTGCTACGAGTGCAACAGAAAGCGATATATATCTGATATCTCAGTGTGCTAGGAGACATGAATTAGGAGCTGAGTGTTTTTGTTTCGCCATACCATCCCAAAACAATCATGCACCACTTAAGTTCATGGACACCCATTTGTACGATTGTACCTACATAACTTGTCCTTTTCCATGAGCCAACAATAAAAGGACATATATATAATGATAAAGGATTGGTCGGCCTTTACTCTCTGGAGACATACAACAACAAGAGTAAACCTCTGGCTTCTTCATATCAGCATATGCACACAATCACACACATATGGCATAGTACAAAGAACACAAGGATGCAAGAAACATGTGGATTTTTTGCTTAGATTGACAACTTCTTCAAGACATTTGTAAGAGGGTTGGTTTGATAAATGCCACCGTGAACTTCTTGAAATTGAAAAGAGCCACTACGAAAAATGACATTGCAACATTTTGATACTTCGTTTCTTGTATGGTCTTTGGGTCCGGTTTCTCGTATTAACTGGACCAACTCTTCTTCTTTAACGCAACACGGGAGCTCCCCGTCCTACGAAGTTTTGTAAAAACACATTTTGATACTTCAAAATATGCTATCATTCGCGACACTTGACAGCATTTCCACATATATTTGTTATATTGATCCATGCATACTTCATACTTCCTTGTCGCCGACTTGCCGAGAGTGAGATGAAAAGGCCAGCCAAAGGAGTGCCACACTGAAAACATGCAACGAGAAAACCAGCCAAGTAACGGTCCGAGCTTAGCCAGTTGAATGATGGATTTAACTCCTGCTCTTCAATAGAATTCAGATGTGCAATGGGATCAATCACTATAGGAGTGGATACTACGCCGACGGTTGTCTTCAGCGTAGACTCCTTGACAAAGACCTTCCTCGGCGAAGCGCACGGAGGCCGTCGGTGGATCGAAAAACCGTCAGTGTAGGCTACACCGGCGGCTTCCCTCGGCATAGCCTAACGGCCGGTTGCAAAAATAATTTTTAAAAAAAATTCATTTTTTTTTCAATTTTTGTGCTCTACTTTTTTTAATCTTTGAATTGTTTGATTTGTTAATCTCTCACTTGGAATATTTTTAACACTAATTATACTTAATCTTTGATCAAATTATAGTCTTGGTCAAACTTTCCGATCGGTTACCCATCCTCACCACTCCACCCCGACACGCTTAACTTCTCACTTCCTTCAGAATCTGTTTTCGCATAACAATTTATACCTTATTGTCAATACTATAATATCAATCATATTAACTCTTATATCATCATGTCACATGTTTGTATTTTTTTAAATTACAAACAATTATTTAAGTAAACAACAATGAATAAGTAAAAATATTATTGAATTCAAATAAAAATATAATGATTTGATTTTTTTGTATTTTTTTATTTAATATGGAATAATTAATATCTTTAAATCCGTAAATCGTAATTCGACAAATAATATGCCTAAATTGATCAGAAAAATAAGAGGAATCCAAATATGATATCCATATCAACTTATCACAAACTATGTTGTGATTCTAGCCATAATTTTATTTATCCGTTTAAAACGGTAGACATAAAGATTCTTAACTCGGGGTTGAGACTCGCTAAACTTGAAGTGGATCTCTGATGAAATAGCATATTGTGAACCTAAAAATAATTTTGAAAAAAATCATGAGCATCAGATCATGTACCTATAATTCATAACTGACTTACTTTCTACCAATTCAGCAGGAATTTGTTTTTTTCACCAGGGATGGACGGAAAGGTTTAAGATCCCATGTTGGGACATTGTCCATGTAAGGTGGTATAGTATTTTTTAAAAATAGGGTGGTAGCATTTTGAATTAGCCATTTGGTGGTAGCTTCACAACTCCCCTTTTTTCGCTCAAAAATTGGAAAATGCCTTTTTGGTGCGAGGAAAAGGAAAACTTCCTCCTACAACATTATTTTCCATCCCATGATGCATATGTACGCACAATATGGACACATAATCAATATACCAAGTTTGATATTTTTCCTTCAACTATTTCACATAATATGATACCACGCGAAGGTTCTGCATTGTTTTGATCATTTTTGAATTTCTTATGCCCGTTTTAAACTATCGTCCAACTTTGTTGAATGGCAGGCATGAAGATTCTTAGCTCGGGGCCGAGCCTCGCAAAACTAAAGTGGATCTCTGACGAAATAGCATATTTTGAAGCAAAAAAATATTTTTGTAAAAAAACACGAGCATCAGATCATATACCTGTAGTTCCTATCTGAACCACTTCCTACCGATTCAGCAGAAATTTGTCTTTTTCACCAGAGATGGATGGAAAGGTTTAAAATCCCCTTGTTGGTACATTGTACATGTAAGATGGTCTAGTATTTTTGGAAAATGGGGTGGTAGAATTTTGAATTAGCCATTTGGTGGTTGCTTCACAAAACCCCTTGTTTTTTGCGCTCGGAAAATGGAAAATGGCTTTTTGGTACGACAAAAAGGAAAACTTCCTCCTGCAACTTTTTTTGCCATCCCACGATGAACATATATGCACAATATTATCACAAATTATGACTTAATTCCAGCCATAACATTGGTCATTTGACCCGAAAGCCAGGAAACCTCAAATGAGATAGGTCATTTTGTGAAGGTTTTTTGAGACATAATCAATATACCAAGTTTGATATTTTTCCTTCCAACTATGTCACATAATTGTTGGAGATATTCCCAAGAGGCAATATTAAAAGTAGTTATTATTATATCTTTGTGTTTATGATAAATGTTTACATTCATGCTATAATTGTATTAACCGGAAACATTAATACTTGTGTGATTTGTAAACTTGTAAGAGTCCCTAGTAAAGCCTCTTTTGTAATACTAGATTGTTGATTAATAGATGATTATGGTTTCCTAATCATGAACATTGGAAGTTGTTAATAACAAGATTATATCATTAGGAGAATTATGTGATGGACATACTCCTATAGTTAAGCGTAGCATAAGATCAAGTCATTTCAATAGTTCGTTTGCTATAAGCTTTCATATATATAGTAACACAAATCCTTCGACCATGAGATCATGTCAATCACCATAACCGGATGGATGCTTTGATGACATCAAACACCACTTCGTAACTGGGTGGCTATAAAGGTGGCATTGAGTGTTCGGAAAGTATGTGTTGAGGCACATGGATCAAGAGTGGGATTTGTCCATCCATATGACATATAGATATACTCTGGGCCCTCTCGGTGGAATGTCATCTAATTAGCTTACAAGCATGTGACTGGTTCACAAGGGATCACATATCACAGGAACGAGTAAAGAGTACTTATCGGTAACGAGGTTGAACTAGGTATGTAGAGATACCGATGATCAAACCTAGGATAAGTAAAGTATCACAAGACAAAGGGAAATTGGTATCGCATTTCACAAAGTAATCGTAGAAATATGTGGGAGTGATGACCCACAAATATAGGGGATCGCAACAGTCTTCGCGGGTAGTATTGCCCAATTTATTGATTTGACACAAGGGGAGCCAAAGAATACTTGCAAGCCTTAACAACTGAGTTGTCAATTCAGCTGCACCTGGAAATAGTTCTTGCTCACAGAAGTTTATTAGTAGCAACAGTTTGGTAGTAGCAACAGCAAAGCAACAACAACAGTAAAACTTGAGCAATAGTAACAGTAAAAGTAAACAGTGGGATTCGAGTGAGGTAGGCATAGGGATGGATGGACGGGCGTTGCATGGATGAGTCTAAACATGTAACTTCAAGATCTAGGGCATTACAAATAAATAAGAACAAGCATACAAGTACTAAACAATCCTAGGCATGTGCTCCATATATAGTCATACGTGCTCGCAATGAGAACTTGCACAACATCTTCTGTCCAGCCAACCCGTGGCAGCGGGGCCTCTAGGGAACTACTGGAAATTAAGGCGCTCCTTTTAATAGAGCACCGGAGCAAAGCATTAACACTCTATGAACACATATGATCCTCACACCACAACCATCCCCTCCGGTTGTCCCAATTTCTGCCACTTAGCGGCCTTTGGATCCGGACAATGATATGTGTACACAACTTGCAGATATTATCACAAACAATACTATCATAATGATTCAATAATAAGTTCAGATCTAAGATCATGGCACTCGGGCCCTAGTGAAAAGCATTAAGCACAACAAGTTGCAACAAAGTCAAATAACACTAAAAGAGATACTAGGCACTATGCCCTAACAATCTTATTCGATTACATGATTGAACTCATCCAATTCCTACCATCCCCATAGCCTACAGCGGGGGATTACTCACTCATGGACGAGGGAAACATCGATGGTTGATGGAGAGGCGTTGGTGATGACGATGGCGATGATTCTCTCCAAATTCCCCGTCCCGGCAAGGTGCCAAAACGGAGTTTCTGGATCCGAATCTTGGTTTCTGGTGGTGGCGGCAGAGCGGAAATCTTTCTGGAAAAACGTCGAACCCCCCTCGGTTTTTAGGTCAAGGGGTAACTTATAGGCGAAGAGGGAGCCCGAGGGGGTTCCTGGGGTGGTCGCAGCCCCTAGGCACCGGCAGGGCCCACTCGCGCCTGGAAGAGGTGTGGGCCCCTAGGCCTCCACTCCGTTTTGTCTTCTGGATCCGTGGATCTTCTGGCAAAATACAATTTTTGGCATATTTTCCAGGATTTTTCCTGATAGTTGATTTTCTGCACAAAAACTAGACACCAAGGTAATTCTGCTGAAAACAGCGTCAGTCCGTGTTAGTTGTATCCAAATCACACAAGTTTAGAGGAGAAACAATAGCAAAAGTGTTCGGGAAAGTAGATACATTTTGGACGTATCAGGGAGCCATATGAATTTCCAAATTCCTCTATTGGTTATTGATCGGATAAGAGTCTCGGTCATGTCTGCATAATTCATTAACCAAAGGGAGACACATTTAAGGTTTCAATGTTGTTTAGTAGATATGGAATGTGAGTGAAGAGACCGAATGTTGTTCGGAGTCTCGTATTGGATTCGGGATATCACGAGGAGATCCAGAATGGTCCGGATAATAAGATTCATATAAGGAAAATCCAATTCCGGAGTTTGGGAATGGTTTCGGTGTTTTCACCGGAATGTTCTAGAAGGATCTAGAAGGTACATGTAACACCCTCAGAATCGGCCCTATGCAAGTTTTAGCGAAACCCGCCAAACCCGCATAGAAACGATTCAAAGGTGCCCACCAGGCACTTGCGTGCGGGTGGAAAACAAAGTAATAACATTACACAACAGTCCTCGATGGGACCCACAGAACAGATATATATACAACACGACTCCATGAGTCAAGAATTCAGATATACGGTACAAAGATCCAAATCACCTTGAAAACGATGGAGCGTCCGACTACGGACAAGATGCAAATTGAGCTAAGAGCCCTGAAGAATAACCAATGGCGTCCATAACCCTGCCCAGGCCAAGCCGGAAGGGTAATCCTGCTAACGACGTCGATCTCAAACCTGCTTAAACAAAAGGGGTGCCGACAAAGGGCAAAGGAAAAAGAGAGAGCGGTCGATCGAGGCCAATTACCATGAGGCTAGAATTCGGCGGTCCTCGCCTACATAGGTATGGTGGACTGAAGCGGCAGCGCGGCATGCACTAAACAACCTATAGAGACTCGATACAACTAGCGGCTATCAGAGAGGGGTAAGAAAGACCTATTCGGAACCAACCTGATGCTACCATCAAACAAACCCATCCTGGTGTTTCCCCCTCGAGACCAAATGAGGAAGTCAACCGAGGAACTCACACAGTTGGCAGTTTTATTTATTCAGTTATCGTTGCAGCAATTACTAGTCAAGTATAGATAATTATCCTGATAAGATAAGCAGTGGGCAGTTTTAGTTAACCAGTCCATTGTAGTTGCAACACTTACTAGTCAGATACAATTAGTATGAGATATCCCAAAACCCAGCAGTTGTTGGTACTTTTATTTAGCCATTCCGTTATAGTTGCAATACTTACTAGTCAGATACAATTGTAGCAAGCGACAACCCAAACAAGCAATTGTTGGCAGTTTTATTTGGCCATTCCATTATAGTGAAGCTGATTACTAGTCATTATAAAGTCAAATTTATAGCACTACTTTAGTTATAGTTGTCTATGATCGAGATACTGTGCTCCAAGTCGTCCATAACCGCGGACACGGCTTTCAGAAAGTTTTACCCTGCAGGGGTGCACAAATAGCAACACACACTTGATCAACCTCGGAAAAACCAAATCAAAACCCAACGAGGCCTTCACGACAAAGCAATCACAGGATTCAGAAATATTTCAGGGGGCCACCCCATTAAGCTACCCGCAACGAAGTTAGCTGACTCCTAAACGGACTCAAGGTTTGGGTGGACGGCTGTAAACGACTGGGAACCCGAAAGTGTGACTGGGCTTGTCGATACCGCGAAAACGTGTCCCGATCCTAAAGCGATGCAGACATCGCACAATTTAAATAAAGCAGTAAAGCATGGCATAAGTACAGGATAGTAAATAAAACCTCAAACTAGTTTGTGTCCCCAAGAAATAAGAATGAATCAAGCTCTGGCTCAGGGGGGTCCCATAATCCTTCCGGATGTGGATAGCGCGAATATTCAAGGAACAGGTATCAAGTACTCGGGGTCCTACGGGACACAAGTGGACGGTTAACAACCAAATAACATCTATTGCCCACCTGTGCCTCTGCATTTACCTACTTCAATTTTAGTTGTTAAACAGTAATTAAAGTTATGATCATCTCCAACATTAAACATGCGGCCATACTCCAACAACTGTGGTACTTGACGACACGCAACGGCACTTGAGCAAGCGACTGCGACGCGCGGTCCAACTATCTACCAAACAACAGGTAATAGGATGTGTCCAAGGTAATATAAGGCTGCAAGGGATATCACGGGTACGAAAACTAGAGCATCGCAACACAGATAGCAATAGATCAACAGGAGGGAATAAATACTATAAAGGTAAAATAGGTAGAAAGGGGAAGAATGCTCGCCTGAAAACATTGCCGAAGATGCATCCAAAAGTCGGGGCGAAGCTCACATCAACTCAACGGCCTTATCCGCGAAGAAGCAAAACACTAGAATAAACACCGGATGCACTATTTAATACTACGGCAAAAGATCGGGCATGATGCATGTATGATGCATGGCATGGCAAAGGTGCAATGCAATTAGGCAATATTAAGCGGAACCGGGGTCCCGACAATTAATTAAATGGTTCAAGTTATTTATCTTCCCCGTAAATTAAATGTTGTATTAGCAAGACCAAACATGGTTTCGGTTCGCTATGCCAATTTAAATGAAGTCCGGAATAAGACAAAGATATCCCGCATATAGACTCCATATATAATTTAGATGAATCGGCATAAGGCCCCCAAACCACACCAATATGCATGCGAGATGAACAATTATTATGCAACAGGTTTTATATATAGCATTTATAAAATAGGGGCTCGGGAAAAGGTTCACACATCTGGGGTCGAAGGTCTTGGTTCCGGGGTGTTCGGGGTTCGGTCTCAGGGTTCGAGGTTCGACGGGATCGGTCTCTGAAGGTCGGATACAAGATGAAGAGCTTGGCGTTCGGCGTCCTTCGGTTTCATGTCGACGGTCATGGCGTTCAGGATGAAGTACTTGTCGTATTCGCATCGGCGACCTTGGCGTCCGGGTTCTCGACGAACTTGGCGTAACCGGGGTGGAGAGCTTGCCGTATTAGGGAGAAGACCTTGGAGGGTGCCGGCTTCAATTGTCGATGGCGAACTTGAGTGGATCGGGTACCGGGGTCTTCGGATCCGTGAAGTAGATCTTGTCCAACGGGTAGAATGTTGGATGGTTGCTGACGGACGACGAAACACCAGGTTGCATTGGAGGTGCATCGAGACAAGCCATTTGTGAGACACCTGCAGGCTGTGGAACCACAGATGACATGCAAACGACACTGTGCAAAATGCTAATGCGGTCTCCACACGCGGGACACCCAGTGTGGCCCGAGGCTGCCTTGACGCTGGACACGCAGCTGCGCTGAAGGGGGCTTGCAAGGCGCCGAGGAGGCCAAGCGCACGCGGCCGGCGGCCAGTGGCCTGAGAGGCAGCGTGTCTGCGACGAGGGAACCGAGGGCGGCGGCGCCCGGGCTCGAGGACGAGAGGCAGAGGAGGCGAAACACGGTGGCGGACAGAGGAGATGCACGAGGAGGAAGGAGCCGGCAGGGCTCGCTGGAGGCACGCGGAAGGAGGGGTCACGGCCAGAGGAGATGAGGTCGACGCGAGGGGAGGCGACGGCCTGAGGACGGGAGACGCGGCCGGCAGCGAGCTCCGCGGTAGGAGGCGGGGAGCGCCGGAGACGGGCACGGGCGGCCGCGACGAGGAGGAAGGCGGTCGGCGCGGAAGCAGAGGTTGGGGAAGAGGCGCCCGGGGACGACGGGGCGGCAGCGACGACCGGGAGGCGGGACCGGCGAGGCGACCCGTCGGGAGCTTGGCGGCGTGGCTCCGGGGACGCGACCGCGGGAGAGGGAGGTGGCGGCGTGCTCGATGGTTGGAGGGGTTGCGGCGGCAGCCGCTGGGGTTTGCTGGGGAGGTGAGCGGCGGCGGCAGAGGAGCGGCGAGGATGCCGACGGAGAGAGCAGGGTGGAGAGAGAGAGGGGCGGGCGGGGTAGGAGGCGACGCGGTGGGGAGGAGAGAGAGAGGCTGCGGGGACAGGCGGAGTGGGTCGGGCGGGACGTGCGTGGGGAAGAAGGAAGCGGGACCCACGGGGCAGGGGGAGAAGGAGGTGGGGGAACGGAAGAGGAGCGGGGCCGGGTGGTGTGCGTCGGGTGTGGGTTGGACCAGGTCCGGGTGGTGGCGTGTGTGTGTTTGTGTGTTTGTGGGGTGGGGAGTGGGGCTGTGGGCCAGGGGCGGGGTCAGGGGAGTGCGGCTGGAAAGGGGTGGGGCCAGCGGGTGAGGTGGAGGGGAGTGGGGGTGAGAGAGGGGATTTCTGGTGAGGTGGCAGTGTTTGGTTGGATGTGGATTGGGGCAGGGTGACGTGGCGACCAGAGATTGGAGGGGGTGATGTGGCTGGTTGGTGGAGGGAGGCGGGTAGACTAGGTTTAGGTAGAAAAGATTTAGGTGGTTTTAGGATTAGATATTTTAGACTAGGGTTTGGAGGTGGCTGGCCGGGCTTTCGGGCCTGGCTGGCTGCCTCCCAAAAATAATATAACTTTTTATTTAATTTAAAATAAACTTTGGTAAATAGTTTTTAGACAAATAAAAGACCCGGAAAAGCCCGGCGCTTTAATTTGAAATTGAGACGGGGACTATTTAGAGAACCAAACTAGGCTTTTAGAAAATAGGTTTCGACAAACAAATGCATGATGACATGACGATGCTCAAATGCAGTGTGGCATGATGACACGAGCATGCGGTCATGATGATGCAATGCACGAAAGCGACGCGATTTTCTAGTAGTGGTTTTTGCGGGATGCCACAGTACACCAATCCAGAGTGGGAAGGGTACATGGATGTGTTATTAAAAAGTGGAATGGTTGCATCATGTACTAGGTCACTTGGCTGGGCAATGGGAATAGAGAAATCAAACTCTAGTTTGCAAGTCAAACTCGAGTTTGAAAAAGTCAAATCCCAACATTGTTTGCCTAGTGGATGGAGGGAAGGAATCCTACCTAAGGGAGGATTCCTCCCTCTCCTTGCCGCCGGACCAAGTGGAGGAGTTGGGGAAGGACTACCCTTCTGTTGGAATTATGCCCTAGAGGCAATAATAAAGATGTTATTATTATAATTCTTGTTCATGATAAAGTTTATATTCCATGCTAGAATTGTATTAAGCGGAAACTTTAATACTTGTGTGGTTTGTGAACAACACCGTGTCCCTAGTATGCCTCTATGGACTAGCTCATTGATTAATGATGGTTAAGGTTTCCTAACCATAGACATGAGTTGTCGATTAATAATGAGATCATATCATTGGGATAATGATATGATGGACAGACCCAAACTAAGCGGAGCAATTAGATCGTGTCATCGTGTTCATCTTTGCGAAGCTTTTCTTATGTCAAATATTGTATTCCTTAGACCATGAGATAATACAACTCCCTGGTATCGGAAGAAAGCTTTGAGGTCATCAAACGTCATCCTATGAGAGGGTGATCATAAAGGTGTCTCTCAGGTGATCGGAAAGTACCTGTTGGGTTGTATGTATCGAGATGGGATTTGTCCCTCCCAAGTCGGAGAGATATACTTCGGGCCCACTCGGTAATCGATATCAACACCGCTTGCAAGAATGTGGTTAAGGAGTTAATCAAAAAGTGATATCGGATTACGGAACGAGTAAAGTACTTGCTGTGAACAAGATTGAACTAGGTATGACGATACCGACGATCAAATCTCGGGCAAGTAAAATATCGCGAGACGAAGGGAATATATATATGGGATTGATTGAATCCTGGCATCGTGGTTCATACGATATGATCATCGATGAATGCGTGGGATTCAATATGGGTTTCCAGACCCCGCTGTTGATTATTGATAGAAGATCATGTCTGCATATTCTCGAACCCGAAGGGTCACACACTTAACGTGTCTCGACGCTAGGATAGATTGGATAATTGGTTTATGATTTTTTGTTCGGAGTCTCGGATGAGATCCGGGACATCACGAGAGGTTCCAGAATGGTCCGGAGAATAAGATTCATATAAGGCAATGCAGTTTTTGGAGTTCATAATTGTTTCGGGTTATTCGGTATTGTACCGGAAGCTTCTAGAACCTTCCGGAGTGGGACCAACGTGGCCCCACTTGTCGGGAGGGGGCATGGGCCTATGAGGGAGTGCCCTGGCCGCATTGGGACAGGGGCACAAGGCCCCATAGGGCCTAGCCGGCCAATCCCTAGGGAAACCCTAGGGGAGCTTCTAGAAGGGGGGGGACTTGCCCCCCACTCCTCCCTCCTTGGCTGCCGGCCCTAGGGCTTGGGGGATTGGCAAGGGCCAGACGCCCACCCCTCTATATAAAGAGGGCTAGGGGCGCACCCCTCCCACACCTCCTCCTCAAGCCCTAGCCGCCCTGCTGCCCTCCTCTCTCTCCCTCCCGATCGCAGTGGCGGCCACGCCAGAAACTCTCCACCGCTTGCACCGCGCCGTCGCGTTGTAGATCCAATCCATCTCTCCACACCACTTGCTGGAACGAGGAAGGAGGAGACGTCGAGGTGCCGCACGTGTGCATCTCTCGGAGGCATCGCCACTTGCGGTGTTAGATCGGATCGGATCGCGAGGAGGAGAAGCGAGTACGACTACATCACCCACATTCCGTCGAACGTTCCGCTGTGTGAATCTTCAAGGGTATGAAGATCTCATCTATCCCCCTCGTTGTTTGCATCTCCTAGATTAGATCTTGGATTTCCCGTTCGCATCCGTAGAAAATTTTGATTTACTATGCTGCAAAACCCTTCACCTTCCCCAACCGCCTCTCCCACCTATAAAAGAAGGGGTAGGGTGCCCCCTACCCCTCATCTCAAACCCCAGCTTGGCGCCACCACCCAAATCGCCGCCGCCTAGGGATCTCCTCCTTGTCGCCGACTAGGGCTAAGCCCTAGCCCCTAGCCACCGGAAACCACCTCCCCTCGGCCCTCTAAACCCTAGATCGCTGAGGCCCTCTTCTACCCCACCATACCCGCTCCGACTTAGGCGAAGCCCTGCGGGATTTCCCCTCAACTTCCATCACCACGCCGTCATGCTGCTGGAATCATGAGGAGAGATCTATAACCTCTGTTGCCTGCTGTAACAAGGGAGATGGAGGTCTTCATCGAGTACCGAATGTGCGACCGACTGCGGAAGCGCTGCCGGAACGCGGCTCCAGAAGGATCGTCTATGCGATCTTGAGATCGGCAAGTGAACGACTACATCACCCACGAGAATCCAATCTCGTTAACCGTTTTGGAATCTTCGAGGGTTAGTACTCTATCGATTCGTTGTTACAATCTACCAGATAGATCTTGTCTTGTGTGTGTTCATGAGATATAATTTTTTGTTTTCCATGCTACAAACCCCTACAGTGTTATCAGAGCCGTATCTATAAGTAGATCTGTTGCACGAGTAGAACACAATGGTCATTATGGGCGGTGGTGCTTTTATTATAAATTTCTTATTGTGTACTTTGCATCTTGCGTGATGGTGGGATGAAGCGGCCCAGGCTAACCTTACATGACATCGTTCATGAGACTTGCTCCATGCTCGACATGCAACTTGTATTGCATAAGTGGCTTTGCGGGTGTCTGTCTCTCCCATAATAGTGAAGATTCAATTTACAACAGACACTTGATAATACTTGCATCAAAGTTGTGGTTCTTGTTCGTAAGTTAGAACGGTTATTATTTGAAAGCCCCAAACCACATAAAACATGCAAAGAAAATTAGAGGCGTCTAACTTTGTTTTGCAGGGGTGTGCTGTGATGTGATATGGCCAGGATTGTGATTATATATGATGCATGCAATGATCCTTACTGTAAGTCGGCAACCAGCAGGAGCCTTATGGTTGTCTTTTAATTTCTTTAAGACATGCATGTCTATTATCCAAAGTAGTTGTAATAGTTGATGCTGGTGGACAACAACCATGGAGCGGTGCCACTGACCTTGACGCTACGCCGGTGATGATGGAGATCATGTTTGTGCTTGGAGATGGAGATCTAAGGCATAAGAAGAAAGGCCATATCATATCACATATTATGAATTGCATGTCATGTTAATCCTTTTATGCATCTTGTATTGCTTAGATCGCGACGGTAGCATTATAAGATGATCCCTCTTACTAAATATCAAGTAATATGTTCGTCCTTAGTAGGCACCGTTGCTAAGACTCGTCGTATCGAAGAACCACGTGATGATCGGGTGTGATAGATTCTATGTGTGCATACAACGGAAGCAAGCCAGATTTTCTCATGCGGATACTAAGGTTAACCTTGACGAGCCTAGCATGTAAATACATGGTCTCGGAACACGGAACACCGAAAGGTAAATCATGAGTCATATTATAGATATGATGAACATTTTGATTGCTCGCCTTTAACACTACATCATCTCTCATGATGATCAGACTTGATGTAGTGGATTTGGTTTGTGTGATCACTAAAACAATGTGAGGGATATTGTTTTGAGTGGGAGTTCACCTAGGTAAATTTAAGTATTAATTGAACTCAAATTTGTCATAAACTTAGTCTAAACTATTGCAAATATGTTGTAGATCATGGCGGCCCCTACCACCATTTTAAATGCGTTCCTAGAGAAAGACAAGATGAAATACAATGGAAGCAACTTCATAGAATGGTTATGTAACATGAGGATTGTCCTCGATGCTGCATTTTTGACCTATGTGCTAGATGCACCACTAGGTGACCCACCTGCAAATACTTCATCTCGAGATGAGCGCAATGTGTATGACACAAAACGTGATGACTACAATCTTGTAAAATATGCGATCCTTATGTCTCTGGATCCTGCGCTCCAAGAACACTTTGAACTTAGCAGCACTACTGTCATGGTAAAGGAACTCAAAGCCATGTTTGAGGGCCAAATCCGTGCTGAGAGATATATGATATCTAGTGAGTCCTTTAGCCATATGACGAAGGAACACAACTCTATGAACAATCACATCATGATGATGATGTACTTTGTTCAATGTCTCAAGATACTAGTATATGAAATCCCAGTTGATCTTGTTATAGTTAGAGTTCTGCAATCGCTTACACCCAGTTACAAAAGGTTTGTACAGAATTACAAGATAAGTGGTGCGATTGGATCGCTCACTGAACTTGCTGCCACTTTGGTGGCTGCCGAAGTAGACATAAAGAATCTGGACGAGCTCAAGGGTAACTTCGAGGACAACAAATCCGTTGCTGTACCTAAGAAGAAAACCCGAGTTGGCGCTAGTCCTGATGATATATGCATGTATTGCAAAGTGTATGGTCACTAGAAGCGGAATTGCCCCATGTACTTGGCAGATCTGAAGAACGGCAACATCAAGAAGAAAAGTATATCCGATATACATGTTATTGATGTATATCTTACTAGTAATCATAGTAGTGCCTGGGTATTTGATACTAGTTCGGTTGCTCATATTTGTAACTCAAAATAGGTGCTATAGAATAAACGGAGACTAGCGAAAGACGAGGTGACGATGCGCGTTGGAAATGGATCAAAGGTTGATGTGGTCGCGGTCGGCACACTCCCTCTTCATCTACCATCGGGATTAGTTTTATACTTAAATAATTTTTATTTGGTGCCTGTGTTGAGCATGAACATTATATCAGGATCTTGTTTATTGCGAGACGGTTACTTGTTTAAGTCCGAGAATAATGGTTGTTTGATTTATATGAGTAATATCTTTTATGGTCATGCACCTTTGATAGATGGTCTATTCTTGTTGAATCTCGATAGTAGTGATACACATGTTCATAATATAGATGCTAAATGTTTGAAATTAGATGATAATTCTACATACATGTGGCACTGTCGTCTTGGTCACATTGGAGTGAAGCGTATGAAGAAACTCCATTTCGATGGACTTCTTGAATAACTTGATTTCGAATCACTTGAGAGATGTGAAGCATGTCTGATGGGAAAAATGATTAAGACTCCATTTTCTGGTATGATGGAGCGAACTATGGACTTATTGGAAATCATACATACCGATGTGTGTGGCCCGATGAGTGTGGCATCGTCCGGTGGTTATCGTTATGTTCTTACTTTCACAGATGACTTGAGTAGATATGGGTATATCTATTTCATGAAACATAAGTCCAAAACTTTCGAGAAGTTTAAGGAATTTCAAAGTGAAGTAGAGAATCAACGTAACAAGAAGATTAAATTTATATGATCTGATCATGGAGGTGAATATCGAAGTTATGAGTTTGGCAAGCATTTGAAGAAATGCGGAATACTTTCACATTGACACCGCCGAGAACACCACAACGTAATGGTGTGTCCGAATGTCGTAATCAAACTCTCTTAGATATGGTTCGGTCTATGATGTCACTTCAGATTTACCATTGTTGTTTTGGGGTTATGCATTAGAAACAGCCGCATTCACTTTAAATAGGGCACCATCTAAATCCGTTGAAACGACACCGTATGAATTATGGTTTGGGAAGAAACCCAAATTGTCATTCCTTAAAGTTTGGGGTTGCAAAGCTTATGTAAATAAGTTAAAGCCCGACAAGCTTGAACCCAAAGCGGAAAATGCGTCTTCATAGGATACCCAAAGGAAACTATTGGGTATACCTTCTATCATAGATCCGAAGGAAAAATCTTTGTTGCCAAGAATGGATCCTTTCTAGATAAGGAGTTTCTCTCGAAAGAAGTGACTGGAAGGAAAGTAGAACTTGCCGAGGTTGTTGAACCATCTCTCGGACTTGAGAGTAGCGTAGCACCGGAAGAAGTTCTAGTGGAGCCTACACCAATAAGAGAGGAAGCTAATGATAAAGATCATGAAACTTTGAACGAAGTTACTACGAAACCTCGCACATCAACGAGGACTCGTACCACTCCTGATTGGTATGATCCCGTTATGAGTGTCTTGTTGGTGGACGACACCGACGACCCTGCGACATATGAGGAAGCGACGATGAGCCCATATTCTAATAAATGGCAAGAAGCCATGAAATCCGATATTGGATCCATGTACGACAACCAAGTGTGGACTTTGGTGGACTTACCGGATGGCCGCAAGGCTGTCGAGAACAAATGGATTTTCAAGAAGAAAACAGATGCTGATGGTAATGTGACCGTCTATAAAGCTCGACTTGTCGCGAAAGGGTTCCGACAAATTCAAGGAGTTGACGACAATGAGACTTTATCATCGGAAGCGAAGCTAAAGTCTTTGAGGATTTTGTTAGCAATCGCTGCATATTATGATTATGAGATATGGTAGATGGATGTCAAAACGGCATTCCACAATGGATACATTGATGAAGAGTTGAATATGGTACAACCCAAAGGTTTTGTCGATCCTAAAGATGCTAACAAGGCATGCAAACTTCAACGATCCATTTATGGATTGAAGCAAGCATTCCGAAGTGGAATCAACATTTTGATAAGGTGATCAAAAGTTTCGGTTTTATACAAACTTATGGAGAAGCTTGTATTTACAAGAAAGTGAGTGGGAGCTCTGTAACGTTCCTAGTACTATATGTGGATGACATATTGTTTATTGGGAATGATATAGACCTTCTTAAAAGTGTGAAAGATTATTTGAATAATAGTTTTTCAATAAAGGATCTTGGTGAAGCTGCTTATATATTAGGCATAAAGATTTATAGAGATAGATCGAGACGCCTAATATCGCTTTCACAAAGTACATATTTGGACAAGTTTCTAAAGAGGTTTGGAATGGAAGATAGCAAGAAAGGGTTCTTGCCCATGTTGCCCAATACGACCTTGAGTAAAACTAAGTCTTGCTACGACATAAGATAGAGAGAGGATGAGTAAGACTCCCTATGCCTCAGCCATAGGATTTATCATGTATGCCATGCTATGTACTAGAACAGATATTGCATATGCTATTAGTTTGACTAGCAGATATCAAAGTGATCCAGGAGTAGATCACTAGATAGCGGTAAAAAAAAACCCTGAAGTACTTGAGAAGAACTAAGGATATGGTTCTTTCTTATGGAGGTGATGAACAACTCGTTGTTAATGGTTACAACGATGCTAGTTGGAACACCGATCCTGAGGATTCTAAATCACAATCTGGATATGTATTTACTTTGAATGGTGCAACAGTGATCTGGAGGAGTGCAAAACAAAGCATTATGGTGAGATGTTCAACTGAATCAGAATACATGGCTGCTTTGGAGGCTTCAAAAGAAGTGATATGGATGAAGGAATTCATTACAGAGCTTGGTGTGGTTCCCAGTACGCTGGACCCAATGGCTATCTAATGTGATAACATGGGTGACATAGCCAATGCATAGGAGCCAAGGTCACACAAGAAACCGAAGCATATCAAGCTGCGTTTTCACGCTATTCGAGAGCATGTCCAAGATGGTGACATAAAGATTTGCAAAGAACACACAGATCTGAATGTGGCAGATCCGTTGACTAAACCTCTCCCGAGGGAAAAACATGACCAACACCAAACCACCATGGGTGTTAGGTATATTACCATGTAATCTAGATTATTGACTCTAGTGCAAGTGGGAGACTGTTGGAGATATGCCCAAGAGGAAAAAATAAAAGTAGTTATTATTATATATTTGTGTTTATGATAAATGTTTACATTCATGCTATAATTTTATTAACCAGAAACATTAATACTTGTGTGATTTGTAAACTTGTAAGATTCCCTAGTAAAGCCTCTTTTGCAATACTAGCTTGTTGATTAATATATGATTATGGTTTCCTAATCATGAACATTGGATGTTGTTAATAACAATATCATATCATTAGGATAATTATGTGATGGACATACTCCTATAGTTAAGTGTAGCATAAGATCAACTCATTTCAATAGTTCATTTGCTATAAGCTTTTAGATACATAGTAACCTAAATCCTTCGACCATGAGATCATGTTAATCACCATCACCGGATGGATGCTTTGATGACATCAAACACCACTTCGTAACTGGGTGGCTATAAAGGTGGCATTGAAGTTCAAGATGGCGATTTTATCCGTGGAGACGGGTACCCGCGGGGATTTACCCGGTATGTAACGGTGACGGGGGAAAAGTTCCACCCATGGGTATAATGGGGCGGGTACCCGTTAAACTCGCGGGGTGGGGACGGAGGGCAAATTTGCCCCGTGGAGGCTCCATGGATACCCGGGACCCCACATGTCAGTAAAACATAAGACACGTTATATAGCAAAAAAACCATAGACTAGACCCGCTCCATCTTTTCCCCTCACCTCATAGCCGCCGCCCCCATTCCCCATTTCGCCCAAGTCCCCAACCCCAACCCCATCAGGTGCAGGCGCTGCGGGCGACAGCGCCGGTGCACGTCCACCCTGTCGGCTGCCGCCCCTTCCTATCTGGCCTCTGCCCCTCCCATCCTTGGTGGTCCTCCTCAAGCACGTCCTCCCCACCGGCCTCATCCAGTCCTCCTCGAGCTGCTCCTCTCCTCCCCCTCCAGTCCTCTTCGACCTTCTCCATGAGGCCACGACGACCATGAGTCCGTGAGTCCTTGATGCTATGAAGGGCCCGGCCACTCAACGTCAACGACGAGCTACATCAGGCCCCCGTCTTCCAGGTTCCCACTGATCCCACCCTTTGTGCAGTTTCTGTTTTTGTCAGATGGGGATTTGATTAGTTATCCTTGAGACAATACATGAGGTACGGAGTCGTTCTCTGTGTTGAATTGTTGATCTGCGTGTACAATATACAGTATGGGCAGGCAGGCACCAAGTACGCATTGCAGTTTCTGTTTTGTCAAAACACTAGTACGCATATAGGCTAGATTAAACATCGTAGAAAATTAGAGGTCAATCTCCAGCGAGCATGATATTTGGTGATGCCAATCCCTGATATAGTTGTACTATTAGATATTGCATCAATGAAAATTAGAGCAAGCATGCACCTGATGTATAGTTAGACTGATATAGACTGATGTAGACTGATTGTAGACTGATTGTAGACTGATATAGCTTCCCTTTTACATTCAGATTGTTAATCTATGTAGACTGATTGTAGACTGATATAGCTTCCCTTTTACATTCAGATTGTTAATCTATGTAAAATTCGCTAAATAAATTGTTGATGCTTGTCTATTTTAGGATTGCTTGGTTGGATCTATAATGGAATCAAGTCCAACACAATCTGATGCTAGTGCTGCGGCCAATGGAGAGACACCAATCTCAAGTGCAGATCCCACACCAAGCTCTAGTGCTGCCACTGAACCGCAAGATGCACACAAGCTGGCTGGTGTGAGGAGAAAGCTGAAGTCTAAGGTCTGGGATGAATTTGAGAGGGTTCTTTTAAATGGCAAATGGAAGGCTGAATGTCAATGGTGTCATAATAAGCTTGTAGGAGAAACAAAGGATGGAACCTCACATCTGCGTGCTCATTTGGCAACATGTCCTGCTAGGCAGACCACAACAGCCTGGAAGTAGGCCAAGCTGAAGTTGACCAAGGGAGAAGATGGGAGAGTGAATATGGAGAACTACATATTTGATCAAGAACTTTGCAGGAATGAACTTGCTTTGATGATCTGTTGTCATGAGTACACACTTTCTATGGTTGATCATGTAGGTTTTAGAAAGTTTTGTGCTATGCTATAGCCTTTGTTTAAGGTTGTGAGTAGGAATACCATCAGGAAAGATATTATAGAGATGCATGAAGGACAAAAGGATAAGTTGATCAAGTACTTTGCTAACTTCAAGAACAGAGTTGCCGTGACATCGGATATGTGGACTGCTGGACATCAAAGGAGAGGATACATGGTTGTAACAGCTCATTACATTGATGCTTCTTGGAATTTGAAGTCATTCCTTTTGAGGTACAATATCATTTGTACATTGCTGTACTTTTATCTTATTGCATGTTTGGATATGGTTTTCTTGTTCATGCTTACTAACCCAATAATTTTTAATGTTGTAGGTTTGTTTATGTACCAGCACCACATACAGCTCAAGTGCTTTGTGATGTTCTACATGAAGTTCTTGTAGAGTTTCATCTTGAGAGGAAGATATCAACTATTACACTTGATAATTGCACTACCAATGACAAGGCAGTGGACGATCTTCTAGATAAGTTAGACTCCTCCTCTCTTATGCTAGGTGGTAAATTGTTGCATATGAGGTGTTGTGCTCACATATTAAATCTAATTGTGAAAGATGGGTTTGCTGTTTTGGGTGATGGTACTGAGAGGGTGCGTGATAGTGTTGGGTATTTGACAGCAACTAGAAAAATACATGAGAAGTTTGAAAAAACTTGTCGCTTGATGAACATAGAGTACTCTAGGAGGTTAAATCTTGATTGCAAAACTAGATGGAACTCCACATACATAATGCTTAGTATTGCTGTGCTATATAGGGATGTTTTTGATCGTCTTAGTCTGCGTGAGAAGAATTTTAATTGTTGCCCAACAACTGCTGTTTGGGATTTTTCCATGGAGATGATAGATAGGCTCAAATTATTCTATGAGGTCACTACCTTATGGTCAGGAACACGTTATGTTACAGCAAATTTGTTCTTCCCTAAGGTTTGTGGTATTCAGTTGGCAATCCGCAAATGGAGTACACCTGATTATGAACTGATGCAAACAATGTCAGAGGAGATGAAATCAAAGTATGAACTGATGCAACAAATGTTCGAGGAGATGAAAAATAAGTTTCTGAAGTATTGGACCGATATCCATGGTCTGATGGCTATTGCCACTGTTCTTGACCCAAGATACAAACTCCATATGGTGCAGGCTCTGTACGGTTCTCTCTATGGACCTGAGGCTGCTAGTGTGGAGGTTGCACGAGTTAAGCAATTGCTCCGTGAGCTATTGGTTGAATACCAAGATGCCTCTTCTATAGGAACATCAAATGCTTCTAGTGCATCAAAATCTACTCCTTCATCTTCACAGGATGAAGTCTTTGACATATTTGAACGGTACATGTCTTCACAACCAGCTGCTTCATCTTTGTTGGTTCATACTGAGCTAGATTTGTATTTAAAAGAGCCAACTTTGCCTAGAACAAATGATTTTGATATCATCAATTGGTGGAAGTTTGGAGGGATCAAATATCCTACTCTACAGCTTATTGCTCATGACATCTTGCCTATTCCGGTCACAACGGTAGCATCGGAATCTGCATTCTCTACAAGTGGTAGAATCCTCAGCCCTCACCATAGTAGGATTGCACCAAAGATGGTTGAAGCTATAATGTGTATGCAAGCTTGGTCTAATGCTGACATGCTAGGTAATACACTGCATTTCATCAATAATTAGACTTGTATGCAAACTTGTTAGAATGATATTTTTCTTAGATACTTTACTGCAATATATACCTAAATATGTCAATATGTTGTCGTCTAAATTTACACTGTTCATAATTTCAGGCCAGAACCATTCAACACTCTCTACTGAGTTTCAAACTTGTCTTGATGATGAAGACGAGCCAATGGTAAGTTGGCATTCTCAAATCTCAACCATCATTTGTTAGTTGGAACTTTCTAAACTACCTTGCACTGTTGCTTTGCTATTTTCAGGATGAGGAGTTGTCCACATGCAATAATTACTAGGCTTGTTGCATTGAGATTTATGGAGTTGAGAATGAGGAAAATTGAAGACTGTGAAGAATGAAGTTAACAATTCTTCATTTCATTCATCTGCCTCGTGCCTACCATGTAACCTTGAAATTTTTAGTTTGTAATAATCATACCAAGTATTTTTGTGTATCGATATTGAGACTTGTTCAGTATATCACCTGTATTAAACTATGAATCGATGTTGATGGATGAAACTTGAGATTATCAGTTCTATGATACACTACTGATATATGTAGTGTGTGGTTAAATCTGTCAATTTTTGTAGTGTGTGGTTGAATCTGGGTATGTACTGCTAATATACTACTTGCTTTTATTTTCTGTTTTTAGTCTCCATGGGTATCTCCATGGGGATCGGGTACCCGCTATTAGCAGGGATGGGGCTTGTTTGCCCCCCGCGGATGTTGGCGGGTCTGGCGGGTACGGGTATTGACGGGTATCGGGGCGGGTATGGTGGTGTGTCCCCCGGTGATCCCCGTCCCCATCGCCATCTTGAACTGAAGTGTTCGGAAAGTATGTGCTGAGGCACATGGATCAAGAGTGGGATTTGTCTATCCATATGAAAGTAGATATACTATGGGCCCTCTCGGTGGAATATCATCCAATCAGCTTGCAAGCATGTGACTGGTTCACAAGGGATCACATATCACAGGAACGAGTAAAGAGTACTTATCGGTAACGAGGTTGAACTAGGTATGCAGAGGTACCGACGATCAAACCTAGGATAAGTAAAGTATCGTGAAACAAAAGGAAATTGGTATCATATGTAAATGGTTCATTCGATCACGAAGTAATCGCAGAAATATGTGGGAGCCATATGAATTTCCAGATTCCTATTGAAAGAGCATTTCCCATCCTAAGTGATTTTGGTGTTTATAACAACACACATATCGGACTAATTATTTGCCAAGTGTACCACAAGTTTAATCAAGAAATCCTTGGCTTATTCCTCCCAAAAAGGGGTCCCTAGCTGATCTGCATTTTGCCTTTGTGTTGTCCGGTAGTACCGAAAAAATCATCCGGTACTACCACATAGGACCGACAGTACCTAAATTTGCTACTGGGCCAGGCAGAGGGTTTGGGCGAACTGCCCAAAACCTTCTGTCGCGTTAGGTACCAAAAAGCGGTAGTACCGCATTTTGATACCGGTCAAGACAGAAGGTTTGGGAAAGTTCACCAAACGCCTCTGTCTTCACCGGTACCAAAATGCGGTAGTACCGCATTTTAGTACCTAACACGACAGAAGGTTTTGGCAAGTTGCCAAATGCCACTGCCCTCTCCGGTACCAAAATGCGGCACTACCGCATGTGTCCGGTAGTATCGTGCCCCAGGGCCAATACTACCGCTTTGCGGTAGCACCACATTCTGGTACCGTTGGAGTCTAGGGCTGTTTTTCCTTAATGGCGCATCTCCGGTACCTGGACGGTAGTACCGGTGTTTTCCAGTACTACCGCTTGGAGATCCGGTACTACCGCTGCAATAAATGCTTAACGGCCAGATCTGCTTAGTGGACTATAAATGCACCCTCCACCTACCTTGGGAAAGTTGCTCGTCTCACTCAAGAACACCACCTCCATTTGAGCCACCAAATCGCCAAGATCTCTTCACTCAACCATCCAAAGTCATTGATCTTTGGAGAATCGAAGGAGGATCCCTTGAGCTATTGCTTCACCAAGACAGATCTTCATTTCCCCCTCATTCACTTGAGGGCCCGTTTGCTCTAGTGTTTTCTTTGGAAACCCTATTTCTAGATTTGGTTCTTACACGCTTGTCTTTGATTGTTTTGACAGCTTGCTTGTATTTGGGATCCTCCAATTAAGTTGTGGATGTGTGCCCTGAACTTGTTGTAAAGGTGCCGACTTCCACCTCGAAGGTTAGCGATATAGTGGAAGGTGAATCAATCCTGTTTGGGTGAGATTCATCGGAGAACAAGGGAGGCTTCTTGTGGCATTGGTGGTTTGAAACCACCCCCTCTCCAAACATAGACATACTTCCCCTCAAAAGGAAGGAACTACGGGAAACAAATCCTTGTGTCTCCGTGTCCACCATTTTGGTTACTTCTCTCATTTACCGCACTTTACTTACTTGTTCTTGCTTAGTGTTGTGCTAGCTAGTGCTTGTTTGACATATAGGTAAATTCACCTTAGTTGCATAATCTAGAGAATTTACCTTTCTTGTCAAACCCTAATTTGAAAAAGAAGAAAATTTGAAGTAGCACCTATTCACCCCCCTCTAGGTGCCCATACGATCCTTTCAATTGGTATCAGAGCCTCGGCTCTTTATTCGGGCTTTACCGCCTAAGAGTATATGGGTAGCAATGATGGGGAAGGTGGTGGTGAGCCTACCACGGTGACCATGGATGATCTCAATAACTTGGAAACAAGATTGAGCTCCACCATGGCCAACGAGATCAAACAATTGCACAAGTTACTTGAGCAAGTTAAAGATAAGGTTAGCTCATCATCCCCTTCTCCTCAAGAGGAACTACCACCATTATCCAAAGAGAATGCCCCGACATCTCCCATGGATAAGGTGGTGGGGGATAATCAAGGCAACATTAACTCCTCCACAAAAAGGGTTGGTGAGAAGGGAGAGCACCATGAATCTCATGGATGGTACACTTCCGACCCTCCAATTCCTTACCCTCATATAAACAATAGAGGAGACCCACCAAATCTAGAAGCATCTACTTTTTCTCAATGGAAATCTCTAATGAAAACTCATGTGCGCAGCTCTTGCATTGAACTCTGGAACATCATTGAACAAGGGCTCTATATTGGGGATCCAAACAACTTGACAAGAAGAGAAGTTGTCAATAGTCAACTCAATGCCACCGCCTTGCACATGATTCAACAAGGATTGGGTACAAAGGATTACCCACACATTGAGCACCTCAACACCGCCAAGGAAGCTTGGGATGCTTTCACAGTGTTGTTTGTTGGGAATGAGAGCATGAGGAGGAACTGGTATGATGCACTAAGCAATGACGCCGAAGGCTTCTATATGAAGGAAGGTGAAGATCATGAAGACATGTATCGTAGGCTCAAGACCACTGCCACTACTTTTAGGAATGTGGGTGCCTAACATGTGGATGATTCTTGGATAATAAGGAAATATGTGAGTGCACTCATGCCCTTTGAGCCCACCGACTTGAAGAGCCTACAAGGAAGACACAACTACCACCTCATGACCTCTAATGAAGTTGTGCAAGAGATGGCCTCTTTCAAGGTTGCCGCCAAGAATTCCAAAGATGCCCGTGCTCGAGCCCTTGGAATGAGCAATGTTGTCAACCTTGCATTGAAGGACAAAGTTGTGGATCATGGGGATGAAGATGATAGTGATGAAGGCCTCTCCATGAGCCACCCCGATGATGTCAAGATTGCTCATGGTGAATATATGGCCTTCTATGCAAAGAACTTTTGGAAGAACCCCGCCAAGGACAAGATGGAAATGCAACGAAGAAGCAACCCAAGTGGAAGAAGAGAAAATGTCACTAAATTGAGAACTTGCTTCAATTGTGGTGACCGCTATCACTTTGTGGCAGGTTGTCCCTATGAGAAGCGAGAAGATCATGGTGGCAACCTCATGCCAAAGAAAACTTCCAAAGCTCCCTACAAGAAACCCTTCATCAAGAATAATCCAATCAATAAGAAGAAGGGCGAAATTTTATTGATCACTCATGAAGAATTCTCCTCCAACAATGAAGATGATGAAGATGAGGAAGAGGAAACATCAAGTGGTGTGGCTGCTCTAGCCACTACATCTGCTCCGACATTCTCACTCTTTGATTCTCCAAATGAGAATACTCCCAACAAGAACGTCCCTTGCCTTATGGCAAGAGGAATGGAGGTATCCTCATCATCTCACTCCACTCCCTTAGCCAATGATGAATTTGATGATGAGATGTCTCTTGAAGTAGAAAGAGAATTAATTGCTTTTGATGAGTTTGTGACTAACTTACAAGGGGAGGCCAAGATACATTTTGGGACATCTTAGATCAACTTTCCCACACACAAGAGCTTCTTGATGTAAGATGTAAACTTGCGAGTGAACACATGATTGAAATAGAATCCCTAAATAATGATCTAGAAGAAGAACAGGAGACTATGATGTATCTTAAACTAAAACTTGAAGGGATTGATGAGGCCAATGACATAATTGTTAATAGACCCATTAAAGAATGTGATCATGCTATTGATAAATACAAGAGGGCTAAAAAGGACAAGATTGAGTTTGGTGTGGTTCATGAAAAACTTGCCGAGGACTTTAGTTTGCTTAACAAGGCTCACAAGGCTTTGGAAAGTGAACTCTTGTCACTCACAAAGTCCCATGAAACGCTTCAAACTCAATTGACCAATATTCCTTCACCTAGTAATTTCATTCCTTCTAGTAGTACAACTATTCTTGAAGAAAATGCTAGGTTGAAGGGAGAGCTAGCCAAGGCCACATTTCCACAAGGTAACAAGTCCATTGATGATCTTTTGAGTAAGCAAAGGACTAATGGTGAGAAAGGGGGCATTGGTTTTGTCTCCAAAGCCAAGAAGAAGAACAACAACAAGAAGAAGGCCAAGCCCGCACAAGAGAAAAACAAGACCATTGTGGATAGTAAGACCACAAGTGGTAAAACTAGGTCTCATGATGATTTTGCGGGATGTGCTAACCCTTACTATCTTCTAATCCGTGATTATTATGGTGATGTGTATGCACAATATGTTGGCCCATATGATGGTTATATTGCTTGGTCTATTTGGGTCCCCAAGACCCTTGTTGCTAACAAAAGAGAACCCATTGAAAAATGGGTACCTAAAAATTAGCTTGATCTTTTGTAGACATATGCTTCCGGAGGGTCAAAATGGGTACTTGATAGTGGTTGCACAAGTCATATGACTGGAAGATCGTCTATTGTCAAGGAATTAAGGCCAAATGATGATCAAATAACCATGACATATGCCGACAAGTCAAATTCTAAGGTAATGGGTTTCGCCGAGGTAGTGGTTGCCCACGATATTACACTCGTGGACGTCATGCTTGTTGAAACCCTTGGTTACAATTTACTTTCAGTCCGTGCTCTTGGAAAGATGGGCTTTGCCGTCTTTATTGATGATGATATTGTGGTCCTCATGTGGAGCAAGTCTCTCAAGGTCGCTTTCGTTGGGTACGTCAAACATGACTTGTATGTGGTAGACTTTTCGGGGCAAACCACTACAAGTGCGATGTGCTTATTCGAAAAGGCTGATGTGGGTTGGTTATGGCATCGCCGACTAGCCCATGTCAATATGAGAACTTTGCAACGTCTCCACAAGGATGGCCATATTGTTGGACTAAAAGAAAATGTTTCCTTTGCCAAAGATCGTGTTTGCAGGGCTTGTGTTCTAGGAAAGATGAATGATGCTCCCCACAAGCCAAACAACCGCGTCAAGTCAACGAGGATCTTGGAGCTCCTTCATGTGGATCTCTTTGGTCCTCCATCTCATGCAAGTCTTGTTGGGAAGAAATATTGTTTGGTGATTGTTGATGACTTTTCAATATAATCATGGGTATATTTCTTCAAGTTGAAAAGTGAGACCCAAAATACCTTCATCGACTTCATCAACTTGGTTCAACGTTAATACAATGTCCCCGTGTTGATAATAAGAAGCGACAATGGCACCGAGTTCAAGAACTACACCTTGTATGATTTCCTTGGTGATGAGGGGATAAAGCATCAATATTCCGCTGCATAAACCCCTCAACAAAATGGTGTTGCCGAGAGGAAGAACCAGGCTCTTATTGAGATGGCTAGGACCATGTTGGCGGATTTTAAATCACCATACAACTTTTGGGCCGAAGCCATCTCCACCGCTTTCCATGCATCGAACCGGCTCTACCTCCGCAAATAAATCAACAAGACTCCATATGAAATACTTACCGGTAACAAGCCCAACATATCTTACTTCCGGGTGTTCGGTTGTAAGTGTTTCTATCTCATAAAAGGTGTTCATTTGTCCAAATTCGAGTCTAAATCATTAGAAGGTATTTTTTTTGGCTATGGTATCGAATCTCACACTTATAGAATCTATGATAAGCTCTCCGGAGCCGTCATAGAATCTTGTAGTGTGACCTTCGAAGAATATGATGGTCCCCAAGGGGGGCGTGTTGATGCTTGTGATGCAGATGATGAAATGCCTCAGGATGCCATAGGAAGAATGGGTGTGGGATATATCCGCCCCGTTGAGGAACCCCTTATGGCGGATCGAGAAGAACTATGCTCTACTCAAGTGGAGCCCTCATCTTCACAACATCAACAAGCTCCATCCACCGAGGAGGACAATGACCCAAGCCAAAGACAAGCTGTGGACCCTCAACATGTTGATCATGGTGACATCTCTAGTGAGGAAGAGCTTGAGTCTACAATCTCCAAAATGTCAAGCGGTGCCAAGTCTTACACAAGGTAGATCCATACAAAGTGCCTTAAGAAAAGCTCAACTCAATGCTAGAAATGGGCCAGATTAAGACCAAGGTCAATCTTTGCCTCTTAATGAAGAGAATGATTCCCATGTTGATCAAGGTAAAGATTATGGTCAAGACGAGGACCAAAATGATGAAGAGGGTCCTCCAAGAAACAACAAGGAGATTCACACTCATCGCGAAGCTATAACATATCAGATGTTGGAATTAAGAGACCACTCTCTACAAAATGTAGTTGGTGACCTAAGGAGAGGCATTTCCACAACAGCACAATTGAAGAGGTTTAGTGAACACCAAGAACACATCTCGATGATTGAACCAAAGAAAGTGTGGGAAGCTCTTGAAGATTCGGATTGGTTGGAATCCATGCACAAAGATCACAACAACTTTGAGAGAAACAAACTATGGAAGTTAGTTGAGAAGCCAAAGGATTGCCGCAATGTTATAGGCACTAAGTGGATATTCAAGAATAGGAAAGATGAGCATGGAATTATAGTAAGGAACAATGCAAGATTGTTGCACAAGGGTTCTGTCAAATTGAAGGCATTTATTATGGAGAGACATATGCACCCGTGGCTCGCCTTGAGTCCATCCGTATCCTTCTTGCTTATGCGGCACATCATAACTTCAAGTTGCAACAAATGGATGTAGAAAGTGCATTTATTAATGGTCCATTAAATGAGTTGGTATATGTAAAGCAACCCCCGGGATTTGAGGATCCCAACTTCACAAACCATCTCTACAAACTTGATAAGGCTCTCTATGGGCTCAAACAAGCCCCACGCACGTGGTATGGGCACCTTAGAGAGTTGTTGTTTGACCGTGGGTTTGAGGTTGGGAAAATCGATCCCACTCTTTTTACTAAGAAGGTCAATGGGGAGATTTTTGTATGCCAAATATATGTTGATGATATTATCTTTAGCTCATCTAACAAATCTTTTAATGATGAATTCTCAAAGCTTATGACTAGTAGGTTCCGGATGTCTATGATGGGGGAGTTAAGGGTATTTCTTGGTTTTGAGATCAAGCAAGTTAGAGGAGGGACATTCTTCAACCAAGCCAAGTATACTCAAGATATGCTCAAGAGATTCAATATGCAAGATTTAAATGGAGGTCCTACTCCCATGGCTACAAAGACTCATCTAGAACAAAATACAAATGGTAAAGATGTTGATCAAAAGGTATACCGGTCTATGATTGGTTATTTGCTTTACCTTTGTGCATTGATACGCTGGAAACGTATCTATAATTTTTGATGTTCCATGCTTGTTTAGTATCAACTTTGATTTACTTGTCCACACTTTGAGGTGCTTTTTACATGTTTTCTGGTACTAACCCACTAACAAGTTGCAACAGTGCCAGATGCCTATTTTCTGCTGCTTTTGGTTTCAGAAAAGTTAGTAAAGAAATATTTTCGGAATTGGACAGGACAAACGTCAAAGTCAATTACTTTCCATGGGGAACAAGAAGTCCACAGGGGAGACGAGGAGGTGTGCCAGGACGGCTAAACCCCCCTAGGCATGGGTGGGCCCTAGCCCCGCGCCTGGGTAGGGTTTGCCCCATCTGGCCGCCGCCTTTGCCTCCCCCTTCGCCTATAAGAAGCCCCCGATGCAGAAACCCTAAGCACCCGATCAAATCTCCACGGAACCTTCTGTAGCCGCCGCCACCATCGTCCCTAGATCGGGGGGGGGGGATCTGAAGTTCTTCCCGGCATCCTGCCGAAGGGGAGATCATCCCGAAGGCCTTCTCTCCGGTATGATGCGTGAGTAGTTCCACCTTGGACTATGGGTCCATGTAGTAGCTAGATGGTTGTATCTCCTCCTTTGTGCTTTCATGTATAGATCTTGTGAGCTCCGTTCATGATCATGATCTAATCTATTTGTAATCATGCATGTTGTGTTTACGGGGATCTGATGGATATTGAGATTATTATGTTGGTTTGATTAATGGTTTTGTCTTTATGATTCTATCATGTCTGTGTTGTTTGTGATCTTGCATGCTCTCCGTTGTTAGTAGCTATCTTGGCCAAGTAGTTGCTAGTGACTCCAAGAGGGGGTATTTATGCTCGATAGTGGGTTCATGCCTCTAGTTTCCAAGGGAAGTGACAATAATCTCTTCGGTTGTAGATGTGTTTTTGCTACTAGGGAGAAACCAATGGTCTCTTATTCATGGAACATGTGGACTGTTTACCTTACACACTTTTCTTAAAGTAGTTGTCTGTTGCTTGCAACTTAATACTGGAGGGGTTCGGATGATAACCTGAAGGTGGACTTATAGTCATAGATGCAGTTGTATGGAGGTCTATGTATCTTGTTGTATTGCCCAATCGAATCTCATAGCATCTTTCTGACTAGTAATTGCATTGTTATGCCTTGCTCAGTTCCTGTCAATTGCCCTCTGTAATTTGTTTACTCTTCATGCCATGTTGTTTATTTAAGGAGAGCACCTCTAGTGAACTATGGACCCTGATCCAATCTTTACCATTGATACATCTTCCACTGTTACTTGTTTACCTTCCACACCATACGTTTAATCCTTTGTTACAGCAACCGGTGAGATTGACAACCTCACTGTTAGTTGGGGAAAAGTCTTGAGTTTGTGTTGTGCAGGTCTCTGCATTGCTTGCAACACCTGTATGACGATAACCTCGGTTTCTTACTGAGGGAAGACTTACTGCTGTACTGCTTCACACCCTGCTCTTGGGGTTCCCAACAGGCTCCACATAAGCTGTGCAAGCCATCAAGATTTCTGGCGCTATTGCCGGGGAACTAAAGGTATATCAAACTTCTTCCTCCCTGTCAAGCACCAGGGCGCCATCAACAAGCTTTCTGGCTCCTTTGCCAGGGAGGCCAAGGACGTCTTCACTAGGGGAGTCCTTCACTTCCTTTCTCTTTACTTTGTTTTTAGTTTGCTTTGTTTCTTTTGCTTGGTTTTGTTTGCCTCTTTCCAAAAAACCCCCAAAAATTAGTCTAGTTTGGTTTGCTTGCTTTATTCAAAAACACAAAAAAATTAGTTCCTGCTCTATTTTCCACCTTGCTCTAGCTCACCATGTTGCTCCCCAAGTTTGCCCTGAAAGATCTTGCAATAGGTAGTGGCTCCATAATTGGGAAATATAACATTGAAGAATTCTTTAATTATATTAGCAAGCATGATTATATTGAGGATAAATCTATAGCAGAGCTTGCTCCTAATTATGAGATTGCTGTAGCTTCTTTAGTTCATAAGTTGGAGGCTAGGTTTGTTAGCCTTAACCCCTTCATACAATTCTTGTTCCGAAAACTAAAAGAAGAAAAGAATGCTGAAAATAGGGAATTTATCCTTGAAACTTTATCAAAATAATTCCATGATGTTGCTAGGGAAGCCAAAAAGGTATTTGAGCGTTCCAATATGCTAGGCTCAAGTGTAGATGTTGTGGGTATTTCCGATAAGACTAAGCCTAGAGAAGAATTTAAGATACCCATACCCTTTAAGCTTGTTGGAATGCATGAATCCTTTGAAAAGAATTTTGATTGGATTGCTCCTGAAAATATTTTTGATGAAAGTAGTAGACCAAAGAGAGATGAGAAGGGATCCTCCAAAACCCATTTGGATGAGATACCTTTCATAATTGAAGACTTTGCAAGTATGGATATTAATGCTTCATTTGAAAATACTTGATTCTTCTTGCTTCTTGTGCCTAACTTAAATGCGTTAAAGAAAAGTACTTGTTGGGAGATAACCCAAGAGTTTCCTTGAGTATTAGAAGTTATTACTTCGGTAATAACCTCTCCTTATCCTTTTTGTTTGCTTTTTGCGCAATGACCTCTAATGAGAGGGAAGTAAGATTTGGAGAGTTGCTGTCCCAAAACAGATTTCTGTCCTCCACCAAAAACATTCGTGAGGAGTCTCTGTAACTCGGATTGAGATCAAAATTTACGAATAAATCCCCCAGTATGTTAGCTAACTTTAGTTAGTTCAACACTTTTTTGATTTGAGCAACAGAAGATGCTCGAAAAATCGGTTTCTACCTGCTGGTCTGTTTTGACAGATTTCTGCCATTATTTGCATTTGCTTCTTATTGATTCCTTGTTGAGTTCTCTTTAGGTGAATTGAGCTTTTTGAAGGAGTTGCTATAGTAGCTTGTGTTTTTAGTGAAAAGCCTTGCTGTTCCAAAGCTTTGCCAGAGGTCTAACATCTTTTGAATACACTAATGTTGCTAATGAAGATTGTGTGAAGTTTTGTATGAAGGAAAAAATTTCAGGCGTAAAGAGAGAATGATGCAATGAGATGAAGAATGGAAAAAAGCTCAAGCTTGGGGATTCCACCATGGTGTCACCCCAAGAAATATCCAAGAGGTACAAGCGTCAAAGCTTGGGGATGCCCAAGGCATCCCCTTCTTCATCAATAAAAAGCTCAGGTCTGTCTAGACACTTCGTTTTTATTATTTCATGCACAGTTGTGTTGTTCTTAGAGCATCTTAGTTTTCGTTTGCTTTGCGAAGGTTTTTTAGTTTGCTTGAATAAAGAAGTTTGGACCCCCGTTCTCGCTGTGTTGTTTTGCAAATAAGTTGCTTGGTGTTGGAAAGGAGTAGTAAGTTCTTACTTGTAAGTGCAAGAGGAGCTTGCATTGACTGTGACTTGGACTTTAGCATGACATGATAGGTGTTGTTTTGACCTTATGCTTAGTGATTATTGCTGTATCATGTCTTGTTCCAAATAATTGGGATTGCTTAGTGTGCCTTGAAGAAATTATGCGTTGTTTTAGCATGCAAAAGCATAGTATTGTGGTATTCTCCTTTGATGCTTTGCTTGGGTTAACTTGGCACATGCTCACACCATGTTATGACTATGACAAGTCACCATTAGTCTCTATGATCATTTAGTCCTTGACTTGTAGTACCACTCTTTGCTTTGAGTAGTATGCTTTGTTGCACTGCATGATTATGGCCATTATGCTCTCTTAGTTGGTTGCTCCCAGTATTTTGCTAGCCTCCACTTGTATGAGTAAGTTCTACTCATGCCTCCAACTCCCAAAAAACCAAGTTATTCCAAATTGTCCACTATAAACTCCTATGCATGGTGTGTTACACCATTCCAATTATATTCTTGTTTTCAACTATCTTCCAATTAAAAACTATTTTGTTATGTGAAAACTTATTGATTAAAGCCCTCACGAACTTGATGGCACACTTTATATTCTTTGCCCCTAATAAACTTGAACCATTGTGACAACTTTGTTGTATATGCTTGCACTTATAAGTTGGAATTAGCAGAACCGTGCTGTCACGGGGAACATTTTCAACATTGCACTTGTACTTTGTACTCAGTTGATATCATGTTCTTTTGTCTATGGATTTCACCGTTGTGAAATAAAGAGGGAACTTGTAAGTCCATGGAGTTTGTATCTTGTGTTAGAGAAACGCCTGGGCCTCTAGCCTAAGCCGTGCCTAATCATGGTGGAAACTTGCAGCATCACCATAATGAGCTATCTATGAAGCATCATCATTAAAAAGCTATGCATATGGTAAATAAAAAGATTGCTGAGATGCTCATTGTCTGCTTGCCTTGTCATTTTGGTTATGGGAAAGCTCCTGTACCATGTGCAGGGGTACCCTGTTGGCAGTTCTCAATTATATGCAAACACTTACAGTGACAAGAATTTTCCTAGGCCCTAAGTTGAGTATCCATGAGGTGTAGCCCTCATAGTCAAGGGACTTGAGATTGCCAACTTATACTTTGTCAAGCATATACTCCACCTTTGCCACTTTAACCTTAATCACTTCAAGATGCTTATGATAGGGGCAATGAGGGCTGAAAGCTAACAAGTACCATAATTTTTGGAAGCTCTTTTTGAAACTTGTAATCCCTGCTTCCTTTACAAAAAGGCCTTTCTTGCACTATTATTGAGTCTCCACCTTCTACCTTTAGGCACCATTAAGAGAGCATAGTTGTCATTCTGTGTGCAGTGTTCCAAAGCTTATTAATTGATGCACATTGTGTTATTACTTGTTCTTGTGATATTTGTTTCTAGTTACCCTTGTGAACTTTGAAGGTGTCCTATGCATCTATTTGCTACTCTACTAGGCACAAGCTGATTGCCACTATGCTATGTTTTCTGTATGTGAAACAAACAAACGCTTTTCAATGCATGTTATTCATGATCTTTGTTTGTAGCTTGTCATGCTGCATGCATAGTTACTATGTCCTATTGTTAGAAATCCATCTTTCATGCACATGTTTAGAGTTCTTTGATCCAAGCTTTCAATGCTTGCAAATGGTTGGATCTTTATTGTGAGGGTGCATGTCACCTCAAAAATTATTCTTTTATCACTTACCTACTCGAGGACGAGCAGGAGTTAAGCTTGGGGATGTTGATACGTTGGAAACGTATCTATAATTTTTGATGCTCCATGCTTGTTTAGTATCTAATTTGATTTACTTGTCCACACTTTGAGTTGCTTTTTACATGTTTTCTGGTACTAACCTACTAACAAGTTGCAACAGTGCGGATGCATTTCTGCTGTTTTTGGTTTCAGAAAAGTTAGTAAAGAAATATTCTCGGAATTGGACGGGACAAACATCAAAGTCAATTACTTTCCGTGGGGAACAAGAAGTCCAGAGGGGAGACGAGGAGGCGTGCCAGGGCGGCTAACCCCCCTAGGCGAGGGTGGGCCCTACCTCGTGCCTGGGTAGAGTTTGCCCCCTCTGGCGGCCGCCTCGGCCTCCCCCTTCGCCTATAAGAAGCCCCCGATGCAGAAACCCTAAGGACCTGATCAAATCTCTATGAAACCGTCTCTAGCCGCCGCCACCATCGTCCCTAGATCGGGGGGGGGGGGATCTGAAGTTCTTCCCGGCACCCTGCCGGAGGGCAGATCATCCCGGAGGCCTTCTCTCCGGTATGATGCGTGAGTAGTTCCACCTTGGACTATGGGTCCATGTGAAGGGTTTCGCGGCATAGTAAATCAAAATTTTCTACCGATGCGAACAGAGGGAAAGCCAAGATCTAATCTAGGAGATGCAATCAACGAGAGAGATTGGATTATATCTTCATACCCTTGAAGATTCGCACAGCGGAACGTTCGTCGGAACGTGGGTGATGTAGTCGTACTCGCTTCTCCTCCTCGTGATCCGATCCGATCTAGCACCACAAGTGGTGGTGCCTCCGTGAGATGCACACGTGCAACACCTCGACGTCTCCTCCTTCCTCGGACCAGCAAGTATGGTGGAGAGATAGATTGGATCTACAACACGACGGCGTGGTGTATATGGTGGAGAATTTCTGCTGCAGGGCTTCGCCTACAAACAGTCGGGAGGGAGAGAGGAAGGGCAGCAGGGCAACTAGGGTTTGGAGGCAAGGTGTAGGGGGGGAGGGGGCGCACCAGCCCTCTATATATAGAGGGGGGGCGGCCAGCCCTTGTCCCTCCTCCAAGCCTTGGGCCGGCGGCCAAGGGAGGGAGAAGTGGGGGGCAAGGACTCTCCCCCTTCTAGAAACCCTATCTCTAGTTTAAACGAGTTTAAACTCTCTAGGATCGGCTGGGCCCTATGGGGCCTTGTGCCCAGGACACTCCCTCATAGGCCCATGACCCCTCCCGGAAGGTGGGGCCACGTTGGTCCCCTTCCAGAAGGTTCTAGAAGCTTCCGGTACAATACCGATTAACCCGGAACAATTCCGAACTCCAAAACTGCCTTTGCCTTATATGAATCTTATTCTCCGGACCACTCCGAAACCTCTCGTGATGTCCCGGATCCCATCCGAGACTCCGAACAAAAACTCATAAACCAATTATCCAATCTATCCTAGCGTCGAGACACGTTAAGTGTGTGACCCTGCGGGTTCGAGAATATGCAGACATGATCTTCTATCAATAATCAACAGCGGGGTCTGGACACCCATATTGACTCCCACACATTCATCGATGATCATATCGGATGAACCATGATGCCAGGATTCAATCAATCCCATATATATATTCCCTTCGTCTCGCGATATTTTACTTGCCCGAGATTCGATCGTCGGTACCGTCATACCTAGTTCAATCTCGTTCACAGCAAGTACTTTACTCGTTCCGTAATCCGATATCACTTTGTGATTAACTCCTTAACCACATGCTTGCAAGCGGTGTTGATATCGATTACCGAGTGGGCCCGAAGTATATCTCTCCGACTTGGGAGGGACAAATTCCATCTCGATACATACAACCCAACAGATACTTTCCGATCACCTGAGAGACACCTTTATGATCACCCTCTCATAGGATGACGTTTGATGACCTCAAAGCTTTCTTCCGATACCAGGGAGTTGTATTATCTCATGGTCTAAGGAATACAATATTTGACATAGGAAAAGCTTCGCAAAGATGAACACGATGATACGATCTAATTGCTTCACTTAGTTTGGGTCTGTCCATCATATCATTCTCCAATGATATGATCTCATTATCAATTGACAACTCATGTCTATGGTTAGGAAACCTTAACCATCATTGATCAATGAGCTAGTCCATAGAGGCGTACTAGGGACACGGTGTTGTTCACAAACCACACAAGTATTAAAGTTTCCGCTTAATACAATTCTAGCATGGAATATAAACTTTATCATGAACAAGAATTATAATAATAACATCTTTATTATTGCCTCTAGGGCATAATTCCAACAGTCTCCCACTTGCACTAGAGTCAATAATCTAGTTTACATTTGGCAACAATCTCACACCCATGGCACTGAGGTGCTGATCATGTTTTACACGTGGAAGAGGTTTAGTCAATGGATCTGCGACATTCAGATCTGTATGTACTTTGCTAATCTTCAGATCTCCATCTGCAATATAATCTCGGATTATATGAAACTTGCGGTTGATATGCTTGGTCTTTGGATGATATCTTGGTTCCTTAGCGAGTGCTATGGCGCCAGTGTTGTCACACAATATCTCCAGTGGGTCCAATGCACTTGGAACCACGCCAAGCTCGATGATGAAGTTTCTGATCCAAACTCCTTCACTTGGCGCTTCTGCAGCCATGTATTCCGCTTCTTTGTAGATCCCGCGATCACGCTTTGCTTGCAGCTTCTCCAGCTCACAGCTCCTCCATTCAAAATATAAACGTATCCTGTCTGAGATTTGGAATCATCCTTGTCGGTGTCAAAACTAGCGTCGACGTAACCTTTTACGACAAGCTGTTCATCACCCCCATAGACTAAGAACATTTCTTTAGTCCTATTTAGGTACTTTAGGATGTTCTTCACGACCGTCGATGTTCCTCTGGATCACTTTGATATCTGCTCGTTAAACTAAGAGCATTGGACACATCCGGTCTAGTACACAACATGGCATACATGATGGAACCTATGGCCGAGGCATAAGGCACCTTGCTCATAGCTTCCCTATCATTTCCCGTAGCTGGACACTGAGCCTTGCTCAATATCTTACCTGACAACATAGGCACTGAACCTTTCTTTGCCTTATCCAT